>CM077218.1:18714739-19374739 GCA_039654775.1 Spinibarbus caldwelli
ACTCATACTGTGATGAAAGGTTTGGGTCATTCCCCACCCAATTATTTCTACCACAGGCATAATGATGCGATAATATGTATTATAAATATACATATACTACAATAATGTGATTTAATTTCATTCATGTGGACATTTAACCAGATGAGGCAAGTCTATGTGAAAGGAAATAGTTAAATGCGCCAATAACCTCTGTATACAGGCCCCGTCCTCCCTCATACTCAGCGTCCTCCTTGATCTGAGAGTTCTACTCCTTCCCAGACATGAAAAGTAAACCCACTCCAAAAACAGCACCAGTACAGATCCAATCTCAATGAGCTGTAATTTAAAAAACGTCCTGCTGGAAAAACAGCAATAAATTTGCAAAGCCTTCAGAGGAGCCGCCTGTGCATTCACCTTTTTGTACATAAAATAAAAAGACTTTAGCTATTGAATGCCGCTAAGAAATTGAGAGGTACCCATAATTGTAAAAAGTAGCTTAGCTTAAAGCCCAAAGTTTTCTTTAATTTTGATGCCAATTTAAACCTTTAAACTAGAGCTGCGTGTATCCCTAACCTCAAGCGTTCCTCAACACGGGTGTCTATTGTTGTTGCTGTCAGGGTTGCCAGGTCTGTGTAACAAAACCAGCCCCTCTGGAACTCAGAACAAGCTCAATATATAGCCAAAACTAGCCCAGTCACATTCTGGGGGAAAAAGGTTATTAAAATCGCTCCAGAATCGCGATGTGGGGTCAAAACCTCCTTCCCGGGGGTTCCGTCTCTGACAAAATCTTATACCGAGGGGCGGGGGATTTCGCTTCAACAGCCCATGGCAGCAGTATAAAAGTAGTCCAGTTCCACGGGAAAACCACGGACTTGGTAACACTGGTTGCCATCTATCATGATTTTCTGTTTCTACAGTTTCTTTTGTGACTGTGAAAGTACGGTTGAGGCCAGTGTTGTCATCTTGTGGACCAACTACTTTATTGCAAAACAATTCAAGGTCCATGTGTGACCTGAGCACAGATTACACACGTTTGAAAAAATCAGACTGTGTTTGCATACACTGATGACAAAATGTACATCAAGCACACTGTATGCATATCCTAGTGTTCATATGAAAACCAAAATAGGCTTAACCTCTTAAGACCCTGCGACCTCATATGAGGACATTATATTTTAGTGAATTTCTCTGAGACTATACATGCCACAGTTTTAAGTCTGGATGTCCTGTACAGAGCACATTCAGGGCTTTTCAGAGACACCAAATGATTGGATGTTTCACCATGACCACTCCCTCTCCTTGGTCTTCAAAAATGTCTGAAATTAATTTAGTGACACTCTTATGGCGATATGAAAATATTTTGTAATTATCATTTAAATCTGTCTAATTTATAAAACTGTGCGTCATAAATCAACATCTCAGGAAAATGTTATGGGGTTTCAAATCAAAATATGACTTTCTGTTACGAAACAGGACGTTGATTTCATACATGTCCTCATATGAGGACACCGGGACTAAAAGCATGTTTATTACACATTTTGGGAGATGTAGAACAAATGAATAGGGAAAGAAATTATATTTCAATATTCTATGCAATATTATATGTTATTATGAAAATCGTGTCAATTATTAGTCCCATTATTACACTTCTTTTTCCATTAAATGTTGCCTCAAAAACACATTAATATGCAAATTAGATTTAGTTTAAAGATACATTGTATATAATGAGAAAACCTGTTTATGGCCATTTTACACACATTTTGCAGAAAGAAAAATGGTATATCAAATCATTCTGTTATAACATAGTTGAGAATCATCTTTATACAAAGTTTAAAAAAAAAAAATCCTGAAAACTAAAAATGTATTGGTGATTTAAAAAAAAAAATAAACTGTTTTTGCCTATGCATGTTCATTCATTTTTTTTTTTTTTTTTTTTTTTTAAGAAATTGAGTCCCGAGACATAGCATAACTTATGAATGAAATATCTTTCTTTTTTTTTATGCTCTAAACAATGTAAAGACATGAAAAAAAACTATTTTTTTCCTAAAACTTTTTTTTGTCGGGTCTTAAGAAGTTAAGTCAAGCTAAACCTAAAACTACATTGAAGTGAGCAGTGTTCAACCTTTTCATTTACATAAATGGTCTGAACAATCCGATTCACTAAAATGATGATTAAGACTGCAAAACACTATAAATAAGATTGAGCTGTGTGATTATTACCTCAGCTTAATACAATACAATGAGAACAACAACAAAAAAAGAGATGGATTTTGTCACGCTACACCGCAACTTGTCACTGGAAACACTATGGCATTTTAAACACATGATCTACTGTCACGCTACTAAAAATGTAAAGTTTTGAGTTTCCTCTCATATTTTAATTAGTTACTCCACATCACTCCTGTCTGTCCTACAATATGAGGTGAAACTGGCTGTGATCAAAGTGCTTGAACATTAGCATGGACAGGAGATGAGGATATTTAAAGAAGCCTGCATTTTCCCCCATAGAACAAAACAAAGTAGTTGCCCCAGTCAACCATGTCATGGTTGTGTTTTGAAGGTTCCCTTGGAAATGAGTGTAATGTATCTGGTGAACCCTCCTGCTCTCCTGGAAATGAGTGTTCCTTCACCTTTGTTTGGCAAGAAGCTTCTGAGAAGATATCAATAGGAGTACAATTTCCTGAATGTATGACCGACTGCTTGGAAAGAAAGGGCCAAATTTTCCCCCTACATCAGTGCCCCTGTCGTCCAGTGAGCTATGACCCTGGCACAGGAACTCAGAGCACTGAGCTGTGGAGACTAAGCCATTCCATCAAACCATGGTCCTTTCATGCCAGTCCAGATTGTGGTGTTTAGCGTTCAGTATACTACAATACCAATAGTTACCCAGACTGGTGGGTATGAATGAAGAATGAAGTATTCCAGAACATGGGTTTTGCGACATACCTTACTAATAAGTAAACTGAAAACCACTAATTTTGGTTCCAAAAACTGAGGTAACTTTCTGGTTATGTAAGCAGTGTTGGGGAAATTTACTTTTAGAAGTAATGCATTACAATATTGTTACTCCATAAAAAATTACTAATTGCTTTACTTATTTGTTACTTTTTATGGAAAGTAATATATTGTTACTTTTGTGTTACTTTTTGTCACCTGGGCTGGGCTGGCTTATTTGTATTTTAATAACAAAACCCCAAAGGTTATATTTTTGGCGACTGTAAAGGCCCTTTCACACCATAAGTGAAATGAATAAGTATCAGGCTGAAGGAAGTGCCTCTGCACCTCATTCCCAATTTCTCTCAACACGAGGACAGGAGAGGTAACTTGCATTGCATATTTAAAAAAGTAACTCAGATATTCTCTTGTGAATTTAAAAGTAATGCGTTACTTAAAAAAAGTAACTTGAACAAGTAATCTGATTATGTAACTCGTGTTACTGGTAATGTGTTACCCCCAACAGTGTAAGTATGACAACTTATTCTTTGAACATTACCTGCTCAGAAGCTGGTAATGTTCTACAGTTAATTTACTTCAGAGTTATTCATGCAAATATGCTCTTTTGATGAGGCTCCAGTGGGTGTGACAGATTTTTGTTTTACCAACCTTTATCTTTACTCATAGAGAGCAGTGTTGTTGCAAGACACACACACACAAATACATGTACATCCATTCTAAGAATTTGAGTAGCTGCTGACTTGGTGACTTTATATCATCTTCCTTGATCTCCTCTGATTGTGGAAATATTGCTACAATATTAAAAGGAAGTCAAGGCCCCTTAAAACAATGTTAAAACAATGTTAAAACAAAACCATCTAAGAAGTCCTGCCCTTCTATGCATCTGTGATATTTAACAGAGAAACAAGACCTGTCCACCTACAGCTGAATAAACTACTTAAGTCGATCATATACGGAGAAAGGCATGATCTCAGTGACGGGAAAACCTAAAATGTGGTAACAGAAGAAGAGATAGATAAACATAGTGTTTGAAGTCTCATGGATCATAAAAGCTTATAACAAAGTTTGGTTTCTGTACAAACCGATCACCTCACTTTGATATAATCTCTTGACAGCATACTGCAGTTACCAAACACAGTGTCTTGTTTCACGGTGTTTTTTTTTTTTTTTTGCCAGTCACATCTTTACTGCAAATTGTATAAACTGCTTAGTCTTCAAAGCTAATTATCTAATTTCTGCAATACTGGTCATAACTTTTAAAAGTCAGTTACATAAAATTCTAAAAGTACCACTTCGTTAACTGCTAGGTAGTCAAACTAGTTCTTAAGACACAATCTTACCATAAAGACTGTGTATGCAACTGGCCCCTGAAGTCATACAACAGCTTACTTCTGGGAACGGACCAGAATGTGTCATTTTTCACTGCTAATCTGAAATCTTTTATATTGATGATCAAATCGGCTATGATCCATCAATATGTTTGTGAACTTGTGATAAAATGAACCATTTTCTCAAGTTTTGGCAAAGGTAAAGGTACTGATTATTTTCTGCCAGGACACTAAGTAAACTGTAAAGTTAATGGACATTACTTTTAACATTAAAACACGACACAATGCAATGCGTAATTTAAATTATGGATAAAACACCTGTGAAAAATGAATACAGAAAATTTCTGTATTAAAACAGTACATTGGGCCATATATTTCCGGACTTCTGTTAGAGTGTAGCTTTCTGTATAACATCAACTTTTGTGTTTTTTGAAAAAAGAAAAAGAAAAAAGAAAATGCAGCGTTGAAACAACGACAAAACTGTTGAACTTTTTGAACTGACTTTCTTAAGATATGAGGTGAGCAGTGAAACATTTTCCTCTTTGTCAACTGCAAATACATCCTAATAATCTCTTAGTGTGGCTACGCAGGCAAATATCCTGACTGGAATTTGGTCAGCTGTTAACATCGATTGACTGTTTACTCTTTGCACTTGTGTACTACCTCTACTTCCGGCCCATGTTTAGTGGACAAGACAGTGCACTCTTCAGTATGTGGAGAAACAGATACATATACTAGAACACACTGAGTGGAGTGCAGAACAGAGGAACGTCATACTTTGATCTGCTAATTACTGTGGAAAATTACCTGGCAAACCACATGCGTTTTTTTTTTTTTTTTTTTTTTTTTTATCTAACTGCATTAGCAGACTTTTCCACTTTAAAAGGACCTTTATTGAACCATAAATCTGTAAAAGCACTGTTAGTGGTGTAGGGTTGTGTACTGTTGAAGTGCCAAATGATTAGTCATTTTTAGATAAATGCAATGGGATGCACAACTCAGAAGACAATGTGCCTTTTTCTTCTTTCATATGAAGAGGATTAGGTTTGTCAAACCTTACCGCTGTGTAGTTTGCAGAGTTGTTTTTTTAATGGATAGTGTTGATATTACATCTATTTTTGAATATAATCTTTCCTTTTAACAAAATTCAAAAGAATGTTTAACTGTCATCTGTATCTCACTTTGAAGTTCTCCATAAATGGTCATATATGCACCTTGGTGATGACTTTAATTACCATTCAACAACGAGTGTGCCCTGTTCTTCTCCTGTGCCCTGTTCTTCATGCAATCCAGAATGGCAGCACAGCTGAAAGGTTTGTTTGAGCTTTTTGAATTTACATTTCCTTCAGCCTGAGGCTTATACATTTCACTTTTGGTGTGAAAGGGCTTTTACATTTGCTAAAAATAGAACTTTTTATATTAAAAACAAACAAGCAAGCCCAACCCAGATGAGAAAGGGTAATACAAAAGTAAAGTAATTCAAAAGAATGTTTAACTGTCATCTGTATCTCGTTTTGTTCTCCATAAAAGGTCATATCTGCACCTTGGTGATGCCTTTAATTACCATTCAACACCGAGTAACTACAAACATAAATGGCTCCAGGTTTAATGAGGTTGTCCCTATGCCAGCTCCGCCAAAGACAGCTTCCTAAATCCCAGGCAAGAGGGATCCTAGGAACACCAGCACCTCTCAAATTGCCATCTGCTGTGGTTTCACATCACCTGCTTTTGTGTATGAATGCATTTGTGTATATTACGCCTACATATATAAACACAACTCGCTCCCACTCGCATACAAAGACAAGCAGCAAACAAAAGAGCGTAAAATAACAAAGGCATCATGCGAGCCCCTTGTCATATTTAAGATGGGACACATAGTCTAGTCTCACAGAGAGTCCTCCGCCCCCCAAGGCCTGTTGGTATTGCTTTGATTCTTTATTTCGCACAGTGTCCTCTCTTGTCTCTTAACCAGCTCCCCCTGCCCTTAAGTCCAGCTGATGGGAGACTCTTTTGTCCAGTAGCACCCAGGCAACGACATCAAAGGATCCATGGTACAACTAAAGAGTTCCCCTAAAAACAAAACAAATTAAAATCTAAAATAGAGTTCCCAAAGAGGTTGCTGGAAAGGAGACAAGCTAGGAGTGAAAAAAAGATCTATAATTGGCTGGTTGAACATTTTCAGTCTGAATTAACAAGAAGTTTGGAAGGTAAAAGGCAAAATTTTCAGTGAATAATGATTTATATAATGCACATCTTGTATGGACTACATTGTATGCAAGATCGCCTGGAACAAGTGTTGGGGGTAATTGCATTGCAAGTAACGCAAGTTAGGTAATGGGGATACCTTTTCAAGTAACTAAAATAATACTTTTTAATTTTAAAATATCAGTTACTTTTTCAAATAAATAATGCCATTTACTTTGTTTTCCCATGTATTAACTGACCGCTCTCCTGTCCCCATGCTGAGAAGAAATCGGGAGTAAGTGCAGAGGCATTTTGTGCGCTGTGTAAGCAAGATGTTATAGTTCTAGACTAAATGTGAACATGCATTTACTCATCTCACTTGCACATAAACAGATTCCCCAAAATTAAAATCTAAAAACAGTGAAAAGCAAATTCAGAATATGACGCAACTCTGCAATAATTAAGTTAACAAAAATCCTTTATGATTTAAATCCCATTTTATTAACCAGTGTTTTTGCTGCTGACATTCAATGATCCAGTTTAACCATACTAAAAAGCATTATTATATGCAATATTAATTTCAGTTTTGGTGTGATAGGGCTTTTACATTTGCAAAAAATATAACTTTTTTTTATATTAAAAACAAACAAGCAAGTCCAACTCAGATGAGAAAAAGTAATGCAAAAGTAACGCAACACATTACTTTCAATAAAATCAGTAACGCAATATTGTAATGCATCATACATACTCATTTTGGGTTCCATGGAAGAAAGTAAGCAATATGTTTGGAACAACAAAGTATGAGTAAATGATGACAGAATTTAAATTTTTGAGTGCGCTGTTCCTTTAAAGACAATCCCCAGATTACCAACTATAAATGGAGATCTTAAGATCTTTGAAATTTTTTTATTTTTTTTTTCATTGATCTCTCAGGGAACACTCTAGCATGCATCCTTGTAAAAGGCATCCATGTCGTCTGCCCATAGGGCTGGTTTCCCGCTCTAATGCTGGCACCAGGTTGCCAACCGATGTTGTGCAAGCCCTCTATTCAGTCCGACGACAGAGACGCTCCTCCATCCGGGCCCAGCTTGTAATTAAAAGTCCAGACCTCAAAGAGCAAAACATTTCAATCTTAATGGTAGGCTTCTTTCCAAGGCCCTAGTTTAATACTAACGCAGCACCCATAAACCAGTGATGTGGACAGAAAGGAAGAAAGATATTAAGACTACAAAGTGCTTGCGTCCCATCCCAGATTAGAGGTTCACTGTCCCTTTGTAGTACTAAGTAGTAGATGTACACAATCAAAAATAATAACTTCATTTGAGTCTCCTTCATTGTCTTGTCCCTCGCTCTATATTAAGACTGCACAACAATGTTCAAAAGCAGCGACAGGAAAATGTCTGGGAGAAAATTAATGCATTTCATGTTTAGAGAGCGTGTTGTGCGATTAAGAGAAGCCCACATCAAATGGTGCGGCTTCAGAAAACCACCACTTGAAAAACAAGGCACTTCTTCTTTGTGGAGCTGTGGAGAAAAGAGGAGGTGTTGTTTTTAGAGAGGACCAAGCCCATGTTAACAGTTTCCTGGAGCGATATGAGTCAGGAGACATATACAGAACAGAGACTTGTTGAATAAAGAGCAGGCGTGCAAATTTGCTCAAAGAGTTAAGCAAGTGTAATGAAGCCATCAGCAACCTCAAACAACATGAAGAGATCTCAAAGCTTCAACCAACTGTTCAGCATTACATGCAGTCGCGTAAAACATAAATAGGACCATAACTTGGACACATAATGTTATAAAATGTATTCTGGAACCACTGACAGCAGTTTTTGACATTGTACAATGTGAGATTTCGTCTTTGTCTACATATGCGTGGCAAGGTGAGGACAGGTCCTGAATCTCTTATTCTCATCTCAATATTGTAGCCACATGTGTAAGGTTGTTTACTTTGTTTTTGACTGGTGGAATTTCATGAATCAGACCACAACTTAAAAGCCTAAATTATTAGCATGATGTTTTTCTCCTCCAAAACTGCACACACTTTCCTATTGAATAAATGGGCTAATACACATGTACACACTTATAGTAGGCCCCCGACAGGCCTTTAGGTGAGAGGATGGCAAGTTTATTTTTAGAGGCCTAATCATGGAAAGCTACTCATTAGACATTAAACTTCGGGATCACGTCAACCACATCAGAAGAGAACCTAGGTCAGGAATGGTCACAAGGAGGCTTTGGATAATGATCAAGCTCGAAGAAAGAGAGGTGGGTGGGGAAAGAGATTGTGAAAGGGAAAGGGTAGGGGAGAATAGAAAAGATACGGCTTGAAAGAGGATGAGTTTGAACTACCGAGGTTTGGAGAAACTGGCCTTCTGATTGCATTCTTGCACAAATAAACAACCACTTAACGGTCTCTTCAGAATAAAGGGCTTTTCACACTGAATGCGCAAATTCAGCGCAATGACGCTTTTGAATCGAAACAATAGATCCCTATGGAGCTATTCACACCAGGCATGATCATTCGCGGCGCAAAATGATCGTGCCTGGTGGATCGAAGATTTTTTTTCGTCCTGTGTGTCGATTTTTTTCCCCCGTCACTCCGCAAAGAAACTGGCCGTCCAATCAGATTTGAGTTAATATCACGTGCCTGGAGCAGCTGCAGTTACACAAAAAGGCAGGAGTGGTGGCGCTGTTTCGAAAATCAGTGTAAACAAACACAGAAGTAGAGTATTCTGAGAGAGAAGAGAGTGGATGCCGAGTTCTTGTTATCTTTGGTTTCTGAGAACTTATTTATTCTCGCATGTTCTTAATATAATTTCTATTAATTCTCAACTGAATTATGTGATCTGGAGTGTCTGTTTTCTCCCACGTGTGCAACTGTTATGAGTCAGAGCGAGTTTACTCTCTAATGTTAGATCTTCCGTATTAAAAAAAGGCAGCGGCTATTTGCACTGTGTAAATAGCGATAGATGCTACTTACACTAAGTTCAAATAGCATATTTTCTTAACGATAGATACTATTTACACTAAGTGCAAATAGCTAGATTCTATGTTAAAATAGCAAGATGTTCTGCTATTTATACTAATTCCAAATAGTGGCAATTATCTGCACCTCAGTATTGTAGTACATTATAAAACAGTACGCAATAATAACATATTGAGTGTAAATTAGTTTTAATAGTTTTAATTCAAATTAGGCTATTAAATGAATGCCACCTTATTGGGACAATAAAGCCCTCCCTACACCTACCCTAACCCTATCCGATACTTTATTTTCAACTTTTTGATAATTTCCTTCATTTTTATTGAAAATAAATACCTTTCCGATGCGATATTAGATTTGAAAAGGGAGGAAAAAAAGTTTGGCAAAAGGCGGGTTCGAACTCGGGTCGATCGCATCAAAAACTGTCAAAAAGCACACACCTTACAAACTACGCCACTAAAACTGATGTTACGCTAGCCTGTTTTTGTATTGTTGACTATCCCAATCACACGTTGGTGGGCGGAGTTAGTGTAAATAGCCTTTGCCAACAAGGCGGGCTATTTGCACTTAGTGTAAATAGACACTTCGTTTAAAAAATCGAGTGAAACATTTTTCTACACATGAAATATGAAAGCAAACAGACATGATTATGACGTTATATTTTCTGTGTGTTTTCTTAGCAGCTCGTGGTATTTTTATAACGATAAAGGATGTTTATGACTATAAGCTGTGTGGCGTTATTAAACATACAAAGAGTGCATGTCTGTCTATTATAGAATCAAAATCAACTATAGATCACAATCAGAAGTTATTACAAGCACTCGATGATGGTTTAAGGTGGGTTTTAAGCAAAAACATTAATAATCACATACATTTTCAAATGTGGCTTGATGCTACTTGTACTTTTATTTATATTTCAAGATGTTTTCTTGTAAAGCATTAGATAGTTTGTGTTTCTGGCGTACAACCAAACTTTATTTAGCTATATTAATTTAATGCTATATATTGAGCAGCAGACGATGTTAAATCCATATATGAGGTACATATCTGAGGAAAAATGCATTGTTGCTCGGCGCCACCTAGCGTGCAGGCGTGAATTAGCAGAAGGCGAACATTCGTTTCGCGGTCGGTGAGAAAGCACCGTTCGTCGGCGATTCGCCTCGCTTTTTCGCATCGCGTCCAGTGTGAAACGGCCTTAAAGCTGTGATGTAGAGAGAGAGGCTTTTCTTTTGGAAAATGCTAATTTTATCTATAGGGGGTATTACTTAATATGAGAGAGAATTTTGAACAGAGCACTTTTATTTGAAAATTCAGTTCGGTGCACTCTCTTTAAAAGCCTGCACATGGTCAAGTAAGCTGCTTTCTTTGGCAGAAACTCAGATGTTTTAAACAGCTTTCTTTGAAGTTAAATGCCATACAGAAAACAGTGTTTGTTTTTATGTTTATATATACTGTATATATGTGTGTGTGTGTGTGTGTGTATATATATGTATGTGTGTGTGTGTGTGTGTGCATATAAATATATATATATATAAAAGGGGGGAGGTACATATTAAAGAGTAGTGATTCCTTAACCTTTCCTCCAATTTTGATGAGCTCTAATTAAAGCTCAGAGTGTGCACTTTAAGTCCATATTCATTGTATAACTGTAACTTGAATATGTTTTGATCAGCAGCTAAAATAACAAAAAAAAAAAAAAAAAAATGTGCCTGTGTGTGTGTGTATATATATATATATATTTGTTAGCACCCTGGTTCCCTTGACAAAAAGCTAATAGTCCCCCCAATAAACATTTAAAACTTTATTGAGTGGGGTATAACTGATTTATTTTATGTCACAGGATAAACTGAGAAGTGCTGTTTCAGGGCCAAAAGTGATGTTGACTGTGTTTTAGCATCTGGGGACAGTGTCACGGTCATGGATCCACTTTGAAGAGAGTAATTATTCTCATGGTCCAGGTGAATGGTGGAAGATAAGCTTGAACGGAGAGACAAAACGAGGCCATAGTTCTTCTGGCCACATCTGTGAATGTCTTTCATTCACCTTTTTCAACTTTGTCCTGTATTTATCTCACTCACACATCAACACTGTCCAAAGCATGAAGCAGGCCCTCATTGGACAAACCAGATAAGTGAGTTCTATTTTTGGCCAAGTTGATCAAAGCTCTCTCAATTGTCCAACTCTCCAATCTCAAACGCTGATGAGGTCACAGGCATCGGAAATGAGCATGAATGATCCACATTTCCTTAGAGCAGCTCACGGTAAGAGGGCATCCGTTAAGTTTCAGACCTATTTAGAGTTAACTTTCCTGGCATCCTGAGATGAGGATGCTCTATCTCAGGGGAGATTCCAGTGCTCAGGATGCGGCTGTGCACCTGCTTATTGAACTGTAGTAAATCCTAATACAATTTCCTGTGAGTAACCTCCGCTCTCTCTGCTGTACATTCATCAATCCCTCTTTTAACACTCCTTTTCAATTTGAAGCATGGTTGTGTAATCTTTTTACTACTATCTGCTGATTTCAGAGTTGTGACATTTTTTGACATTTTAATCATTATGAAAAAAACAAAACAAGAATTGAATTGAAACACATATTTGAACCTTAAAAAAAAATAAATAAAATAAATTCAAAATTATATGGACAATGGATAAGTACCTTTGCAAAGTTATACCTGCATCTCTCACCATCAAATTTAAACTTTATAAATGAATGACATCTTACATCTCATGCACAGAATACAACGAATGTTCACAGAGGAATGAAATACGCTCTCATGAAGACCACCCACATAGAGAGCAGCAACATGACACTGACAGCCTGCTATGGCCTATACAGAGACACTCTAGGGATTGAAGAGGTTTTGTCCATGGCTTTGATGTCTCCAAAATTTGTATATGTCCAATGCAACCTTGCGGTGCAGGATGAGAAAACAACCTTTACATCCATTTACTGGCTCACATGTCCATATGCAGCAGATTCCATTCTTTGTATTTTCATGTGGAAGACTTGCACGTGTCGGTAAAGACAGACAATTGCAAGCAAGGAGGCAAATTCTGGCATCTAATGATCCTCATAATTACAAAAAAAACAGACGGAGGAATGTTGAGCTAAAATAGCAACAAAACCTTTTCCATCCATGTTCCCTATCCCAAGCTCCAAGAGGTAAACAGAGCTGGCAAAGTTTATAGAGGCATGTTGTGGCGGAAAATAAAGTCCCTTTCCACTCATCATTGCAGTTTCAGGTGGTCTATGCATACAACAAATGTGTGTTTACCGAAATGCTTTCTTCTACTTAAACCATTTTACAATGTAAATAAATTTAATAAAGTGCCAGAGATTATTGAGGGGGACTATGACAGGGTGTTTACTGATTTCTGTTATTAATTATACATCATAAGGTCCTTTGAAGACATATGAACATCACTCCTCATTAGGAAGACAAGATGTCTGGTGGATGAAAAAAGGATGCATTAGCCCAGAGAAAAACTGTTGTTCTTAGAAAATCAGTGGGCTCTGTCCTATTGTATCATTATTATTTTTCTGCTTCATTTTTCAAGCAAAACATCAGGTCCTGATGTCAGTGTATCATTGTCATTTTAAACGTACCCTTGGAAGCGGCACACAAGCTGTGATTGAACTCAGAAAGCTGCCCCGGAGCATTACTTTGAGGGAGAAACCACGGAACCACAGCTAATGCCTTGCAGTCCCCTGGTCTGAACTACTGTCAACAGATTTTCACTCAGTGAAATACTTGAATATGATTGTCATTCCAAATTCTCTGTCAGCAGAAGCCTCGGCACTACTGACAAATGAGATGAGATTAAAGCAACAACTGCAGAAACAAATGTGAGCTCAACTGTTTGCTTGACAACAAGCAAAGACACAGGGAGAGTCTGAACAGAGCTGCTTTAACGTAAGAACAAACACTGCTTTTGCTGTGAAGCAAAAGAATATCTTTGCACAACATCAAGTTGTGCTAGGGTTTGCTCTGCCATTACCTCAAAGAATGTGGAGTCAGCTGGGTTCTCTTTGGAGAAGTCTCTTTGTTGTCTATCTTCATAAACAGTTACATGACATGAGGGGCAAGGGTAAAAGAATAGAGCTGGATGGATTTTTCAGGAGAAGATTCTCCTTTCATCCCTTACCACAAGCTGAAGAGACATATAAAAAAGGTTTGTGTCAAAGTTGCAATTGTTGTTTTTAATTCAACCAAAACCAATGTGAAAAGTCTAATTACAGAAGAGTGAGCAACCCAGCCCTTTTTTCAAATGGCTGTACAGTAAGTTTGATGTTTTGTGTCCTTCATCCTGTTTTGTTTCTTTTTCTTTCCTTCATCTTGTGTGTTATAAAGAATGCCATTGACTCACTTGTGGTTTACATTTAGTCAAAGAGTGTGTCTCCTTCTGCACCCTCATGTTTCCACCCTTTTCCTGGCTTTGATCATCATTGAGACTAAACTGTCTGTCCCGTGGACTCATGCACCATGTGTCTGCTCAGTGCCAATGTTACTTACACTTGCTCTGAATAATGTGCATTGCATTTGCATGTTTACACACATTCCTGGATGAGGTGAGTTTTGACAAAACTAAACATAGCCTTTAACAAAGCTGAAACGAACAAATACTACGTTTTTTTTTTTTTTACACTAAACTAAGTTTAAATCATTACTTGCATCTCTCAGGAATCAAGCGATAAGGCATCCAGTCTGCAATGACACCATTCTTTCAATTCAAATATCTCTCCCCACTATCTTCAACATCCACCACTGTTGGGCAGGTTTATTGACGCAAATCAAAACAAAGTTGTCATCATTCCTTTTAAATTCTCCAATGCTCCTGATGCATTATATGGTTCTGTCACCCTGTCCTCTGCTATCCTCATCAGAGACTATCCATCCATTCAATTTTCCAAACTGCTTGCCCTATGTAGGAGCCTTTCCAAGCTTCTCAGGCCATAGGCCATTAGAGATCACTTTAGACTAAAACAATCTTTCACACCTTACAAGTCTTGGTGCATCCACCTGGACTCTCAATCCTATCCTCTGCCCTCTCCTCCATGAAATTTCCTCTCTTCCCCATCCTTTCCTTTCTTCTACTACCAGTACATTTTCCAAACAGCTCACTCCTCTTCATGACCAAAACCATGGAATGATTTGTTTTAATGCATAGTGGAAGTATTCTCTGAAATATCAAATTTTACCTATGAAGTTAAGGCTTCTACACTTGTCAGTCAAGCTTCCAATTTGGTCACATTACTACAGGGCTGTCCAATCCTGCTCTTGGATGGAGGGCCACTGTTCTGTAGAGTTTGTGTTGGGGCAAGTTGGAGGAAAACTCTGCAAGTGGTCACACTTCCATGTGCAGGTTCGGACACCCCCGTATTACTAAGACATGTCTTCTCAGTCCTGTAACCAAAGCAAACTAGTCTTATCAGTGTTCTGCTGGTGACCTGAAACTCCATCTTTGATTTGTACCTTCAGTTTCTAGATCTGTTATCTGTGAACATATCCAACTGGCTGTCTACTTAACACCTCAAGTTCCAGCTCTTCTTCTGATGCAACATATTTTTTTTCTATCAACAGCAGATGGATTTATAGTTGATATCTTCAGGTGTATTACCTCATTTGGCATAATATTACTTGGCATACATATTACAAGAACTGCCAGGACTAACCATGAGCAAAACAATACCCCTTATTTAGTCTACTTCAGGCCCTAAACATCTTGTGGCTAAAATTCTGCAACTCCCTCCTATGTGAACTACCTGCAATGTCCATAAGCATCCTTCTTCCACAATCCTTTTGCTTGTCCTGTCTCTCGTGTTTCTTTGTTACCTGCCAATTCATGCCAGAATTCAATTCATGGCATGGCCAAAAAGCCTACATTTATTACATCATCGTACATTACAGCCCAGCTCAGTTCAGATTGTGCAAATTGCCACCTCTATAAGACACACATTATTCTGTACACAACCCTGGCTCATTGAAAATATGTACTTGTGGCGACATTTAAGCAGCACAATATTACTTGCATTATTGCACTTTTGTTGTATTGCAGTGGTTCAGAATCCAAAGGTCCACTGAGTGTTGCTAAAAGGTTAATGTTCTATCGTGGTGGAAAATAACACACCGCACACCAAACCCAACCCTAAACCTACCTGATAATAAAGGGATAGTTCACACAAAAATTAAAATTCTGTCATTAATTACTCACCCACGTTCCAAACCCAAAAGACCTTCGTTCATCTTCGGAACACAAATTAAGATATTTTTTAATAAATCTGAGAGCTATCTGACCCTCCATAGACAGCAAGGGTCCTACCAAGGACATCGGTAAAACAGTCCATGTGACATCAGGGGTTAAACCGTAATTTTACAAAGCTACAAGAATACTTTTTGTGCGCAAAGAAAACAAAAGTAACGACTTTATTCAACAGTTCTTCTCCTCCTCATCTAGTCTCCTGTGACGCGCTGCCATTGAACCCCTGATGTCACATGGACTATTTATGTCCTTGCTACGTTTCTGGACCTTGATTGTGGTTGGACCCTTGCTGTCTATGGGAGGGTCAGACAGCTCTCTATATTCAAAAATATCTTAATTTGTGTTCTGAAGATGAACGAAGGTCTTTTGGGTTTGGAACGACATGAGTAATGAGTAAAAGGGTGAGTAATTAATGATAGAATTTTCATTTTTGAGTGAACTATCCCTTCAAGGAAAGCAAAAGTGATTTAAAAACACATTCACTGATGCAACTGTGCGATTTTAACTTCCTTATACATGGGCTTGAGCTGTTTTGTTGAACCATACTTTCACAGGATTGGTATTCGGGAGTGCTTCACCTCACACATACAATGTCATGTCACATGAGCTACCGAGCAAACCTACTTAGAAAACCCATATATATGAAGCTGTATATGTGTTCAAAAGTATCAGTTTTCAAATCTTGCAACATGTTAAAATTGTTTCAAAGTCATAACATAATATTGTGCAAGGAATTATGTGTAAATATAATAGAAATAAAAGTTTTCAGAGTTTTACTGGCTTTAGTGTTAATTTCAACTGGAAATGGCAGAGATTTGTACAAATAGCAAGTTTTTTTTTTTTTTTTTTTTTTTTTTCATTTCAACTGACTCCAACCCCTTTAGACTAGTTTTTCCAAGCTAGTGTTTATTTGAGAATGTGGTGAAATGTTAAATGACTCCTATTACCACTAACAGCAATCGATCTCCTCAGATTAGAACAGTACTGACCTAGTAAATCAAATCCAATTTTGGACTTCCAGGATGCATAGATAAGACTTTCAAGCACGCTGAGATTTTGGCAGACTATGAAGCCTAGACCTCATTGTGGAATATTCTAATAAAGCCCAACCACTACAAGATTGAGCAAGGGACAAAGACATCAAAGTAGAATTACACAGGCTGTTTGATCTCTTTCCGTTTCCCCCCTCTTTTTAACATCATGCTGTACTGTTTACACTCTGTTCCTCATTATGCTCTTCATCCATCAGACTCATTCTGACTCCATCAGGGAAAAGAACATGACTTTTAAGATGATGTTTGAAAACAGTTCCAGTTTATAAGCGTGAGGCAATATTAGTGTGTAATTCCTATTTATGCTAACAAGTGCATGTGACTGATGGATTTTAGAGAGTAATAATTCACTTATTTAATGCTTGTTCTTTCACTAAATTTTCATGTTGGTACTTTCACAAATTGGAATGATATAAAATGTTTTTATATAGATGTCCACTCTCTTCTCAAATAAATCCAGAACCATAAAGGGCAGCTATTAAAGGATTGGATAGCCACATATTACAAATAAAAATGCGGTCTTGGACAAAAGGTTTTTAATAGGATCATATCGCATTTAGGTAATTTTGGGTGTTGTTGGGGCTGTATTTATCAAATGTGAGATTCTGACAGCTTTGGGACACAAACTCTGCAGATCCTGACAACCTGTGCTAGTGAGGAAAGTCATCATAGCGTAGTTCAAGCATTCCTTATTATCTGGCATTCAAGATCTCCATTTTGAGGGGAAGAGGCCATAATAGGTTCACCTTAGTGGAGCAAAGGTCTTTTCTCCCATCTGGCAGTCATAAGTGTGTCGAAGTGTGTGAGTGTTTGTGTACAATGTGTTTGTATAAATGTTTGCACAAATTCTTACCAAGGTATTGTATAATGTGTGTGTGAGTATATGTGAAATCACAGTGAGACAGAGACACTTGTGCCCATGGCGTCAGGGAGAGCTCGTGACTGTGCCTGTTTAACTCCACTAACAGAACAACCATCCTCAAATGCAATCACGCAACCCACAGATGGCCCACAGAACACAGACAACCACACAGAAACTACAAGGAACCATAATAATCTGCAACCCCACAGCATAGACACATAGACCAGGGAGAATACAAACTTCTCCCAAAACAGAACAACTGTGTTGTTTTCACAACACCTCCCACCTGTTTTCAAGGAGTGGAAAAAGTCTTTGAAATTCCTTAATTCTGGGAAATGGATCTGAATCATCACCTATTATAAAAGAGGTAGTTGGTTTGCCATTGATGACCTCAAATTGAACTTGAATAGTCATTTCATCACTAATTCTATTCAATGGAATTCAGTGATTGTTGAAATTTAAATGCAATATTGAGAAATACTGAGGCTTCATTTATTTTGAAAAGTTACAATAAAACAATTAAAAAATACTTATATATCAAAATATATTAGTTTGCGGTGACTTGAGAAAATTTTACCAGCAATACATATTTGTTTACCGGTCATGAAACTGTATGAGCACTATTTCATTAAAAAACAGGCATAACAAATTGGCGAACTACATCTAATTGTGAATATACAACTCTGAACATATCACATTCTCAGGCAGTGTTAGAATTAATAGCAATAAAAAAGTTGCAGGCTTGTTTCATGTATTCACCAACTCTAATTTTCACTCGCATTTGGCACTTGACAAATGTTAATTTTAGGCCCTTTGCAACCATTTACAACAATCAGTGTTTATTTATTTACATCTTCATTCATGCAGTTGGTACACACATCCATGTCTGTCAAAGGATGAACATTATCAGTCTCATTAAGTCAGTTCCCTACTGAGTTAATGACTCGACCAGCTATCACAGCCAACTCTGGGAACAATGAATAGTGTGATCTCATGGCCTTGGCATTGACCATTAAACAGTTCACACCAAATAATTTAAAGAACAAAGAAACCTTATTGTCTGTAACAATGAGATATCAGAACTATATCAGAATTTTAAAGTTGTGACATCTGTAAAGTTATTGCATTTAGAGCTACAACTCTATTTAATATTTAGAGCTACAACTGGGTAGCTCTAAATATTAAATATATAGAGAAAAAAAAAAACAGGAATTTGTCTCATGATACTATTTCTCAGTTGATTTTTAAAGTTTGTCAAATATGAATGTGGCAACATTGCATGTGTAGTATACCTACATCTCAGGCAGCATTGAAGGACCATGGAACATGTTCAGTATAGCATTACCATGCGGTGTAAGTGACATTTACAAAAAGACGTTTATTTAAGTGTGCTATTAGTATACTTCCTTTAAACTAAATATAAGAAAATAGTATGTAAGTAGTAAACTACAAATATTATTTTAATTTCACGTAAAGAAAACTTAAAGTACACTTCCAGTTTTAAAAACTGTAAAACTAGTAATTTATGAGAATATATTTCTAAGTATACTTTCATAAACAAAATTCGGCTAGAAGCAGTGTTGGGGAGAGTTACTTCTGAAAGTAATGCATTATAATATTGTGTTGCTCCATAAAACAGTAACAAATTGCATTACTTTTATATGGTAAGTAATGCGTTACATTACTTTAGTATTATTTTTTGTCATCTGGGCTGGGTGCTTATTAATAAGCGATATGTGATATTAATAAAACTCAGTCTAAAGAAAGTACCTTTGCCTCTGCACTTACTCAGAATTTCTGTCATCCTGGAGACAGGAAATGTCAGTGAATAAATGGGAAAACTTGCATTACTTATTTGAAAAAAGTGGCTCAGATATTAAATGTAAATTTAAAAGTAATGCGTTACTTTACTAGTCACTTGAAAACAAGTAATCTGATTATGGAACTAGCATTACTTGTAATGTGTTATCCCCAACACTGGCTGGGTAGTAAACTAGCAGTATACCTATAGTTGCCTTGTAGTATAACTTACTAATACTACAATATAGTTCCAATACAAAAGAAAAACCTGATGTAAACTAGTTGTGTACTCAATGTATTCTTTTATAAACTAAAAGGTTGGCCAGTTTAGGCCCAATAAGTGTTGAAATACTAAACCTACAAGTAAACTGTTAGTATATTGATTTTAGTATACTTCCACTTCTACTTCCTTCATCCAAAATGGATGTTAATATCGGGTGAAACAGGGTTTAGATGTAGAAACACCTCCACCTCCTTTGGGTTCCTCAGCATCATTTGAAGCTAAAATTCGTCTCCCACAGGGCTGATGTCTGTGAGGGATGCTAGAAGAAGGACATGAGCATGACATAATTACTGCTTATTGTAGCATTTTTCACCGCACTATAAAAGTCTGTAACCCTAAATATAAAACGTCATTTCCTAACTGAAGAGTAAACGGTAATAACAATAATCTCTCTCAAAGCTTTTATCACATAATACTGTTTGCCCAGCATTGCAACAGTCATTACATTTTCATTATTTCAAAGTCTTTATTCATTTATATCTGCATTCCTATCAATTTTCCTGCAGACCTTAAAAATATGAGAGGCTGCCTGTGGCATCAGAGACGCATATGATCTTCCCAAGTTGTTTCCTTTGCTTTGATGAAACCAACACTGCTTGAAAATCAATGGAGTGGCTCTGGAGAGTGAGAGGTCAGAGTAAGTGCTCTTGTGTTGTTGCAGTCGCAGTGGTGTGATGGGAGCAGACTCAGACCAGCATGTAATGTGGCCCCTCACTTCAAAGGCCCAAAGAAAATATATAAATACAGAGCCATTAGGCAGATTGTTTTCTTAACTTAACATTTCAAACACATCATCCACCATCATGTGTTGAATCTCCCCTCCACACTGCCTATGTTAATGATGCCTATGTTGTTTTAAAGTGTTGGGGCAGACCATGGTACTGCTGTTGGAGGATCCTTGACATCCTCGAGAAAGGGGCCAACAAAGAAAGTTTAAACTGAAAACACACTACAGACTGATCAACACCTCCCTTGGTATATGGCTCTAATTGTCCACCAAACACTACAGGCCTAGATATAATTTATTTTCTGCATTCTTGCTTTGTCTAGCACACAAGCCTTTCAAAGTGCACTACACTGACCATGAGTGTCAAATCAATTCTAAACGAGTAATAATCAATTGACTAAACAAGAACAGGAAAAAGACCATATAAGGGCATTAAGAAACACGGGGGGACTAGAACATAGGGCACATGGAAAACAAAACCAAAACAGACCATAAACGTGACATTATTCATTTGTTTCACAGAAACAAAATGCAAAAGGCACATCCCGCGCCGTAACAATACCACCGGGGAGGGGGGGTGGGCGCCCTGGAGGCTGGTGCAGGACAGAGACAAGGGGAAGCGGAACCATGGCGGAGCAGGGAGCTCAGGAGGTCATGGCGGAGCAGGGAGCTCAGGAGGTCATGGCGGAGCAGGGAGCTCAGGAAACCATGGCGGAGCAGGGAGCTCAGGAGGCCATGGCGGAACAGGGAGCTCAGGAAACCATGGCGGAGCAGGGAGCTCAGGAGGTCATGGCGGAGCAGGGAGCTCAGGAGGTCATGGCGGAGCAGGGAGCTCAGGAGGCCATGGCGGAGCAGGGAGCTCAGGAGGTCATGGCGGAGCAGGGAGCTCAGGAGGCCATGGCGGAGCAGGGAGCTCAGGAGGTCATGGCGGAACAGGGAGCTCAGGAAACCATGGCGGAGCAGGGAGCTCAGGAGGTCATGGCGGAGCAGGGAGCTCAGGAGGCCATGGCGGAGCAGGGAGCTCAGGAAACCATGGAGGAGCAGGAGGCCATGGCGGAGGCCATGGCGGAACAGGGAGCTCAGGAAACCATGGCGGAGCAGGAGGCCATGGCGGAACAGGGAGCTCAGGAAACCATGGCGGAGCAGGGAGCTCAGGAAACCATGGTGGAGCAGGGAGCTCAGGAAACCATGGCGGAGCAGGGAGCTCAGGAGGTCATGGCGGAGCAGGGAGCTCAGGAGGCCATGGCAGAGCAGGGAGCTCAGGAGGTCATGGTGGAACAGGGAGCTCAGGAAACCATGGCGGAGCAGGGAGCTCAGGAGGTCATGGCGGAGCAGGGAGCTCAGGAGGCCATGGTGGAGCAGGGAGCTCAGGAAACCATGGAGGAGCAGGAGGCCATGGCGGAGGCCATGGCGGAACAGGGAGCTCAGGAAACCATGGCGGAGCAGGGAGCTCAGGAAACCATGGTGGAGCAGGGAGCTCAGGAGGTCATGGCGGAGCAGACAGTTCAGGAAGCCATGGCTGGGCGGCCTCTGTGGCCTAGCCCTCATCCTTCAGCCCAGCCTCTCCGGCCGGAGCCCTATCTGGAGTGAACTCTGGGGCTGGAGCCGACACTGGAGCGAACTCTGGGCTTGACCGGTGGGCTTGACTTCTGAGCGGCCAGCAGGCTTAAGGGAGCCGCAGCCGGCGTGCTCGAGCGAGCGGCAGCCCGCGAACTTGACTTTGGAGTGGACGTATTAGGAGAAATAACAGTACAGCTCCTGTCATTTTACTGAAAAATGTAGTCAAGTTAGTAGCATTTAAACTCTTCTTTTTGTGAGTTATTCCCCAACACTGCGTAGAGAATGGTGGTTGGGCCTCAAACATGCACACATCCATGGGAGAGAACACCACAAGTCTGAAGTTCACCCAACAAGTTGTAAATGTGGATTTTCAAGACAACATTATTAGTGTCACAGAGGAGTTTGTAAACCGTGCAGCTGACACTGTGAACTCTAGATACAAGGGTGATCTTCCATGTAGACAGATTACCACTTCATTAAACCAACAAGGGCTTCAAACGGCAAAAGGCTCGTCAGCATGCATTCCAGTCGGAAAACGAACCACATCAAATAGCAACTGAGTCTGTCTTTGCAACTTATTATAACTCCAAATGTTTACTGGAAGGAAATTGCCTCCTTTTCCCCCAATACTACAGTATATTGGTAGTAAACATGTTTACAAGTCCAAGACAGAAACAAAATCATAACATTCTCTTAAGCTATTTTTAGACATGAGAGTTGTAAACGCAGTGTTAAAAGACACATAAATTAGAAAACCATTTTTTGAGTGGTTGGAACATTAGAAAACCCTCACAAACCTGCTAGACAAATGGTTCGATGTTGGTGACCACAGTTTGCAGGTTGACCAGAAAAACTTGTAAAAATATAATGAACCACCAGCATTGGAACCTGTAACAGGCTAAATTTCTGTTAAGGACTGCATTCATGTGTTGCTTCCCCTCCTCTCTAGATATTTTTTGATGGTCAGATCAATTTTGAAGTATTACAGTACTTTAAAGTGCATACAATACAAATTCAAATATATAAATCCTGTGCAAAGATTTAAAACAAAAGTGCGAGTAATCACAGACAGCCTGTAACGATGCATTCACAGCACTCATTCAAACAGAGAAAGAGGTGCTTGCCAAAAGTTGTGATGGAGAAACATCTTATGGAGTTTTAAATAACATATTGTATCATATTAATGGGTTTGTATGTTTTATTTAAATTAAAATCATTGATGAATCCCTGACAATATTTCAGAAACAGCTGTAAACTTTGTATTGCTAGCACTTTTTGTGGTATTGCGGGCTTTAAGATGAATTGCTTGTTTAATTCTTCATTTGTCAGTCACTCCGGATAAAAGCATCTGATAAATCAATAAATGCAAATTTAAAGCTGCTAAGATTGATACAAAATTAGGTCTATTAAATGTTCAAAATTATGGCAAAATGAAATCATTTTAATTTTTCAGTTTTATCCTTATATACCACATACATACATACATACATACATAAATATATAAATAAATACCCTTTCATTAAATTAAAGTTTTGGTGCTGATATTAGTGATATTGGTTTTGACAGTACTTGGTATCAGATTAAAAGTATCTGTTTTCCCTGGATTCTTTTCATACATGTTTGTGCAAAATTCACCGCCACAATGATCGGGCATTGCTAAGATGTTCTGAGTGTTTTTAGTGCATTGTTTTGCAGTTGCTAAGGTGGTTCCGAATAGTATGCCAAGCAAAATCACAAGTCCAATTGCTTAGAAAAGTAATAGCACATCTCTCATGATCTGAGGTATTATTCATGTCTGTGGATAGAATGAGTAGCATGATCAGGGTTTGGGGTTTGTTCAAAACTCTAACACTTACTTTTAGCAATATTAATAATAGTGATGCTCAGCTTAAAAAGCACTACTGAGGATGGACAAACCTCCAAAAAAATTGTCAAGTGAAACAAAGTTGTTTTGAGTTGGCTAGTGAGATGCCAAATTCAGTTATGAAACGATGACAATCTAGTAAAAGGGACAGTTCACCCAAGAAAGAAAATTCTGTCATCATTTATTCACCCTCATGTTGTTCCAAACCTTGTAGGTATTCTTTCTTCTGTTGAACACAAAAAGAAGATATTTTGAAGAATGTCGCCATTGACTTCTGTAGTTCTTTTTGGAAGTCAATGGCTACAGCAACTGTTTGGATTCCAACATTCTTTGAAATGTTCAACAGAAGAAAGGAAACTCATGCAGATTTGGAACAACTTGAGGGTGAGTAAATGATGACACAATTTTCATTTTTGGTGAACTATCCCTTAAAGGAGGAAACTGCTAATTTGCTAATGTGTACTCTTTATGCTAACAAACAAGTCAGCTTAATGTGTGCTGGAAAATCAGCTAATACTGAGTGTTTTGTCTGCTCATATCCAATCAGAATGGGGCAACCTGCCAACAATAATGCGATGACACCTCTCTAGAGAAGAAACAGACCCTTTCTCACTTCAAAGAGTTCAGGAGTGCTTTCAAACATAAACTGGTAATAAAATACAACAAAGACTCATCGCTTTTCCATGACATGAAAGGAATCTTCAGCATAAAGGATACCTGACCTCACTATCTGGGAATTGTTCTTCATTTTTGTTCTCCAGAAATCCAGTTTGCTAAGCAGCTTTAGCTGTGGCATTGGTTACTAATGAAGATATTGTTTTAAAATTATACATTTGGCTGCATAGGGATGCAAAGTATGTCAAAGAATCTACAGAGATCTTCTTGGAGCTGCACACACATGTTAGTGAGACGTGTAAGGAGACTCCTCTGACTGACTGAATCATGACAGTAGTCTGACTGAAACATGATTTTAGAATGATACACAGTATTTGAAACATCACACAACAGCAGAATGGGGATAAACTAAAGGATGAGAGATTAGAGACACATGAATTGAGAGGAAAAAAATATCTTTCCTTTTGCTCTGCAATGTATTGACGAATAGATCCTTGTGCTGTGAGAACTCCCCCTTGAGGTCGCTCAGGGTACACTGCAATAGAAAAAAGATTTTCTTAGTATTTTTGGCTTGTTTTCTGGTATAAATCTAAACATTCTTGAATCAAGATGCATTTACTTGAGAAGCAAAATGACTTTTTGCTTCTTTTTTTCCAAAAAAATGTTTTAAGAAAAAAAAAATGGTGTAAGAAAAATAATCTTAATTCAAAGGCTGAAGAAGATTATTTTTCTTGCCACATGGACAGATATTTTTTTCTTGTTTTAAAGTTAAAGTTAAAGTTTAAAGTTGTAAAGTTTTGTTTAAGAAAACTTTTTACAGAAAAAATGGTGTAAGAAAAATAATCTTAATTCAAAGGCTAAAGAAGATTATTTTTCTTGCCACACTGACAGATATTTTTTTCTTGTTTTAAGCAAAAACTAACAAAACTTCAATACATTTTTCAAAAAACAAGACTTAATTTTGCTTCTCAAGTAAATGCACCTTGATTCAGGAATGCTTAGATAATTATACTAGAAAACAAGCCAAAAATACGAAGTAAGAATTTTATTTTTTTAATTTTTTTATTTATTTATTTATTTTGCAGTGATAAATACAGTGTGAGAACAAACCATACTGATGACAGGACCCTTTTGAATTTACGAGTAAGAAGAGTGTTCTAGGTTTCTATGTAATAAAGTTGCCTTTCACATTTAGTGACAATTAACAGTTGTTGCCTAATTGAAGCACTTGCAACATATCTTGACAAGCGCAAACTGTTATTCCTTTTTGGGTGGGGTACAACTGTCTTAAAACTAAACATACAAAAAAGTAAAAGACACAATAAATAATTTTGATGTTCAAATACATCAAAGTGAAAGCGTTATTCTTTGTTATCAATGTTATGTCTGTCAAGGTTCGCTGTAACAAATCCACCCCAAACACTAAATTCAAAATTTATCTTGAGAAATTCAGTGTTGTTTGTTTTGTACTTCTGGCTCTGCTTGTTTGGTTCCCACTCGCTGTTGAAAGAAATTGAAGGAATGACAAAAGCATTTTTTCAAATTACAACCCTGGCCATTTACTATTTCAGGGCACACTAGTCAAACTATTGTCAACAAGTCTACTTTTTTTTTTTTTTTTTACTTTCTCCCTGCATTAAAAAGCATGCTACAGCCTTCTGAAAGTACAGAGGAAAGGAATGACCATAATTGCAGTTTGGGACAGCAGGGTAGTGCCAGCCTGGGACCTTTAATCTGCACATCTTCATTTGTCTCTCCCTGGACAGTGTGGTATATTTTGTTCTCATTTAACATGACATGACAACGGTAATTTTCATAATGACCAAAAATACCAGTGGCGTGCTGTCTGTTCTCTCACTGTGCACTCTCAATATCCACATTCAGTAGCCCAATATATATTAATCATTCTAATGCCTTTATAGCAGAGAGGAAATATGAGAGAGGAAATTTCCAGTTGTCTGCTGATCTACCTGTCTGACTAATACACAATTCAAAATGTAAGTTCACAGATAGCTCATAAAGGCATTTAAGGTAAAGAATGTTGCGGATTGCACTTGCTTCCTGGCTGAATATGACAGATAGTACTGCAGCGCTCTTGTCTGTGCTGTGTAGACTGATTTATCTGTAATGTTTCTAATTGAGTGAAACAAAGTAGTAATCCCAGTTGATATGGTTTTTCTGTCTCTGTTGTCTCAGTCGCTATTTCTCACTCTCAGGCAACCTGGAACTCCTGTTATTGTATTTGGATAGGCTTGCAGCTCTAAGAAATGTGGATCACGACGGGATTGAAATAGACCAGATCACACACCAATGTGCAGTAATAATAATAAACTCATCAAAACTATGAAGTAATACAACTGGAAAGATGAGCTCTGCATGCTCTGGGTTTTTCTCAACCAACTTGTCAAGGTTTGTCCTGGGATGTTTTTCAAACAGTATTGTAGGATATTATTGAACTGTACTTAAAGACAGTACGTTTTCTGACTTTGTTTCTTTTTGAAAAAGAACGTTTTTGAAAAAAAAAAAAAGAACACGTAATAATTTCAAATTAAGTTTTAAAATGTATTTTAAATCATATTCTTTTGTCACGCTATAAAGAAGTACACTTATATTGTTGTGTTGACAAACATACGAAGGTACATGTAAATAGTTTTAAACTGTGGTGTTATTCAATATTACGTTTAAATTATATATTTTAGAGGTAGTAAACTACGATTTTACATTATATATATATATATATATATATATATATATATATATACAGGTGCATCTCAATGAATTAGAGTGTCGTGGAAAAGTTCATTTATTTCACTAACTCAACTCAAATTGTGAAACTTGTGTATTAAATAAATTCAATGCACACAGACTGAAGTAGTTTCAGTCTTTGGTTCTTTTAATTGTGATGATTTTGGCTCACATTTAACAAAAACCCACCAATTCACTATCTCAACAAATTAGAATATGGTGACATACCAATCAGCTAATCAACTCAAAACACCTGCAAAGGTTTCCTGAACCTTCAAAATGGTTACACAATAGCCTATACAATCATGGGGAAGACTGCTGATCTGACAGCTGTCCAGAAGACAATTATTGACACCCTCCACAAAGAGGGTAAGTCACAGAAGGTCATTACTGAATGGTTGGCTGTTCACAGAGTGCTGTATCAAAGCATATTAAGTGAAAAGTTGACTGGAAGGAAGAAATGGGGTAGGAAAAGGTGCACGAGCAACAGGCATGACCACAAGCTTGAGAATACTGTCAAACAAAGCTGATTCAAACACTTGGGAGAGCTTCACAAGGAGTGGACTGAAGCTGGAGTCAGTGATCAAGAGTCACCACTCTCAGACGTCTTCAGGAAATGGGCTACCAAGCCACTTCTGAAACAGAAACAATGTCAGAAGCATCTTACCTGGGCTAAGGAGAAAAAAAAAAAAAAAACTGGACTGTTGCTCAGTGGTCCAAAGTCCTCTTTTCAGATAAAAGTAAATTTTGCATTTCATTTGGAAATCAAGGTCCCAGAGTCTGGAGGAAGACTGGAGAGGCAGTTTCCACAGTCAGTGATGAACTGGGCTGATGAACAACTGAAGTTTCCACAGTCAGTGATGAACTGGGCTGATGAACAACTGAAGTTTCCACAGTCAGTGATGAACTGGGCTGCCATTTCATCTGCTGGTGTTGGTTCATTGTGTCTTCTGAAGTCCACAGTCAACGCAGCCATCTACCAGGACATTTTAGAGCACTTCATGCTTCCTTCTCCTGACAAGCTTTATGGAGATGCTGATTTAATTTTCCAGCAGGACTTGGCACCTGCCCGCACTGCCAGAAACACCAAAAGTTGGTTAAATGACCATGGTGTTGGTGTGCTTGACTGGCCAGCGAACTCACCAGACCTGAACCTCATAGAGAATCTACGGGGTATTGTCAAGAGGAAGATGAGAGACACCAGACCCAACAATGCAGATGAGCTGAAGGCCACTGTCAAAGAAACCTGGGCTTCCATACCACCTCAGCAGTGCCACAGACTGATCACCTCCATGCCACGCCGAATTGAGGCAGTAATTAAAGCAAAAGGAGCCCCTACCAAGTATTGAGTACATATACAGTAAATGAACATACTTTCCAGAAGGCCAACAATTCACTAAAAAATTTTTTTCTTTTTTTATTGGTCTTATGAAGTATTCTAATTTGTTGAGATAGTGAATTGGTGGGTTTTTGTTAAATGTGAGCCAAAATCATCACAATTAAAAGAACCAAAGACTTCAACTACTTCAGTCTGTGTGCACTGAATTTATTTAATACACGAGTTTCACAATTTGAGTTGAATTACTGAAATAAATGAACTTTTCCACGACATTCTAATTCATTGAGATGCACCTGTATATATATATATATATATATATATATATATATATATGCACATAGGTAAAAGGATTCAACATAATAAATTTAGTCTTGTCCAAACATTTGACTGGTAGTACATATCAAACTATTCTGAACGTGCAAAGAACACTATGTGCCGAGAACATCAAATGACCAGACAGGGTGGAAAACAACTGTTTAACCACTGGTCTTCTGTGATGTACTAAACTGTGTCTGCGTGCTTGTGAATGTGGGTGTGCATCTATCTATTCACTCTCAGTTACACTTTACAGTTGTCTCTGCTCAAATGCACCATCAAAGTAATCTGTGGAGGGCAGAGGTCAGGGGTATTGTTGGCCATGGAACACAATTGACTTCAAAGGACAAAGATCCCATTGCTGGCCGTTGTTCTTTTAAGGTTGCAATCAAGAGAGAGGCTCGCACAGTAAATAAAGCAACAGCAAGCAGCGTTTGTGTTCATGCATGTATAAAAAGAGCTCTGGTTCTGTCTGGCCCAAGGAGGTCGTGCTCACAGAGTCGCACTCAAAAGAGACTACCTTTGAATAATTAGACCCACTGACATCAAAGCAAAACAAGCTATGGTTTAGTCTGCTCAATCTCTGCAACACAGACACTAAGCAACAACAAAAAAGCACGTCATCGTATTCCGGCCTGTTGTTGTTGTTGTTCTGGATAGCGAAACCCAAAACCATGTCAAACATAATGGAAAATATTTGAGGTCCTCTTTTATTAACCAAGAACAGCTTTGATGTTTGACGTCTTTATTTATTTTTAAAAGAAGAAAGAGAAAGGGGGCGACATGGCGTGTCAACGGTCTTCTTTGGAGAGCAGAGACGAAAAAGACAAATAATATAAAACAAAACCAGAACTCCCTCTCTCCATATAATCAATTAAACATCATTATCAGATAAATTTGGGTGTTTTAGCAAAGATCAAAGAGCAGTAGGAAATGATCAAAGTGACAGCATTTGTTTGAGCCGAAAGCCCCTTACTGCTACTGCAGCTCCTCCTCCTGTGTGATGCTGTCTGACTATGAGCTCCAATCAGCAAACAAAAGAAAAACAGTCAAAGGAGAGGCCGAGGCATGGACCCCTCAAAGGGAACATGGCCCTTTCATTCTTTCATTGTTTGTGCGTGTGATCCAGAGTGTAACATGCAGCCCACTGAAGTGATGACTTTGTTAAATAAACATTTGGTTTGTCACGTTAATCAATTTCATGTGATTTGCCGGTAAAATTAAACGATGAAGATGCTGATGATCCTCAATAGATGCATCTATATTCTTTGGGACCAGCCAAAGGAATTTCAAACATCTCCTTTATTGTATACCATGAAAAGTCCACATGGCTCCAATATGACTACAGAGCCTCAAAGCAGAGAGTCAAAGTGTAACATTCCTAACTATAAGAAGAGAGCCATAGATGTCCTTTAAGTCTTAACCCAGAATTGACATTTCCCAGCTCTGAGGTTGCACTTTTACAGCTCTGGAGATTTAATTCAGTTCACATTTGCTTCATTAATTTATTTAAAAGAATGTTTCTCCTATAATTCTTTAAAATTATAATTCTCTCTCTCTCTCTCTCTCTCTCTCTCTCTCTCTCTCTCTCTCTCTCTCTGTCTCTGTCTCTCTCTCTCTCTCTCTTTTTGCTTAGGTATAATTTAAAAATACAGACTGTTAGTGAACATGTCGACACTAAATGGTCATACAATATTTTAAGGTCAAATTCTTACTATTAACTAATTATAACTTTTTATGACTTATAATTATTAACTTAACTAATTATGACTTTTGCCTCAGTAAACTCCTAATTTGTTGCTCATTAATAGTTAGTAAGGTAGTTGTTACATTTAGGTATGGGGTAGGGTTAAGGGATCTAAAATATGGTCATGCAGAATAATGCATTAATGTGTGCTTTATAAATAACCTAATAATAAACAGTTGACATGCTAATATACATGCTAGTTAATAGTGAGAATTGGTCCTTAAAATAAAGTGTTACCAAATGTGACCCTGGATCACAAAACCAGTCTTACTTAGCATGAGTATATTTTTTAGCAATAGTTAAAAATACATAATATGGGTCAAATTTATTGATTTTTCTATTATACCAAAAATCATTAGGATATTAATTAAAGATCAAGTTCCATGAAGATATTTTGTAAATTTCCTACCGTAAATATATCAAAACTTAATTTTCGATTTGTAATATGTATTGCTAAGCACTTCATTTGGATAAATTTAAAGGTGATTTTTCTCAATATTTAGATTTATTTGCACCCTCAGATTGCAGATTTTCAAATAGTTGTATCTTGGTTAGATATTGTCCTATCCTAACAAACCATACATCAATGGAATGCTTATTTATTCAGCTTTCAGATGATGTATGAATCAAAAATTTCAAGAAATTGACCCTTATGACTGGTTTTGTGGCCCAGGGTCACAAATAAGCTTACAACTAACATGACAGTTGTGAGAAAACCGCTGTTAAAGCATTTCTTCTTAGCGATGTGGATGTTTGCACAGTTTGTCTCTCCAGTCAAGTCACTTCACATTTATTTATATAGTACTTTATACAATAGATTGCTTTAAAGCAAGCATCTTTACAGTATTAAACATGAAAAACAGAGCCACTGTTGCTTTTAATTACAAGTACGACTTCAACCTCAGTACTATATAGCAGCTCACCAGTGTGTTTTTACTTGTGTTTGACCTCAACAGACTGAACAGAAGAAATCAGCTGGAAATTTACACCTTTTATGTAATCACCATGGACCAATGGTAGGTTGAAGGTGTTTACCCAACCCATGCTCACTGGAAATATGCACTTGTGATAAAGTTTTTGCAACATTGTTATTACATACCTTACCACACGTTTTGCAGTAGTTTCATGTGAATATGTCCAGTGAGTGCAATAGGTGACCATGGTACGTATTTATGACATAAATACAGGCACTTATAAGAAAACCCATACATATGAAGCTGTATATGTGACGCTAACATTCAAAAGTATCAGTTTTCAAAGCTCACAGCATATTAAAATTGTTTTTAAGTCATAACATAATATTGTGCAAGGAACTGTGAACATTTGTCTTTCTTAACTGAAACTCTGGCCCTGTAAATTATACTTTGTGTGGAAAGGAATAAAAGTTGTCAGATTTTACTGCCTTTAGTCTTCATTCAACTGGAAACTACAGCGGAGTTTTGCAGGAATGTAGATAGAGGCATGTGTTTACAATGAACCTGTGTAGCAACCGTTTACCTGTCAAATTGTTTCTCCCAATACCAACTCCAAACCAACTTCATTTTGGTCTGATTTTGTTTGTAATCACATAAGCTCATTCTTGATTTCACATGAAGTAGCCTATATCAGGGCCTTAATGGCCAAAACACAATTTACCTGATGTGTGCTTTTGTGCTGTTCTGGCAGTAACAAACCTCAGTACTCATGGGGGCAATATAGAGTTACAGTATATTTTGATCACTCTTTCATGAAACCAGGTATGCTATTATTTAACTCTAATAATCTACTTTACATAAGAAACATACTAACTAAGCTGCTCAGCATAATGAGTGGTTTCATAAAGGGGGCAAAATGTACATTTCAGATGTATTTGCTGAAAAGTATATGAAATATGACGTATTGGAACAGTAATGCTAGGGGAGAGGTTTCAAGTCAACAGCAGTACACTGATAATGTTTCTCCCTCGCGTCATGATGAGTTGGTTGCTTACAATACTTCTTGAGTCACGAGAACTGAAGAAACAGTTTGAACTCTGACCAAAAACTGATGAGCCGCTAATATGTGTATGTGTGAACCAAGCAACTGACTTGAACAAGGGTTAGAAATTAAAGCTTTTCATGATGTCTCATGGTTTATGTAAAAAAGTGACATTAAATGCTTCAGAGTCACTTTATATGCTTCAGACATGTAAAATGTTTTGTGGCCCAGGGTCACAAATAAGCTTACAACTAACATGACAGTGGTGAGAAAACCGCTGTTAAAGCATTTCTTCATAGCGATGTGGATGTTTGCACAAGCTCTGCAGTTTGTCTCTCCAGTCAAGTCACTTCACATTTATTTATATAGTACCTTGTACAATAGATTGCTTTAAAGCAAGCATCTTTACAGTATTAAACATGAAAAACAGAGCCAGTGTTGCTTTTAATTACAAGTATGACTTCAACCTCAGTACTATATAGCAGCTCACCAGTGTGTTTTTACTTGTCTTTCGCTTCCACTTCCGCTTCCGGCTTCACTACTGTTCGGAAGCTCTCGCTTACTGCTCTGCGCTTTGCTCCCTGTTTATGTACTTTTCAAAGATTTTTCTAAGACTTTAACTTTAGCAGATCAGCACAGTGCTCAAACAACACAGTTTTGGCACAAATACCAAACTAAAGACTTTTTGGGACTGGAATACTCTTTGCCTCCCACTGCCATCAGCTTAAATTCCAGAGACGGGAAAACACAGCTGCCGACATTCTAACAGATGGGAAAGAAAATGCCTCTTGTGGAATCTACCTGCTGCATGAACTGCCACAGACTTCTACAAAGGATTGTGGTTCTTGAAACAAAGTTACTTGCTAGACTTCCAAAACAGGCATACAACACAGCAGATCGTCATCACAGACCCCCTCAGCATACAGCCGGTGAGTGCTGTGAATCTAGTGAATCTCAACAGTTTATACCAAGTGTAGAGGAACAAGCCAAAACTGATCAACAGACTAATCGATGGCACAAACAGGGAGCAAGACCCAAAGGTACTCGAGACATCAGATTGTCACGAGTATCTCGTATTGCTGCCATAGCATCCTCGGCTATGACAAGGCTTGCAAACACTGGTATTCTACAACCCCCTATACATCTTGAGAACAGATTTGAAGCATTGATGAATGTGGGTGAGGAATCCCCAAATATGATTGAACATGGATCGGATCAGCCAGCAGCTAACATCGCTACTAACAGACACTCAAGGTCGAGCAGACAGCAGCACTCAGCTCAGAGCGCAAACGAGCCCAGGACTCTGATAGTGGGCGACTCTATTATCAGAAACATCAGTAGCAGGACTACAACTACATGCTGCTTTCCTCAAGCAAGCGTCTCTGATGTGAACAAGGAACTTTGGAACATTCTGATGAAGCACAAGACTGCAAATTAAGTCATCATCCATGTGGGGAAGAATGATATTCGGAAAAAGCAGTCAGAACTCCTTAAGAAGGATTTCAGTGAACTCTTTGAAACACTTCAAAGACTTGAAGTTCAGTCGTTCATCAGTGGACCACTCCCAGCAAGGGGAACTAACATGTTTTCACGGCTGCTTGGGCTGAATACATGGCTACAAAGAACCTGCAATATAAAAGGAGTCAACTTCATCGACAACTTCAGTCTTTTCTGGGGTCATAGACAGCTGTTTAAACTGGATGGCCTCCACCCAAACAAACTTGGTGCAAGAGTGCTAAAGGACAATATCTATTTCTCCCTCCGTCATCCTTCAGTAGTGTCTGCCAATCCACTTGGCCTGAATGGCACACACACCTGGACAGAATATGAGTGACCACAGGACTTCATATCAGCTTCCGAGTCATCATGTGGTTGACACATCCCACAAGGACATTGATAACACCACGCAGCCAAAACAAATTCTGCTCGTGGAAACTATCCCCGCTGAGCCCTGCCCACAGAGCTCATCACAAACAGATTGTGACGTATTACATCAGCTCCAAGACTCAGCACCCAAGGACGACTTTCTGGAAAACAGCCAGGGAAGCCAGGAGAACATATCACAGCCACCGGAAACACCAGAGCCAGAGCCCTGCTCACCAGACACACTATCCCTCTCTCCAGCATCTCCACTTCTAAGCTTCTCACAGAAAATGGAGGAACTAGTGTATGCTGGGACCAAACGCTCCCACTCTTTCGCTGCAAGCCCCCAGATATCAACTAAAAAACAGCGGGCCCCACAAACACCAAAGATTGCAGGCCCAGCTCTCCCTCCTCCTCCTGTGAGAGCTCTCCGACCACTGCCACAACGCCAGGGCCCAAACCCTCCTCCATCTGCTGTAGGTGAACCAAAAACAACTGAAAACCGCTCTCAGTGATGTGTGTCGGGTCCCCACTATGTTAGCAGCAACTTACACAAATGTTTACAGAACAAGCGGGAACCCAGTGTGCCTGTAGCTTTCTCTATCTCTGTTTTATCATGTGATAGAACGTATAAGGCCTTCTCAAGCCGTACGGATGACCCATCTAATCTACAGCCTATTATGCATCAGTCTAAGATTGCTGTAGAGACAAAATGTAATTCCATCAAGTTAGCATTTTTAAACATTCGCTCACTAAAAAATAAACCATTTCTGATCAATGACTTAATAACCACAAACAACCTGGATTTTATGTTTCTAAATGAAACATGGCTAGAAGACAGCTGCAGTGCAACAGTCCTCAATGTAACAGCCCCTCCTAACTTTAATTTTATAAGTGTCTACAGGACTGTTAGGAGAGGTGGAGGTGTAGCTGCTCTATTTAAAGATGTTTATCAATGCAAGCAAGTGTCATTTGGTCAGTATTTGTCTTTTGAATACCTAGGTATTGTGCTGAAAGGTGCTCCACGCATTCTGTTGATCATTATTTACAGGCCTCCAAAATACTCTACAGCCTTTGTTGAAGAGCTCAAAGAACTGTTATCAATGATTTACTCAGAGTTTGACTGTTTTGCTATTGCAGGGGATTTTAATATTCACATAGATAATGCAGAAATCAAAACTACAAAAGAAATTATTACTGTTTTAAACACTTTTGACCTGATTCAGCATGTGCATGGACCCACACACAATCGTGGACACACTCTAGATTTACTCATCAGTAGAGGTCTAAACATTTCATCCATTGTTATTAAGGATGTAGCACTATCTGATCACTTCTGTATTTTCTTTGAAATATTGATCTCTGTTACCACTGAATCTAGATCTGTCTCTGTCAGAAAGAGATGCATTAACGAGAACACTTGTGCACTATTTATGAAGGCTATATCTTTAACACCAAGCATTTCTGCAGACTCTGTTGATATTCTCCTGGATTCATTTAACGCAAAAGTTAAGAATGTTATTGATGATATTGCTCCGATAAAGGTCAGCAAGAAGACTGGCAGACAAAAATCATCTTGGAGAAAATCAACAGCAGTTCAGAGTATGAAAAGACAATGCAGAAAAGTTGAGCGGATGTGGCGGAAGACGAAACTCGAAATTCACTGTAGCATCTATAAAGAGAGCCTTCATGGTTTCAATGTGGAACTAGCCACAGCTAGACAGACCTTCTTCTCAAACCTCATAAACAGTAACAAACAACACTCGCACTCTTTTTGCTACTGTTGAGAGACTGACAAACCCCCAAGTCAGATTCCCAGTGAAATGCTCTCCGACAGCAAATTCAATGAGTTTGTTTCCTTCTTTTCTGAAAAGATCAGTAATATCAGAGAGGAGATTGGCACATCCTCAAGTTATGCAAAGGTCATACAGATTCAACTGCAATTTCAAAAGAAGAGACTATGTCTATTTTTGAAGCAATTGATAGCAGAATTTTGGAAGAAATAGTACAGCAGCTTAAATCGTCAACCTGCTATCTTGACACACTTCCCACATCTTTTTTCAAAAGTGTGCTTAACTGTTTAGAAGCAGATCTCTTAGAAGTGGTGAACGCCTCACTTCTTTCTGGGACTTTTCCAAACTCTCTGAAAACTGCAGTTGTTAAGCCCCTTCTGAAGAAGCGCAATCTTGATAACACCATGTTGAGCAACTATAGACCAATATCAAATCTTCCTTTCATAGGTAAGATTATTGAAAAGGTAATCAGCTGAACAACTACTTAAACTCAAATGGATACCTGGACAATTTTCAATCTGGTTTCCGAGCGCATCACAGCACAGAGACAACACTCATTAAGATAATAAATGATATTCGCTTTAATTCTGATTCTGGCAAAATATCAGTGCTAGTACTACTAGATCTTAGTGCTGCATTTGACACTGTGGATCATAACATACTTCTAGAGAGACTGGAAACCTGGGTCGGGCTTTCTGGTATGGTACTCAAATGGTTCAGGTCATACTTAGAAGGGAGAGGTTATTATATGAGTATAGGAGAGCACAAGTCTAAGTGGACGTCCATGACATGTGGAGTCCCACAAGGCTCAATTCTTTCACCACTCTTGTTTAGCCTGTATATGCTCCCACTAAGTCAAATAATGAGAAAGAACCAAATTGCCTATCATAGCTATGCTGATGATACCCAGATTTATCTAGCCTTATCTCCAAATGTCTACAGCCCCATTGACTCCCTCTGCCAATGCATTGATGAAATTAACAGTTGGATGTGCCAGAACTTTCTTCAGTTAAACAAGGAGAAAACTGAAGTCATTGCATTTGGAAACAAAGATGAAGTTCTCAAAGTGAATGCATACCTTAACTCTAGAGGTCAAACAACTAAAAATCAAGTCAAAAATCTTGGGGTGATTCTGGAGACAGACCTTAGTTTTAGGAGTCATGTCAAAGTAGTAACTAAATCAGCATACTATCATCTCAAAAACATTGCAAGAATTAGATGTTTTGTTTCCAGTCAAGACTTGGAGAAACTTGTTCATGCCTAAATCACTCAATGGCCTAGGACCTAAATACATTGCAGATATGCTCACAGAATATAAACCTAACAGACTACTCAGATCATTAGAATCGAGTCAGTTAGAAATACCAAGGGTTCACACAAAACAAGGGGAGTCCGCTTTTAGCTATTATGCCACGCGCAGTTGGAACCAGCTTCCAGAAGAGATCAGATGTGCTAAAACATTAGCCACATTTAAATCCAGGCTCAAAACTCATCTGTTTAGCTGTGCATTTGTTGAATGAGCACTGTGCTGCGTCCAAACTAATTGCACTGTATTTTATGTATAACCGTTTTCTTTTCCTAACTGTTTTAAATTCATTTTAAATCAATTTTTTATTTTATTTTATTTCATTTTTTATTCCTTGTTTACACGTTTTGCGGTAGGTTCATGTGAATATGTCCAGTTTATTTCATTTTTTAATTCCTTGTTACACATTTTGCGGTAGTTTCATGTGAATATGTCCAGTGAGTGCAATAGGTGACTGTGGTACGTATGTAGATACAGGCACTTATTAGAAAACCCATACATATGAAGCTGTATATGTGACGCTAACATTCAAAAGTATCAGTTTTCAAAGCTTGCAGCATATGTCATAACATAATATTGTGCAAGGAACTGTGAACATTTGTCTTTCTTAATTGAAACTCTGGCCCTGTAAATTATACTTTGTGTGGAAAGGAATAAAAGTTGTCAGATTTTACTGCATTTAGTCTTCATTCAGCTGGAAACTACAGCGGAGTTTTGCAGAAATGTAGATAGAGGCATGTGTTTACAATGAACCTGTGTAGCAATCGTTTACCTGTCAAATTGTTTCTCTAATACCAACTTCATTTTGGTCTGAATTTGTTTGTAATCACATAAGCTCATTCTTTGATTTCGCTTGAAGTAGCCTATATCAGGGCCTTCATGGCCAAAACACAATTTACCTGATGTGTGTTTTTGTGCTGTTCTGGCAGTAACAAACCTCAGCACTTATGGGGGTAATAGTATAGAGTTCCATTATATTTAGATCACTCTTACATGAAACCAGGTATGCTATTATTTAACTCTCTATTAAGCTATTATTTAATAATCTACTTTACATAAGAAACATACTTACTAACCTGCTCAGCATAATGAGTGGTTTCATAAAGGGGGCAAAATGTACATTTCAGATGTATTTGCTGAAATTTATCTGAAATATAACGTATTGGAACAGTAATGCTAGGGGAGAGGTTTCAAGTCAACAGCAGTACACTGATAATGTTTCTCCCTCGTGTCATGATGAGTTGTTTGCTTACAACACTTCTTGAGTCACCAGAACTGAAGAAACAGTTTGAACTCTGACCAAAAACTGATGAGCTGCTAATATGTGTATGTGTGAACCAAGCAACTGACTTGAACAAGGGTTCGAAATGAAAGCTTTTCATGATGTCTCATGTTTTATGTAAAAAAGTGACGTTATATGCTTCAGAGCCACTTTATATGCTTCAGACATGTAAAACATCTGCATTTCACATCATTATTGGATGCTTTAATAATAGAATTGCAAATACGTGACATCACTGTGTGATAATGCAAATGAACCGGTGATTACTTGAACCAGTTAACTGAAACAAACTGTCAGAAAGAACCAGTTCACCGGAAAGAATCAGACTTCTTATCACTACTGTCTAGAAAAAACAAATTGTGATTTGATTGTGATTTTTCTTTCTAATCAGCTCATTCGAATATTCCACTTGAGGATTATTTTAGTATTAGGATATGGTAGTGGAACTTGTTGAATGCAACTTGATTTTTTGCGATACATGTACAAAAAGTCACTCTTATTCCATAAGCACACATAACTGGAAAATTAATTCAGAGACTTTGAGGCATTTCAACAGAGACGTTTTGCACTGATGTCCAATAGCACATCAAAGGCACAAACCACAGACCTTTTCAAGCATGTGTTTTTTGAAACACTTGAAACTCTAAATGCTTGGCAATGGCATTAAAAAGGCCTTCTTCAGTTTGCTGGCAGTAAGGAAAAAGTTTGCATTGATGTTATGTTTGAGCAAGGGTGTGGGTGTGTGCAAGAGCGTCTGCATGGGAGCTACAGGGTGGTCAGTCAAGTGTGCCAGACTTATAGTATGTTTTCTCTTTAAAGTCCTTCAGTATGCTTGAGAATTACAGTTGACCTACAGTCTTACAGCTTTCATAGGATCTTTCCATCTAGAAGTGGATGTTGGGATGAGGTTGGGACCTGGGTCTTGGCTGCAGCTTGTTTAGAGACTCTTGTCTACCCCTGATCTGTGGCCATTTCCTGTGAAGTTCACAAAGACGATCAGCTGGTTTCTTTGCGCTTATGTTATTTTCTTTGACATTATGACATTTCTTTTCCATTATTATTGGAAATACATGAGTCTGGCTACATTTCTGCAAAAATGTACCTGTACATACATTTCACTGCAGTTTCCAGCTGAAATGAACACTAGTGACAATAAAACTCTTTGAACCTTTAACACAAATTATGATTACAGGACCAGGTTATACTCAACACACTTTTACCATACTGCATGATTTGTAAAAGAATACATTTTGACATTTGCATAATACAACCAGCTCCATACGTGTGGCTTTTCTGGCATAGTAAACTTGCTCAGTAGCTCACCTGGTACAGCATTGTCTTAATCATTACATCACCAGTAATGTTTCTTATATTTAGTGTAAACTCTACACTGTAAAAAATAGCTGTGAAAATACAGGAATTTTCCTACAATAAGGTACCGTTTTTCATAAATACAGTTGAATACTGTGAATGATGACACCTTTGCGGAACAAAAATTAACTGTAAACTACGGTTTAATTTTACGGTATAAAACAGTATTTTTTAAGTCTAGTCACGTGTGCGACGCTGAGACCGCTCATAACTCCTCAGAGCAAAACCACGACGCATTATGATTTTTTCCCCCATCTGAGCAAAATAACAACGGATCAAGTGTATTCAGAAGTAAATGTGTACAGAAATATTAAAGAGCAAAGGAGAAAGAGTTCAAGAAGATATCAAAAAGATTTTTCACCCTGACTGTGAGCTGCCAGCACTACCAAACTGAACGACATATTCCGGAGTTTTCCTCGTCGCCTGCTTAAGGTAAATGCAATTTTATCATTGTCATTGTTACCCTGTGGTAGTATTTGCAAAATTTTATTTCTTATGTGAGTGTTTATAGAATAGAATAGAGGGAATGATATTCGGTGCTGATGTACGTTTTGTTTATTTTTATTTATTTATACTTGCTACGACTGGTCACACAGTTTCATTCATAATTTGAATACCTTTGTCTATGTTCTACAGATATCTGCCACTGCAGCAGATGTTGAGCCCTCCTTGCCACTCCATGGCTGATACTTCTGTGTAAGTGTCCGATAAGCAACGCTCTCCCATGGATTTAGCTCATCAATGTTGTTTTAGCCATGCCAAGTTATGAAAAGTACTGATCTGCAGCAGTTTTGATACTTATTGTAAATGGAGAGACAATATACTGCTCAAAACTGTATTGAAAATGCATGGATAGGGTGCTGATAATAATATTTGATACTGTCTCAGGATATTAACTATAATTTTTGTCTGTATCAGTTGCTGGTGATGAAGCCACAATTGGAGGATGGATGATCAGCATCGAAAACCATGTCATCTGTGAAGGTGTCCGCCAAAGCTTCATCACAGGGCTGGCTGCAATTTTCAACACTTACTACGTCTTCAACTTCCTCAAGGACACTGGAGTTTGTTCAAAGGTAATTATTGTTTCGATATTGTACCCCTCTTACCAGCTCTGTTCAGAAATTGTCATTTACTGTAAGCTGTGCTGTATATTAGTAGATCTCTCTTGTTCCTATATCAACTTTATAATTACAGTTGTTTATTTTGATCATGAATTGGTGTTTAAGTTGTGCATTCAACTGGGTTTAAACTGAATGTGATATCTCACTGCATGTTTGTGAATAGAGTATACTGTAATTCTCTCTCTTTAACTTCCACTGCAACTCTCTCTTTATTTCTTTTAAACAAAGAAGAATCGTAATGTGCATAAGCAGTGTGCGTAATTGATGACAGATTTTTTTTTATTATTTTGGGGTGAGCTAACCCTTTAAGGATAATGGTTTGTCAATATTCAATTCAAATCTTGTTTATTTGTATAGTTCTGTAACAATACATATTGTGTCAAAGTAATATTTATATGGCAGAAATGTACTGTTCTAAGATAATACAAATCATGCAGTTAGTTGTGATAATAATAATATCAGGAAAAATGGGCAGTTTGTATGTTGATTCAGAGTTGGCATAATTTTAAGTCCTAATAGGGTTAGTGTCAGTCCTTCTCAAGTATCGGGATAATCTGAAATGAGATCATTCTCTGATAATTATAAAATACAGAGGTCATTATCATGAATAAACTTCTTAGAATTGTGTTAAATGCAATTAATCTTTACTTACCAAGCCTATTATCTCATATTTCTATATTGCTTTTTAGGCGCTTCATTGGATTGATCCCTGAGAGAGGAACAAAGGCCAGCCAGGTGAAGGTGATATCCAAGAAGACAGGGAAACTTGTCCATAAAAAGGCTTCAACTGTGAATCCTCATGTGTCCACCCTCATAAAAACCTTTTGGACTTTGAGTGGGACTTTGTTTAGTAATGCAAAGTCAGAGCATTGTGTTCTGCAACTATAATAGATGTTCATGTGAAGTTACAGCATTCTGTTCTAAAACCAGATGTTCATGTGAAGTCAGCACAGTGTTCTGCAAATCAGTGTTCATGTGAAGTCACAACACTTTGTTCTGCAACTACATCTTTCTGTAAACTTTCTGCATTCTGTTCTGTAACCACATCTTCATGTGAAGTCAGAGCATTGTGTTCTGTTCAATCACAATGGTGCAGTCGAAACGATGCATTTTATATATTATTGGCTTTAATAAAAGTTTTGAAGCCATCTTTTGTCAGAGCCATTTGTGTTCAAGTAATTTTCTGTGGTTTTAATTTTAGAATGTAAATTTTAAATCATAAATAACAAAAATCACATTCTACAGTATTTTAATACATTTTACAGTAATAAAGTTTATGAGATTATAGTGGGAATACTAAAACAGTATAATGGCAACCAAACACCTACAGTGTTATACTGTACATATTATATTTTCTACAGCACAGTACTGTAATATTTTTACGGTAATAAACTGTTGTTCCATATTACAGTAGGTGTACTGTAAAATCACAGCATTATACAGGCAAATCTAGCTGTTTACAGTGTAGTACTGTATGTAGGAATCCTTATTTGTTGCAGTATGCAATATGTCAGAGCTCAGTTCATAGCTCAATGCAGAGAATCTTGCTTGGTATAGTTAAAATATTAACCACTTGCTACCTGAATAACAACACAAGTGCTTTAAAGGCCTGTATGTATCCCATATGGTTTTGACCTATATAGTTCTATAATTATATAGTAAGAAAAAAAGGTAACACTATAGTATAGGGACCAATGCTCACTATTAACTAGTTGCTTATTTGCATGCTTATTATTAACATATTGGCTGTTTATTAGTACTTATAAATCACATATTCTGCATGACCATATTCTACATTCCTAATCCTACCCAATAACTAAACTTAATAACTAACTTACTAACTAATGATTGGGAGTTTATTGAGGAAAAGTGGTTTGTTAATAATGAGGACTGGACCTTAAAATAAAGTGTGACCAAAAAATAAATAAATAAATAAAATGCTATGGAAGTCAATGGCTACCGTCAACTATTTGGTTGCTGACATTCTTCAGAATATTTCTTTTGTGTTCAGCAGAAGAAAGAAACTCATACAGGTTTGGAACAACTTGAGGGTGAGTAAATGATGACAGAATTTTCATTTTTGGGTGAACTATCCCATTAAGACTGCGTGCTTGCAATGTGTTGGCTAGGCTTTTGCATTTGAGTTTTCATACTTATATTGAGTATTTTCTGGATTCTCACACAGCATTCTGGGACTGTTCTCAACCAGAGAAAAGGTAAAGCTTAATTATAGGGAACTGCACAAGGTTCCTACTCATGTCCTTCTCAGTTCAAACAGAATATAAAGCAGAGAAAAATAATATTACATCTTTCACATTGTGCCTAAGCCCAATAAAACAATTTTTTGAGAGACCTGTTTCTCTTCTCATATAAAAACAAAAGCAGAGTGTGTGCTGACAGCTGCAGCTCCCGTTCCCCGCAGAGAGCTGATGGAAAGCTTTGAAGAACTTGATCTTATGGAACAATAAAACGCCACCATCAAACACTCTTCTGAGACAGGCCACTGACCCCGAGAACCAAACGCCTGCTTGAGAGTTCAGTCCGTGTGTGTGTGTGTGTGTTGTCACTAAGCTTGCTTTTGAGCACACCGTTCCATCAGTTGTATTGGTCAGTTTGCTGGCTGCACTTGCAAGAGGATCCACTTTGATAATTGCTCCATCTACAATATCACGAAACATATTTTTACAATGGAAATGTCTGTTGAAAGAAACAAACTTTTTCCCCCTCTCTCTCTCCAATAAAATGAACTTAGACATCCCATTGAACCTGTTGCTAATTGTAGACATTGATATAAGACTTTCTACTTTTTTAAGAAAATATAAATTTTTGCATTTTTTTTTTCCTAGAAATATCTGTCTACTATTTATATATAAAATATGCTGAAAATACACTGCTTTATACTGTCACACCTCAAGGACCTGTTTTGTTGTGTTTCCTTCCCCATGTGCTCTGTGCGACCTAGTTTTCCCTCATGTCTGATTATTGTCATTTGGTTTTGGTGTGTGTCATTAATTACCCTCATCAGCCCTCCTATTTAAGTTGTGTTCAGTTCACTGTTTGTCGTCCGGTCTACTACGTCCCTACGTGTGCTCCTGCCTGCCTATTCTGTTATTTACCCTTGTGTGGATTTATTAAAGACTATTTGCATTCATCTTCATCTTTGTCGTGCGTGTATCTCAACGTAGCTGTGACATATACATTGCCAAGGTATTATATATTTACAAACGTAAAATTATGTTCAAATGATTAAAAAAATATTTTTTTACTGCTGCATCAACACAGTAATCACAATATAGTTATTTCAAATGCATGTTTAATTTAGAGTAGTGTTATTTTAGTATCATTGAAACAAATTTTATTAATATTTTCAATTAGATTTTATTTTTATATTTTCTGGTTTCTTTTAATTTTAGTTATGTTTTTAAAATGAATTTGACTGCTTTGAGCTATTCATTATATTTTGAGTTATAGTAGCTTCTATAGTTATGGTATAGTTATATTAGCTATTATGAAGTTATAGTAGCTTCTAGGCCAGTTCAATCCACAGTTTCACCTCGCAATTTGTCAGTGATGTACCATTTATCATGATTTACCATTAAGTGTATAGTTCTGAAAGCCACACATAGCTATGTGGACTAATGACTTGAATTAAAAGTGTTCAGTGTAAGAAAATAATAATAAACAAGTGTTTCTTTGCTCATAAATAAGGTTTAAGAATGATGGATCTTAAAGGAATAGTTTAAATTAAATACAAGTTCTATGTAAATACATTCACATAAAGTGAACAAGCAAAAGTTATGTTTAAAACACACTGAAGTTTGAGTTCTCCATTGTGCAGTCCCCCAGTTGTGCAGTTGGTCTGCAGTATGATAGGGAATATCTGTCCATTTTAAAGGCATTTAGAATGAAAAAGCATTGACTGGCCATCCAAGCTCTAAAATAAATGTTGTAATAATTTTGTGAGTTTGAACCAATGTTTGTAATCAAATGTATTCATAAATGATTGCTCTAATTTGAGTTCACAATATCAGCCTGTGAGGCTTCAAGAGAGCTAAATTCTGTGATGTAATTCTTTCATGTTGATCGTTTAGTTTGTTTCACATTTTTAAGATAACTAAATGTCACAGTGGGTTATGTACATTTCATATTAAGTGTATAATGTAGTGTGCAGATTATGCAATGTTACATTATCAGGACTGTCCTGACTGGGCTCTCTCTCTCTCTGACAGCATCTGGAGGAGACCATTAGAGGAAATACTACAGATGTTCACACTCACTACATCACTTCAAATTATAGCCAAAGTATGTTCATGTTAAAGATACAAAAATTATATTGTATATGTTTTTGGTTATAAAATAGAAAAAACTATTAGTACATACTTAATGCTGTTTGTTTTGTCAGAAAGAAAAAATACGGCTGATATTTGGAAAGTTATCTAAAACTCTTTTAAATAGTATTTTGTAAAACTTACGAGATGATATTAATTAAATCAAATATCTAACAAATTAATAATTAACAGATGAAGGCATAAAGGTTACATAAAATGACGTAAATATAACCTGATATTACTTCAAGTCAAGTCACATTAGATTGTTTCAAAGCAGCTTCATATTAATAAACAGGACAAAAACAGTATTAATTATTCAATTTTGAAACAATTTCATTACAGAAGACAATAGTGTCATTATTCAGCTCAGTTTAGTTAAATGTTAATTCAATTCAGTTCAATAACATTGTCATTTGTCCAAAATTAAATTTAATATACAGCTCAATTCAGTTTAGTTTTGATAATATTACTGAATATTGAACCCCAAATTATCAAGCCACATGGGCTTACTCTTGTACATTCATTCAATTTAACTAAATGAAACTAAAATTTGCTCTTTTAGACTGTGATCTTTACTCACAGATGTGCCTCAATTAAGATGATTCAATCAAAAAAAATTGGAGGACACTCTCAGTGATGGCATAGTTGCTGTTTTGCTTCTGTATGGTGAAATTTCATCTCTAAAAGTGGATTTCACCAGGTGGCTTCTCTGATTCAACATTTTAGCAGTCCATCAGGCGTGGCCTCACTCCACATGTTCATTTTTGCTTTCCACTCATAGAAATGCGTTGACAGTATAGATTTGAGGTCAGGGACGGGGCAAAGGTTAAGCTCCTGCTGCTGACATGAAAGCCGGTCTAAGCACACCTTGTTCTTTGTCTCTGTCGTTCGCTTCTGAGGACAGCTGTATCTTCGCAATCTGGGGCTCATCGGGACAAAACAAAAGCCATGTGTTAATTACCTTTGAAGGTGTAATGATTTCAGGGCCAGGAAGATCCTTCATCTGGTTTCGGATGTAGGGCCGAGAGAAGGCTGTGCTTTCATGTCTGGTTACAGTTTGACTTCTTTTATACCTGCCTGATGTGTACATAGCCTGTGGGAAAATGGCTCAAATGCCTGCTGCACCAAAGCATATTTAGATCATGTTTCTGACAAACAGAAGTGATTCACTGTTTTTCATATAAATCAGCATATTTCATAAACCTGTTTCATTGCATGACCAGTATATTTTATATTCATAAAGCAGGGTCATATTTTATATAAATAAAGTGGTTTCAAAATTCAAAACTAACTAAAATGTTTCAATGTTGCATTCTTCTCTAATATAATAATTTTCTATTTGTTCTATTACAAATTATTATCATCATAGCAATTTGAGTGAATATGTATTGACAAATGTAAATTAAGTATTTAGTATTTTGTATGTCTCTCTATTGCTTGAGAACAGCACTCCAGCTAACATGAAGTTTGCGTAAAACCTGCTGATTATGTTTTCCAGCATCATTAAAAAATGATCCAAAGAACAACTTCGTGCTTAAAGGGATATTTCACCCAAAAATGAAAATTCTGTCATTAATTACTCACCGTCATATCGTTCCAAACCCGTCAGACCTTTGTTCATCTTTAGAACTCAAATTAAGATATTTTTGACGAAATCCGAGAGGTTCTGACCCTACAAAGACAGCAAGGATATTACCGTGATCAAAGTCAGAAACGTAGCAAGGACATCGTTAAAATAATCCATGTCACAATCCACATGAATAATCCTAATTTATTAAACAGTTCATGCCTTGTCTACAATGAAAATTAGCTGTGCATGGCAATTAAACTATATCGGTCCAATTCATAAAACAAGAATCGGTGCTCCCAAACAATGAACAAGCTTCAAAATCAAAACAGTGCAAATAAAAAAGGATTTGTTCGGCTAAAATAAATTCAATAAATTTAAATATTCAAGAAAGCATAAATTTGTAAATGAATGAATGATTACAGTTTGAAACATAATTGATATCTCCTTTGAAAATCATATTCTATCCTGAAAATAAAGGAGACACATTTGAGATTTCTATAGCATGAGAAAGATCTGTAAAGCAAGAAACCTAAGAATAAGTCTCTATTTGCTTTCCATTTAATTTCATTGCTATAAAAAAGATATTAAAAAGTTCTTGTTGATGTGTTTTCTTTCATACAAGAATAAAGAGATCAGGAGAAAGGACATAACACTAAGACTCCAAACAGATGATTTTCTGAAATACCTCAGAGGATTTTTCGACAGAGCGATGCCATGCCAAGATGAGAACACTGATGAACAAAGAGTAACATCAAATAAGCGCTCAGATATGCATGTTCTATCAAAGACAAAAACAGAGATGCTTATTCCAGGAACCTAGAAGTACATTCCCAGAGCTGGAAACATGGATGGAAAGTAATCAGGCTCTGGAATGATGTCATCCTGATGAAAGACACATCATCAGGAAGCTGGTTGGAACTGGCACGGTTTGGCGCAAACTGAGCTACATCATATATAGCACAACATCAAAGCAGGTGCCAGGCTCTTAGAAAGGCCTGATTTGTGCCAGCAGCAGTTATGACTATGACATCTCACTGGCACAGGACACTGGGCTGTAGAGTTATGAAGACATAAAAATGCTGCAGATTTTGTAGCATTGAGAAAAACATTCTGAAATTTCACGTGGAGACAGAAATATGACTTTTCAGGGGGAAAATACTTATACTGAGTGTCTATTTACACTAAGTGTCTTGTTTTCAAAGGCTGTTTACACTAACTCCACCCATCAAACCAGTCCAACAACTGGCAGGGTGCCGTAAGAATGTAAAGACACTCGATTTCACTTTTGACGCAACCGTTTTTTTTTGTTTTTTTTTAATAAAAAATGAAGAAAATAGCTGCATCCCAAATGACACACTATACACTTATACACTAAGTACTTATGCACTATGTACTCAACCATGCAGTGTATGAATTACACAAGTTTATTTAGTCATTCATAATTGGAGTTTGATAGCCACTCCCCCTTCACTATGTACAACCCGAATTCCGGAAGTGTTGGGACGTTTTTTAGATTTGAATAAAATGAAAACTAAAAGACTTTCAAATCACATGAGCCAATATTTTATTCAAAATAGAACATAGAGAACATAAATGTTTAAATGGAGAAATTTTACACTTGTTTCCACTAAATGAGCTCATTTCAAATTTGATGCCTGCTACAGGTCTCAAAAAAGTTGGCACGGGGGCAACAAAGGGCTGAAAAAGCAAGAAATTTTGAAAAGATTCAGCTGGAAGAACATCTAGCAACTGATTAAGTTAATTGATATCAGGTCTGTAACATGATTAGCTATAAAAGGGATGTCTTAGAGAGGCAGAGTCTCTCAGAAGTAAAGATGGGCAGAGGCTCTCCAATCTGTGAAAGAGTACATAAAAAGATACTTTAAATACTTACTTTAGATACTTTACTGTGGAATACTTTAAAAACAATGTTCCTCAACGTCAAATTGCAAAGACTTTACAAATCTCATCATCTGGAGTGCATAACATCATCAAAAGATTCAGAGAAACTGGAGAAATCTCTGTGCGTAAGGGACAAGGTCGAAGACCTTTGTTGGATGCCCGTGGTCTTCGGGCCCTCAGACGACACTGCATCAATCATCAGCATGATTCTGTCATTGACATTACTAAATGGGCCCAGGAATACTTCCAGAAACCACTGTTGGTAAACACAATCCGCCGTGCCATCTGCAGATGCCAACTACAGCGCTGTCATGCAAAAAGGAAGCCATATGTGAACATGGTCCAGAAGCGCCATCGTGTCCTGTAGGCCAAGGCTCATTTAAAATGGACTGTATCAAAGTGGAAAAGTGTTCTATGGTCAGACGAGTCCAAATTTGACTTTCTTGTTGGAAATCACAGACGCCGTGTCCTCCGGGTTAAAGAGGAGGGAGACCTTCCAGCGTGTCAGCAGCGTTCAGCTTAAAAGCCAGCATCTCTGATGGTATGGGGGTACATAAGTGCATATGGTATGGGCAGCTTGCATGTTTTGGAAGACACTATGAATACTGAAAGGTATATAAAGGTTTTAGAGCAACAATGCTCTTGTACTGCCAAGGCACAGAGTCTTGTACCTAAGAATTTCACCATCGGTACACTTGTGTACATGATGTGTGACAATAAAGTGATTTGATTTTGATTTGATTGATATGCTCCCCTCCAGAATGACATCTATTTCAGGAAAGGCCTTGTGTATTTCAGCAGGACAATGCAAAAACACATACTGCAGCTATTACAACAGCATGGCTTCGTAGTAGAAGAGTCCGGGTGCTGAATTGGCCTGTCTGCAATCCAGATCTTTCACCTATAGAGAACATTTGGCGCATCATTAAACGACAAACCTGTAGCAGGCATCAAATTTGAAATGAGCTCATTTGAGCAAATTTGTTTTGTTATCTATGTTCTATTGTGTATAAAATATTGGCTCATGTGATTTGAAATTCTTTTAGTTTTCATTTTATTCAAATTGAAAAAAAAAAAAAAAAATAAAAAACGTCCTAGCATTTCCGGAATTTGGGTTGCAATTTAAACTGTGACAGTTGGGTGCATGAAGTGTCCAACATTCCACTTTTTTTCCCCCTGGAACTTAAGTGTATCATGCGGTTATTTAAAGTGCTCTTTTTCTTTTTGGAATTTTTAGTGTCTACACACTATTCACACTATTTACAGTACAAAACGTCATAGAATAGTGCATAAGTATGCGATTTGGTACATACCTAATATTCAAAAAGTGGAAATAGCCTAACAGATATTTAGGTAACATTTTATTTCGATAGTCCACTTTAGACATTGTACTAACTATAAGTTTGTAACTACATGTCAACTAATTCTCATTAATTTGCAACTACATATCTACTAACTCTCAGTAGGGTAGGTTTAGGGTTAGTAGAATAAGTTGACATACTTGCAAAGTTTCTCATACTCAGTATGTTGTGGACCCATCAAAATAAAGTGTTAGAAGATATTAAGCAGACAGTCTACTAATACTTTAATGACTGCTAGTTGACATGTAGTTGCAAAGTTACTTACTGTTAGTAGAATGTCTAAAGTGGACAATCGAAATAAAGTGTTACCGATATTTAATAGCACACTTTGACTGCGACACGTGAAGTTCTTATGCAAATAGTGTCTGCCACTAGTATTGAATAAAATCTAGGTAACACTATTTACACTTTTTCTTCCATTTATCACAGTTAATTGCACTTAGTGTAGATAACATCTAATTATATTTGCACTTAGTGCAAATAAGTCTCTTCCATGTATTTAAGATTTCCCAAAGAAAATGTAAGAGGTGCTTGCTCATGCAAATGTTGCTGCCATGACAGTACAGTACTGAAATAGTTGCTATGTGCTTGTTAAGGTGTTCTGCATGTTTTTAGCATGTTGTTATTGTTATGTGGTTGTTATTCTGTTCTAGGAGGTTGCTATGTGGCTGATTACAGGGCCAAGACAAACAAGCCCACCCCCAAGTCTCTTTGATATTCTGGTCTCTCAGATTTTTTAGCTATCTTATTGCACAATAGCCATGTAATATTTGACTTAGCAAACACTAAATAAAATACATTAAATGCAACACAGTATAAAAGCTTTTCCTTTAGAATTTTACAATTAAGATTCAGTAAAGTCCTTCTGGAGACTGGTCAGCATCAGATGAGCATGGCAGATGCACGGCAATGCTAATCAATACACCTGAAGCTAACATTTACTTTCCACCCTCATCTTATTTCCACCTATGACAGGTCAAGAGTATGGCACTTCTGTCGGGGCTTAGCTGAGTCATTTCAAAGGGGCTCACATCACTTCATAGACAGACACGCAGAGAACCGTGTGCAGGCCAAGCAAAACACTTTTCGTTGGAAAATACAGTAGAGTGCAGAACTGGTTTCACTAACAGCACAGGAGCACATTTGATGTGGTTTTACTTAGATATGTCAGAAAAAGGGGGCTTCTGCAAAAAATTACTAATGCAAACAGACAAATGGTTAAATAAAAACAGGATTTGATCTGCCGCTTTAAAGGTTCCTCTGCCTGTTTATCCACCCTAAACATAGATCAACCAAGTGTGATTCCATTTCTAAATACCCACATCCACACAAATAAATTATCCAATATTATCCATACAAACAAATTAGTCATCTCCCATTTGAACTAGTATACAAGCTGTCAACTTTACTCCCATAATCTCGCTATGCCAGGGTACGTGAAATGAAAGCTGCACAGTCTTGAAGTAGTTAGTCTTTCTTCATGAAATGGGGCATCATCTGCAACCAATAGAGACACTCTGGTTACGAAAGGAGAGCCTGTTTGACAGATGTCTCCTGCTTCTTCTTACTCTACTGAAGTCCATTTCCTAGATGACACCTCATGACTTATGTTTATGGTCAAGGTTGTTTACTGATTCAATGGAGTGCACGCAGAACACATTAATGGAGCATGGGACATGCCAAAAAGACCTGAAAAAAAGTTGTTTGCTTGCTTTTATGATGTACGTATATTACAACATCTGATGCCCTGAAATATGATTGCAGGATTTTTCACTGGGATCTTATACCATGTTACTGATTAGGATTCTTCAGGCTTTACTGGATTATCATACCCAGGCTCTTTGTAGATTAATACCATCAAATGCAGAGTCAAATTCAAGTGTGACTCCAACGACACCCTGAGATGCAGTCATGCACACTTAACCCTGACACCATACCGAGACGTTATACTTGAACTCAACCCGCCCTAAAAATTGGGTGCCACTTTAAAGAAATCTGTTACAGAAACTTCTTAGTGAATTACAAAGGTTTAATAGATGGCGATCTCTGCTTTGTTCTTGGACTTCCACCTGTTTCTGATGATGGGAGCTGGAGCCTGTCCCTTTTAAGAGCTTGATCCTTCTTGATCTCTTTGATGTAACTTGACCTAACAGTTCCAGCGAGAAGAATTTGATGATTGCGGATGGGCTCTTATAACTAGCTGCGTAGGAGATATGAGAATTGAACAAAATGAGTAGAGCCAAAAGGAAGGATGGTAAAAAAAAAATAAATAAATAAATAAAATGGGTTAGAAACACTGAACTGTGGTAAAGGCAACATGAAAGACCAGTTGCAAACCATTTCATTTCAGTAATCTGACGGGTTTCCACATGAAACAGGATATTTAATAAGAAAACATGTAGAATAAAGATACTTTTCCCCCATTGGAGACTGATTAGTTTGTGAAAATGGGCATTACATACCAGAATGGTAGCAGGTGGTTAGAGGGGTTAAATATAAGTGCAATTTGTGCAGGAGGTTTGATTGATTAAACAGCCCCCTACTGGTAGATGTTGTAACTATACACTCTCAGAAAAAAATGTGCAGAAATTGTACCTTTAGGAGTACAACGGTAAAAAGTTGTTCCTGTTCCTGATTTACTAGCATTAAAGGGATAATTCACCCAAAAAATTAAAATTACCAATGATTTACTCACCCTCCAGCCAGATATATATGACTTTCTTCTTTCAGACGAATACAATCGGAGTTATATTAAAAAATGTCCTGGCTCTTCCAAGTTTTATAATGGCAGTGAATGGAGTTTAAGATTTTGAACTCCAATAAAAGTGCAAAAATCTATCATAGCTCTGGGGCAGTTAATAAAGGCCTTCGGTGCTTTTTTGTAAGAACAATATCCATATGTAAAACTTTATAAACTGTAATCTTTAGCTTCAGCTAACTGATGTACACGAACACAGAAGCGCAGTGTACAGAGCAAAACAAAACGCCAGTAACAAATTAGAAGTACAAAACAAGAATTTGTAAAGAAAAATGTTGGAGGATTTCGATATAAGCCAAGTGGAGACTTGGTTATTGTGAGACTAGCATATTCTCACCAGAGTTTATGAACTTTTATTGGACTTCAAAATCTTAAACCCCATTCACTGCCATTTTAAAGCTTGGAAGAGCAAGGACATTTTTTTAAATATAACTCTTACTCTAACTTTTAATATAGCTTGAGTAAATCGTGAAATATTCATTTTTTGGGTGAACTATCCATATAATATATTCAGATATTGTCTTTCAGCTGTCTTCTGAAACTCTTGTAGCAGCAGCAGATATATATATATATATATATATATATATATATATATATATATATATATATATATATATATATATATATATATATATAACAATCTCTTTATCTTCAGCAGAGAAGTGAATGGTGCGGACTGTTTCACCAAAACTGAATCCAGCTGATGCTCTCCATGTTTTGTACTCTGACTCAGACCCTGAATTCACAGAATATTTATAGTGAGCATTTTGAACCAGCTGAGCCTGATCTATATTGAGTTGGATTTGATTCGTTTTGTCAACTTTAAGCCTACTCTGTAATTCAAAGTTTGTTCAACTGGCTTTGTGTAACAAGCCACAGGTCTTGTCATTCTCAGTATGTACATCAGCAAGCTAAGTTTTGTTTCCTGTGTTTCTCTGTTTCCTAGTTCTTGTGTTATTATTGTTGTTAAAAAGAACATCTGAACCAAGTCTGGTGTTCCCTGCACTCCCCAGCCTGGTGGCCCCAAGTCCAGTGGTTCTTGCCCTGTGCTTCTGGTTCTTCCCTTATTGTCAGCACGTCCATGCCTGGAGCATCGTCCCTAAGGTTCCCTAAGCCATCTCTTCTTCATGGCTTTTAGGGCCATCATTGTCTTCCCTGAGTTGCCTGTTCCACCAGCTCCAACGTGGTCTCCTGCTCCGCTGTTGTGGTCTCTGTTTCCGCCGGCATCCCCTGGTGGTCGCCTGTTCTTCCAGCTCTGCCTTGGTTTCCTAGTCTGCCAGTGCTTCTGTGGTCTCCTTCTCTGCCCAAGGTCCTCTTCCACCTCATGGTCCTGGTCCTGGTCCTTACCTTCCCCTGGTGATTTCCACTGTCTCAACCCCCTGGAGGATCATTCCCTGTCCTGTTCCCCTTAGTGATTTCCTGATTGTTGTCACCTGTTTCTTGTTACTCTGATTAGTCCTTGTGTATTTAAGCCCTTGAATCCAGCTCTCTTTCATGTTTAAATTCACCTAACACAGCAGCTTATCACTGGGGCAGTACTCTCAAAGGGACATCTTTGTAACCTTACGTACTCCTGAAAGGTTCATAGGGTACATATTACTGCTATTATTTACTATGCATTTAAAAAGGTAGGGTGGTAGATAAAGTATGAAGCTGGCTACTGCCTCAGTGACAAACTATTGTACCCCTAAAGGTACTTTTTTTTTCACTCTTTTCCCCTTACAGCGTACCAGTACAGGGGTCAGAAATCCTCTTTCCCCACTGATGCCATTCAGTAAGCAGGTATTCTGAACAAATATAATTTTTCACAACCATCATAATCTGGACATTTTTTCCCTTGTTTGTTGGCTTTCATGCTACAGCTCAGGATAGGCACTAATGAAGGCGAGTGATCTTGTGGAGCCGACAACCAATCAGTGTTGTCCTGATGTCATTTTCATAATTTTGATTGGAAATGCTAAATTGAAATGATAATTTATTGGCACCAAAGAATAGTGCACAGTAAGACCAGGAGCATACATAACATACACAGGGTTTGCTTTAAAACGGTCTTAACTCGTTTTGTATCACACTCTTTGTGATAACTGATTATAATGTATGTGAATGCTAAGCATTATGATCTTGTGAGCAGCTCTGCCAGGCAAGAGTTAAGCAGCAAAACCTGAGTATTTTTTGAGGGCACATGCAACTGATTGGAGATAAAAAGACAGCCTTTGACAGCCGAAGGGTTAGAGAAAATGGGTTAGAGAGGAACATGAAGCTCCTGAGTCATTTTCAAAAGCCCTAATTCTCAGATTGACCCGCTTGGACCAGCATGAGACATATCTAGGTGTACTTCAGAGAGCATCTCTTGTAGTGCAATGGTGAGTTTCTGCAAAGACCTGTTCATTGCTGTGTACTCCAACAACAGTAATGTTATCCCCAATGTCATGCTGCCATGTGCGACGGGGCCCCTTTGAGAAGGTGTAGCAGAAGTAAAGATCCATCTGTGAGTGATTTAATGGCTACAGTTCCAAAGATGACATGTAATAAAATGGGAGGTATGGGTCAAAGTGACTAGAATGAATTAGGGACAGACCCTTTTCTTCTGAGTCCACCACATGCTCTAATCTATACAAACATCTGTTTGAAGTTCTCCAATGAATACCATCAGTCCTGCTGGTGTGACCTCATGTAGACAGATCCCGCCACCTCATGCTATTACTATAGCTCAACGGGAAGAGCTATGTGATGTGTACAGTACACCCCCCTCACAACTGACTTTTTTAAAAGATAACTCACCCAAAAATGGAAATTGTCATCATTTACTCACCCTGTGTCATTCAAAACCCTCCTGACACAAATTATGAACAGTTTTCCGCTCAGCAGATCTTAGTCAGGTTGGATGCCATGTTGAATTGTATGTGGATGAAAACGAGGCTTTGAGGGACATACTAGATCACATAATTTTCAAAACATTAAAAACAGTTTATTGGAGTTTTTGTCCACTTAAAGGTTTTTTCTTTTTTCTCGGAAATATGTTTCGCCAGCTGAACATCTGGCATGTTGTTAAACAAAAGTACAATCCATCGAACACACTGTATTTCCGTCCCACAAAGCCTTGTTTTCATTCCTGTCAAAAAATTAAACATGAAGCTTCCCTGACCATATCCCTGGACCCTTTTCAAAAGATGCATTTCAATGGTCATCAGCATCATAAATCCTTGAAAGTTTTTTATATTTTGATTTTTTAAAAAAGATGTATGTATATTTATAACACTATCCCCCAATTTCACAGACAAGGTTTAAGCCTAGTCCTACACTAAAATGTAAATCTGAGCTGTTTCAACTGAAAGAAACTTGCACCGACTGATCTTAAAACATGTCAGTGCCTTTGTTTTGTCTTAAGATGCACACCAGTAATGCTTTTTTCTAAGGCATGTTTATAAAAATTACTTAAATGTCCTAATTGAACTATGGTCTAATCCTGGCTTAGGCTAAACCCTGTCTATGAAACTGGGCCTATGCTTTGTATTATTTCACATTTGCATCAAATTACAAAAAAAAAAAAAAAAATAGTTAACGCTAATGCAGCTTTTATGGGAGAGACTGTAAATTTGACATCGTTCTCTCTTCTGACTGCCGTTATCAGTCTCTCCCTATTTTTTATTTTATGTATTTATTTTTTTTCCCTTTATTTTGAAAGTCATGAAAACACTTGTGGAGTTTTTATTTTGCTATTTGAACAAATGGGAATGCAAAAAAGTATATTTGTGGTACTCATTCACTGCTCTCGAAATTTACCCAACTATGATGACTTCTGCTGCTGAGAAACCCAGAAATGTGAAAAGGTCTATGGAGACTGTAACTGTCAAGCTTTAGAAAGGATGCAAAGCACTAAAAAAGTAGCCCAAATAAGTTGTATGCCAGTGGCTCTTACCTTTTTGACTCAAACATATTCAAAACTCCATAGCCCTAAATTTGTTTTCAGAACTTAATCTAATCTATAGCAGGGCTCTCCAACCCTGCTCCTGGAGAGCTACCATCCTGCAGATTTCAGCTCCAACCCCAATCAAACACACCTGAAGCAACTAATCAAGGTGTTCAGGGCTACTTGATATTTACAGACAGGTGTGTTGGAGCAGGGTTAGAACTGAAGTCTGCAGGATGGTAGCTCTTCAGAAGCAGGGTTGGAGATCCTTGATCTGTGGGCTCTCATGGTTTCTGTAAATAAAGGTTTCTCACTCTTTTAAACCAGTGAATATACATTTGTCTTCCTCTCGTTCATGATTTATTGTATTAAAATTAAGGATAAGGATTGTTACACGCCATTTTTAGCTGGTAAAATAGAGCTTGGCACAGTTGGTAAAATGTATATTTATTAGAAAAACACTCAAAAAGATGAATAAGAACAACAACAAAATGTTACTGAGTTCAGAACTGGATCAGTTCTATTCTAGTACTATTCATTTTAAGGTATAGAAAATATGTTTAAAAAACAGAATGCCATTTATTCAGCTCTGCTGTCTCTATAGCCTACATACAGTTTTTACTCTTTTTTTAATGCTAGAAGAGAATAAACAACTATTAAACAATATTCTCTGAATCATGTACAAAATTTTAAATGCCGTCAAAATCACATCATGATGGTTATTTAAACTCAAATGTACAAATGCAGCATAAATTGATAGCATACATTGTTTTTTTTTACTGTGGAATCAAGCAAATCATCTTTAAGTATTTAGTTAGTTAGATAGTTATTAATTCACTTTAAAAGAATGCCATTAAAAAGTATTGAAAATGCATGCCAGTACTTTTTAGTGCTTGAAGTCAGTTCAAGTTCACACAGATGCCCTAGTGGAGTAACCACAGGTGTAGAGAATCACTTTACATCAACAGGATCCACTGACAATTACAAATTTCCAAATAGGCCTACTGTTTGTCTTTTTTAAGTGTTGTTTTATTATTTAACATTTTTAGTTTAATATTAAACATATTTCATATTTAACTTGATATTTCATTAGCAAATTAATACTATTTATTTATTTTTAATTATTATTATTATTATTATTATTTTTAAGCTTAAGTGTCCCAGTACTTTTTGCAGCCAACGTTGGACAGACCTATGGGCTTGAGTGTTTAATGGTCCATGTATCTACGTCTGAATAGTGTATGACTGATCTATTCTTCAAGTGTTTAGCATCTGAACAAAGGAGGACTCGCGGTAAGTGACGGAATGAATCGACGCCAATGGGCGAGTTCCCCCGTTTCCACGGCACTGCATGCATACAAGTGAGAGCATAGTGGTCTGAAACAACAGGCTTGAGTAAAGTTAAGTGTCGCCTTAACACCAGCCACTTGACACCCTTTTATCTCACCGCTCAATGGCCGATTAATGGCCGACGCAGGAATCCAGCGAACCCCATTACATTAATGCGATGTGTGAAACACTTTAATGAAGACATCATTGTAAAGGAAGAGAGAATTAAAGGTCTCGAGTGAATAAAATAAATTTAAAATAAGCGAGATGAATGAATAGAGCAGCACAAGCCTTAAGCCGTGTTGATGAAAAGTGAATTTGCTTGTTTGACTGACAACGTGATAAAAAGAAAATTATGCATTTACTCTAGAAAGGAAACATTTAAATTAGCCACAAAAAAGGAGCATTCCTGTAAGGCGCGGGTTTCCCTTCCGACTCCAAATCTATACAGCAGAGGGAAAGTCTGGAAGGGGCTTCATACGGGTGGAGGAGTGATGACCGACTGCTTTGATCTTCAGGGGCCCTGTCAACAGACTCTTGGAGATGAAAAGTCGCGGAATCTCTATACTGACAAACATACCTGCATAAGTTAGACTAAGTTTTCGTCGCAGTGAAGACATGGGGAAATTAAAAAAAAAAAGAAGAGCAAACTACAATGGACCTAGTGGTGGAAATTTTGACCAAATTAGTTGCATAAGTTAGGCATCAAATAATAAATTATCAAATATGAGTTATATACAAAATTATAATAGCATAACCTACTAACCTAATAATAAAGCAATATTATGTGCGTTTTAGATTCCAATGCCGCTTGTAGATTCTCATGCTATTCTCGTTGCATATTTATTTATTAATTTTTTTCCAATGCACGAAAGCCGTGTGTGTCAGAAGAATCTTATTCTCACTCTATAAATTCGCGTGGATTAGGAAACAGGCATTTGAATGCCAATAAAAGCTACCACATCAAGTAAAATATCGCAGATCAAAAGAACCAAACTATGGGCATTTTTTCAATAAATGAAAAGGACAGAAATCAGTGCGCCTGGATCACGCCCCGTTGCGCTGCCCTCCACAGCGATTGGTTCATGGGAAAGAGACCAGGGTTAAAACCCAGAGCGGTTAAAAACACAGGTATTGAACAGAAGAGCACACCACAGTCCGTTTAAGAGTTTCATGTCAGTGGAGGAACCAGTCTATTGAACATTAGAAAGAGAAGAAGAAAAAAAAAAAACTTAAAGGACTCCTAAGTTTTGCACTGAGAAAGCTCACCTGTTCATCTCACTTAAGTTACTTTGGCTTTGTGAAACTGTTTTGCTTTTGAATTTTGTGTAACCGGTTCTGCAGATTTCCAGCAACCTCTCAGGATTTTGAGGAAAGCGTGATGGAGTGCAGGCGGCCGCAGAGGAGCATAAGGGTGCTGGAAGTCATTCACTGGGCTGTGATGCTGGGGTTGATTCAGTCCGTCGCGCTCGGCGCGAGGAAGTTCCGCGGAGGTCGAAACCCGCAGCCGCGACGAGCGCTTCCCTCCGCTCTTTACCGGGACCGCGCCGAAACCACCGAGAGCTTCTCACTGGATTTCACAGCTGTTGAAGAAAACATGGACAATTTCATGACTCAGGTGAAGAACTTAGCGCAGTCCCTCTACCCCTGCTCGGCCCAGAAGCTCGACTACGACATGAAGTTACATTTCCTGGAGAATACATCAGTCACCTGTAACGATGGGACCCCAGCAGGGTAAGACGACTATCCGGTTACAATCACAAACCTCAGGTAACCCAATGGTCTGCCAACTTAGTATATTTGGGCATCACAGGCGCATGCAGCACTGCATCATCTGCGCGCTCAGATTCACACCATAGTCTCATCTGTTATTGTTACTAGAGTACAATAAAACTTTGTTAACTTGAGTCATCACTGTCATAAACTATCAACAGAAAGATTGTAACTTAAGTGTCCTACATCGTCAGAAGAGTTATATTATTATGATTCTACTGACGGTACCTATGGTATTTCAAACAATATGCATAGGCTACTATTTTTAATACCCCCAAAGTCTAATGTTTTCATAACAGTTTTTGTGTGTCCATCCACCTTGGCACAACAATTTCTGTCATTGCTTCCTGATTTTACTTGGTGTTTCAAAATCAAGTGCTTAAGAAAGAGCTTTGGCATCACTGCATTGGTTTTACTTAATTTTATGGCAGCAATTACAATTAAGCTGTTAATTTCAATTTGTTGACATTCATGAATTGAGAATGTGCTGTCTAGTACAGTCTAAGTCAGTCTACATCTAATTTTTATAGGTTTTGACATTCATTTTCTGGAGAAAGACAATGGCATGACGCTTTCATGTTAAATCAGGATTTATTAAAACATTATGAGTGTAATATTAAAACAATAATACAAATGTGGGATGAAGATGTCAGAGCAAGTTGCGCACGTCAAGAGGTTGAGAAGACTCGTGAGGGAATCACTAGAAGAAATAGTAATACAGTGACAGGTGGGTGGGGCTTGTGTAGTGTAAGAGGGAAATATATGCTCTAATATAGTCTATAGGTAGAGTTTACAGTATTTACAACATAACCAAAATCTGCATTGGAGTTGATGGGCAACTGAGGTAGACATGACAAATATATAGCAGAAATGCCTGATTTCAGTGACATCTCCAACTGGCTTTTGCAGACATGCCACTGCTGATCTTTTAGAATTAATATCTATTTTATTTGATGTTATAGCAGAAAAAGCTGTCTCTGAAAATGTCAGAACAAGTTCAAAACCACCATGAGGGGCACATCGTCCTCAGAGTAATGGTCAATCATTATGGGGTTTCAATGACCAATTCTGAAACATTTACATTACTCCACCCACACCTTCCAAGAATTTCACTGATTTTTTCACATTATTTTTAGTTTTGAATGTCACTTTTCTAGCATACCTGGTGACTGAAACTCAACTCAAGATACTGAGGTCAAAACAACATGAGCTAATTGGCTATATTGCCCAATTACTAGGGTATATAGTGAAATTCTTATAAGAGCAGGATATTGGTTGATTGATTTTATGATATTGTGGTAGGATATTGCTTGGGTTTAGACACTATAATACGACTGCCATGTTCAAAATAGCTGTTATGTACATTATTTACAATATGAATAATTTATTAGGCACCAGACACATCATTACATGACATACCTGAGCCTCTGCTGTCTTAAATTTAAATCTTAAGCACTTAAGTTAAAAGACTCTTGTAAAATGTAAAAGTGGGGACAGATGTACAGAAGTAGAAAATTTGATCCAGCTGTGTGTAAGTACTCCTTCCTTGCGACAGTACAGCGTATAGGCCAATGTTGCCAGTGGAAAATAATCTAATAATAACAATGATATCTATAAATAATGTAAAATTTTGTAAATCTGTCAATGTATCCTGTACTGCATTTCCTTATTTTACATGATCATTTTGGGTCCTGATCATACTATTCTCCAGCATCATTGAAACTCCATATTATCATGCAATAAAATAAAATTCTATCTGTATTATCATGCAACAAATAAAATTCTATCTGCTGCTATAAGGCTTGTCAAACAACTGACATTCATGTTAAAACATGTTAAATGAAGCAACTTAAGTATACTTTATGCATATCACATTTATGCACATCACAGTGTTTTGGATTAAGGGATATCCACAGGGAAATGGGTTTTCAAATTTGATACATTTGTAATTAACATTATTAATGTTAGATTAAAAAAAAGAATCTCTACACAAGATCTACATAGTTAAATGATGAAGTGGCAATCTAAAAGCTTGAAGCTGCCTACATATATAGTAGCAAACCGGCATTAACTGATCATCTGTTTCTGAGACTCTGACTTGCAAAATCCTGATGTTGCTAATTACGAATCATAATTAATATTATAATGAAGCTTGAGTAGTCTAGAGTTCTCTTATGCTTTGCTATCAGGGAATCAGAGCTGGCATAAACTCTGACTCTGGGAACATGCTCACCGTAGACGCTCTTCAATGCACCGAAGCTGCAATATTTTTTTGGCAGCAGCCTGCGTTCTTTCTCAGATCTGCAGTCAGTGCTTGTAGAGAAGGTCTCCTGTGTGTCGTGTGATATGCTGTTACACATGGATGGACTCCACTCATGGATTTCGGAGGTTCTCTGAAACTCAAAATCATTCCTATATACTACAGAAAAGCATTTAGGCTTATCCTAATTTTTCTGCATTTATAACTTGTTCAGGTTAAGTTTCTGAGGCCTGGCAGACTTGTAGCCCAAGCTTTATAAGTTGTAATGTAATGAAGCATAAATCGTTAGCGTGTAAGTAGTGGTGAGGTGGGTAACAGTGAGAAATGTACACCATATGCCAAAAATGTGGTCTCCAGTGGCGTAAATTGGATGCATATTAAAGCTGTCTTTAATTATGGCAGACTGATGCCCCTCAAAGTAACAAACTGAACCACAACTGTAACGTTTCTCACACAAGCAAAAAATGACTGAAGTTTGAGAAAGACTGAGTTTACACAACAGCTGAATGCCCTCTTGTGGATACTGTGAACATTGCATAGAAAAATCAAGTGTAAACTGAATTTAATGTTTTTATAGACACTTAATTGCATCATAATTGCAATTAAATGAAAATGTATTCTAGTATACTTTATAATAAATGCATCAACTTTAGACTTAAGACTTAAGCACGTCTTTATGTGTAATTTCAAAATGACGTGTTGAAATATGGTTAAAGTTTACTGTTAAATGCATTGACAAAAATTTATGGAATACTAAAATATACTTTAATGTAATTTCTATTGAAATTTGTATATCGCGTATTTAAATATATTTGCTGTAACAATTTTTTAATGATGGAGATGCAATTTAGTATATTTAAAATATATTAACTTTATATGTAATATTGAATAACACTATGGTTAAAAACAGTCATATGTGATTTAGTATGTTAGTCAACACATCAAATTTAAGTGTATTTCTGTAAAACATGATGAAAGATTATTAAAACATAATTTAAGATGTACTTTAAAGTTAAACTTGACATTATTACAAAGTGCACATTTTAAAAGTGTGCTTACAAATAGTCATAAGTACAAGTGGCCTTTATTTCAATAATATTATATTATCTGCATGTACAGCTTATGTACAGCATACACACACATACACACACACACACACACACACTTTAGTCTTTTCAGGATTAGAATCATAAAACGTGCAAATTGTTAACAGATTACATGATAACTAGAACCTCGTATATGTTGAGGAACTATATAGTTCAGAACTAATTTAATACTTTACTGAATTTATAAAAAGGTAGTGCTTTGCATATATAATTTACAAGTGTATAGGTTTAATGCAAGTATCTGCTTTATTGCAGGTACTACCTGAAAGAGTCCAAAGGAAGCAGAAGGTGGTTAATATTTCTGGAGGGTAAGTGTGAAGCATTCAATCATCAGAATATCTTTGGTAGAATTCAGACTCTATTTTCTCAGCATTGAGTGTATCTGTCAGGAAGATCATGTAAGACACTCGTCTCTCTCTGCAGGTGGCTGGTACTGCTTCAACAAAGAGAACTGTGACAGCAGATACGAGACCATGAGGAGGCTTATGAGCTCCTCCAAATGGCCACAAACCAAGACAGGTTAGAAATGCTAACAGTCTTTCAACTGAAACTTAATTTCTAATAATATTACTATAAAGGCTTATTCACACCCAGTTCAGATTCTTGGCGCAATAAACATACATGAACTAGATTTCAAAATGAATTTACAGAGATTATTCCAATTTCTGTTATTTTATATAATTTCATAATATATGTCTTTGTTTTAACTTTAGGCACAGGAATACTGTCTTCGCTTCCAGAGGAAAACCCACACTGGTGGAATGCCAACATGGTGTGAGTATCCCACTATAAATGTTTGTGTAAAAGAGAAGTAAATATTTGGTTACTTCTCCCTATTTGGGTTATTTTCATAATGGTTAGGCTGGCACAGTTTTGGACCTGAAATCTTTGTGTTCATCACTTTTTAGGTTTATCCCATATTGCTCAAGTGATGTATGGAGTGGAGCCTCACCAAAAACTGATCAAAGTAAGACTCCTTACCTAACAGATGATACATTAAACACTATGGTATACACAGTTTACCATGCACAGATGAAATTTCACTTGAAAAATGATATACGAAATATAACAGGAATCCTAAATAAAATATTATATCACTATAATAATCTAATTATAACTATAATTTAATACGATTTTTTACTAGTGGTCTCAGACTTTTTTGATAGATGTCTCATTTGCTCACCAAGGCTGCATTTATTTGAACAATCAGTAAATCAGTAAATAATAACATTGTGAAATATTTTTAATAAAAAAGTAATAATTTAAAATAAAAAATAATATATTCAAAAAATGTATTAATGTTGTAGCAAAGCTGAATTTTCAGCATCGTTACTCCAGTCTTCAGTGTCACATGATCCTTCAGAAATCATTCTAATCTGCTGATTTGCTGCTCAAGAAACATATCTTAATATCAATGTTGAAAACAGTTGTGCTGCTTCATATTTTTTTGGAAACCGAGATGTGTTTTTGAGAATTATTTGGTGAATAGAATGTTCAAATGCTCAAATGTTTTTGAAACAGAAATCAGTTGTAACATTATAAATGTCTTTATTGTCAGTTTTGACCAATTTAATGCATCATTGCTGAACAAAAGTTAATAATATCTTTAAAAAACCATAATGACCCAAAACATTTGATCATTATATCAAAGTATCAATATATTACCACTTGATGCTGTCACTGTATAGCAGTCCAACACATAGCTGTTATAAATTAGTTACCACTAGTTGTCATTAACTTGTTGTTTATTGTGTACAGATGATTATGCGTTCATGGGTTCACTGATCATAAAGGAAGTTGTAAAGGACCTGCTCACCAAAGGTCTTGACAATGCTAAGATATTGCTGTTAGCTGGAAGCAGGTGAGTCCACATTACAGACCACGGTTTCTGAGTTTGATATGTGTGACTGATGTTGACTAAATGTATGTGTCTTGTCCAAAGTGCGGGTGGCACTGGGGTGTTGCTCAATGTGGACCCAGTATCTGAGCTCCTGGAGGAGTTGGGTCACACAAACATCCAGGTCAGGGGTCTGTCCGACTCTGGCTGGTTCTTGGACAACAAACAATACCGCTGCACTGACTGCGTGGACACCATAAACTGTGCTCCCACAGAGGTCATCAAGAGAGGAATCAAGTAAGAATATTACATTTCTTATTACATAGAAATAAAATTGATTTTAGTCCCCATTGATTTTTTTCCATACCCACATTCTTCTAAACAGAAGATGAAAACTCATACAGGTTTGGAACAACTTGAGGTTGAGTGAATGATGACAGAATTTTCATTTTTGGGTGAACTATCCATTTAAGGATGGTCACATTATAGAGTTTATGCTGTCAGAGAACATTTATTTTAATGGTGATGGTTTGTTGCAAGGATTTAGAGAAATTAAAATTGTGGAAGTGATGCTGACTATGACGAAAAGTTGATTAATTCCAATAAAGCAATGAGAATTTTTTAGAGAGGTGGGTCATGTTAGAAATCTGATTTGCTGTATTCCCTCTTGATTAAAAAAAAAAAAAAAATCACTCCACGTTTTCTCAAAAACATATCTTGCATATTGCATGTCTTCGCATAGCATAACTTTCTTGTCATGGAGTAGAAAGTAAGTATGTTTTTAAACAGCTAGTCATACTTTTTTATCGTTTTGCTGTTCAAACAACACCAAATACAAGAGTACAGAGACAAGAGAGCTAGGTCCAGATTCTTCCTTTGCTATTCAATGTTGCTTAGCAAAATTCTCTGTTCATAAGCGTCACCAAGTTGTAGTTTTATGTAACAGCAGCGGCTCTGGGTATGTGACCCAAAGTGCAAATCTTATTTGTTGGTCAGCTTTTTTCACAGTGTGATGGAAATTAGATTAGAAAACCTCCATCACATTGGCGACATGCAAATTTGTTTGTCGTTTCATTCAAATTAAAATGTTTATCGCATTGAATATTCAACTTGGTGTGAACAGTCTTTCAAATACAAATGGCATTCCATGATTACCTTTTTCTTCATATACATGTGAACTTGACTGAATTAGTCATTGAGGAATTAATCTAACTTTTTTTTTTGACAGATACTGGGGCGGCGTGGTACCTGAGCGATGCCGACAGGCTTATGAAGGAAAAGAATGGAACTGCTTCTTTGGATATAAAGTTTATCCTACCATTAAACGTGAGTATAGGGCATACCAGGCACCAGCCACGGCCAAGTTTTTACTAGTTCTTTACGGACACTGTTGAGTTTGGTTACTTTTTGTTAACCCAGTGTGATGTTTCTTTGTCACAGGCCCTGTGTTCATAGTGCAGTGGCTTTTCGATGAAGCCCAGCTAACGGTAGACAATATTCATCTGACGGGACAGCCGGTTCAAGAGGGCCAATGGCGTTATATTCAGAATCTGGGGACTGAGCTGAGGAACACTCTAAAGGATGTCCCGTAAGTTTGACTAGCCCTTCAGAGACTCTCATTGTGAAGAAAGCATTCATTTTTGTTTGATGTGAATACCTTTTTTGCTGTTTATAATGCTCTGCTTCTTACCTCCAGTGCCATGTTTGCTCCAGCTTGCCTTTCGCATGAATTCATAACAAGAAAGTAAGTGATCTCTTTGAATTTTGTATACCTTTACTAGTTCAGGAGTATATTTGTACTATATTTGACCACTTTTCTAGTTATTTAAATAAAGTTCAAACTGTTATTTTCCCCATTAGCATAAATGATGGCTTTGTTGATTTCCATTAATGACATGAATGGGATGCTCATTGACTAGCTCTTCCCGCTTGTGTTTGTTGTAGTTACTGGACTGACGTTCAAGTCAAAGGCACATCTTTACCCAGAGCGCTCCACTGCTGGGACCGGAGTCTACAAGAAAACAGCCGAAATAATAAATCCCCTCCCAAAGGGTGTCCCGTGCACTTGATCGACAGCTGTCCGTGGCCTCACTGCAACCCAACATGCCCAACGATCCGAGATCAGTCGACGGGACAGGAGATGAACGTTATCCAGTTCCTCATGCACATGGGCTTTGATGTGCAGAAGATGGCCCATCAGCAGGGCATGGACCCAAGCAAGCTACTGGGCATGCTCAGCAGTGGCAGCTAAATACCGTGGAAGAACTCGCTCCCAGTTGGGACCGTACTTCCCATCAGTCCGCTTGATACCTCCGACCCCATACCCCCTTTACCCACCTCAGCTTTGACCTCAGGCTGAGCCCTGCCTTTAGTCGGGGCTCTGTGCCAACTCTCTTGGGCCTTCCATCTCCAGATCCCCTCATTTGGTTTCAGTTGGTGTCCATTTTGCTCCAGTCTACACTATTATCACTGAGCAGCTTGGAGATGGTGGAGACGCCCAAAACAGAGATTTGGAACGGAGCCCTTGTCAGATCCACCTCAGTTAAACCATGGGCTGCTGACTGTTTAAAGGTTCCCAACACAGCACAGTACCAGTGAAAGTACTGAAGAACCATGTAACCAGGACAAGGTACACCTGCATCTTTGCTCTTAATTTATCTTTTGGTTATAAAAGTATCACGAATGTAATCCAGTTTTACGGATATTCAGCATTGTTGTTTGCTTTGTGTTTTTTATCTTATTTTCTTTTTTTACCAATATATTTAGCCACAGTTTATTAGAGTTTTATATGTCCATTCAGAGGAAGAAAATACAGAGAGCGAGAGAACAGATTTTATCGATTATAGAGTTTATAATCTGTAACACAGATTATAGAGTTTATGAAGTACATGTAAAATATATAGATCTACTCAAGAATATTAAAAACAGGAATTTCAGAACAGACAGACACTGGATCATCTGCTCTAAACCCAACATCACTCTTGGGGTATTGCTAAGTTGTGATAAAATATGTCATAATAATAGTGTTTTAAGGAAAAGTAATAGCCTTATAATAAATTCTGTTAGCATTTACTATCTCCCATGCCATTCTAAACATGAATTATTTATTTTTTCAGTAAAACACAACTGGAGAGCTTTTCAAAACTTTCCAAGTTTCTGTTTTTGATACCATCAAAGTTTATGGTCATTTATACTGCCAAAAAGGACATAATGGCACCGTAAAAGTAACATATTAGCCCATACGATCAATACAATACAGAGTTCTGGCATGAAACTCTAGATGGCGCAGTCCTATAGGTCTAACTCAATCTGACCTAATGACATAATTATCACATGGCACAGCTGGTTCTCTCCTGTATCAGTAGCCAATGAGCTCGCTGCTAAACATTCAAATATATGACTAGTGCTTGCTGAGGCAGTTTGCAACATGCTTCAGAAACCCTCCACCTTTCCCAGCTCCACCTGTATAGGTCTGCTACGAGGTGATTCATGTATGCTATACGGGGGTTATTTCATGTATGTTCTATGTGCAGCAGCAGTATTTCTTACATGCTCACAGCAGCATGTTGTGGATGTATTGGCAGTAGAAGCCTCAGTACTTGCTCTGCCGCAGCAGCAGCAGCGTAGCAAGATCTATTCCGCCAAGACCAAATGCATTAACATTGTCATGTACATTACAATGCCAATCCCTCCGAGAGTTGTCATGATAGAACTATATTTTAAGTCTTCTGAAGCCATTCATGCCATAGCTCTCAAATCTCATTCGTGATCAAGTGGACACAAAACAACCATCAGTGACTTCAGGCCTTTTACCTGAACTCAAGTGCGAATGACAGTTGTGAGCTCTAGCACTAAAATCAGAATATGTATCATGGTGTGGATGAAAAATCCATACCACGGATCACTGTATAGGGAAGTAATCACATGGACTACTTTTTGAAGAATTCTGAAGCAGTATAAATCCACTTGTGCTTGTATACAAAAACAGAAGATTGGACGATTTTGAAAATTCTTAAACTACATGAGGTAAATGATGTCAGAATTTTTAGGTGAACTATTCATCTATGGTACCAAATGTATACATGCTCACAAATCCTGGATGAAATGCTAATCCCAGACAACAGATCCTCTTTTTCATAGTCACATTCCAGGCACACATTATCCTGAATGTGACCCTGCTACTCAGGTCGGTCTCTATGCCTTTTTGTTGTATTTTCAGTTGAACTCATTCACATTGTATTAAATGGGGATTTCACTCATTTCACTGTGTAGAAACTCTTGGGACATCTTTTTCTTAGTATCTTAATGGTAAAATAAGCAAAATTACACTGTTTGAGTGATATTCCCTTTTGTGTAATAAACCACCATTGCACTGACAGGACAATAAGGCGATGGTTGATCACAGTTTTATCAATGCAAATTCTCACTCGATTGGGAGAGGGTATCGTGCTCTTTATCTATGTATAGGTTTTCTTAACAGCTGACTCCTTTGTGAGTTCTTTTGTCAAATGAAGACACTCTAGACTGTTAAAATATTTAATAGAAATTACTTTTTAATATAACTTTTTGTAGCGGTCTCATGAAAAATAAGAAAACAAATAAATCAACCAAAAGAAACAAAAACAACAGAGATGTGAAGGTATTACTAATTGCAATTTTGTTCTGTAACATATTTTTTTAACAGAAACTCAATCTACATTGCTAAGTTGCATATTTATTTTGTTATGTAAATCATATTTATAATACTATTTTCACAGAGAAGTGATTCTTTGTAAATTGTAAATAATGCTAGTTTTTTTTCTTGTGTTGAATGCATGTATGTTTCCATGAGAGAACACATTACAGTTATTTCAAAGAAACATTCAGTATCACCTTTTCATTTTTTTTAGACACATTCCCAAAGCCTCACTGCCGACCTCGTGGTGTTACAGAATTAGGAATCATGATACTTTAACATCAATCATCAATCATATTTTATATTCATAACATTACAGGACTTTTTCTATCAGGAATTGATTGGAGGGTGAGATGTGTATTTAAGACCAGTACTTGGGGATAATGCATTACAACTTACGAGTTATGTAATCAGATTACTTTTTGCAAGTAACTAGTGAAGTAATGCATTACTTTTTAATTTCAGAAGAAAATATCTGAGTTACTTTTTCAAATAAGTAATGCCAGTTACTTTGTTTTCCCATTTACTAACTGTCCCCAAGTTGAGAGAAATCGGGAGTAAGTGCAGATGTGAATTTACATTTCTTTTAGCCTGAGGCTTATTCATTTCACTTTTAGTGTGAAAGGACTTTTACATTGGCCGAAAATAGAACTTTTTATATTAAAATCAAAACAAGCAAGCCCAGTTCAGATTTAAAAATTAATGCAAAAGTAACTTTTCAATGTATTATGTAAGTAAAATATAAGTTACTTTTTAAGGGAGTAACACAATATTGTAATGCATCACTTTTAAAATTAACTTTCCCTAATACTTTTTAAGACTGACTACAGCCAACTGTTCAGAGAGAAGGGGTTTGACAACAAAACAAAACACACACACACACACACACAAACAAACACAACCAACTGTGCACTTATTAGTACTTTAAAGGTACATACTATTACCTGGATTGTACATATACAGCCTTAGTGTCAACTATTAGGCTTGATGACTGTAGAAGGAGCATCTAAATGTAGCATCTAAACTGTTAAAAAAGTATGAAAAGCTACTTCTTAATTTAAAAATAAAGGCATTCAGAAACATTAATGTAAAAAAAAAAAAAAATCTAAATTATCACTAAGGAAAAAAAAATGAATACATACGAGAATGTCTTGACAAACTGACAAGCAATTTTTTATCTGCCCCTTAATCTGGAGCCATTACATTGCACTTTTTCTTTGAACCAGACAGATGTGCCAGGGCCTACACCTTATAACTGTCCCTAAATAGCTCACACACATACACACACAGTTGCAACCATATGAAACACGACTCCCTGCACTGTTGCTTGACGCAGACATTTGGATTCCCACCCCATTCCACAGTGGAATATAGGGCTCTATTTATAGAGCTGGTGGAGCCCGTGGCCCTGAGCTCGGCAGAACGCACTCATTAAAACCGCTTTCCCTAGTACACTTCAACTCAAAGCCCAGCATACACCAGTGTGTGTGAGAGTGGAAACAGTGCTAGAGAGAGTAAGAGATCTAAGGTAATCAGTGTTAAAAGAAGAAAGTTTGAAGAAAGTTGGGAACCTGATTCCATCGCATGTGGGATATTTACTGGATCTTGCTAAGCTTATTATGAAGAGATACTTCAGCTAAAGCAGCATCTTGAAGGTGACTTTCGACTTGCATGGAACTACCAGTGGTCACGATCAACTGACAAATATCACAGAACAAGACCTGCGAGGACAAGGTGACTATGTAAAGACCCAAGCTCTAAGGCGTCGTAGAGAGCCATCGACTGGAATTCGGAACTTTATGTAAATAACAGCAATGATTTGAATTTAAAAGTCAATGCTCTTATGGTCATTTTATTGCTTTTGCTATAGTTTGTAAGATAGTCTTTTGTCTTCAAGTTCCTTTTCACTCACAGACAGCGAGAACATCCAGAGTTTTTACTGTAATCCGATCCCACACACTCTCCAGTAATTATAAAGCAGAGCTGGGAAGCAGTAAAGGAGATTTGTCATTAAGGCTGCCTAAATAAAGAGGCAGGCAAAGGGCGAGGTTTGTGGATTGGGCCGTGGAGGTGCATCAAATCTCATCTGATTCATCGAGATCCACCTAAAGCTTCCCATGGACCCCCAAGGAGGCCATTACCTAAACAAGGCAGCAGTACTGTCTGGAGTCGGCGCTGCCCGGATGTGCCAGCTGCTTCTGGGTTGCACCACCATGGCCTTGGTGGCCCACAGTGCGGGATTCAGTGCCAACTACGGGACCTACTGCATGTTCGTCTGGTGCTTCTGCTTTGCTGTCACACTGGTGGTCTTCACTCTGGACGTGACGAGGTTACACGGGTGTATGCCCATCTCCTGGGACAACTTCACTGTGGCCTTCGCCATGTTGGCCACTCTCATGTACGTCACAGCCTCGATAGTGTACCCTGTCTACTTCCTCAGATCCGAGTGCCCATCTGAGGGCTGCGAGGTGCGCAACTACCGCATCGCCGTCACCGTCTGCTCCAGCGTCTGCTGCTTCGCTTATGGAGCCGAGGTGTTCATCACAAGGGCCAAGCCGGGCCACGTGGTTGGATATATGGCCACCGTGTCTGGCCTGCTCAAGGTGGTCCAAGCCTTCATAGCCTGCATCATCTTCGGCGCTCTGGCCAATGACAGTGAGTACAAGCGCCACATCCCTACACAGTACTGCGTGGTGGTCTACAGCCTGTGCTTCGCTGTAACTGTGGTGGTGGTGGCTTTCACTGTCTCGGGGAGAACGTCTTCGCTGCGCTTCCCTTTTGACCGCTTTGTGGTCATCTACACCTTCCTGGCTATGCTGCTGTATCTGAGTGCTGCTGTGGTCTGGCCGGTTTTTAGTTTTGATAAGAAGTATGGCACCCCGGGGCGACCAGAAGACTGCCCTAGAGGAAAGTGCCCATGGGACAGCAAGCTGGTGATCGCCGTGTTCACTTGTGTCAATCTGGTGCTGTACTTCACCGATCTGGTTTACTCTCAAAGGATACGATTTGTCTCGCATTCAGCTGCATAAGACCAGCTCATCTCAAGTCCGGTGGACATATGAATACTGGAAATGAGGCATGAAAAGTGTTGTGACATACAGCCATGCCAATAAAATATGGTTGTGTGTACTTGTAGTAGTACTTTAAAATATTCTGTATTTTTGTTGATTAGAATGAAAATGTTTAGACTTTCCAACTGCAATTCTAACTTCAAATGATTTTTTCTTTGTGTTAATTGATAAAGTTGTTACTTTGCTTAGTAGAACAAAATCAAAGCAATTTTAAACAATGTAAAATTGACGTCTGTGACAATACCTCTCTGAAATTCATTGACACTGTATGTCTTAAAGGGATAGTCCACCCAAAAATGTAAATTCTGCCATTGTTTACTCACCCTTATGCCATTTTAAACTCTCTTTCTTTCGTCTGTGGAACACAAAGGAAGATATACTGAAAATGCTGTGAGTTTTGGTGATTGTATTGGACAAAAAAAAAAAAAAAGTTCTACAGAAAGTCATAGAGTTTGGGGATGACATGAGGGTGAGTAAAAGATGACAGAAATGTCATTTTTGGGTGAACTATCCCTTTAAGAATGGTTTTTGTTTTAAGTTTGTTGTGAATTAGAACAGTTATTAAAGGGCTTACTATGAGTACAACTTAAAGTGTATTTTTTTATAATTGAAGTATGCATATAATGTTATATGTCACAACAGAATTATTATTATTATTATTATTATTATTAGATTACTAATATGGTAATGCTTGCATTTGGAAATTATAATTTCTAACACAGTCAGACTTTTCCAGCTGCTTATCCAAACATGAGAGCTCTGTGACCTCTGACTAGGAGAAAACAATATAGCCTATCACTTTTTTATGTATTATCCATAAATACCATGCAATTTATTTTATTTTATTTTTTAAATTTTTGCAATTCCTGTATATCTGGTCAATCTACTCAGACTCCAATAATAGTTCAGTATGTTTCTTTTCTTTCTTTCTTTCTTTTTTTAATAGCATGTAACAATATATTGTATATATATATATATATATATATATATATATATATATATATATATATACAGTGGGTACGTATATATATATATACAGTGTATATACTGTATATATATATATATATATACAGTATATACACACATATATATATATATATATATATATATATACAGTGGGTACGGAAAGTATTCAGACCCCCTTAAATTTTTCACTCTTTGTCATATTGCAGCCATTTGCTAAAATCATTTAAATCATTTTTTAAATCATTTGCTAAATCATTTTTTTTCCTCATTAATGTACACACAGCACCCCATATTGACAGAAAAACACAGAATTGTTGACATTTTTGCAGATTTATTAAAAAAGAAAAACTGAAATATCACATGGTCCTAAGTATTCAGACCCTTTGCTGTGACACTCATATATTTAACTCAGGTGCTGTCCATTTCTTCTGATCATCCTTGAGATGGTTCTACACCTTCATTTGAGTCCAGCTGTGTTTGATTATACTGATTGGACTTGATTAGGAAAGCCACACACCTGTCTATATAAGACCTTACAGCTCACAGTGCATGTCAGAGCAAATGAGAATCATGAGGTCAAAGGAACTGCCTGAAGAGCTCAGAGACAGAATTGTGGCAAGGCACAAATCTGGCCAAGGTTACAAAAAAATTTATGCTGCACTTAAGGTTCCTAAGAGCACAGTGGCCTCCATAATCCTTAAATGGAAGACGTTTGGGACGACCAGAACCCTTCCTAGAGCTGGCCGTCCGGCCAAACTGAGCTATCGGGGGAGAAGAGCCTTGGTGAGAGAGGTAAAGAAGAACCCAAAGATCACTGTGGCTAAGCTCCAGAGATGCAGTCGGGAGGTGGGAGAAAGTTGTAGAAAGTCAACCATCACTGCAGCCCTCCACCAGTCGGGGCTTTATGACAGAGTGGCCCGATGGAAGCCTCTCCTCAGTGCAAGACACGTGAAAGCCCGCATGAAGGACTCCAGGATGGTGAGAAATAAGATTCTCTGATAGATAGAACTTTTTGGCCTTAATTCTAAGCGGTATGTGTGGAGAAAACCAGGCACTGCTCATCACCTGTCCAACACAGTCCCAACAGTGAAGCATGGTGGTGGCAGCATCATGCTGTGGGGGTGTTTTTCAGCTGCAGAGACAGGACGACTGGTTGCAATCGAGGGAAAGATGAATGCGGCCAAGTACAGGGATATCCTGGACGAAAACCTTCTCCAGAGTGCTCAGGACCTCAGACTGGGCCGAAGGTTTACCTTCCAACAAGACAATGACCCTAAGCACATAGCTAAAATAACAAAGGAGTGGCTTCACAACAACTCCGTGACTGTTCTTGAATGGCCCAGCCAGAGCCCTGACTTAAACCCAATTGAGCATCTCTGGAGAGACCTAAAAATGGCTGTCCACCAACGTTTACCATCCAACCTGACAGAACTGGAGAGGAGGGGTGCAAAAGGGTGCTTCTACTAAATACTGAGCAAAGGGTCTGAATACTTAGGACCATGTGATATTTCAGTTTTTCTTTTTTAATAAATCTGCAAAAATGTCAACAATTCTGTTTTTCTGTCAATATGGGGTGCTGTGTGTACATTAATGAGGAAAAAAAATGAACTTAAATGATTTTAGCAAATGGCTGCAATATAACAAAGAGTGAAAAATTTAAGGGGGTCTGAATACTTTCCGTACCCACTGTATATATATGTGTGTGTGTGTGTGTGTGTGTAAAATATATTTGAAATTTAAATATAATTTATATATATATATATAATGAATATTTATAGAAGTTAGCTAAATCTGACAACATTTACTGTAGTAGTAATAGTCTGTAATAAAAGATTATATTTAGCTTCAACTGAAAACAACAGATCTATGGCAAGTCTCTAATAGTAAAGTAGTTAAACATAGGTGGGACAGAGATCAAGAAAAGAGTATCGATGAATAAATACACATCAATAAAAAGTAAACGTATCAAATATAAGGAATCTGGTAAATTTATCAGACAGGCAGACTTCTGTTGACACAAGCCCACGTGTTCATGAAGAGTGATGCAACTGGCTTGTCTGAGAGCAGAGCTGGCCAATCAAGTCGCATGGTGGATACATGAAGTACAGCGATTGGCTGAGACTCAAGCAGTGGTCTACCGTGATTGGTCAAAGCCACTTCAGTAATGGCAGTATAGCTAAACGTCGCCATACAACGTGAACACAATAAACAATCGTGAAATAAACAAAATATAAGTACACCAGCTCTTCGAAAGACAATATTTCAGGTACGTTTGTTAGGTAACTTTTAAACATTTAGTTTTCTGAATTTATCTCGCTGTCTCTGCTGCGTTACTACTTTTCCAGTGCAATCAGGAAATAAAGTATAACGTTACATCAAGCAGACTCCATCCTGATATTACCTGATCTGATCAGTGAAGTGCCTTTAAACTGATTGTTAACTTGTGTGTTTAGTCTGCTGGTGAATGCTGATCGGTGTGGTTGTTATTAACAGGTCAAAATGAGCGTTGGTTTCATCGGAGCAGGTCAGCTGGCTCACGCGCTGGTGAAGGGCTTCACAGCAGCAGGTACAACATTACACACAACAACCACTAGAGGAGCCAAAACACTACAACGAGCGAACAGACCAAATCATCTTAAACAAAACAAGACTACACACAACAACCACTAGAGGAGCCAAAACACTACAACGAGCGAACAGACCAAATCATCTTAAACAAAACAAGACTACACACAACAACCACTAGAGGAGCCAAAACACTACAACGAGCGAACAGACCAAATCATCTTAAACAAAACAAGACTTTGCTGTATAAAACACAGAAAACATGCACATTACTCAAAGTTTTAAAATCTATACATCAGACTTAAATAAGTACATAAGTACATGAAATAAATACAGTTTTGCACATTATATCAAGAGTAATATAGACAGTAAATGTAAATAATAGTAATGATAGCAATAATAATAACAACAACAACAACAACAACAACAATAATAATAATAATAAAAATAATATTTTTTTATGTGATCTCCATCTATCTTGGTAGTGGGTAATAGAGCATTTTGTCAAAAAGTTATACCAAAATATGTAATAAAACATCATACATGTAAATAAACGCACTTTTGCCTTTGTTTATGCCAATGCCAAGGAAAAAATATTTAGCAAAAAATCCTTAGTAGATTTACAGTATAATGATGTTTAATATATGCAATATTGCAGTTTTTTCCCCCCCGAGCATTATAATTTATATTCCTTGCTGAAGTTTATTCAGATATGTTATGTATTCACACGTGTTATAGACAACAAATCAAGTTTTTCTTTAAATGTGACATGTGAATGCATTTTCTTGGACTGAAATATATAGGGGTCAAAATAGATTTTTAAATGCTTTTAAATAATATATTTATACATTTAAAAAAATAATATATATATAGCTACAGCATGTTTATATATATATATATATATATATATATATATATGTGTGTGTGTGTGTGTGTGTGTGTGTGTGTGTGTGTGTATGTATATATATATATGTATATTTTGTGTTTGTGTTTGTGTTTTATTTTTTGAAATATATTTAAAAAATGTATTTGGAAAAAAATAGGTGAGACAGAGAGCAGGAAAAGAATGCTGAGGAATAAATACACATCAATAAGAAAGTAAACATATCAAATATAAGGAATCTGGTAAATTTATCAGACAGGCAGATACAGATTTGCTGTCTTACACTTGACCACTTGGCCCAAGTGTTCAAGTGAGCATGAAGACCACAAGTGTGTGAAAAGCTTTTTCATTACCTGATGGGACACACTTATAGTGTTGTAAAACTGCAAGTGTTTACAGAGCTTTATTTATTTATATTTACTTTGGACTCTCCTGTCCTTCAGGTGTGATCGCCACACACAGGATAACAGCGAGCTCTCCAGACACAGACCTGCCAACTGTCATTGGGCTAAGAGTGAGTGTTTGACCAGGATCTGAGTCATAATCGACAACAAAATAGTTTGAAACCAATATTCAAATAGATTTTTGAACATCTTTAATGAGATACTTTCTCTGTACTTCAGAAAATGGGAGCATTCTTCACCACCAGTAATAAAGAGACTGTGAACAAGAGTGATGTTCTGTTCCTTGCGGTCAAGCCGCATATCATTCCTTTTGTTTTGGATGAGATCGGGCCAGACATCGAAGACCGTCATCTCATTGTGTCCTGTGCAGCAGGAGTGACGATCAGCTCCATAGAGAAGGTCAGAATACACCTGTTCCATGAGACATAGTGATATAACAGATCCTGCCTTTGGTGGATTGGTGAAGCAAAGCATACAGTTTAGGGGTATGTAGGACCAAAACAAAATAATAAATAGATAAGAAAATGTCAATGATAAATAAATGAAAATATATACTAAACAAAATAAATAATAAGTACGTAAATTAACATTTATTAATGTATTTATTATTTAAATTTTATTTTATTTATTTATTTTTTTGTTGCTACATTTCTTTGATCAGAAATATTGTGGAATATGGTTACAATTTAAAATGACTATTTTCTATTTTAATATGTTTTGAGAAGTAATTTATTCCTGCTTAATTTTCAGCATCATTACTCCAGTGTTTAGTGTCACATGATCCTTTGGAAATCATTCTAATAAGCTGATTTGCTGCTAAAAAAACATTTCTTACTATTATAAATGTTGAAAACAATTGTGCTGCTTAATATTTTTGTTGAAACCAAGATACACTACCATTGAAAAGTTTGGAATAAGTAAGTTTTTTTTTTTTTTCTTTAAATTAATACTTTAATTTTTGCAAGGATGCATTAAATTGATCAAATGTGACAGTAAAGACATTTTGTAATAAAAATAAAATTAATGTAAATAAAAATGAATAAATGCTGTTCTTTTGAACTTCACTAAGATAATATTAAGAACTATAATTAATTAATGAGCACCAATAATAATTGGTAATAATTGTGCAGCAAATCAGCATATTAGAATGATTTCTGAAGGATCATGTGACACTGAAGACTGGAGTAATTATGCTGAAAATTCAGATTTGAATCACAGGAATAAATTACAGTTACAAAGTATATATATATATATATGTATATTTAAATTAGGGCTGTCAAATCGATTAATCACATCCAAAATAAAACTGTAATATATGAAAAATATAATAAAAAAGTATATGATATGTAAGCATAATGTGTGTATTTATATATACATAAAATGTATACAGTACACACTCATATATTGTAAACTAGGGGTGTCCCCGACTAAGGGGATAGGCGACTGACAGTCGAATCATGTGTTTGGGGGCGGGGGGCGGGGGGAGGGAGGCTAAATACATTACCAAGAGTCAAGTAGCCAGACATTCGACAGTCATAAATACTGACGTTAACACACAGGGAAAATGTGTAACGAACGCCTCACAAATACAAACGAGATAAATAATATTTTATGTTTTGTTTAGGCCTAAAATATAACATTAGCCGGCCACATTTCATGCTGTTTATTACTTATCAGAGCTGATAAAACTGGAGATTTGCACTAAATAATACCAAATATCCACACAAGATGAAATCAAGAGATGCAAGGAGTATTCGAAGAAGCCCGTATGCATGTTTACTCTAATTGTATAGAGATTTTCATGGAGGAAATTAACAAATATCCTGCTAATTTTTCTGACTTTGAAGCAGCCTACTGCCACATAAAACTCCATGCAGATCACCTAAATATGATCTGCTGTGAAAACTGTTCAAGCACAGCTGGTTTTATCCAGGCCCGTTTCCAGAAGTACAGTAATTGTAAATACGGAGGGTGCTTCAGAAAGTGTGCTCTAGCCTCAACTCACATACAGTTTCACGTAGCCAATATTTTTGTTCCATCCATTGCTCTTTCGAGTGTGAATCACGCATAAATGCGGATGTCACGAAACTTTGCAGCATGCATGTGGCCGAAAAATAAAAGTTCTATACAAATTATGAATGGATTATAGGCTATGTAGCCTAGAAAGCACACAAAAAGCACTGCCTTTATTAACAGTAAAAAGCTGTACCTCGTCTTAGTTCATCGCGATCTTATTAAGTTTTGTTATAATGAGAGGATTCGCAAGCTATTGGACTGAGCGCTGGACAAAAATAAACCTTTTGATTCTCTCCAGAGCGCTAACACAAGTATGCATTGGATAGATTGCCGTCCCTAATGTAAACATAACACTTTTATATTGGATGTGATTAATCGCGATTAATTTAATTTAGAAAACAGCCCTAATTTAAATAGAAAATATTATTTTAAATGCAAATTATCTTACAATATTACTGTTTAACTGTATGATCAAATCAATGTATCCTTGGTGAGCATAAGAGACTTCTTTCAAAAACACATCATTCATATATCATAAATTCATATATCATTCATTCATTCATTCACTTATTATTTCATGTTTGATCATTAATAGTGTTGGCAGTAAGAAAAAAATCATATCTCAGATTAAAAAACAAAAACAAAAATGGAAATCCAACAATTATATGGCAATTATAAATAATATATATCAATATATATACATATATAGACAATTCCTGTAGTAATGCCCATTTTTGAACATTACAGTGCAAATGAAAGGTACTTCAATTTGATTATTTCTTCTTTTTATTTTAACATGGATGCAAAACAGGTTAAGTCTAGAAATGAATAAGTCTTGCATTAGTGCAAAAACAGCTTCACGTTATGTAACACTTGATTTATAAACAAAAGATTCAACAGTAAAACCAGTATTAATACAGATTTTACACTCTTGTTTCTATGAGCCACACAATATGCACACACCTGTGATCACGTTTCAATTAAATTCTATATCAGTTCATAACTTACTATATTTGCAGAAATTGCTGCAGTACCGCTCGGCACCTAAAGTAATCCGCTGTATGACAAACACTCCAGTGGTGGTGCGTGAAGGGGCCACGGTGTACGCCACAGGCACCCATGCAGAGGTGGAGGATGGGAAGCTTCTGGAGCAACTAATGGCTAGTGTGGGCTACTGCACAGAGGTGGAGGAGGACCTGATTGATGCCGTCACTGGCCTTAGTGGCAGCGGCCCAGCCTATGTAAGAGACAACCTAGAATTATAATTATATATGTTCGCCTTGTGGCTTCCTTTGCACATCCACCGCTGACTTAGGAAATCTTTTTATATCTTTTTATCTTAGGCGTTTCTAGCTGTTGACGCTCTTGCTGATGGAGGGGTGAAGATGGGACTCCCCAGAAGACTGGCTGTGCGACTGGGAGCTCAGGCCCTGCTTGTTAGTGCATGACAGTCTCTGAAACATTTCTGATATTGATATACTGTAAATCTCAGACACAAAGATTTATCAGATTAATTATGCTTTTTTCAAGGGGGCAGCAAAAATGCTCCTGGAGTCTGAGCAACACCCTGGACAGTTAAAAGACAACGTGGCTTCGCCTGGAGGTGCTACGATCCACGCTTTGCATGTCATGGAAAGTGGCGGCTTCCGTAGCCTCCTGATCAACGCTGTGGAGGCATCATGCATTAGAACAAGGTACAGCTAAAAAAAATAAGTGCTGCTAGAAAGAAGGCGAAAGAATATCAAATGAGTGATGAGTGGTTGTGGTCATATACCTTTCTTCATAATTCATAACTAATCAAGTCATAATCCTTGAAAATTATTTGATAAGCATAGTTTTGTTTCTGGTGTTCATGCATTTTCTATTGAAACAGGAAGATAGGGCAGAATATATTGAAAAGGGCTTGTCCTTTTTAAAAGGGAAAAAAAACAGTATTAGACAGTCTCAGCAGCTCTACAGAAGAAATCTTCTCTAACAATATAGGTCTTCACTATCACTTTTTTATCAATTTAACACAACCTTGCTAAATAAAAACAATTTCTTTCAAAAAAGAAAGAAAATAAATTACTGACCCCATACATTTTAACATTTATTTAACATTATACAGTTATATTGTTACAAAATATTTCTATTTTAAATAAATTCATTTATATTTAAATAAATTGATTTCTTATTCATCAAAGAATCCTGAAAAAAAAGTCCAACATTGATAATACATCAGCATATCAGAATGATTTCTGAAGGATCATGTGACACTGAAGACTGGAGTAATGATGCTGAAAATTCAGCTTTGAATCACAGGAATACATTGTATTTTAAAATTAAATAGAAAACCATTATTTTAAATTGCAACAATATTTCACAGTGTTACTGTTTTTTCTGTGTTTTTGATCAAATAAATGCAGCCTTGATGAACAGAAGACTTTTTTTTTTTTTAAGTATTAAAAATCGTACTGATCCCAAACTTGTGCAGCAGTGTATTTCACATGGATTAATAAAAAAAAATACAATGGTTAAAATAAAAATGTTTAAATGTACATAATAATTAAACATGCATATAATATAAGGTGGGTCTGTATATCTTTACCTGCATATAGTTGTCTGCAGACATTTAATGCCTCCTAGCTTTTTTTTTTTTTTTTTTTTTTTGACAGGGAGCTTCAGCACTTGGCTGACCAGGAGAAGATTTCTCCCGCTGCCATAAAGAAGACGACTCTGGACAAGGTACTACAGCAGCCGGGTGTGATGACAGCAGGAGTCGGGGTCAGGACAGGCCTCAACCTCTTTAACAGCAGCACCTCCAAAAATAAGAAAAACTGAACCTCTTCAGCACCACATCCGGTTTACAGTAGAGATGAAACCACTCCAAGAATTGCAGATAAGACACTAAAATACCAAAAAAAAAAAAAAAAAAAATTAAATTAAATTGTTCTCATAAACTGGTTAATGAGCTTTTTTTAATAACCTGTACGGTGTGTTCACTTATTTTGTATATTGTGCTTTTGCCTTATGCTGGTTTGGACCAACTCTAAGCAACAGTTTCTCTTGAGTTTCTCTGTAAACAATACACTGTGTAGATTTATTAAACTAAGTCTGAACTTGACAAATTATGCTGTATTTTTTAGATTTTGCAAAGTGTATCTGGGCTGACTTGAGCGAAGTTAAAGCATTTATAGTGGGATTTCTAACTTTGAAGTTTGACGTTTTTTTCTCCCTTTTTAAAAAAAAATTCTTAAATTTAATATTTACGTTTATTTTCATCTATAAACTCTTAGTACTGCTCAGTAGTTTTGTGTACTTCAAATAGAAAAAAAAAGTCAAAAGATTGTCCATTTGGTTATTTGAAGCAAATTGTTTAAAGGGGTCATCGGATGCAAAATTCACTTTAAGTTGTTTGAACATAAGTGTGTGTTGGAAGTGTGTGTACACATCCATCCTATAATGATAAAAATCCACCCAGTTATTTTTTTTAAATCCCTATTTTAAAATCCCCTTTCTCAAATCAGGTTGTTCTAGTTCTATACAAGCCGCTCCTACGATAGTTGATTGACTAGGCCGTCTTACCTTAGACCCGCCCTGAGTGAGCTGAGTGAACTGAGTGAGCTGTCATCCATCCACCATTGTGTTGACTCCGGTGCAGGGGAAGACAAGATGTCTCCGATTAAGCGATTGAAGTGTTTTGTTGTTGGATGTAATAATGAATATAGCAGTCGTCATTTACTCCCGACATCTGAGCCGCTGAAGACACAGAGGATTAACGTTACTTTCGTTTTGAAGAGAATGCGCCGATCCCGATCTGCCTAAATGCGTCTATGTTCACGTGAATCATTCGTGATCCAGCTTCATCTACAGAAGAAGTGAGTATAAGGGTTTTTTATGAATCTTTGCAAATCGCCTTTCCTAATAACGTGCTAGTTAGCCAGTTTCGTGGCTAAAGTAAACAGTACTGCTGGTCACCCCATGGAAGCGAGGGGCGGGGTCAGCAGAGCTCATTAGCATTTAAAGCAACGTGGACCAAAAAATGGCTTGCTGAAAACAGAGCTGATTTTGACAGGGTAAAAAAGGTGTTTTTTACATTACCATTGAGAAATTTTAACCAAAGTATGTTATAGACTTTTAATTATGACCCTAAAGAATCATATCAACTTGTGCAAAATGGGCATCCGATGACCCCTTTAATTGATAGTAAACCAGGCTTTTAACAGCTCTGCTGTTCTGTTACATCAGCCAGTCAATTTTGTCATTGTGTCATTTTCTTGTAGCTCCAGAGAGCTTAGATGATATTTATTTCAAAACAACATGACGGCTTGAATCAAAAATGACAGATTTGCATACTCAACATTCTCATTCATTCATTCATTCATTCATAAAGGTAAATCTTCCACTTCACTTTCTGTGAGGTGATCTATCGATCTATCGACATGTGCTGTGCCCTGCAGAGTGAACCATTTGGATTCCAAGATACAGTGCACTATTGGGTGATTCAAATGTACCTCACTTATTTAATATGTGATGCTCATTTTCAGATGGACCTGTGGAAAATTTCCTGCATGCAGCCATGGGTGACACAACCTAATGGTAGTGATAACCACGTTTAATTTCTTTATAAACAATAAGGTAACCTTTTTTAAAGCGGACATAACACACAGTGTCTGCCAATCTCATGTTAATCTTGAGTATTTTACACCTTATGTATGAACGACTTGCAAATAAATCCTTATGAATATTGAAATAGTGGCATTAATTTTATTATTATTGTATTTAGTTGGCATATCAATGGAATTATGTTTTCAATTGCATTATTAAATTGTTTAGCCATTTACTAATCTAATCTAAATTAAGTACATTTTGCTTAAAATAAGTAAAATTATCTGCCAGTGGGATAAGTAAAATACTCTTAAAACAAGATTATTTTTCTTACCCCACTTGTAGATAATTTTACTTATTTTACGCTAAATGCACTTAATTTAGATTTTTCCCCCCAGGAAATAAGACTAAATATCTTGTCATTTTGCTTATCTAGTAAATACATATTTTTTAGATTTTTTTTCTTTAGATGTTTTGACTAAAGACAAAAATACTAAGATAAGTCTTTTTTTATTTTTTATTTTTTGCAGTGTGGCACAAATACCATTAAATTGACTACCACAAACTTTGGTAAATCACTGTGCATGATTTATTTAAATACTCTCTACCCATACTCTCTTCCAAAGGTTTGATTGCGCCCATCTGAAAGCCAGGCCCTGATGGTCTTCACCTCCGAGGGCCCCACCCATACCCACATCCTATGCAAACTGGCACCATTGCTCTCACCAGTGAACCTAAATTAATCTCCTCCATTGCCACCAATTAAATACAGAGTTGTCGTCTTGGAGCTAAATGTACTGAAATGTGATTAATGTCAGAATTGGCCAAACAGTTGACAAAATTATTGTTACAATGCTTTCTAATCTCTCCTATCACCACTTTAGCCGAGTAAATAAGTCAGAATGCATGAAATAGCATTAGACCTCCCCTTTAAGATTTTCTAAATATGCGCAATCCCATAAAAGTACTGATGGGAGTGGAAAGTTACTGTAATACTCTTACTACACACTCTGAGAAAAAAGGTTCAAAAGTTGTCACTGCGGCAGTACCCTTTCAAAAAGAACACTTTTGTGCCTTATTTACCTCTAAATGGTATATCAATCTGTATATTGTTGGACATGGGTTATGATCATCTTTGGTATCTCTTTTGAAGGCATCTTGAGTAAAACGGTGCTGTATTTAATGAGGCACATACAAAAGACCAGGGGCCTCATTTATAAAATGTTGCGCAGAAACCATCCTAAATTTAATCTTATGATCATTTCTCAAATATGCGTACGTGTGATTGAACGTACGTGCAGAAAACGCACGTACGAAATATATATATTGCGTGCAAATGAATGGTTTCAGCTCTCTTGGAAATGACGCTTAATTAAAGTCATTAACATGTAAAAGATCGCAGTCATCATCCAAATTATTTAATTTAGAACAGCGAGCTGCAAGAACAGCTTACATTTCCAAAAACCTGCAGCACTCTGACAAGAAAAAGTGCCTACGTCTACTCAGACCCTGACGTGATGCTAAGCACTTTCCCAAAGACAGTTTTTACAAATATGAGCGTTGGCGTGGATTTAAGCGTACACACACTCTAAGATCAAATCTGTGCATACACACACTTTATAAATGAGGCCCCGGATCTGGAAGCAACACAACATATTTTACAGAATACTGAAGTGTGTTGTCCATAATCCCTATAGCCACTTGTAAACTATTATTACACTTACACTTATAAATACACTTACCTGGATAACTGTAGTCAGAAGAAATTCAAAAGCAGCTTATTTGGTAACAGCCAGAAAGTGATATCTGTTTGATCAGGGTGATATTTAAAGTGAGCTCCAAAGGGGGCTGGAATTAACTGGCAAAACACACCCAGACACCCTCAAGCCCCTCAGGAGAGAGAGAGAGAGAGAGAGGAAATGTAATTTTTGAAACTGTTTTATTTTCCATTTTACAGTAATAGGGAATTTCACACATACGGCCCTTTCTGGAAAATTGTTAATAAATCACTTTACAGATCATGCTTGAACAGAACCTTTTGAGAAATAAGTTCAGTTTGTTTTCTGGGATGAAAAGTTCAATGTTAGCAGTACGGTACTGTTTTGATGCATCGGGCAATGTCAGGTGGTTTTTGAGCGTCAGCCGGCTTTAGTTTTTTCGGTGTATTCTGCACTGTTGGCTCTAGACGGATGCCGTCAGCTGTTTTTTGGTTGATTCTGCAAGTCGAATCAGTAGTGGAACTTGTCAGTGAGAAAGAGAACTCAGATTAGCTATTCAGCTTAGCGATTGAGCACACAAAAAAATAAATAAATGAATGAACTGACGAAAGCAAACCAATGTCAGAGTAAAGAGGGAACACAAACACTTGTCGTCATTCTATCTGTTTCCCATCTAGAATTTTTTTATTGTTCTGGGAATGTTTTCAGAGGCAAGTTTTATTTTTGTTCCCAGAATGATCTGCTAAAAGGTAGGATAGCATTCTCTAAAAACATTCTAAAAATGTTTATTGGTAACATTATTAGAACATTATCCCCTAACATTCTAATAAAGATTTTAGAGGGAAGCTTCCCATTGCACTAGATGCGGATTTTATGGATGTGAAATTTTGGTTGAAAGTGAAAACCCAACCTTTGTTTGATGTCATCTTCTATCGTCATTAAATAACTCCAAAAAAAACAGCATTACCAGCTTCACTTATCAAAACCAGATTGGCTTTATTTTTGTCATACATTTACAAAAGTTCTTATTGAGATTAACAGAGGTTTGGATGTTGACAGTTTATTGAAAATAATAGTTTGGTTTGAAGTCACCATTGTTGTGATCAGTAGTTGGACAGTTTGACTCGACTTTTCAATGTTAGTTTTTATTTGGCTTCTGCGATTATGTTTATGGCAAAAACGAGAAAATGCGATCAGACAATGTTTTCTACTTGTTGATGTTAAAGACATGATCATTATGTAGTGATCGGATCAACAGATTTCATCCAGAGTCTAATCTACGCTATTAATTTAATTTAAGTGACTGTATTTGCTAATGCATTTCAACAGCATAAAATCCAGCAGTGCTTTAATCAGATAATCTGTATATCTATCTGCAGTTTTAAAAACACATTGCCCACGAATCTTTTTGAACTACTGAATGCTTATGCACACTCTGACATCAAGAATCAGTCTATGAATCTCAACAATGGTGATATGCTTCATGCCGCAATGCATTCTGGGAACCATGGATGAGTTTTTATATGATGCACCCAGAATGCACTGCAGCATGAAGCATGTCACCATTGTTGAGATTCATAGACTAACTCTTGAGGTTTGTGTGTTTTAATTTTTTTTTTTTTTTTTTTAATAATCCTTGAAGTGATCTGATTAAACCACTGCTGGGTCTGTAATAAATAATGTGCAACTAATACCATAGATTAGACTGGAAGAAATCAGATAATCAGGCCGCTATATAATGATTATCTTTATCATCAGTAAGTAACCTGCATAATCACATCTTCTCTTGCTGTTTTGTCATAACAAACATAGCTACCACAGCTAAAGAAAAACATTGAAAACACAAGAGTCAAACTGCCCAACTAAAGCAAACACTGATCACCATAATGGCTGATCCTAACATTAAACCAAACTATTACTTTTAAACAAACATCAACATCTAAACCTCTGTTAATCTCAATAAGACCTTTTGTACATGTATGACAGAAATAAAGTCAATCTGGTTTATAAGTGAAGCTGGAAATATTGTTTTTGGAGTTATTTAATGAAGTTGGAGCTTCATCAGACAAAGGTTGGGGTTTAACATTTGAGTCCACATCCATTGTCCAATGGGAAGCTTCCCACTAAAATCTTTATTATAATGTTAGGGGATGATGTTCTAATAATGTTATCAGTAAACATTTTTAGAATGTTTTTAGGAGAATATTCTGGGAACTAAAATAAAACTTGCCGCTGAAAACATTCCCAGAACTTAGCATAATGTTCTCAGAACATTCTTAGAACAATAAAATTTCTAGCAGGGACAATGGAATTCAACTTTCTGACAGCTGAAGTCCTTGCTTAGCTGTGATTACCAAACTTTGTGCAAGGTTTTAGATGTTAGAGGGCACAGAGAGACTATTTTTGACTCTAAGAGAGTGGGCTCAGATTAAAGAACTGGTCAGCATTCTGAAGCACTTTGCTGATAGCACTGATCTCACACACAGGGAGAGAACGTTGTAAACATGAGTGCTGTGATTCCCTGTGTGCTCTCCTTCAACCATCACTTGGAAAACCAGAAAGAAGGAACACAATACTTGGTCAACCTAATCCACAGTCTTCAAAGGTTACTGCAAAGAAGATTCAAAGGCATCTTTGTCAATGTAAAAATGCCTCAGCAAGAGACCAGTGAAGGAATCCTGCCTTTCTCTGATCCTGTTTATGTCAAAGCAGCTGTTCTTGATCCAGCCTTTGGGGTTATGCGGATAGAGCGTGATGTATTGGTTGAAGACAAGCTGAAGGAGCAGTTGACCATGGAAGTAAAAAGTAAGTGATAGACTAAATTTAGAATGAGACCCTCATACTTATAAATATTAATTTCTTTTTTTTTTCTTTTTTTTTTTTTGTAGAAATTGGTAGAGAAATTGAAATTGGCATAGAAATTGGCTGACACTGATGTCAACAGTAGTGATCAAAATAGAGCAACACACCTTATGAAAGTAACTGAAGGTAAATGTTTCTGTCAGTTACATTGTTACATCAGTAGGTGGCAACAAGTTTGTCATTGAATGATTCATTCAAGAGATTCTTCAAAAACACTAATTCATCCAGTAATTCACAGCTAAATAGTTCATTTAAATTACATATTTTTAAGTAGACTGCAGCAATTAACATTTTGTCAGAACCTGCAGTAAATTACATGTAATTTAGTTTAATTGTCCATTTAGAATTGTTGGAGAATCATGATCTCTATTAAAAAAAAAAACAAAAAAAAAAAAACCTAGAATATTGTGTAGGTTTATTTGTAATTTTGCTTTGTTTTTTTTTGGTTTTAGATCTGATTCTCCATATTACATACCAATATGTAACACACATGTCATGGGCAAGAAGAAGAGCAAATCAAAGGTGATGAAACTGGGCTGTTCTTATACAACAAAAAGCAGAATAAATCTGTTCATTCCAGCCCTGCTGCCCAGCTCAACCATTACCTGGATGATTGTGATGGCCAGGATGGCCTTTTGTTTTGGGGAATGAAAAAGCAGACAATGTCTTCACTGTTCAAAATAGCGATGAGGGTATTAGCTGTGCCAGCCTCAAGCGCACCTGTCGAGCGTGTGTTCAGCCATGGAGGGATTATTATGCAGCGGCCCTGTCATTCACAACTTAGTGCCAATGTTTTGGCAAACCTTATTTTTTGTAAATGCAACACATTTTAGAAAGATTCAATTAAATTGAATTAGACTGATTGGATTAGGCATTTTAGACTGGATTTCTTAATTTTAAACATTTTATTTTATTTTTAGATATTAATGTAGCACAGATATGCATATAATGAATATATTGTGAATAAGATATATAATGTATGTATATAAGTTCACCTTTTCCATGCAAAAATTAATACATTGCGAAAAAACTAACCTCAATTTCTTTTAGTACTGAGACTTGACTTGACTTGACTTGAAAGTTATCATGACTCGACTTGATTTGTTTAGGTTAAACCCTTGACTTGGCTTGCTTGATTTGTCTGAACTGTGACTTGAGACTTGACTCGAGACTTGATGATTAAGACTTGAGACTTGCTTGGACTTGACCATGTGTGACTTGTCCTCACCTTTATATTCAAACTATAAACTTTTATCTCAGTATTTCTTTTATTGTTTGAATGTTTGCAACAATAATGTGTGGTTGAAAAGCTGTTTCCTATACATGACAACTGTTTTCTCTGGGTTAGCGGTGGAATAAACACATAACGTAAGCAATAATCTACTAGAACCAGCAGTGCCGACTGCTTTTCATCACAGGCAGATGAATTTTTAGTACTTGCAGACAAATTAGAAGTTGGCACTCTGGGTTCAGGCTAAATTCTGGGCACAGAGCACTCCTCTTGGACAGCATGCAAAATATGCTTATCTAATTATATGTAAGTGTGAACTCATGAAGTTGTGTCCGGGGCATAGTGTCTGGATCCTGATATTTTATTCTAGTCTTCGGCGTTTCAGTGTGGGTACCTTCACATCCATGCTCTGTACTCCTCGGTCAGTCCTGTGAATTTTAAAAAAAATTTTCCCTGTTTGAACACATGGTTGATGATGGTGTTCATTTGCCATTATCTGGGAGTATTCCAGAAAACAGGTTATGTGACATATCCAGGTAGATTTACGGATAAGTAAACAGATAACCACAACTTTCGGTGTCAAAAAATGAGTTAACTTTCAGGGTAAGTAAAGAAAATGATTCTCTGATATGTATTCGCCTCTCAGCTTCAGAGGAATTTGGTGCATGCGTACCCTTTTGATTGTAAAGCAATATTGTAACAGAACTTAAAACCAACTTTTTAATCATCTTAAACTTTATTGGACAGCAATTAAAAGGTTGTCTCTCTTTTGCTAGAGAACATTTTCTACTATAATATAAATTGTACTACAAAAAAAACAACAAAAAACACAAATATGTGATGCATCTCACCTTATCACAAATGTGAAAGCAAAATGGCAAAACCTAACTAAAATAAACTTAAACTAAACTTATACAAGCACATTGTCTTTGCAAATACAGTTTTTTAAATTAATTTTTTAGGCTCATTAGAAAACGCGCCTATACCTTCTGCAAAGCTCAAAAAACATACCTATACGTACAAATTGCTGCAGTTTCCAGTTGAAATGAACACTAGAGGCAGAAAACTGCCTCCTTTTTCCCTTTGCATACAAAGTATGATTTACAGGGCCAGAGTTTTGATTAAAAAGGACTAATTTTCACACAGTTGATGAACAGTTCGCACAGTTGTTTGAACTAACTCTTCACAGGTAATTTGGAACCAACATACCCAGATTAAACAAGGTTCGGATTAATCAACTGAGAGGGGATATGTGACGGTATGTTAACTTTGCTTTCAATTAAGTAATGAATAAAGAAAACAAAATGAAACAACACAAATGTTTGCTCTATAGAAGCTAGAAGAAATTCACCTTGTTATATAAATTCTCAAATTAGATCTTTAGAACCTTTACCACCAATCTCTATTTTTTTAATAGTCTAAATCAGGAGTTCTCAGTTCTGATCATCAAAATCCACTTTCATGCAGAGTTTAGCTCTAACTCTTATCAAATATACAGGTGCATCTCAATAAATTAGAATTTCGTGGGAAAGTTCATTTATTTCAGTAATTCAGCTCAAATTGTGAAACTCGTGTATTAAATACATTCAATGCACACAGACTGAAGTAGTTTAAGTCTTTGGTTCTTTTAATTGTGATGATTCTGGCTCACATTTAACAAAAACCCACCAATTCACTATCTCAACAAATTAGAATATGGTGACATACCAATCAGCTAATCAACTCAAAACACCTGGAAAGGTTTCCTGAGCCTTCAAAATGGTCTCTAAGTTTGGTTCACTAGGCTACACAATCATGAGGAAGACTGCTGATCTGACAGTTGTCCAGAAGACAATCATTGACACCCTTCACAAGGAGGGTAAGTCACAAACATTCATTGCCAAAGAAGCTAGCTGTTCACAGAGTGCTGTATCCAAGCATGTTAACAGAAAGTTGAGTGGAAGGAAAAAGTGTGGAAGAAAAAGATGCACAACCAACCGAGAGAACCACAGCCTTATGAGGATTGTCAAGCAAAATCGATTCAAGAATTTGGGTGAACTTCACAAGGAATGGACTGAGGCTGGGGTCAAGGCATCAAGAGCCACCACACACAGACATGTCAAGGAATTTGGCTACAGTTGTCGTATTCCTCTTGTTAAGCCACTCCTGAACCGCAGACAACGTCAGAGGCGTCTTACCTGGGCTAAGGAGAAGAAGATCTGGACTGTTGCCCAGTGGTCCAAAGTCCTCTTTTCAGATGAGAGCAAGTTTTGTATTTCATTTGGAAACCAAGGTCCTAGAGTCTGGAGGAAGGGTGGAGAAGCTCATAGCCCAAGTTGCTTGAAGTCCAGTGTTAAGTTTCCACAGTCTGTGATGATTTGGGGTGTAATGTCATCTGCTGGTGTTGGTCCATTGTGTTTTTTGAAAACCAAAGTCACTGCACCCGTTTACCAAGAAATTTTGGAGCACTTCATGCTTCCTTCTGCTGACCAGCTTTTTAAAGATGCTGATTTCATTTTCCAGCAGGATTTGGCACCTGCCCACACTGCCAAAAGCACCAAAAGTTGGTTAAATGAAAAAGTTGGTGTGCTTGACTGGCCAGCAAACTCACCAGACCTGAACCCCATAGAGAATCTATGGGGTATTGTCAAGAGGAAAATGAGAAACAAGAGACCAAAAAATGCAGATGAGCTGAAGGCCACTGTCAAAGAAACCTGGGCTTCCATACCACCTCAGCAGTGCCACAAACCGATCACCTCCATGCCACGCCGAATTGAGGCAGTAATTAAAGCAAAAGGAGCCCCTACCAAGTATTGAGTACATATACAGTAAATGAACATACTTTCCAGAAGGCCAACAATTCACTAAAAATGTTTTTTTTTATTGGTCTTATGAAGTATTCTAATTTGTTGAGATAGTGAATTGATGGGTTTTTGTTAAATGTGAGCCAAAATCATCACAATTAAAAGAACCAAAGGCTTAAACTACTTCAGTCTGTGTGCATTGAATTTATTTAATACACAAGTTTCACAATTTCAGTTGAATTACTGAAATAAATGAACTTTTGCACGACATTCTAATTTATTGAGATGCACCTGTATGTGAATAGGCTAATCAGGGTCTTCAGGATTATTAAAAAAAAATACAGGCAAGCGAGTTTGATCAAGCTTGGAGCTAAACTCTGCAGGAAAGAGTTGAGAACCCTGATCTTAACAATTCTAAACTCACAACAAAAGTTGGCATTGTGTACCATTTCATGCAAGAAAGACATCAATATAGTCCCCAAACCTTACCAAGCACACACAGAAACACAATAATGGTAATAATATAAAGAACCATGAAGGTCACATCTATGATTCTTGCCACTCTGGTCCAGCACAGAGATGTCTTCTCTTGTTGGTTTTGTTGAGTTGCAGCCCGACACTCAGTGAGGATCTGCTTCAGAAGGTCCAGAGTACAAGACTGCTCTACATTCTGATCTCTGACTGAGTCTGGAGTACTCTGCAGGTCTCTGACACCATCTATGAGAGGAAATACAAAACTTGGTTCTTGGCAAATGCTATATTTCTTGTGTTTTGTGTAATCTTATATGACTTTCTTGAAGTAACATGAAATGTTTTCTTTTTCAGCATCTCACGCTCATGTTACATGAGCTGGGAAGAATTTACAGTTATTTAGTTTAATTTGTAAAAGTGCATAATGATTCAGAATCAGATTTTGTTTCAAGCATATTGGAATCTCTTTGATCAGTTGGTTTATTTCTTATATATTGAACCAATTGAGTGCCTTAGCTGCACTGTTAATAAGTGCCCCACCACAAACAAACATCCAGCTGTTATTAGGTTGTTTAGTCTAAAGCCATTCCTTGGTCTATATGCTTCTTCACATAAGAAACAGCTCTATTAAAAAATTGAGACCACTCCAAATGTTTCTTAAATCAGTGTGTCTACATGTATGATGACCACTCAAGTGTCTGTTAAATTCCAACACAGGCACATCTCATTCTGCTTAATGAAGTGCTGATTAGGCGATCCCCTCAACCAAATCTTATCTAACGAGGAAAAGTAAAAAAAAAAAAACAAAAAAAAAAAAACACACCTTGCTGTGGTCATCACTATCCTCTTGCAGAGGACCAGCTGGATGGCAAAAACAGTGCTAGCAGTACCTCAAAAATAATTTGAATCAAATCATAACTGACCATCCCAAAAGAGTTGAAAAGAAAAGTTTTGATTGATGAAAAGAAGCGTTCAATTCTGGCTTAACTGGCAGAGGGATAGGGCAGAGGGTAAAAACGACTCCACTGACTGGGATGACAGCCAACTCATTCGCATATCACTCAACAACCATAGGATGACATCAAGTGACCTACAAAAAGAATGGTAAACGGCAGCTGGGTTGAAGTGCATGGTGAGGATGGTTTGAAACAGGCTCCTAGTGGCAGGGCTGAAGTTGTGCAAAGCTAAAAATGTCCTTGATCAGTGAGAAGCAAAGAAGAGTCAGGCTGAGTTTTGCAAAAGACCATAAGGATTGGATATCGAGTAAGGTCATCCTCTGTGATGAGTCCAATTTTTAGCTTTGCCCAACACCTTGTTGTCTAAAGGTTAGACGGAGACCTGGAGAGGCATACAAGACACCCCACTTTGAAATTTGGTGAAGGATTGGCGATGATCTGGGGGTGCATCAACAAGGCTGGAATCAGGCACATTTGTCTTTGTGAAGGGCTCATGAATCAAGTCACGTACAAGGTTGTTCCGGAAGAAAACTTGCTTCCTTCTGCTCTGACAATGTTCCCCAACTCTGAGGACTGGTTTTTCCAGCAGGACAATGTTCCATGCCACACAGCCAGGTCAATCAAGGTGTGGATGTAGGACCACCAGATCTATCTCCAGATCTCCAGATCTGAACCCCACTGAAAACCTCTGGAATGTGATCAAGAGGAAATTGGATGGTTACAAGCCATCAAACAAAGTCGAGCTGCTTGAAATTTTGCATCAGGAGTGGCATAAAGTCACCCAACAGCAGTGTGAAAGACTGGTGTAGAGCATGACAAGATGCATGAAAGCTGATTGAAAATCAGGGTTATTCCACCAAATATTGCTTATTGAACTTTTCCTAAGTTAAAACACTAGTTTTGTATTTTTTAAAAATCAATTTTTTTTTTTTTTTTTTTTTTAACCAGTTGTCATTTTCTGCAAATAAATGCTCTAAATGACAAAATATTTATCTGGAATTTGGGAGAAATGTTGTCCGTAGTTTATAGAGTAAAACAAAAATGTTAATTTTACTCAAACACATACCGGTAAATAGTAAAACCAGACAAACAATAAAACAATAAAATAAGTGGTCTCTTATTTTTTTCCAGAGCTGTATGTATATGTAGATGCCTTATTAGTGTCCGATTCTATGGGCACTACACATAATAATCTGTAATTATTAATCTGTAATGAATTATTCTTTCTACATTTTGTAATGGTAAAATAATCCTAATCTATGCAAAGACTGTTTAAAATTCAGATTGAGCATTGTAATGTTAGAAGTGGATGTCATAAATGTCAGTAGACTGGGAAGATTTTAAAACAAATGGTTCATTTATACATTTGTTAGACCTTACGATCTTGTATGATCTTACCGTAATACAGGTAAGATCATATTTAATACAGGTAAGATAATATCTTACAAAATTAATACATTAACTAACATTTCCTAACTTGTATTTAAGGTAGTTGTTATTCATATATGAAGCCATTTGACTCCAGTAATTGTTAAGGGTAGCACTTGAGATCTTAGAATCCAAATTCCTCATAATCAGATGCTGTGTTGATGCTGTTACCATCTCGGCCAGTAACAGCAGCTGTGGTTTCCACTGATGCAACTGATCTCCTCTCTGCTCCTTTAGCTATGAGAAAATTCACGAAGATGGTCTCCAGAATGCTGATACCAATGAGACTGAAAATCACACTGCAGTAAACCCCTGTGAAGACAGCAGAAAATGACTGCAACAGCTTTCCTGCACCAAAATGCTCTTGAAACAACTCCTCTTTAATGTATTTCTAATGTGTCAGTGTATTTATTCTAATAATTTGTGTTGTTTATGGCCTTTAGATACAGATTAGAATGTAAAGTATTGATGCGTGTCAGTGTACTCGAGACGAGGGAAAGTTAGATCCAAATGCAACACAAGCACAACATCGGGGGCTGTGTTCCAGTCCATTTTTTTTATGCCCTTCACTCGCAAACTTCCCTCCATCTCGTTTACTCGGATGTACGTCATTGACTACATTGCATGAGTGCCCACTACTGGCGGAACCCTTGCAATGGTCTGAATTGGAACATCCTAAGCCCTTGATCACTTAGAATCCACTATGGAGTTGGTTTATTGTTTACATTTTTCCCCCTTACAAATTTATTTGGTGCAGCATTCTATATGTATATAGATATGCTTGGGCTGTTCTAAATGTTAAAAAAAATAATTTATATATTATAGAGTTTTTTGGGGTGGGGATAAATCGCACGATCTGCGATAACACATGATGAATCATGTTGCATTGTGGTCTATGGAGCGGCCTGAAGTGTGCATATGAAGCAGACTCGCTCCCTCGGTCAAAATCAAGGGGTCGAGGGTCTGTCCATATATGTCCATGTGGTTAACTCATTTGAGCCTCAGTTATAGGATTGAATTTTTTACAAATTAAGCCATGGTGATCATGTTAAAGTTAAACTCACCAATCAGTGGGATTTTATCCGCAGTGGAGGGCAGTGTGTCATTAAGAATCAGCAGCATCACAGAAATAGACAGCAGTAAAGTCACTTTAAAGCTCAACTTGTCTGCTTCATTAGCATCTATGAAGAAGGACGTCACATCCAGCACAAGGAAGAAAAATATTGGTAACATGAAATTGATGAGATAAAGTAGAGGTCTCCTCTTGATGGTAATCTGTCATGCAAAAACAGAAACTGTCTGATTTTTTCCCCTAATATCAACACCATAAGTTTACAATTTAATCATCAAGTGTAAATTCTATGTTAATCAGTGGGTGGTACTCAAGACAAGATACTTAGTTCCCACACCAGGAGGATACAGAGGTTGAAAGGGAGGCCATCATTATTCTAGAAGTTCATTCCAAACATTTTGTCAAATGCTCTAAAAGTATTTACAGTTTTTCTCAGTCGCTTTGGTGCATTTCTCAGATCAGAAATGAAATTTTCAAAACTACTTGTTCAACCTCCACATCATCTAGTCACTTGTGCACATCTTAAAAGCAGTTTCTCATTCTTTTGAACAAGTTGTGATTGCTTTGGTACATTCATGCAACTGGTTATGTGCATTTGTCTGCAGTTTCCTACATTTTCAGTTGCTAATATCATGTTGCTCAAAATGTATTATATAGTTCTCTGTGCAATAGTCTTACCCCTCAAAACATCTAGTCATTAGTTCATCGTATAAGTCATTAAATGCAAAATGGTTGATCTAGTTGTCATAAACTGTCAAGCATATTTTCTACACATTTCTATTAGACTTTTTGTAAAATTGCCATGAATTGTGCAAGTGAATCTTAACTTTCACTAATGAAGAGAATATTAGATCAACCGATTATAAACCAGTTCTCTGAAATAGCTCAAAGGTGCATCTCATGAACCTTGAATTGGAAAGCATATAGACAGAGGACAACACAAGAGTTACAAATTCTGACAATGGATGAACATCCAGAAAACGGTCAGGGTCAACAGACGAGAGGAAGAAGAGGAGTAAGGATGCAAGGTGGAAGTATACAGAGGCAAAACAGAGGAAGAGGCAGAAGAGGCCAAGGACAGAGGTGCATATCAGATGAAATAAGGGCCACTTTTGTGGACCATGTTGTCAATCATGGCCTTTCAATGGCTGAAGGGTGCAGCTAAATATTGGGAGATCGACCATATCCTCAATAATTCAAACATTTCGAAACGGTCTCTTTCAATCGATATCCCACATAATGTGTAAATTTGTACTTTTGAAAGGATATATGGCATACATAAGAAGTGCAGCCTTCTGCATTTCAGTACAGTAACTGTGATCCAAACTGTCGCCATAGATTACATCAGGGAATACTAAGCGAGTGCACTGTTATATTGACAACATGACTAAGCATTTTGTGTATCAATGACACACGGACTTTTCATTCTGATGGCACTGATATGTTCATTGACAAATACTTTTGAGAAATGAACTAAAGATTTTGAGTAAGTTACAGGCTTTTATAGGAATTCCATTGTGTGGTGCTGTTTGTACAAATTGTTTGGAGAAATACACATACTTCTTTGCAAATATTAAGGACGATTCGAGAAATGCACCAAAGCAACTGAGAAAAACTAAGGTTTATTATAAAATAATTACATGCTGATAGACAGAAACCTCACGTCATGTTCAATTCTTTCAACCTACGTTTGTCCCCTAGTGTCGTGTCTAAGCACTACCCACTGATTAACAATTTACATTTTGAGTTTGAAAAAGAAAAAGGAAACTGTAAAAAGATACAAAAATACATTCCCATTGTGCTGTGCATGTTATACAAACCAGAATATGTAAATTAAAGCAATATTTTGAGTAAAAAACTGCATTATTTGAGTCATGTGTTGGATAATGACAATACAAAATAAAAATAAAAAAAAATTTAAAAATCTGAAATATTGTTATACTCTTGACCTTTAAAGGTCTAAATTCATTTAACCATTTATGTATTTCGGCACATATCTTGCTAGTTGGTTTGATCATTTTTACCTATGTTTACTACATTTTTATTGTTTCACACTCCATACCCTGTGCTCTGTACCTGATATATCAGCTGATTCTTGATACCCCATATGAATGTGGCATTATAGTTAGTCATATTTATACTGAGGAGTTCCCACTCTCCCTGGGCTTGAAAGGTCTGCTTCGACTCCTGAGTTAACCATACGGAACCATACAATGTGTTTATTGTAAGCGCCTTAACTGTGGGAAAAGACATTACAATTAATGAAAGCATGCTATTGGTTATCATGTATTTGTTTGTCAACACTGAATTATGGGTTTCAGATGTACCTGAATGCGCTGAAGATTGAAGTGTTAGATTGCAGCTTTGGATGTCGAAGGGAAACCTGTACAGGTCCATCTTACAGGCTGTGGTCAGAGTTAAAACATCAGATGAGACTGTAAAGCCATAACTGATCAACTGCACATATGGAGACTCCTTTGTTCCAAACTCTGTCTTGATGCTAAATGGACAAAACAAAGTACTGATGATTGGAGACAATAGGTATTAAAATCAGAGTTGTAAGATTAAAAATTACGATTTTTTTTTTTGTATTTGTAAAAAATTACAAAATTTATTTTCTTGTAGTCATGCCCTAGCGGAGAGGTGCCCAACCCTGTTCCTGGAGATCTACCTTCCTGCAGAGTTCAGTTCCAACCCTGATCAAACACACCTGTCTGTAATTATCAAGTGCTCCTTCAGATCCTAATTAGCTGGTTCAGTTGTGTTTGATCAGGGTTGGAGCTGAACTCTGCAGGAAGGTAGATCTCCAGGAACAGGGTTGGGCACCACTGCCCTAGCGCATATAGTGCCCATGTAAGGGTATAAAAGACAGTGGTGTGAGTAAGGAGAACTTAACAGCCCAAGTTAAAAGCCCACATCAGAACAGAATGAGCTACCAGAGTTCAAGTAACATATAGCTGGTAGTATCTCACAAATGCATGGGGAGAAGCCAAACTTGCAGTGGCACTTAGTGATGGGAAATTGAAGCTTTGCGAAGCACCGAGGCATTCCACTCAACCAGGGGCATCATCAGTGTTGCCAATTAATTTTCAATGGAAGTTGCTAAAGGAAGGTCAATTTGTTGCTAAAAGTTGCTAAATGACGTTGTGATGTCATAACGTAATCACAACGCAAAATTGTGTCACTACATCAAATCTCAGCAAAAATTTCATATATGTTAATTTAGATTTGCTTGTAAAATAATGTAAATGCATAATATAATATAAAAATAAATATTTTTAAATACATTGAATTATTAAACTCATTTTTGAACGATTTTATTTTTTACGTTTTATTTTTTATTTTATACGTTTTATTTTTATTAGCTAGTAAACAAGTAAAACTACACATTCTGAATAATTATACTTTTAAGCAGTGTATTAGTAGTTAGTATGCTACACTCTAAGAAAAGTCAGTAAAAATAGAGCACGATCTACCATGTTAATATGAAGGAATTTTCTGTATTGATTTTTCCACAGATTTTTTACCTGCATTTTTAATTTACGCATTGTATTTTGTGTTTTCGGATTACAGGGTTACAACTGATAATCGATAACAGATAACGTCATGAAAAATTACTAGTACCTTTTCTATTTTTCTAGATAGTTTTCTTACAGTGTACTAACAGATCAACCATTGCAGGTACAAGCTACTAACAAAGTGTATCATAAATTAACAATTATTAAATTTTTATTATTATTAAATTAAACAATTGCAAATAGCAGCTTAATTCTCGTGATGTGTGTACTGCTAGGCATCTTGATAGCAACAATGAACTGACAACAGCAACACCAAACAGAGCGCCGGTGTCCTGACATTTTATCCTACCCGTCAGATTTTCCTACCGGGGTTTACTGCGCATGCGCACATCAATATTTCATCCTTTTTCTCACGCTGAACAACACTATTTAATATATCTGCTTTACTGTAAGGGTATGTTTAGGGTTGGGGTAGATGTAGAAGTTAATAAAACGCAATCTAATAGGTAGAAAAAAAATATTTATTGTTGGTTTCCGGTAGCTGTATCCCATTGCGAATATGACACATAATTACTGTATTTGCATGAGTGTAAGGGTAGGTTTAGGGTTGTGGTAGGTGTAGACATTAATAAATCATAATTTAACAGGTAGCATTTTTCGTTGTCGAATTGTACTACCTACTGTTTTAATGGGAGGTAGGAAAATCTGACAGGGTAGCACAAATCGACAGAACACCGAATATAGACGCCAAGATGAATATCAGGTGCAGCCCTCTGATTAGCTCATCACCACCAGGGTTGCTGGGCAACTCTGACAAGCAATCAGCACAGAGACTGTTGTCTAGACAGACAGAATGGACACACAGACCCATGAACCGTGACAGATAAGAGCTTAAGCTGAGCAGTTTTATGTTTTATCGCCATGTTGCGTTGATTTTTGTCACATTTTTATTGGTTGGTCAGTAAACATGGATTGTAGCAGCAAACACACTGTGCGATGATCATGCTGTATCGTAGGCTATCTTTGGTCGCAAAACCGTGAAAACGGCCGTCTTTGAACCTCTCTCACCGTATGATATAAGAGCACCGATTAGGAGCCACGATCTCAGAAATCGTTGTGATTGCTTCACGATGTCAATCTTTCATCTGGGACAGCCGAAAATCATGCAGTGTGTTTAAGCCTGAAACACACTGCATGATTTTCTGCTGTCCCAGACGAAAGATTGGCATCGTGAAGCAATCGCGACGATTTGTGATTAGCCATGATTGTTTTACGATGCCAGTCTTTTGTCTGGGACAGCCCGAAAATCGTGCAGTGTATCTCGGGCTTAAGGCTGTGGCTGTGAAGTCACTTGTAGTTGTTTCTTTTTTTTTTTTTTTTTTTTCATCTTTCACTCAGAGATTCTGTTTATTAACAGCAGGTGTTCATCACTAATGCTCAATCAGCACTAAGTTAATCATTTAATTATCTCATTAACTTGAAGTGTTACTTCAATGCTCTTAGTGAACTTGTATAAAGGCTTAGCAGTGTTAACACTGGGGAATTTGCTGTGCATACAGTTATATAGGGACCATCATATGCCTAATTTAAAACAAAGCTAAGACAGCCTTGCTCATAATGAAAGAGACCAAAAATAATAATGTAAAATATATAAAAGTTCTGACAAGTAATTTTTATACCTTTCTACTATACCAATGTCTGGAGTCCAAAGCATATCTTTTTGGGCTGCTAGTGTCTCCATTCCACAAAACTCCTCTACATCCCACGCCATATTCAAATTTGCCCAAGCCTGGAAGGTTATGAATATAAAGTTAAAAGTAATTCTGAGATGCTTGTTATTTTATTAACTGAGTAAAAAAATAATAATAATAATAAAAAAAGGTTTTAAAAACACTTACAGTCATCATTTTGACCTGTGTCGAGAAGCTCTGTGCTTTTTCATTCTATAGATAAAAAGAAGCGGTTATTGATAAAACTGCATCTGCTTGATATCCCAAAATGATCCTAATGAGAATGTTAATTGATGCAGGATTCATACCACTTCTATGATGGAGGTCACATACAGGTCCACATAAACACGGGTCACAGGGCCCCAGGACAAAGGCCGCATGTGGGTCATCTGAACGCCATTCTTGTCCAAGCCAAGATGTTGAAAAAGTGCCTCATAAGCCGCAGAATAATCTGTATGACTACAGTTTTCAGCAGCAGAAACCCCTACTGTGCAGATGAGACTTTGTTACATGATACCAGAACATATTCCCCAATTAGGCCTTACTTTAAATACCATGTGCAGAACGTCAAGTCAAGTCAAGTCATCTTTATTTATATAGCGCTTTTAACAATACAGATTGTGTGCAAGAAGAAGTGTAAGTTTATGAAAGCGATTATCATGTCCGTGTAAACTACAAAAATGCAAATTTGAAAATGGTGACGTCAATTTCAGGATTTATCATTCAACTTTTTTTTTTAAGCTAGAAGCAAGATTAATTTATATAATTTACATGATTTTAAAGATGAATTATAGTATTATTAAAAACCTATAGTGCAAAGAAAGAAAGAAAGAAATATACTAATATGAAAGCTGATACAATATTTTAGAGCAGAGCATACTATATTTAAAAAAGTGACGTGACGTGTGGCCAAGTATGGTGTCCCATACTTGGAATTTGTGCTCTGCATTTAACCCATCCAAGTGCACACACACACCGTGAACACACACCCGGAGTAGTGTGCTGCCATTTTTGTTGCGACTACCGGGGAGCAATTGGGGGTTTGGTGCCTTGCTCAAGGGTATCACCACCTACAATCCCTGCCAGTACTGAGACTCAAACCCGCAACCTTTGGGTTACAAATCCGACTCTATATCCATTAGGCCATGACTGCAATATTTACAACACTAATTGCTTGTTTTTTGTGATTATTAATTTCTTAATTAACTAATGCATTTCTTAAATATTAAATTATTAGATTTTTCAAGCCTTGAAATATATTTATTTTTTTAATCATGAGGAATTCCATGTTATTTTCAGGTTGTCTTTGACCGTGGGAACGTATGAACAAATTTCACAACATTAAAGTAACAATCTATTTCCATTCAGTTTCCTCAAGGTCTAATACGCAACAGAGAAAATCAATAATAAAACTGAAAATTATAATTTAACAGAGTTTAATGTAAAGTTTAAAATAATTATTTTTCTTTCAAGCCAAGCGGTGAAAAAGCAGCTCTTTTAACACAATAAATCACCATTGAATATGGTGTTTATCATGATTTTACGGTGTTTAAAATAAGGAAGCACTAAATCCATCCTAAACGACATAAAATACTACATTTTGGATGTAAACATGATTCATTCCAGCCCTTTGGGCTTGCCGTACATTTCAAACATGATGCCATTGACAACTTTATTACACCACTTAGGCAGTTCCAACGCTATCTCACAACCAATTTGTATGTATTTTACGAGGTGGCTAATTCGTACAAATTAGCCACCTCGTAATATATATATATATATATATATATATATATATTGTCATGAATGTAAAATGCTAAATCAGCTATTTAAAATTGTTAACTGATGACAAAGAAGAATCACAGTAAAAGAGACTCCATTTATTTCCATGACTTATAAACCTACATATTAATATTTACATATTTAATTTCCCATCTTTTAATTGAAGATATGCAATAATAGCCTAATAGCAACATCATGAGAACTGTTTTCAGAAATGTGGCTCTCAAAAGCAAACAAAATAAAAAATAAAAAAAAATTAATTTATAAGATCATAAAAAAATAATAAAAAATAAAAAATAGGAAAACTATATGTTACAAATAGAACTATAAAACTTTAAAATAACGCTTTATATGTTAACATTACTAATGCAATTGCTAATAATTTTACAGCATTTATTAATGCAGGTTCATGCTAATTTCTTCATATACTAGTAAGACATGCTTAAGAATTCAGATTGTATAAATTAACATGATTGTATCATACAATCAATCAATCAATAATCAACATAAACCTAAATTAATTAATGCATGAAAAAGTCCTGTCATTGTTCGTCATTCCTAACACATTAAGGTTAATACATTAAACCTCATTGTAAAGTGTTTCAAATAGCATTTTATTTTTTAACATGTACTTACAGACTAAAGGAACAGCAAATATCAGCCAGTGTTGGTACATGTTCAGTAGATTCCAAGTGCCTCAAATATTTTAGCTAAAGCATGAGGATTCACTCTTGAACAGATATCGGTCATTTGGTCATATTTAAGCACTGTGAGAAACATGCCCCACCTCCAAAATATGGCCCAAATATTTTATTTATGGTAGAGGATCAATAAGGTTGACAACACCTGTTAACACATATCACAGAAAGTAATTATAATGCCTTAAAAATATATAGTCAAATATTTGTGTAAACATTTAACTAAAACAATTCTCTTTGGAGCATTTTCTACTTGTAATATGAGATGACACTCCTCCAGGAAGAGAAAGACTGCCGCTTACAGATGACCAGATGACCAAAATGTAATTATGTGTTGTTTATTCATATTGCTACAGGGCAACAGACCTGTCAGTTTAATATAATACATGAGCTTTCAAAAGTCTGAATGTTCAAATATTGGCAGGTGTGCATTGTGTAATGTCCAGCAGGTCAACTCTAGTAAAGGTTATATGAAAAAAAAGTGACTGAAGACAGGACATACAAACAAAAAATAAAAACAGAAAGACGGGGAGCTCCAAACCGATGCAGCCATCTGTGGAGCCTTTTTGAGGTTACATACACACATGGTCAGAATTGTTGGTACCCTTGGTAAATATGATCAAAGAAGTCTCTGAAAATAAACCTGCATTATTAATCCTTTTGATCTTTTATTAAAAAAAAAATCACAATTAAAACAATTGAAAATGGGGGAAAATCTCATTATGAAATAAATGTTTTTCTCAAATACACATTGGGCACAATTATTGGTACCCATAGAAATTCTTATGAGTAAAATATCTCTGAAGTATATTCCCATTCATATTTACAATTTTGAGCACTCCAGGGTGATTATGAACATGAAATTATCCAGCCATGGCTTCCTGTTTCACAGAAATATAAATAGGAGGGAAAACAAAGTCAGAAAAATTCCCTTAATCATCCATCACAATGAGAAAAACCAAAGAATATATTTCTGATGTGCAACAAAAGATAATTGAGCTTCACAAATTAGTGAAGTGGCTTTAAGAAAAGAGCTAGAGCAGTGAAAATTCCTATTTCCACCATCAGGGCAATAATTAAGAAGTTCTAATCAACAGAAAATGTTATGAATCTGCCTGGAAGAGGACATGTGTATATCGACCTAATGCACGGTGAGAAGGAGAGTTTGAGTGGCTAAAGACTCTCCAAGGACCACAGCTGGAGAATTGCAGAAAATAGTTGAGTCTCAGGGTCAGAAAACCTTAAAAAAAATTGTCAAACAGCCCCTACATCACCACATTGTTCGGGAGGGTTTCAAGAAAACATCCAAAAACAAACTCCAGCATATTCAGTTATCAGACACGACTGGAACTTCAAATGGGACTGGCTTCTATGGTCAGATGAAACTAAAAAAATAGCTTTTTAGCAGCAAACACTCAAGATGGGTTTGGTGCACACAGGGATAAAAAAGTACCCCATGTGTACAATGAAATATACTGCTCTATTTTTTGATGTTGTGGGCCTATATTTCTGCTGGAGGTCCTGGACATTTTGTTTAGATACATGGCATCATGGATTCTATCAACTACCAAGAGATAAAAAAAAATAATAAAAATTTTTTTTTAAAAAAATCAATGTGACTTATTCTGTTAGAAATCTTATGGGCCATGTTTTGATCTTCCAACCATACAATAATCCAAACACAAACCTCAAAAACAACACAAAAATGGGTCACTAAGCACAAAACCAAACTTCTGCTATGGTCATTCCAGTCCTCTGACCTGAACCCTATAGAAAATGAGTGGGGTGAACTAAAGAGAAGAAGCACCATCATGGAGCTGGGAATTTAAAGGGTCTGGAGTGATTCTGGATGAAGGAATGGTCTCTGATCTCTTCTCAGGTGCTCTCTAACCTCATCAGGCATTATAGGAGAAAATTTAGTGCTGTTAAACTGGCAAATGGAGATTTCAAAAAGTATTGAATAAAAGGGTACCGTTAATTGTGGCCAATGTGTATTAGAGAAAAACATTTGTTTCATAATGATATTTCCCCCCATTTTAAATTCTTATTCTCCAATGAACGGTTGGATTTTTGTGAATTTTTTTAAATAAAATATCAAAAGGATTAACAATGCAGGTTTATTTTCACAGCCTTCTTTGATCATATTTACCAAGGGTACCAACAATTCTGACCATGTGTGTATTTTTTACTTTATTTATTTATTTATTTATTTTTTGAACATTTTTTTATTTTTTATTTTTAGTACACAACAAAGAGGAAGCAAAACAAAAACAACAACAGCTAACTACAACCATTACATGAGTTCTTGCAAGGAATCAGCAACCATGTGGTAAGCAGAAAATGTAGTATGATTTTGAGGATCTAGTCATTGCCTATTTGTTGTATAACATTCCCATTTCCTCCAGTATTTTTCCTCTTTTTCATTCTGTAACTGAAGGGAGAAGGTCATAGAGCATTTTTGACTGACAATACTTAAAAAAATAAAATCCACATTGGGAGGGTTTATCTTGGGCCAACATTTAGTGACTGCATTTTTTTTTTAAGTTCTTCAAGAATTAATTATTATAACTTTTACAAAAACCATTCTTGAGCACCTGAACTAGTACACAGAGGACTGTGTGGATGAGCTGTTGAGTTTGGCATCCACACTTGACCCTTGGTTAAAAAAACCACTACAATAACGATGACAGGATCAAAGCCACTGGGACAGCAGTGACGGCAGAACTCATGGCTATGGGGACAGAGGAAGACAGCCCTTCTACTACGAAGCCATGCTGTTGTAATAGCTGCAGTATGTGGTTTTGCATTGTCCTGCTGAAATACACATCGTCTGGAGTGGAGCATATATTCCTCTAAAACCTTTATATACTTTTCAAAATTCATAGTGCCTTTCAAAAATGCAAGCTCCCCATACCGTATGCATTTATGCACCCCCATACTATCAGAGATGCTGGCTTTTGAACTGAACGCTGATGACATGCTGGAAGGTCTCCTTCCTCTTTAGCTCGGAGGACACAGCGTCCGTGATTTCCAACAAGAATGTCAAATTTGCACTCGTCTGACCATAGAACACTTTTCCACTTTGAAACAGTCCATTTTAAATGAGCCTTGGCCCACAGGACACGATGGTGCTTCTGAACCGTGTTCATATATGGCTTCCTTTTTGCATGATAGAGCTTTAGTTGGCATCTGCAGATGCCTGGATTGTGTTTACCGACAGTGGTTTCTGGAAGTATTCCTGGGCCCATTTAGTAATGTCAATCATGCCGGTGAGTGATGCAGTGTCGTCTGAGGGTCTGAAGACCACGGGCATCCAACAAAGGTCTTCGGCCTTGTCCCTTACGCACAGAGATTTCTCCAGTTTCTCCGAATCTTTTGATGTTATGCACTGTAGATGATGAGATTTGCAAAGCCTTTGCAATCTGACATTGAGGAGCATTGTTTTTAAAGTATTACACAATCTTTTTACACACTCTTTCACAGATTGGAGAGCCTCTGCCCATCTTTACTTCTGAGAGACACTGCCTCTCTAAGACATACCTTTTCTAGCTAATCATGTTACAGACCTGATGTCAATTATTAGTTGCTAGATGTTCTCCCAGCTGAATCTTTTCTAAATTTCTTGCTTTTTCAGCCCTTTGTTGCCCCTGTGCCAACATTATTGAGACCTGTAGCAGGCATCAAATTTGAAATTAGCTCATTTAGTGGATAAAAGTATAAAATTTCTCAGTTTAAACATTTGTTATGTTCTCTGTTCTATTGTGAATAAAATATTGGCTCATATGATTAGAAAGTCTTTTAGTTTTCATTTTATTCAAATTTAAAAAACGTCCCAACATTTCCGGAAATTCAGGTTGTAATTTGTCATTACCATATCAATTACACTACTGATAACAGTCCTATTAGCATGTAATCATGTTTAAAAGCATTCATGTCAGTATAGCTCGCTATTAATGACCTACTTTTAATACTTATTACATCAATGCTTTTAGCATTTAATTATGCAGTCTTTACAGATGCTGCTTTTACCACAGTAATGTATAAACCAACAAGTTGCATGTAATGTAATAATATTTCCTTCCTTTCTGTCTTACAGGATGACTTGCAGATTATGCTGTTCTTCTTTTTCAGGTCTCTACAATATCAAACTCAACAGCTCTTTTAAGAGCCAACCCTCTAAAAACAAAAACTAAAACAGCTACTAGTGAGTCTCAATGAATCTTGCCATGATCAGCCCACACCAGGTACATTTTCTAGAAATTTTGAATCAATATTTACTCATCAAATGCTCCAGTCTGAATCTTATTTTAAATGAACTTAATTGTTTTACAGAAGAGAAGGAAGGCCAGCCCGTATATAAGAGCAAGCTAATCAAACCAGTCCTTTGTTCAGGGTGAGTATATCAATCAGACTGTTTACAGACACGAGAGAAGAAGATCATGATAGGGAAATTGACAGGAAAGAGCAAGAAACCAGTTTAGATGCAATGATAACGAATCATTATTTTCCAAAATGTGTTATCTGTATCATGATCTGTATCATAGTTGACTGGATGGGATTGTCTTGCACAGCTGCAGCTGCAGTGAACTGATTAATATATGATATTAATGTATTTGTGAAGATCCATTTTTATTTTTCTTGAATCTCATTTGTCTTGATGGTACTTTATCAGCTGTATGCTGTATCCTTCAATAAAAAGAAATAACAAATTCTGGGGAATATTGAACATTTAAAATGTTTGGTAAATACATAATTTTACTAGACAGGCCCATAAGAGTTTATTTTATACTGAATAACTACATATAATCAATTACCATGATTATTTTACTTTTACCATCAATAATAAAGTGTTACCGTAATAACTTTAAGACAAACATTTTTGACCAGATTAATGACATATGGGACAACAAAGCACCAAAACGTTATTGTATACATTTAGTGATAAATATGCCAATTTTTAGTGAAATAAAGGGAAGACTTTTGCATTATAAGATGCTGCTGTGGGCTTTATTGCTACAAACACTTAAGGAGTAAATGAGAATATACCAGAAATGATCAACATGGATCTTGTCATGCATTAAAAACAAGAGCATGCACATTACTGATGTCCAGCACGTGAGGAGCAAGATAAGGGGGTGAGGAGGACATTTTTACATTGATTTTTGCCGATTATTATTATTTTTTCTATTGTGATTCTTAGTTTTGCATGAATATGTGTTTGTGTAATGGTAATAGTGAAGTATCACAATGTGTATAAATTGTTCTCCTTGTTTACAGCTTAACAGTGGAGATTGGATAATGGCAAGTTGTTGCAGGACCATCCATTATATTAATTGGTGTTTACCTCAAAAAGAAAAGAAGTAATCTATAATAATAATAATAATAATAATAATAATAATAATAATAATAATAATAATAATATTAATAATAATGTTATTACAGCATTCCTTCAAATATTTAAAAATTTCATCTGATGGCCTCATAATATTAGTCAAAACCTAATATGAGGCATGATGTAAGAACAGAAAAGGGTGGAATGTGAAAACTGTCAGATATAAATGTGACTTAACACAGTTTGTTGTCCATGATGAAGAAAATATGTAAATGTAGGTTTTACTGCCCTTCTACCCCCAGGGGCCCAGTAGCACCACCTGGAAGAGCCCAAAAATGCACATTTCAAATGGCTGTAAATCAAAGTCTGATTATAGTGTCAAAAAGAAAATTGGCAGGATTATTACTTATGCAATGTTGACTAAATAAATAATGTTGCCAGTTTTCAGAAATATAAGGAAAGTTGGAATAAAGGCATTTTAAAAATTGCCTCTCAAATATGTCATAGAAGTTTGCACAATGAACATATTTAGATATCCAGTATCCATTAAAGATATTATGTTTCATTTTTATTAATAAAAGTTTTAAACTACATTACCCAGAATGTTTTAAACTACATTACCCAAAGTTTTAAACTACATTACCTCTATCATTCTGTCGATGGAATGGGAGAACATGGCGATGTTATCTGTATTGAAGTTATGCTTAGGGGTAGGATCTCGGAAAAGGAGTAATTTCTCTCAACATGGCAACACTTCTTTGTTAGCTTAATATTTTGCTAATATAATAATATTTGAAAAATATACTTTGTAACGAGGGAAATTTCCAGCCAATGACATACCAGCTGAACAGTTAAAATGACAAAAAAAAAAAAAAGTAATTTTTGTGATGCAATTTTTTTTTCTTTGACCAATAACAAAGTGCATTTACTAAGTGCTTCTAACATTTACACTGTAGGCTATAGTGTTTTAAATGTATAAAATTTATCACTTTTGTGTTTCTATGATTTGCCATTCTCTATTTGAACTCTAGGAATAAAAACTGGAAGGAAAAAAAAGCATAATGCGCATGTTTTTTTAAAGCATTTCCCAATATTTATTGATATGTCAAACTCTGTCACCAAGCTTGTTTTTGTCACTATGAAGAATAAAAAAGCAGTTAATTATAAAAATGTATACAGAGAGGCAATTAATCATAGTAACAAATAAAATAAAATAAAATAAAATAAAATATTGGATACAAATGGAAACAGGGGCCCGTTCTTCATACGTCGCTAACTCAGTTAAAGCCTGTGTTATACTTTCCGTGTGGGCAATCCGGACGCGTACACGGACAGCACTTGTATTTATACTACCGAAAGCGTACGCTGGTGGTCCGCTTCCCGGACGTGTTCCATACATGCACGGTAGATCGTCTTGAACAGTAAACAAATATGTGAACAAACAATTGCCCAGAGTTATTGCACATCTGGCTGTCTTTATATTGTTTTATCGACGGATTGTACAGGTTCGGGTAGCAACGGGTATCTTCACACAGCCTGTGCATGCGCAGTTGGTGCTTTTGTAGCCTACTGAGTCACAAAAGTTGAGAGGTACGCGGATGTCCACGCAGACACTCCGCGCACACCCTCCGATGTTGATTTTTACATCACGCGGACCCTAGCGGACCATAGCGGACTCGCGCACACCGAAAGTATAACACACACTATGCCCTAATACCTTCAAAGCATTTACCCTCCGGAGTGAGAGCTTCGAAGGGTTGAAGGGTGTAGGGGACCAAACAACTGTTTCTTGAAGTGCCCTTCCGCGTCATTATGTCGTGCCCACACGGAGGCGGCGTCATCATGGAAAGAATCAGCACAAAGGATCATGGGAGCCCGAAGTGTCCATCAGTTGTACCCTTAGAAATCCTTCATTCCGAAGGGCCCTTTGAAGTGGCCAGTTTTGAGCACTTCGGTTTAGAACGACCCTTCAATATGGCGGCCATGATTGTTTTCACTCCGAAGTGCCCTTCAGAGGGCGATATATCCCGTTTGGAACGCACCGACAGGCTTCAGCTGGATTTGACTGTTGACGATTTCGCCTGATCTTGGATTGTTTGGTTCTTCGAAACTCATCCCGGAGTTGTTGTCATAGCAACAGGTCCATATACCTGCTGGGGAGCAGGCTTATTTCATGTAACAGGATTAGATCGCATCCTTTTAAGCAGGATTGATACTTAAAATCTGTCCCAGACACTGCTACTTTGTTACAAGAGTATCCTACTGATCCAGGGACAATATTTTAAAATAACAATCATTTAAAAATGTATTTAAAAATAATATAATGATGTTGTGTAGTCTATAGACACAGCCAGTTTTACACACTGAAAGATTTATTCATCATAAAATAATTACTTCATAATTGTATTAGAGTCTTACATACATGCTATACAGATAATAGGCTTGTTTGAGATTAGCAAAATCTGCGCAGAACCAATCACCAGTGATCACCGCAAGATGCATGCAGGTTAGAAAAGTGTCCGAGTTACCTCCGTCTTGCTCTGATGTCATGCTGACGTGTGCCAAAAAACTCTCGTGATGGCGAGGCGGCTGTATCGGATTGTGCACTCTCCACCGACTGTTTTGCATTTTTAACTACAATACTTTGTAATTATTGTTCACTTCTATTGTGACTAACTGCAAAGAAAATTGCTTTAAATATAAGTCTATAATGAATATATTTTGACCTTCCCCTTGTTCCAGTCATGCAGTGACTTCATGATGGCATTTTCAAAGATTTATTTCTGCATTTGTATACAAAAGGTGTTTGGCCGAACAATGGACGACAGAAAAAGGGTTCAGGAAAACAATCAGTATTTATGGTATTCTGTTTGGTTTTATAGATGATATTACACACTTGACATGCATGACTTTATGGTGTTATTTTGTGAGTTTGACACATTTACATTGTGCTGTGTCACTTTTTTGGTCAATTTAATTTTTGAGAAAATGCATCTGTTTCCATTGTTCTCTGAAAGACATATACTGCATAAACTGTATTTATTTATTTTTGCAAAAAATGCAACTTTGCTTTAATTATAAAACGTCATTGTTCTGAAACAAAGGAGTGCAGTGAACCCACTCAATAAAAGGAGATGTAGAGAAGTTTTCTGGCCCAAATTATGCATTTATCATTTACCAATCAGTGCTACTGAAGCTATTTAAACTGAAGAATCTCCATACAAGCTACTCATAACTGAAAATATTTCAACAAAAGAAAATCTACCCTTTTAAAAAAAGGTAACTCACTTCATTTTAAGTTTTGAAGGGGACTATCGGGGTGCGGGACACAGCGAGACCAAGAACCATTTATGTTTTGTCTGAGTTGACTGAGGAAAATGTATGTTATGAATGATTATTTAAAGAAATCTATTTAATCATCAGATCTTGAGAGATTTAATGTCTTCTTTCATTCCAGTTGATTTCATCTAAAGCTGTGGCAAAAAATCAGTTGTAGTTCTTGTTTCTACTCATCTCTTTTTTTCCAGATTTTTTCAGTCTAAACCTGTTGCATTAGTTGATGGTCTTTGACTGTTATTTCCATTAATGGTAAATGTTTGGCACCCTGTGCTGCCATGCATTTCACAGGTTTTTTTTTTTTTTTAATTATTTTTTCCCACAACCAGTGTGATTCTGGTTGTAAACATCAGGTGTCATCATGAATGGTCAATCATCACTTGATTAATCATTTAATAATCTCATTAACTCCAGCACTGCTTAACAGTAATAAACTGTAAATTAAGTTGATTACAAGTGACCAGCAAAATTCTCACAAGCTTTACACAACAGTCAGATTTACTAAATGAAGCTCAAATATAGTGAACGATAATTGCAATTAATAGAAAACAATTATGTGAACTCAATTACTGATCAGGAGAGTAGGTGTGGAAATAAGCTGTTTGTACATAAGATTAATAAGGGGAGATCAGCTACACTGTAAAAAAAAAAAAAAAAAAAAAAAAAAATTATATCACATCACTATGGAAACCAAACCTTCCCAAGCACAGACAGAAACACAATAATGGTTATTATGTAAAGAACCAAGAAGGTCACATCTGTGATTCTTGCCACTCTGGTCCAGCACAGAGGTGCCTTTTCTTGTTGGTTTTGTTGAGTTGCAGCCAGATACTCAGTTAGAATCTGCTTCAGATGGTCCAGAGTACAAGATTGTTCTTCATTCTGATCTCTAACTGAACCTTGGGGGCTCTGCAGGGATCTTATAGCATCTGTGAGACAAAACATGGCTCTGGATTACCAATATATTTCTTCACTATATTTCTTCTGTGTAACCCTACCAGCAGTTGTGGTTTCTAGTGATGCTGCTGATCTCTTCTCTGCTCCTCTGGCCATCAGAAAATTCACGAGGATGGTCTCCAGAATGCTGATGCCAATTAGACTGAAAATCACACTGCAGTACACCCCTGTGAAGACAGCAACAGGTAAATGCCTCTGAAATAACACCTTGGTGGATTATCAGTGGTTTACAATCCTGGTCCCGGGGACCCACCACTTTGCACAAATTGTATGAAAGTCTGTGTAAAGCAATATCAAATGTGTGTTCCGAGTTTGTCACACCACAGAAAAATGTGTTATTAACCAACCAGCCAAATTTCGATGATTAAAAATAAGAAAAAAAAAAAAAAAAAAAAAAAACACCAAGCAAATAAAATAAGTTATCAAAATCTTCAAAAAATAAGCAGTATTCTCTGCTCTCAAACACTGGGGGCCTGTCAGCTGTCGGTGCTGAAACCATGCCCACTCGCCAGGAAAGCACTGGCATTCTGTCTCTCTTGTGGTTGGAAGGTACTGCTTTGTGAACAAATAATAATTGAAATTACTTGTCTAATGAGTCAAACTTACTGATGCATATAAACAAAAGAATCACATTAGAGGGTTTTAAAATTTAGTAGAGTTACTGTGGACTACCAACTAAAATTATAACATAAGCACACAAGGCAACTCATTGGTGGGCATTTACTGATGACGATGGTACCTGATGTCTACAGGACAGGAGGATGAAGGCTGGCGAAGGGAGATAGTCAGTTCGGCCCCATTCACCAGTAACATCGGATTATCAGTGAGTCCCAGTTGTCTCTGATGAAAGTTTGTAAAACTATCTGGTGTAAAATGTTGACTGCAGAGACGGGTATTGGTGGTGATCCTCAGCTCTCCATCAAGGTGGCTCTTCACAAAATGAATCCACCTCTCTTCTTGATATCATTGTTTTTAGGAAATTTAAATAAGGAGACCAAACTGTTTTGTAAATTATCGCAACCAGGTAATATGCATATGCATATATCCTGTGACGAAGGAATAGCTAAACTGTAAGCTGTAGTAACTAACGGTAATGACAGTAACTTGTGATTGAGCAGGCGAACCACTGATGCTAATGCGCTCTAGTAGTTATTATAGTGCTAAGGGAGGGGCCATGCTCAGTGGCTCCAGTGTGTCATTGAGACGTGATTTCGGGCCTGCCCAAAAAATCCTGAACACTAAAATGGTGAAAAATTGTTTAACGGTCTAACTCCACAATTCAGAACTACATAGTTCACAGACTTTGTAACAGGTTTTCAACAATACATTTCAAACATTTATGTGTTTACTCCCTGAATTCCCTTTACACAGACTTTAATCAAACCCACCTGAACAAGCTAATCAAGGTCTTCAGTATTGCTAGAAAGTTACAGGCAGGTGAGTTTGATCAAGGTTGGAGCTAAACTCTGCAGAAAAGTGGATCTCGAGGACCTGAGTTGAGAACCTCTGAATTATTCCTTATGCTGTTCAGATGCCAGTGGTTCTCTATTCCAGTCCTGTGGTACCACTGCTCTGCACATTCTGTCTCTCTTATTTGACGCCCTCGGTTCAGTTCATGGATCTCCCTCCTAACGACCTGATGATCTGAATCAGGTGCGTTAAATAAGGAAGACATACAAAATGTGCAAAGCAGCGGTACCCCTGGGTGAATTGAGAACCACTGAGATATGTTGTTGCATACTTTTGCGTATTTAAGTTTAAACAGTAGTTAGATGATATGTGTACTATGTGTAAATATTGTTGCATCAGCAGATGATGTTAGACTCACCAATCAGTGGGATTTTATCAGCTGTAGAGGGCAGCGTGTCATTAAGAATCAGCAGCAATACAGAAATAGACAGCAGTAAAGTCACTTTAAAGCTCAGCTTGTCTGTTCCACTTGCATCTATGAAGAAGGACGTCACATCCAACACAAGAAAAAAAAATACTGGAAGTATGATGTTGATGACATACAGCAGAGGTCTCCTCTTTATGGTGATCTGCCATGAACAAACAGAAAACATCTAAACCAGTGGCTCTCAGCCATGTTACTGGAGCCCAAACACCAACATGTGAGGTGCGTTCAAGTCAGAGCAAGATGGTGATGCTCCATTTCCACATCTTTTTTACAACTTCAAAAGGATGAATGATGTGCATCAGGTGTATTTGTGCTTTTTTATGTTTTTATTCAAGTTAATGATGGTTCTGAATCATATATATATATATATATATGTATGTATGTATGTATATATATATGTATATATGTGTGTGTGTGTATGTATATATACATGCATACATACATACATACATACATACATACGCACACACAGGGTGCGATTTGTGAAAAAAGCAGAGGAGGGGGATGCTTCTGAAAACTTTTTTCTCTCCATAGGTGGAAGGTAAGGGTAAGGTTATTGATAGTTTTCACGTGATGTCACACCCTTACAGGAATGCCCACCTGGAGGGCAAAAGGAAGCTTTGCTGCACTGACCGCCAGTTATTTTTACGCAGTTTGCATTAAGTAGTAAAACGCAGATATTAAAAGCCGAAATTCAGGAAACACCTCATTGATGTATATTTTGTACAGGCAAGCAGATGAAGCCAGAATATAAACACGATGTGCAAAGTTTCACATTAAATGGTTTCCCATAGAAAACCGTTATAAGGAAAACACTGAACCATTAAGCGGATTGCGTTCATATTCCAGCCTCATCTGTTTTGTCTATGTAAATTATGTGTCATTAATATAGTGATTGCTGAATTTGATCTTTTAATATTACTGTTTAATATTTAATATTACGTTTTGTCGCACTGTTTAATGATTGAAATATTGAGGCGGGTGCTTAATATGGATTGCACATGACCAAAACTTGCATTTTGTTCACATACCTTTTGTTTTATTCTTTTGAGAGGTGATCTAAATATTTAATTTTAGACAAGTCGTGATGATTTGAGAAGGCTAAGTTGATCAAACATAGGCTATGATCAACTCTGTCTGCCGCTGCCGCTTGGTCTTTATAAAAAAAATTTTAAAAAAAAAATTATATAACTTTTAACGAATAAAAAAAAAATGCTCCAAACGTTTTTCTAAATTAACTTAATAAAATAACGAAACAAAATACAATAACTTTGTCATTTCATACAAAACTGAAGTATTTTAATAGCTGAAACCGTAGTAGCTATAAACTGTTTTGGAGAAGGGGGAAAAAAATACGGACTCGGGCCGAGAATTCTGATAAGCCGGGACGGGCCAGAGCCTATATTTTAGGCCCGTGCAGGGCAGTCTGAGCCGTAACGCACCGCAGACTTGTGCGGTGTAAATGGCAGATCAGAGCGTGAGTGAACGCGATCATTCTTTCCTCTTTACTGCTAGTTTTAACACCGATAAACATAACTGAACATCTCATATGCCTCGTAATTGCTCAATCGGTGTTTCAACCGCGGAAAGACGTAATACGGAAAAACAGATTCGAAATAAAATGTCACGTAGCATTTCATTTACTTCAGCAAGTCATCAGTGTCCACAGCTCGTTAGTTCACTAGAGAACTGAAGTCTAGAGAAGAGCATTTCGCGAAATATTACACTATATACTCATTATATTTTACTTTACCTCTTAATCTTAATTATTTAATGTATGTTTAAATTAATCTGTTATGAAACGTGACAGCCAGTGTGTAATTGAATATATTTTAACAAATATAAATTTTATTATTTATAAGTTAACTTAAAAACTGCATTATGTGCAATTTACATGTTTGCATTGCTTTATTTTTTTAAAGTTGAGTGTTGATTATTATATTTAAAAATAAATAGTAATTAAATTTAAGTTTGGGTTAAATTGTTAATTGTAACCTTATAATGTAAAAGGGCTCCCTATAGTTTAAAGCCTAAGCTGAGGTAGATTTTTATCACTAAGAAAATTTAAACCGTAACTGAATGTATTTAAAGAGAGAGCAACTTGTTCAGTAAACCACTATTTTTAAAAAAAAAAAAAAAAAAAGTCTGGTTTTTTTCTCCCTGCTATACCAAACTCACACCAAACTGTGACGTTAAAACCGAGGTACGTACCAAACGTACCATTTGTGTACCGTTACACCCCTAATATATCTCTCTCTCTCTCTCTCTCTCTCTCTCTCTCTCTCTCTCTCTCTCTCTCTATATATATATATATATATATATATATATATATATATATATATATATATATATATATATATATATCTCTATATCTCTGGCCTATCTAACTGGGTCCCAGCCAGTTTTATCCTCAATTTCCATGAGGGCCCCATATGGGTCAGCCCTAATGAGTTAATGAAATGAACACTGTTCAGTATGCATATTACAGAGTGCTAACAATAAAACCGAAGCAGCATTACAGTTCATTAGATAATTAAGTGATAAATTAAGTGCATTACTGAAGAACAGAGAGACGAGCAGAAACACAACTACTGACTTCCAGGCACAGCCTGCGAAACAACTGCAAATAAAAGACATTAAGGCTACATCCACATGAAGCCAGAGCTTTTCCTATCCAATCTTTTTTTTTTTTTTTTTCCTCGTCTCAAGAAATATCTGCGTAACCACGAAACGGACACAAAACGATGTAGTATACATGCCAGACTAGTATGTGGCGCTGTAATTCTGCCACAGAGATAGTCCAAGTCTTCTCCGTTTTTAGTCTATATGCATAAACCTTGCGTGGGGTATACAAACAAACATGGAACAATACATTTATTAATCTGTGTTAATGTTAGTTAATAAGACCATCGTTTAGTGTTTGTTCATGTTTTTTTCATGTTTATCCGGCATTTTGTTTCACGCTCCCAAAATGCCGGATCTGTCGGGAAGAAATGCCAATACGATACAAAATTTTTACATATACAGCTAAACGCGTCTCCGTGTGGACAGGGCCTAAATCTCTCAAGATCTCAGCAGAGGATGATTAAACATCTCCACAAACATTACCAGCTTCACCCATTACTAACCAGGGGTGCGTTTCCCAAAAGCAACTATGGTCGCAACTTCTGTCATTAGCAATAGAGTTCAATGGAACTTACCACCATAGTTAGCTAACAATGCTTTTGGGAAACGCACACCAGATTGTCTTTATTTCTGTCTGATATGTACAAAAGTGTTTGTTTTTTTTTTGTTTGTTTTTTTTTTTTTAGATTTACAGAGGTTTAGATGTTGATGTTTTATTGAAAATATGTCACCATTATGGAGAAGTGTTTGTTGTTTGTTGGAGAGTGTTTGTTTTAGTTGGGCAGTTGGAGTTGTTTAATCATCCTCTGCTGAGATCTTGAGAGATGTAATGTCTTTTAGTTGCAGTTGTTTTTCAGGCTGTGGATGGAAGTCAATAGTTGTGTTTCTCATCTTTTTTTTTTTTTCTTGAGCAGGTCCCACATGGGTTTGCTGGCTGGGATGCAGAGTTTCTTCTTGACAGGTAAGCTAAACTTAAGTCTTTGCCACATCCTCAGATAAAATAGTAAGATATTGTAAAGATAAGAATAATTGCAAGGGTGTGATGAGTGTAAGGGGCATTTGCAAAGATATAAACATTTAAAAATATTTTTATATTGAAAATAAACATTTAAACAGTGGCTGTAATAAAATAGGTTTATTTAAAAATACATTAAATAATGAAGACAGAAGGTTAAAGTAAAAATATAATGTGCATTACGTTCTACAAATAATGTTTAGTGAAGTATTGTTCACGCACCAAATGAAAACAACACCGATTAAGAAATCTCAATTCACCAAAATTAAGATCGATTAAAAAAAATGAGAAATCGATATTGTCAACCCAGCCCTTTGGTTAATGATTTTGGTTGTGGTTTTTATAATTTTATTTATATATTTAAAATTGTCTTACACCCCAAACCTTGTACACTGTACCTGATATATCAGCTGATCCTTCATATCCCATTCATAGCCCACAGAAATATTAGACTTAACCATATTTATACTGAGGAGCTCCCACTCTCCCTGGGCCTGAAAGGTCTGCTTCGACTCGTGGGTTACCCAGTCTGAATCCGCAAATGTTAGAACTCTAAGCTCCTCGACTGTGAGAACAGACACAATCATTTTATTAATTCATATTAACTCAAACATTTTATTAGAAGTAAAGATGTTTGTTTGTCAACATTGATTCGTGGGTTTTTGATGTACTTGAATATGCTGAAGATTGAAGCGTCAGATTGCAGCTGTGGTTGTCGAATGGAAACTTGTGCAGGTCCATCTTACAGGCTGTAGTTAGAACTAAAATGTCAGACAAGACTGTAAATGCATAACTGTAGAACTGGACATATGGAGACTCCTTTGTTCCAAACTCTGTCTTGATGCTAAATGGACAAAACATAAAACATTGATGACTGGAGACAACAGGTACACAAAACTAATCAAAGTAACCTGTACAGACTACTGAAATACAAAAAGTTCTGTCATTAAACTCTAAGCTGATAGGTCCTTAACTCAGTCTACTAGTAATCACATTATCTACATGGCACTTGATTTCTGTTGCATCAACAGCCAATGAGCCTGCTGCTCAACATTCAAATACTTGACCAGTGTTTTCTGTAGCAGTTTGCAGCACGCTTTCAGAAATCATCTGAAATCAACATCTAAGATAAGCGAATGCTCTTTTACTCCATATTGATGTGCATATTGCTTATTAATTCCTAAATGAGCAATCATAAACAAGTTTTAAACTAAGCTTTTAAGTTTTAAACTTCCATTCGATGCGGGAATGAATGACTAAAGAATGAATGTGGCCTTAAAATCCATCAGGGAAAATTCTCATCCAGTACCCTCATAATCAGTACAGGAGCTCCTCAGGGCTGTGTTCTCTCCCCACTGCTCTTCTCCCTGTACGCCAATGGCTGCACATCTAAAGACCCCTCTGTCAAGCTCCTGAAGTTTGCAGACGACACCACACTTATCTGCCTCATTCAGGTGACGAGTCTGCTTACAGACTGGAGGTTAAAGTGCTGGCTGTCTGGTGCAGTCAGCAACCTGGAGCTGAACACTTAAAACAATGCAGATGACTGTGGACTTCAGGAGAAACCCCCTTTCACTCCCCTCACTCTCCATCATGGACAGCACTGTAATGACAGTGGAGTCATTCAGGTTTCTGGGCACCACTATCTTTCAGGACTTGAAGTGGGACACTCACATTGTTAAAAAGTCCCAGCAGAGGTTGTACTTCCTTCACTAGCTGAGGAAGTTCAACCTGCCACAGGAGCTGCTCACCCAGTTCTACTCAGCCGTCACTAAGTCTGTCCTGTGCACTTCAATAACTGTCTGGTTTGGCTCAGCTACAAAATCAGATATCAGAAGACTACAGAGGACGGTTTGGACTGCTGAAAGGATTATTGGCGCACTCCTCCCCACTCTTCAAGAACTGTGTGTATATATATCCAGAGTGAGAAAAAGGGCCCAGAAAATCACTCTGGATCCCTCACATCCAAGCCATCTCCTTTTTGACCTTTACTGTCAGGCTGGCGCTACAGAGCACCGAACACCAGGACTGCCAGGCACAAAAAAAGTTTCTTCCCCCAGGGAATCTACCTCGTGAACAATTAAATGTTCTTCCCTACTGTTCAATAAAAAGATGTGCAATACCACTTTTATTTACTTATTACTACTCTACATCTTATTCCATTCCTTGTAAATTCTATTTTATTCCATCTATATACCTACATAAGTGTGTGTGTGTGTGTGTGTGTGTGTGTGTATATATATATATATATATATATATATATATATATATATATATATATCTCTCTATCTCACACACACACACAGCCGCTCAAAAGTTTGGGATCAGTAAGATTTTTAATGTTTTTAAGGGAGTCTCTTCTGCTCACCAAGGCTGTATTTATTTCATCAAAAATACAGAAAAAAACTGTAATATTGTGAAATCTTATTGCAATTTCTAATATTGGTTTCCTATTTTAATATACTTTAAAATAGAATTCATTTCTGTGATGCAGCTTTGAATTTTCAGCATCATTACTCCAGTCTTCAGTGTCACATGATCCTTCAGAAATCATTCTAATATGCTGATTAATTATGAGTGTTGAAACTTTTGAATAGCATTGTATATTGTAACAATTTTTTTTTTTAATAAATGCTGTTCTTTTTAACTTTTTTTTTTTGTTATTAATCAGAGAATCCTAAAAAGATATCACGAGACCCCCCCCCCCCCCCATTCTAATATGCTTATAATTCAGCATATTAGAATGATTTCTGAAGGATTATGTGACACTGAAGACTGGAGTAATGATGCTGAAAATTCAGCTTTGATCACAGAAATAAATTATATTTGAAAGTATATTAAAATAGAAAACTTTTAAATTGCAATATTTCACAAAATAACTTTTATTTATTTTTTTTTCGGTATTTTTGATCAAATAGATACAGCCTTGATGAGTAGAAGAAACTTCTTTAAGGCCTGGATATACCAACATAATGGCCTCTGTTGGTGTATGAAGCAACCATGTCAACAGGTGGTTGGGACTGCCATGCAGCTTGAGCAGCACAGCACTTTATGGAAAGAGAAATAAGCTATAGCTCTCGTTCAGCAGCCTCAAAAAGGAGTTCAAGGTCTTTCGCACCAGAGAGGTGCTACTCTATTGGGGCTCCAAGGAGTCAAGGGTGGTATCGGTATGCATCTCAGTGCAGACATGCAGGAAGTGGAGAGCACAGGAAGGCCTGGAATTTGCTGAGTGCTGGCTAAGACACAGGACTTTGGTGGGCATGGTAGCTACGGGCTGGGCAGGGTTAGGTGCCAACCCACAACCCCACAATAATTCAGGCAGCTAGGCCTCGAGGAGGTGATTTGGCAGTCATATCTCCAGCAGATCAAATTCTTGGTCCAAGGGGACTACTTTACCTAGCCTAACAAATCTTCACATCTGGGGAAAGAATGATTCACCAGCATGTCATCTATGCCCTGAGAGGTGTTCCCAAGAGGGCCACTACCGCTGGTGGCATGATCAGGTGCTGAAGTCCATCGCATACCCCTTTTCCACCAGCATGAACCTGGTGCTAGTTCAGAGCTAGTGCTATTGCCAGTTCGAAGTTGGTACGACTGGCAAGCCTTCAAAGCAATGGAAAATTAACCACAGTTTAGCCCATAGACTGCTGTTATGTTCACTGTGCTCACCTAAGTATTGAGAAATAAGGCCTAGTAATTACTTAAAAGAAGAAGAATAAATGCCTAAAATAAAACAACAGGATTTGTCAAAGTCATTTTTATACCTTTCTACTATAACAATGTCTGGAGTCCAAACCATGTCTTTCCGGGCTGAAAATGTATTCATTCCACAAAACTCAGGGCTGTTCCAATCCATATTTAAATTCATCCACGCCTGAAAAGTCATAAGTTCACAGTGATTATAGGAGTGAGATGCTTAAAAATCAAATATGACCTCTGATAATCCATTACAAAGTTTTGTAAATTGAATAAAACTTTGTGAAATAAGAGTGAAATAGGGTTTTAAAAGACTTACAGTTATCATTTTGACCTGTGTCATGAGGCTTTGTGCTTTTTCATTCTGTAGATAAAAATAAATAATTAAGAAAAAAAGTGTTGATGAAACTACTATTTGACATTCCATAATGACCCAAATGAGAAGGTAAATCATGTTGGACTCACCACATCTATGATGGAGGTCACATATAGTTCCATAAAAACACGGGTAGCATCCCCATAATGCAATGGCCGCTTTTGATTGTCATTCTTGTCCAAGCCAAGATGTTCAAACAGTGCGTCATAAGCTGCAGCATATTCTGTATCATTGCAGTTTTCAGCATCAGACGCCCACCCTGTGAAATGATACTTTGTTCAACATACCAGAATATATTTACAAAGAACACAGTGAATATGAAAGAGAATCAACCTTTTTTATGTTTTTATTTATTTATTTATTTATTTATTTTTTATCAACGGTTCACTCAACTTAACTTTTTGAGTTAGCTTTTTTTTTCTTCTGTTTTCTTTTTTGGACTGACTCAAATTTAAAGTTCTTCGAACTTATAAAGTTTAGTTGGAATATCTTTATGAAAGTAAGATGAAGTTTTCAGTACCAAAGTTGATCCCTTGCACTGGAAGACACCCGGTGATATCACAACACCAGAGTCCTCCATCAAGAGCACAGAGAATGTGACCCCCACGTCCACGACAGCTATCAGCCCAACCGCTGGAAAAATCCATGGGACCAGCCACTCTTCTCAGGAAACCCAAAAGATAAGAACTGGAAACCTATCCAGACATCCAAAGGTACTCGCCCGACTCATCCAAGAGCAAATTGTGTGGGTAAGCGACAACAAAACCCACCTCAGCACACTCAGACATGCACAGTGCTGAGTATGCACAAGAACAAGACAGCTTACCATCAGAAGACATGGAACAAGTCATGAGACAACTGAAAGAGTTCCTTCAGGACAAGCTGAATATGGATGACTACAACGATGAGTCATGCTCACTATGACTAGCAATGGAACAGAAGTCCAGTGATCACCTGGTACACCACAATATCAGAGATGACGACCACCTGTTCTACAACCACCCAGAACAAGAAAGTCTCTCACAGCCAACCGCTGATGAAAACCCTGAGGTACCAAAGAACTTCACCTCAGTCACCCATCGCTCACTAAAAAAAACACCAAATGAACTTCAACTCTAAGAAACCCATTCATGTCTGTGCAACAGCAACCACCAAAGCACAGAAGGTCAGAAAGTCTGCCACAACCAGAAGGCATCACAAGAGGAATGCAACATAGGAGACAAAATTTTGCAACCCAGCATCACACAGCCATGCCAAACTACCTCTGACTGTGTGCTAAAGAACTTCCTGCCTTGCTGGACTGACCCCCATTAGATCATGGACATGCCCTCATCCAAGCCAAGGATGCAGAGAGCCAGTCTTCACAGACATACCAGAAAAGGGGGGAGCCAAAACGGTCTGAAACAGATCTGACCATACCCTGCACTACATCATTAACACACAACTTTACCTGCATCCAGAGGTAACCACATCTACTGATAACACATTCAACAAACACATTCTTCCCACAAGTAGAATATCCAAATTTTAGCGTAACAGTTACATACACCCACCATGAAGAAACATCCCGCTATCCTCACAACAGGTAGAACACCTGACACTAAGTTAATGTACATGACTCCCTAGCTGCACATGACATCCTAGCTCAATAGTAGTTGTAAGCCATGCTAAGAAAACTCGAAGTTGCTTTTTGTTTTTCTTTTACTTATTACTTTTCCTTTCCCTCTTTCTTTAGCAGGTGAAACTAGCCTAGCCACCCTACAAGGGTCAAAGGTCTGATATTTGGATTGACTCACCACACCTAATACCTGCAAGCCACTCTAAACTGAATGGAAGCCAGAGAACTCCATGCACGATAGGTCAATTTGTTTTACCACAAATGATGTCACCAGAAAGTAAAGGTAAACATTTTTAAATTTAAGACAACCTAGAAGGAACAAACTAATTTAATCACAAAATTCGATCGAAAAATTTACGTACTGAATCAAATTAGAACAATTTCCAGATTGAACTAAAACATTCAATTTACTAAACTTTGACTAATTGAACTTAACCACCTGTACCCAAATATCCCGATGCCCTGCACTTACACAGTAACTGTCATCGAGGTGTTGTCTTGTTTACTGTGTTTGTCTGGTTCTTCTACCTGTGTTTCTCCAGTGCTTGTCGACGTTTTCAGCTCGACACATCGCCATTCAAAGGGGGGAGATGTAGCATATCAGAGAATTCGATCAGATCATAGTTGAAATATGAGGAGCCGAATTCCACAAAAAGGCCCAAGATATCATGCATGATCGTAAATTAGATCCTAGCGCCTGCCAGCCTGAAGTAAGCCTAACCAACCCACTCCACAGTTTGAACAGCTTGCAGCATTAAAATAAAAGAACACATTATATAATTTCAACTCAGGAAGGAGTTTGTCAAATTTGGGGCAAGTAACCAAGATTAATGGTCAAAGAGATGCACAGCATGACCATCACATGTAAATCCATGATAGAAATCATGAGCTAAAGACTTCCTCGGATTGACTTCTCCCACCTAGCAGACAAAGACCAGACTGACAGTCCTTCTAAACCCTTTTGACCTGTTTTCCTTACAGAACATGTCCTCACATTCATAGAATGGCACAGAGACTGCCTTTACATGTACAGGTACATCTCAATAAATTAGAATGTCGTGGAAAAGTTCATTTATTTCAGTAATTCAACTCAAATTGTGAAACTCGTGTATTAAATAAATTCAATGCACACAGACTGAAGTAGTTTAAGTCTTTGGTTCTTTTAATTGTGATGATTTTGGCTCACATTTAACAAAAACCCACCAATTCACTATCTCAACAAATTAGAATATGGTGACATGCCAATCAGCTAATCAACTCAAAACACCTGCAAAGGTTTGGCTCACTAGGCTACACAATCATGGGGAAGACTGCTGATCTGACAGTTGTCCAGAAGACAATCATTGACACCCTTCACAAGGAGGGTAAGCCACAAACATTCATTGCCAAAGAAGCTGGCTGTTCAAAGAGTGCTGTATCCAAGCATGTTAACAGAAAGTTGAGTGGAAGCAAAAAGTGTGGAAGAAAAAGATGCACAACCAACCGAGAGAACCGCAGCCTTATGAGGATTGTCAAGCAAAATCGATTCAAGAATTTGTGTGAACTTCACAAGGAATGGACTGAGGCTGGGGTCAAGGCATCAAGAGCCACCACACACAGACGTGTCAAGGAATTTGGCTACAGTTGTCGTATTCCTCGTGCGTCTTACCTGGGCTAAGGAGAAGAAGAACTGGACTGTTGACCAGTGGTCCAAAGTCCTCTTTTCAGATGAGAGCAAGTTTTGTATTTCATTTGGAAACCAAGGTCCTAGAGTCTGGAGGAAGGGTGGAGAAGCTCATAGCCCAAGTTGCTTGAAGTCAAGTGTTAAGTTTCCACAGTCTGTGATGATTTGGGGTGCAATGTCATCTGCTGGTGTTGGTCCATTGTGTTTTTTGAAAACCAAAGTCACTGCACCCGTTTACCAAGAAATTTTGGAGCATTTCATGCTTCCTTCTGCTGACCAGCTTTTTAAAGATGCTGATTTCATTTTCCAGCAGGATTTGGCACCTGCCCACACTGCCAAAAGCACCAAAAGTTGGTTAAATGACCATGGTGTTGGTGTGCTTGACTGGCCAGCAAACTCACCAGACCTGGTATTGTCAAGAGGAAAATGAGAAACAAGAGACCAAAAAATGCAGATGAGCTGAAGGTCACTGTCAAAGAAACCTGGGCTTCCATACCACCTCAGCAGTGCCACAAACTGATCACCTCCATGCCACGCCGAATTGAGGCAGTAATTAAAGCAAAAGGAGCCCCTACCAAGTATTGAGTACATATACAGTAAATGAACATACTCTCCAGAAAGCCAACAATTCACTAAAAATGTTTTTTTTTTAATTTTTTTTTATTGGTCTTATGAAGTATTCAAATTTGTTGAGATAGTGAATTGGTTGGTTTTTGTTAAATGTGAGCCAAAATCATCACAATTAAAAGAACCAAAGACTTGAACTACTTCAGTCTGTGTGCATTGGATTTATTTAATACACAAGTTTCACAATTTGAGTTGAATTACTGAAATAAATGAACTTTTCCACGAGATTCTAATTTATTGAGATGCACCTGTATATATGCAGCTAAATAATGCTAAAAGAACTTATGAGCAACTAATCATTTCTATGCATAGCTCCATATTATGTATGTAACCCACACATTTGACTACCATGTCCTAATCACTCATTGTGCATGTCTTTTGAATAACTATTGAATAGTTTATAGGTTTATATTCCTTTTGGGTATGTATGAATTTGCAAATTCATGTATTTTGTATTTTGCAGGTTCATTGAAACGTTTCTATCAATCAATTATTTGTAAAAAATATATTACATTCTTGTTTTAGAAATCATGTCCAAATTATATTCTGCAAGAGCGGGAAAATTTGGACCATGTGACTGATAAGATAACATGTTGATTTATATATTGGGAGGAGAAACATAACAACACCCCGAGCTAAGACAATGTCTAATTGGTCAAGACACCATTTGGGATGTGTCCAACAGCCCAGTTTAAAAACTCAGGACACCATCAAATTATGCTTTTAGCTGCCACTTTTTGCAGTTTCTTTGTCTCTTAGCCATGCTTTTTGCCATCACTTTTTGTGTTCTACGAGCACTGTTCCAGCATGCTTTGGCCTGGACGCCTGCTGCTACTTAACCACGATGAGAAGGAAAACCATCTAGTCTTGTTACATTAGTTTATTCCTTTACTTTAGTTTCTTTTCTTTCCGTTTAGGGTTTCTTGTTCTGAGTTGAGTTTTTTTTTTGCCGCAAAGCCATGTCCAACACCGACTGTGCTCGCATCAAAACTCCAACCAGCCCACTGACTCTGCATCATTCGTCAGCCAACGCCCAAGACGTCACTGCGAACGACTATTGAACTTCCAGCCAATCAACAACCTTGGGAAACCCCTTTCTGCAACAAGGACAACAAAGGGGACCCCCTACACAGGCAACACAAGTACCTCCAGATTCTAGCTGAACTGGTGCATTTAATATAAAGTTTAACAGCCTCATTGAGGAACAAAATGCGAGGGTTAATTAAATGATTCATGGTTGTTCAGGTCTAAGCAATTTCACATTTTCACTCTCTTAAACTCATTCTTTCCTCACTTTCTCTCTCTTTCTGCAACTTGTGTGAATGTGTCAGTGCGTGTTTGTGTTAGATTAGTTTCTATGTCAGATTTATGTAATAAAGTCTTATTTATATTGAAAAGAGACCGCCGCGCTCTGAACCACGTGTGTAATCTGTTCAATGGATGGGCGAGACGTCATGGGCAGGTGACGTAATCCACCAGGAAGCTTAAAAGCACGTGCGGTGGAACCGGCGTCAGCTTTTTGTCATCCAGCGACCGCTACTGTGTGTGTCTGTCGATCTCTGTTGTGAGTCTTATTTAGTGTTGTCTGTCCTAAATACACAAGCACTCTATAAGCTCCATTATGTCAAAAAGTGCAGCAAAAACTAAGCACTTTGGGCGACAGCAGATCACACTACAGGCTGTGCGTTCCTCTCTGCAAACGCTACATCACTGCTGGGGATACACACAGACTGTGTGTGGTCTGCTTGGGAGCGAGTCACGCAGAGTCGGCTCTCGAGGGACTGCCTGTATTGCGAGCGCCTCTCACTCCACTTCGCTCCCAGAAGGCTCTCTTTTGCGAGGGAGCATTCGCCAGCGTTAACTGTGGTGCTTGTCCCGCTGCCGCCGAGGTGGAGTGACGGCTGCACTCGTGGGGTTCACAGGTGGATCTGGTGGATGGAATGGAGACGGGTGAGTCCCTATCTTGTTCCTCACCCACCAGATCCAGCGGCCGCTCTCTGGGATCGGAAGCCTGCTCTGCGGTTTCTTTCCCCCAGGGACGCAGCTCGACGCTTCGCCTGTCTTCCTCCGAGGAGGTTGATGTGGTGAGCGTCGATGAGGATTCGCACCCTCAATCGCCCCAATATGAGGAGCTAGTGGAGGTGGTCACTCGTGCTGTGGCCAAGTTGAACATCGAATAGCCCACCGAGAAACAGGCTGAACCGCAGAAAAGCAAACTCGATGAACGCTTTCTGCGAACTAAGCCGCCACCTCCACGCCGGAGCCTGCCGTTCTTCCCCGATCTCCACACCGAGGTGTCGAGATTGTGGGCTAGACCTTTCTCTGCTCGCCTCTTCATCCCCGCCTCTGACTACTACGGTATTGTGGCAGGGTTGAATGAGCGCGGATACAGAGCGATGCCCCGGGTGGAACAGACGCTTGTGAGCTATCTGTACCCTGGCGCGGCAATGTCTCTGAAGGCTCCGACCTTGCCCTCCAAGTCGCTGCGTACAACATCAGTGCTGGTGGGCAAGGGGTACGCAGCTGCAGGTCAGGCTGGTGCGTGTCTGTACACCATGGTGGTGTTACAGGCGTACCAAACCGACCTGCTAAAGGAGCTAGATGAGGGAGAGGAGCTCAGATCTGATGTCATCACTGAGCTCCGCAGAACTGCTGATTTGTCTCTCAACGCTACCAAAGAGACCGCCCAGAGACATCTCTGGTTGACCCTATCTGATATGGAGAAAGATAGGGTCTTCCTCATGGATGCCCCGCATGCGCCTTCTGGCCTGTTCGGTGACACCGTCAATTCCGTTGTCGACAGGTACCAGGAGTCCCGTAAACAAGCGGCGGCATTCCAGCGGTTCATCCCTCGCCGATCGCTAGCTCAGGGGGTTGCTGGGCGGGAGCAGCCCTCACCGCATACCAGCTCCTCATATAGAGAGGCACAAAAGGAGAGCGTCGCCACTCGGTCTCCCCCGTGTCGGGACCGAGGTGGCAAACGCTCTGGGTCGGGGGCTTCGAAGGCTAAGCCGGATCTGCGGACCGTCCTTCAGTCTAAGAAGTCCTCGACCAAGAAGCCCTGACAGGCATGGCCCAGGGCTTATGAGGGCAGGCCTCTCTGGGGAAGAGCGGGTTACACCGCATTACACCGTGTCCGTCTCTCCTCAGTGCCCTCAGGAGATCAGTCTGCCAACCCTGCTAGAGTTCCAGGGTGCAACGGTCTCCAGCGAGCGCTTCTCTCAGTTACTTCCACCCGGAAACGTAGTGGAACTGAGAGGCTCGCCGCTCCTTTGGGGGTCTCTAGAGCAGCTGTTTCGGCCATCTCCTGCTGGTTCTCGGCTTCAGGGCACCAAGCTAGCAGCTCTAAGTACACCAGAGGCCAGTCTTGAGAGACTGGTTCCCTTAGTAGACTATTTAGCAGCGTGGAACTACTGCCAAATGTGTCTCAATGGGTCCTGCGCACTGTAGAGAAAGTAGGACTGTCGCGGTGAAGGAATTTCCCTTGCGGTAATTTGTCTCAATAGCGCGGTAAGCGGTATTACCGTGTGTGTGTGTGTGTATGTGTGTGTGTGTGTGTGTGTGTGTGTGTGTGTGTGTGTGTGTGTATATATATATATATATATATATATATATATATATATATATATATATATATATATATATATATATTCTGTGTGTATGTGTTACGATGTAACGAGGTCATATTCAGAAACCGAAACTAAATCGCGTTGAAACAGGAAGTGAAGTAAACAGAAAAGAATGACAAAATAACGGTCCACATAACAAAACATAAACTTGACAATAAGATCTTTAGTCTGTTGTTAGCCTAAAATATATATATATATATATATATATATATATATATATATATATATATATATATATATATAATATAAAAAAAACAGTTAGTTCTGATCCTCGAATCTGAATGGACGAGACTTTTTCTGTTGATATTTCACCTGCGTGTTCTAGAGGGCTGTCAGTCAGTGCAGTTTCATTGTTGCGCCACAAGGTGGCGTCAAGAGACTGTCTTTGAGTGAGTCTTTAAACCGTTCATTGAACTACACGTTCAAAAGCGCTGATTCATTCAAAGAGATATGTAATGAAACACGCTGCTGAAATCATTTTAACTTTGAGTGCCACTTTTAAAGGCTCAGCTGACCAGCTGAGCCTCGATGCTAAGACAGAGTTCACTTTCCTTGGACATGACAACCTGTTTTCACAAATATACAAGACTCAGCCTGAAGGACAGACGCAGGTAATCGCACGCGCTCAGTCGATCTCTCTCTCTCATTCAGTCTGTTAGGCTTGTTAAGTGCAAATCTACTGAGCCTCTGTACAAATCAGCATGGTACACATTGTTATCATTACTAATATTCAGTACATATGCACCAACTATAAAACGAGAAGGGCGTAGCCTTACAAAAAATTTAAAAAAAGGGAAATATCGCAGTTGTTGCATTCCTCTGCGGTTATGCTCGTCAATAGCGCAGTATTGCGGTTATCGCGACAGCCCTAAGAGAAAGGCTATCACATTCAGTTCGGCGCTCCGCCGCTACCCTTCAACGGGGTGGTTCCCACACTGGTGGGCCCCGAGCAGGCTCTGGTCATGGAACAGGAAGTAGACACTCTCTGGAGGAAGGAGGCCATCGAGGTGGTTCCTCCTCACGTAAAAGAGTCCGGGTTCTACAGCCAGTACTTCATAGTTCCAAAGAAGGATGGAGGGTTGCGTCTCATTTTATAACTGATCTGCGTCAGTTGAACCGCTCAGTCATGCGACTGAAGTTCAAGATGCTCACACTCAGACAGGTCGTGTCTCAGATCAGGTCCGAGGACTGGTTTGTCACAATCGATCTAAAAGATGCATACTTCCACGTCTACATCCTTCCCACTCACAGGAAGTTCCTGAGGTTTGCTTTCGGGGGCAAAGCATACCACTACCAGGTTCCCTTCGACCTTGCACTCTCACCCCGCACTTTCACGAAGTGTGTGGATGCTGCTCTGGCTCCTCTGTGACTCCAGGGCATCCACATACTGAACTATATTGACGATTGGGTGTTTCTATCTCAGTCAGAGTAGTTGGCGATTCGACATCGAGATGTCGTTCTTGCCCACATGAAAGAGCTGGGGTTAAGACTAAAACGCTAAGAAAAGTGTGCTTTCTCCAGTACAGAGAACCATTTATCTGGGCGTGGTGTGAGATTCTACCATGATGCAGGCACATATGTCCCCTACAGTGGTGGCTCAAGACCAAGGGGTTCTCCCTGAGGGGAAACCCGCTTCGCATGATCAAGGTCACGCGGCGATACCTTCGTGGCTTAGACGTGACGGAATCCTTGGTTCTTGTCTCAGGGCCCGGTGCTGGGAGCTCCTTGTCACCGCGTAATGCTAGCAACGGACGCATCCCTCACTGGTTGGGGAGCGGTCGTGAGTGGCCATCCTGCCCGCGGTTTGTGGAGCGGCCACCATTTCACGTGGCACATCAACTGCCTAGAGATGCTGGCCGTGTTTCGAGTACTGAAACACTTTCTCCCAGACCTAAGAGATCGCCATGTGTTGGTGCGCACCGACAACACAGCGGTGGTCTCTTACATCAACCACCAGGGAGGTCTGTGTTCGCACCCCTTGTACAAGCTGGCACACCAGATCCTTGTGTGGTCCCAGGACAGACTCTTCTCGCTGAGAGCCGTCAACATTCCTGGGTATCTCAATGTGGGAGCAGATGTCCTGTCGAGGCAGGGGCCGAGGCCCGGGGAATGGATGGTTCACCCTGAGGTGGTGAAGCAGATATGGAGAGTGTTTGGCCAGGCTCAGGTGGACCTCTTTGCGACTCAGCAGACATCGCAATGTCCCCTCTGGTTCTCTCTGACTCATCCAGCTCCACTGGGGCTGGATGCTATGGTACAGACTTGGCCGAGGCTTCGTCTGTACGCCTTTCCCTCAAATCGCTCTGCTCCCGGGGTCCATCTGCTGCTAGTAGCCCCATTCTCGCCGGGCCGAATATGGTTCTCGGACCTGATTTCTCTCCTCGACGGCTCTCCATGGAAGATTCCCGTCAGGAGGGATCTCCTCTCACAGGCTGGGGGCACTATCATCCACCCTCACCCGGAGCTGTGGCTGCTGAGGGGTCCAGCTCATAGCTTCCAGTCTCTCAACCGAGGTTGTTGAGACCATCCTCCAATCCAGAGCTCTCTCTACGAGGAAACTGTACGCCCTGAAGTGGAAGCTTTTCACTTCATGGTGCGGAGACCGCCAGCTAGACCCAGTCAACTGCCCGATTGGTACAGTTCTAGAGTTCTTGCAGACCCGTTTCTCCACAGGGTTAACCCTTGAAGGTCTACCTTGAAGGTCTACGTGGTGGCTTTATCGGCCTACCACACCCCTCTCGGGGTGGCCAGTCAGTGGGTAGACACCCCCCTAGTTACACGTTTCTTCCGTGGTGCACTGAGGCCTCCAGTACAATCCCGTGTCCCCCCCGTGGGACCTGGCTGTGGTGTTAAAAGCTCTCTGGAGGCCTCCATTCGAGCCTATTGAGGAGATCTCTGATCACCATCTCACTTTGAAAACTACCTTTCTTCTGGTGATATCTCCTCTTAAGAGAGTTGGGGATCTGCAGGCCCTCTCAGTGGCCCCTTTCTATCTCGTCTTTATACCCGGTCTGGCCAAAGCTTTCCTCTACCCTCGAGTGGGGTATGTCCCTAAGGTCCCCTCCTCTACACCACAGCAGACTCAGGGGCTGGTGCAGACACTGGAGTGGACTCAGGGGCTGGATCCATCACTGAAGCAGACTCAAGGGCTGGAGCCATCACTGGAGCAGACTCAGGGGCTGGAGCTGACAATGGAGCGGACTTGGGGGCTCTTTGAGAGTTCTTTGATAATTAACCACAAGGAAAGCACTGGAGATCGCAAGAGTAAACAATACAAAGAAACGAACATAATACCAGACAAAGAACTAGGCGAAAACAAAGTTTTAAATGCATAGAAGACAAGGAAGCTAATTAACAAGACACACTTGAACAGAATACTCAAATCAGTCTGAAACCTAGGAAACAAACAGGCAGGGAACAAGGATGACTGAATTAATTAACAAACTAGAAAGCTAACTCTGCCTACAACTACACTTGGCATTAATATGCAATCACCGTGATCCGATCAAGCAGATCGGATCATCAGTCAATCAGGAGACTGTGCGTTTACACTTGGCAACATCAACTGACTTCTGTATCTGGATAACCAATCGGATCTGTCTTTCTGCGCAATATTCACTGCGTGAAACTGCGCGTTTCCGGACTGTGCACGTCAGCGCACAAACCCGTAAACGGCACGTTTCCGGCAGTTTCAGTGCAAGTGCGCTGGTATTTCTGATGTCTTGACACGAACAGAAACGGACTCTTTTGTGTTCGGCAGTTTTCCAGTCCGCTCACTAACGCGATAAACCCCCAGACACAGACGGAAATGTTCGACTCACTCACCGGTAAATCCACGTATCGTCCTGTTCACAAGCAGTGAAATCTCCGTAAACGGCCAATCATATATCTCAGTAAACATCTGTAAATTACCATGCACTTAATATATTTTAAAATGCTACTGGCCTTCTACACAAAAATGCGTCATATGCACTCATAAAAACAGTAAAGAAAGCCACAAACACAGCAAAGTATTAACAAAACTCAATTTTATTTTTCAGCAAATGCAGGACTGCAAACATTTACCAGGACTGCAAATATTATTCAACACAACAGGACTGCAACATTTAACTAATCATTTAGATTGAGAAAAAGATTTTGCAAACACAGACACTTCAAGTGAATCATTAAACTGATTAAACAATAAAATATATTTTAAAAAATCAATAAATTTATACTAATCAATAACAAACACAATAATGAATACACTTGCAATGGACACTGCAAAGTCAGGGCAGTGATTACTGCTCCAATCTCAGACAGTCACACACACATATTCTACAACTCTAATGGCAATAACAAAATAAGAGGGATCATAACATTCCATGCTATTTTCATTTAGTACTGTCCTGAATAAGCAATTTTAAATATTTACATATACTGAATTTATAAAAATTAAACTGAGTTTATAAAAATGAAAATGTATAATTTACAAAAAATGTTCAAAAGTTTACATACAATTGATTCTTAATACTGTGTCATTACCTGGATGACCCACAGCTGTTTTTATGTTTTGTGATAGTTTTTCATGAGTCCCTTGATTGTCCTGGGCTGCAGGTTCTACAATCTACTTACGCTTAAAGTGTTTTGGGAAATACAGCCCTGAGCAGTTCAACTGCCTGCTGTTCTTCAGAAACATCCTTCAAGTTCTGCAAATTCTTTGGTTTTCCAGCATTTTCTGCATATTTGGCCCCTGTCCAACAATGACTTATGATTTTGAGATCCATCTTTTCACTCTGAGGAAAACTCATACACAACTATTATAAAAGGTGAAAACATTCACTGATGTTCCAGAAGGAAACAATACATTAGGAGCTGGGGGTGTAAACTTTTGAACAGGATGATGATGAGTAAATCATATTTGTTCTTTTAGTACTACCCTTCAGAAGCTACATAAAATACTTATTTTTTTTATACTTTTCAGACAAAATAAGTAGTTTACCCTGATCATCCAATTCAAATAGCTTATACCCTGCGTCTCTTAATGCATTGTGTTGCTTTCTTGAGCATCAGGTAATGTGTTTGCCTTTTGTAATAGTTATGTATGAGTCCCTCGATTGTCCTCAGTGTGAAAAGATGGATCTGAAATCATACAGTCACTGCTGGAAAGGGTTCAAATCTGTAGTTGCTGCTCAGGAGAAACAAAGGACTCATGAAACACTATCACAAAAACAAACATGAACCACTATTCCTTTTTTTTATTTATTTATTTTTTAAAAATCAGCTATAATTCTGACTTGCAGACCAAACGTAAACATTTGTTAAATGAAATGGCTTCATCAGGCCAGTCCTAAATAATAATAATAAATAAAAAAACTTATTAGTTTGTTTAATAACATAATGCATATTCTGCAATGTGATGTAAACTTTTGACCACAACCATATGTATGTGTGAAACAGTGAGTACAGCAGGCTAATTCCAGTGAAATATTAATACCCCTATCATCCTCTGCCATGTCCTTTCTATTTATTTTATGGAAACTGTCACTGGTGGATCTGACACGTTCACAGTCCTTCAGATGAATGGTTGGGTCTGGGAACAGAGGATACTGTGAAAAAATAAAATATAATAAAACACATTTTCTCTAAATACATTGTACAGTTTTCATTGCTTAACCACAAGCTAGAATGATGAAACATAACATGAAAATACAAATGTAATTAGGGCTGCAGCGATTCGTCGACGTCATCGATTATGTCGATTATAAAAATACGTCGATTAGCATGGAGTTCGTCGATGCGTCGCACCTTTAGCCACGCCCATTGCGCGAGCCTGCAGTTATCCCTACTTAAGACTGTTTGTTTTTTCTGCCATGTTTAACACAAACAAGACTCTAGAGCAGAAGTTAAAGGCTACTATGGCAACATCACTTCACTTCATAGAGCCTTCATTCTATTATTATCCCATCGTCAGAACCGCATATATATAGCCGAACCGATGCCTTTACATTGTCAGGATTCACAACCGCATTCAAAGCTGCGCTGAATGAACGGAACATCGAGTTGCCTATATAATCATGACGGGTTTAATTCACCCACAGAGACGGAGAAGGAGAAATGATTCGCGTTCATTTTAAGATCCACTGGAGCTGCCGTGGGCGCGATTGCGCGAGCTCTGAGACGCGCGCAACAAACGCGCTCTCTGCACTCGCTAACAAAGCATTTAAAGTCATTGTTAGTTGTTTAACTGAGTGATGGATTGGACAAGCCTCGACTGGGCTCATTTATTTAAAAACGGGCTGTCAACTGTGATAAAAGTTCCCGGTGTTATGACGCCATTTTTGATTCTGTCTGTCCTGAATGCGGTTGTGACTTAAGCTGATCATAACAGATGTATTCAAGTAGATGTTTTAATCTGCTGAATAAATAAAACATTTCAAGTCTCTCACCTGTAAGCAACTGCTGTCAGTCCCAAACAGTAGCCTAACTGTGAATGCAGCCATAACGTGCATTTCTATTGATTGTATCACTGCCCTGTAATTCTTTTTCTTTCTTTCTTTCTTTCTTTTTTATTTTTTTATTATTTATTGTTGTTGTTTTTCTTTTTCTCTCTTTTTTTATTTGTTATTTTCTTTCATGTTTCTTTTTCATTAATTATTTATTGTTATTTCTTTTTCTCTCTTTTCTTATTATCTTTATTCATTGTTATTATTTTCTTGCTTTCCTTTGTTGTTATTATTTATTTTTTGTAAAGTATTAATTATGAGAGAACGTTTGAATAAAAGATTAATAGCAGAAGTTACTGTTATTATTTACTGGTAGTTTAAATAAAGAATTCATCAACTGATAAGAAAATAAATAGATTAATTGAAAAATAATCAATAGATTAGTCGACTAATCGAAAAAATAATCAATAGATTAGTCGACAATAAAAATAATCATTAGCTGCAGCTCTAAATGTAATGACAACAGCCAGCTATTTTGTTAGCTGAATTTTACAGCAATTCACGAGTTCTCATATGTACGGTGACCGGGAGGGAACATGTTCGGTTCATTTAGTTTTGTCGTGGCCACGCAATATGAAGTCGTGGCCTTGAGATCCTATGTTGAGGGAACATAGGACATTAAAACATTTTTATCCATCCCACAGTCTTGTAAATCCGTTAACCGATCGTGTCTTTTTATTTAATTGTATATTATTATTAGTAGTAGTATTAAATGTATATTATTATTATTATTATTATTATTATTATTATTATTATTATTAATAAACTGTAATATAATAATATTATTATATTAACTGGTTAGGGCTATATTTTTACATTTATTGTTATATATGCTTATTTCCCCTCCTTTGTGTATCACTTTACCTAATTAATGTTCTGTATAATTATGCTAGTATTGCATAATTATGCTAGCAGTGAAAAAACTGTAAACGCCTGATAATTATGCCAATAAACTTTTGACTTTATATTTACACCGGTATGTGGCGATAAATTAGTGTGCTGTGTTTTCATTTACAATGAAACTACGCAAATGATTCATTAATCAAAAAAAAAAAAAACACTGTAGTATTTATAATTATAGTCTATTAATTAGCTGAAATATGTTAAATTCAATCTTTAAACTGCACTTCCAGTAAAAATTCCCGTAAGTCATATAGTATAATCAAAGCTTTAATGGTATGTCGAGCATTTACAGTAGGCTATTATTTACAAAACTATATAGAACGTTAAGAGATCGAAATGAAAGGGGAAAAAAATCATAGACATAACAATGAATATAAAAATATAACCAATAATAATATACAAATTTTATGGAAAAAAGATGATCAGTTTATGGACTTACAAGACTGTGGGATGGATAAAAATGTTTTCTTGTAGGCCTATTTTATTTGATGTGCTTTATGTAACATTTATTCATGATAAACTTCTTTCGAATGCTGTCTACATCGTGTGCAATACAGTCGCTAGGCCTACTTCATTAAGAATAGGAAAAAATCTAAGCTAGTCAAAGTACTATCTTGCAGATTTAGTAACTGAATAAAATATAACCATTCAGTTACCCAGGTTATATTTTATTCAGTTACTAAATCTGCAAGATTCAGCTCCAAATGCGAGGCCTGAAATGTCCGTGCATGATTTTACTGTATTCATTACCTCGATTACCAAACTATAACAAACCCCGAGATACAACACTACCCGCGAATGTGTGGATTTTTATTAATCTCACTCAAATTGTGCCATACTGTTAATCAAAAGACTCATTCAAATACATTTAATTCGGATTAACTTGCCTACAGATTTAAAAATGACTGGTTGATTAAGTTGTTACCGATAAACACCCCAAAAAACACAAGAGTGCTTGCTCCTTATGACAATTAACCATGGTACACACACACACCAAAAAAAATAAATAAATAAATAAAATAAAAAAAAACATGGTTATTGTATGTAGTTAACGTGTATTTTGTAGTAAAACTGTGGTTATATGAATATACAAATATGGCAATCAATCTGCCAAAAAAAGGTAAATACACTTTTACTATAATAAAAGCATGGGTTATTTATAAGGGCTGGTATACTGGAAATCTCTGAACACGTCTAGTGTGTGCAATCAGAAATATCCCGTATCCGAAAATCTCAGTGCATCTCAAATGTATGGATGTGTGCGGGACTCAGCACACTCAACCTGGGAAATTTTCATGCACGGGTCGTACACCTTAAGCTTCACTGGAATTTCCATTGTCCGATTTATCCCGGAAATTAGTCTTTTCATGCAGTGATTTAAATAAGTATGCAGAGGATAGCCCCGGTACAAAGTCGACCTGAAGTGGTGGGTTTTCTTTTGAAAACCATTTTCAGTAGTGGGACATTTTATAAATCCCGCAAAATGAGGAAGATGAGGAGGCTGTAGTTTGTAATAAGGTGGATTTATTCCTTTATGGAAACGGTAAAAAGAAACACATGGATCCGAGAACGTTGTCTTTACAGAGAATGAGTGGTTCTGCAACTTTCATGTGTGCAGGCAAACTTACCACTATATTTGCGATGGACTCTGCCCATTCTTCTGACAGTTCGGGAGAGAGTGGGTGGGGTTTTGCATGACGTCAAAAACTGCGAATGGAGACATGATGGCTGGATTGCGTTTACATTACACTGAGATCCGATCACAATGTGTCATCGACTATCTATGGACCAGGACACGCTGTTCGAAAAACATTCTGTTCAGAAGTGCATTGTCTTTTCAATGTGTATGTGGACAACATCCGGATACAGGTCGCATGTTAATGCCAGGTGTAAACGCAGCCTTAGAAACACAGACAAGTAAAGAACAGGAAAACAGATAAAAAACAAACTAAACAAACTGAAAACGTGGCAAGGACATTGTGTATTTATTTCAATAGAAAATTTTCAAAATTTAAAATAACTTTACAAAAATAGACATACTAGTGGATTGTGCTATTGATTGTGAACTTAAACACTTAACATTAATTTATTTAAAACTCTTCAAAAGAAGCATAAATTTAAAGAATTATTAAATCACTCCAACAGAAGTACAAATTTAAAGAATTAAAACACTCCAACAGAAGGACAAAAACAAATAATTGAATCATTTCAACAGAAGTAAAGTATATTATGTGTTTGTTTACAGGCTCTTTTTTACGCACAACTTAATCTTCACAAATTTCTATTCTTTTTTTTTTTTCTTTTCCTGTCTTCTGCCTACAGTTTGTGGAATTTTCTGTAAAACAGAACAAAACGATTTCTCACATTAAGCAATGTATTATCTTTTAATTTATGGGATGTCCCACGTTAGCTGAATGCTACTGTCCCAATTTATCTAACATGTTAAGGTAAATTGGGACAGTAAGAAAACTTGATATAAAAAAATAGAACTAAGAAACTTGCACGTTGCATAAAATTGAAAGATCACAATAACACAAGTAATACAAATTTATAATTGATAGACTCTAAGTACGGGCAATTACCATACTTTCTCAGACCTTCTAGCACTTGAGTGGCAACCATCCCCATATGATTTACATTTGACTAATCAAATGTTGATATTCAAATTAAGTACTGTTAATACAACATTTCAGAACTACCCATTATTATTTGTAATTTTTTTTTTTTTTTTTTTTTTTTTTTTTTTTTTAAGGAGCACTACACAAAAAGCTTATTTGTCCTATTTTAGCTGATGTCCCACTTTTACTCAAAAAGTTAAATAAACTGGAGGGGAAAAAAAAAGTAAAATGCAGAAAAAATGTTCAGTGTATACTCACAACAAGTACTGTACAATAGACCTCTTGTTATTGCAGCTGTATAAACACAGTTGCATAAACCCTGCTGCTTATATGCTTAGTAATTCTCTCCTGCAATGAATGCAAGACTGTTAAACATTTACATTTAGGCTTTTAGCAGATGCTTTTATCCAAAGCGACTTACAAATGAGGACAATAGAAGCAATCAAAACCAATGAGCAATAATATGCAGGGGTGTCGCTAGTGGGGGGAAAAGGGTGTACAGAATGCACAGGGCCCTGAGGTTTGGGGGGCCCGCGATCGCCTGGCCATCGGGAACACCGAGACATTCCATTCAAATAGTGGGCTGATCGCCGAAACGAAGGAGACCTCCCCGATATTAGGCGCTGTTTTTCAATTACAGCGCATGCGAAACCGCATTAAGCAAATACTCCAAAAGCGCGAAGCAGCGCTACCCGATGCACCCGCCAGCCGCGCGTCAAAGCAGAGCGTAATCAGTCTCCCGAACAGCGCTGAAGAACATGCGCCGCGCTTCTGCCACGATTCATAAGAGACAGGGGTCTATGACCTTTGAAACATTTCTAGTCTTCATGCTCTATGTTGACTGTGGTTTCACTAATAAACATACATTTGCATAAAGCATCCATATTTGTCCATGCCCATGTTGATTAGAGTATTAAAGTATTAATTTAAGGTTAATTTAGAACAGATAAAAATGTGCGATTAAGTTGCAATTAATCATCAATTAACTCTTTACCAAACACCAATGACTTTTGTACATACACTATATGGACAAACGTATTGGGACACCCCCTTCTTTAGAACAGAAAAAGGCACTTCCAAAACTGTGGCAACAAAGATGGAAACATAATTCATGTATTTAAAAATTGTATTTCCATCTCTGTGGCAACAGTTTTGGAAGTGTCTAAAATGACTGTACCCATATGTACAAGTCATTGGTGTTTGGTGATGAGTTTTTGGCTCAAGATCTGCATTTAAAGTCACACCAGAGTTGTTCAGCTTGGATTAGGACTTGGCTTTCTGCAGACCAGTCAAGTTCTTCCACACTGACTAAATCAATCATTTCTTTTTGAACCTTGCCTTATACACAAAGGCATTGTCATGTTAAAATAGAAAAGGGTCCTGTCCAAACTGTTGCTTTAAAATTAGAAGTACACAATTCCTTAGAATATCATTATGTGCTTAAACATTACGATTTGTACTCATGGAAATTACTAAAGCTGTCAAACCTGTTCATTAGAAGGGGGTTACCCAATACTTTTGGCAATACAGTGTGTGTGTGTGTGTGTGTACAATATACAGTATATACACACACATTCAATACCTGTCAAAAGTCTCTAAAAGTGCACCTATTATGGGTAATGAAAGGTTCATATTTTGGTTTTGGGAGTCCCCAACAACAGGTTGACATGCATGCAAGGTCAAAAAACACTTTCATTGTCTTACAATATGCATTTATTTTTACCTTACTTGCTAAACGACTCCGAAGCCCCTCCCTTGTGTGACGCTAATCTGCGGTGATTGGTTGATTGGTCTCATTTTCATTTCCTCATGCCTGTAATGCCTGATAAAGCAGTGTATGTGAGCGCAGTGCTGCTTTGTGTACAGCGTTACTGGGGAAACAGCTATTCTTACCGCTCCAAAAGCGGCACCTAGTCGCAAAGAATGAATTTGCATTTTCATTCAGACCAACGCGAAAAGACCAACAAGTGGGCAGGCAATATGCTATTGTTTCATGTTGACATCAACATGAAACGGCTTGGGATTCCTTTTAAAAACGACTTGTTTCAATGATTCAGAGTCGATTCTTTCTTTTGAGAGACAATAACTTAATACACTGTGCACTTTCAGATTTAAAACTTTGCAGGATGTTTTCATTCACTTAGAGCTGTGTTACACACTGCATGAAAGGTAATTTTCAAAAATCTATAATAGGGGCACTTTAATGAAGTTTTTAATGAAGTGCTCACCAAGGCCAGTGCCGGCCCGTACAACAGGCGGTACAGGTGGTCGCCTGGGGCCCCGCCTTAAAAAGGAGGGCCCCGCGGCCGCGAGGTTGTCAATTAAAGTTCAAAGTGTGTTCGACTTGAAGCAGCACTGACAGATCGGTGTTTGACATTGAAGTACCGCGAGAGCTATACTAATGGACAGCTCTGCATGCTTTCCTATCCTATTGCAGTACTTTGATGTCAAACACCGATCGATTTGCAGCACCCCTTTTAGTGTGTTTAAAAAACATTTATTGATGTTTTTGCTCCAAATTAATTTCATAACATAAGTCGAGTGTTTGAAATAACTTCCTTTTGTGATCTGACGTGGTTTCATATCACATAGCTAATGAGGCAAAATCATTTTATAATATTCTATACAGCGATATGTCGATTAGCATTGCATTATAAATATACATTATGCAAATAAAAATACCTGAGATGGCTTGAAGAACAGAGATACACCATTTTTTCACAATCGTATGCTTATTGTCTTCATTCTTCATCAGTTAAAACGTCCTATCTGCGTTTTATTCAGCTATTGCAGCCATAGCATATGGCTTTATCCATATTAGGGATTTCCTCCAACTTGATTTTTGTGAGTTTTCATTTTATGATTTTTTTCACTTGGGCGCCCTCTGGCTACCAGTATGAATGAAACAGCTACAGCTACTCACTAGCATACACCTTATTTTGGGTAAAAATAGGGAAAATAATACTTCTAAGTTTTTCTCCAGTGTAGAGGAGTTTGCTGTGCCTGTTTGTAGATCTGCACAATTTGGCCAAAAAAATTGTTGTTTTTATATATCAATATGACTACTAATAATTCTGATTAGTTATAACTAAATAAAACATTAAACAAATTAATAATTATTGATAATGATTTTTATTAATATATTTTACAGAAAACTGCAGCATGACCTGTTAACATGCAGGAGGCCAATAATTGTTTAGAAAGGTCTAAGGATTTAGGCTATTATAAATGATTATGATTAAAAATCATTAACAGTAATTTCATAATTTTTGTCAGGAAATTTATGCATCCACTGAGAAAGAAAAAACAAACTTAGTGTTCTTTATAATTTCTGGCAAATCAAGAAAAATTTTATCTGAAAACTTTTCTAGTTACAGTCCAGATTTTGTGTGCAGATTTTGGAATTGAAATGAAAGAATGATGGACAGATTAAATTAAAATTGTAGTAGAAATGGAATCCAAATGGTAGGCCTATCTTTATGGAGCCGAAAAAAAAAAAAAAAAAAAAAGGATGTTCTGACTGCTATACATAGCCTAATATTTATTGCTGTAGTATTAGTATTTGTTTTATAAATGCAATGATGCCCACGATCACAGACAGGCTTGTCATATGTTTAAATTGCTATGACAGTTTTTACACTAGTGGGACCTATTTTCATTATCTTGCCTTGGGCCCCACAACCCTACGGGCCGGCACTGACTAAGGCTGCATTTATTTGATCAAAAATACATTAAAAAGAGTAATATTGTTAAATATTACTATAATTTGAAATAATTTTCTATTTGAATATATTTTTAAAAGTTTTGAATATATTTTAAAACAGTTTTTTAACATGTTTGTTGAGCAGCAAATAAGCATGTTAGAATGATTTCTGAAGGATCATGTGACACTGAAGACTTGAGTAATGATGCTGAAAAATCAGCTTTATCATCACAGGAATAAATTACATTTTAAAATATAACAACCGAAAACAGTTATTTTAAATTGTAATAATACTTTACAATATTAATGTTTTTACTGTATTTTTGAGCATTTAAATGCAGCATTGGTGAACTATGATCCAAAGGAACTAGTAACCCTTCACCAGATACGATTTACTCTACGTATTACTCGGGTAACTTTTAAGATTATTGATTTTACCTGAGTAATTATTTTGCTAAGTACTTATAATTCAGTACAGTTTTTGGAAACTCTACCCACCTCTGATCATTATTAATTCATGTCCATTCACAATAGGCCTATATTTAAAAAGACTTACTTACCAACTGAGGCAAGAGCAAACATTAGCCAGTGTAGGTACATGTTCAATAGTAGAAAAGCAAAAATCTGTGAGAAAAAATCAAGTCACTGAGATACTTGTACTGCAGAATCAGAATTTACTTTTCATATTTATACACCGTGAGTGAGAAACATGCCCCACCTCCCCAAATATGTGATTATTTCTGATCAGTAAGGTTGAAAAATAACTCCTAGGGAGACACATCACAGGAAAGTAATTATAATAGTCAAATATTTAGTGTAATCACACACCTACATTTACATAATCTACTTAGAAACTAATATAATATGATATTCCTCAGGGGGAAAAAAAAACAAACAAACAAAGGTTTCACATACAGTGAGAAACAGGAATTGAGTTCCCTTACAACTCTCTTCAGAAATTACACAATGTCTACCAAACATCCCGAGCTTCTCATATAGCAGCACAATTAACAACTACAAATTGATTGTGCTGCTTGATCGTTAATGTGACTGATATATAATCATAATTAAACAGTGACTGATTATGTAAATCAGAAAAGTATACTTCACCTTATTTATAAAAAATAATTTCTGGTAGCGAAGTAGAAATTCTGGTTGTCAGGCTGAACTGTGCTGAAATTAAAGTTCAATGTTTATGGGCTCTTTACCAATTCTATTGATGTAAAAAAATGTGGACTGAACTATGACTGTCATTCTTGACATGAATGACAAGAATTAGATCAGTGGTTGTCTTATTTTTCTGATGGATGCAGGAAGTTTTTTTGAAGCTGGCATGAAATGAAAATTCTGAGGGAGTTTGAAGAAAAGTTCACAACAGGTTGAAGAACATGGTGAGTTGAAATCTGTCCCCCTGATCCTATAAAGTAATAATTATGTTGCTTGTGCAACCTAGGCTCACTGGAAACACATGCCTTTAAAAATGTACCTATACATACAATTCATTGCAGTTTCCAGCTCAGTTGAACACCGTTGCAGTAAAACGGCAATACCTTTTATTCCTTTTCAAAGAAATTAAGCTTATGGGGCAGATTATGGGTAATAAAAACTTTTCATGCAGTTCCTTTAAGCAATTGCTTTATCTGGGGTTCCCAACATTTCTTTAGAATCAGACAACTGTCACAAAGCATACATACATACATACATAAAATTATTTTATTTTCTGTTACTTATCTCAATATGACAATAATAAATTAAATTTCAATACAGCTGTCACTCATTCTGTAGTGATGGATCTGCACACACTCTGTATAAGTGATCTGAGAATGGTTTGGTGGTTCAAGGAAACTAAACTCAATCTTGCCCTTGAGCGAGACACTTAAGCCTGCATTGCTTCAGGGAGACCACCACTTACATTCATCCACAAACTAAATTCATAATGCTGTCACGATGATGGCATTGTGTGAAAGTTATGCAAACAAATTCCACTAGCCCTAGTCGTGTTGTGATACATAAATATTTGAAATAAACATTTCAACCAAAGAAAAATGACAACAGGTTTGTTCTTCACAGCAAGCTCTCGAATTTCAAGGCATATTGTCTGTTTGTTTACCTGCAAACACACGTGAGTGTAGAGCCTTCCAGGATAGCTTTAATGAAACTCTGACACCATGACTGGCAGGTAAGCAAAAACTAAAATAAATAAAAATGAAAAAACTTTCATATTACATATGAGGCCATTCTGAGAGAAAAACAAAAAACAACATAGTACAAAACTCCCAGTAAGCATTACAGCATGAATAAATAATGCAGCTGAATATTCCTACTATTCTGACTACTAGCTTTTAACTTTTGTTGTTTTTGTTGTGACTTTAGTTGCTTTTTGTGATGTCCAAAGTTGCTCAGTTTATGTGAATATTTTGCCGATTGTTTTTAAAGAGATTGTGCAGATCGTCTCTGCATTGCAGGATAACGTGATACAGTTCGTCAGGATATGAATAATAACATAAAGCTAAATGCTCACTGTTCTTTTGATCAAAAAGGGAGCACTTTATGATTATGCTGTCACCAGCAAATACCTGATCGTATTTTTCTCTTGCCATAACAAACATGTGTAACCAGGGCAAGATTAGCGCAGTATTTAATTCCCCTGGTGATTTTCCCCTTTAAAGCAATGCTTTATAGTTGTTTTACCTTAAAATAATGTCTCAAATTATTTCAGTGGTAGAACAACTCCTAACCAGACGAATTCTACTGCCTCTGGAAACCGTACATTTTCAACCGGAAGCGCAGAATCCAGTCATAAAAGCTGAATTTACTGTATAACGTGGAATTTCACGGAATCAGTCATATTTGTGATGAATAAATAAAAACAGGTCAGTACACTTACATCAAATCGTGATATAGTGTCTGTGAATATTAAACTGCAAATATTAAACTACAAAAATACTATTTAAATATGAATTCTCATGTTCTGCGTGTTCATTTGATTACCAGAAAATACACAACACTAGAATTTGTGGAAAAAAATAAATAAATAAATAAAATCCAAATATTGAGAAAATCGCCTTTAAAGTTGTCCAAATGAAGTTCTTAGCAATGCATATTACTAATCAAACATTAAGTTTTGGTAAATTTACGGTAAGAAATTTACAAAAAATCTTCATGGAGCATGATCTTTACTTAATATCCTAATGATTTTTGGCATAAAAAAAAAAAAAATCGATAATTTTGACCCATGCAATGTATTTTTGGCAATTGCTACAAATAAACTCCAGCGACTTAAAGACTGGTTTTGTGGTCCAGGGTCACATATATATATTATTCATTATTATTATTATTTATTCATTTTAGATGTTTACGTTTGGAAAAGCTGTGCTTCCTGCATAAACCTGCCCCTGTTGGATTGGCAGTAGCTTGTTTCCCCACACAGTTACCTTGTTTATTTTCTTAATTCAAGCGCACACAGTGAGAAGATTTGCGCGTGCGCTCATCCGAAATGCGCAATCCCGCGCCTCACAACGCGCGCAAATATTAAGCTCTCTCTGAAGTGTTGTGCTTGAATGGACAAATTCATACAAAAATTGTCAAAATGCCCGTCTTGGTAAGTATCCTATAGAGTGAGGGAATTATGACGTTACTTTGTAGGCGGATCGGATGTTAGCATGAAACCGGTTCCTCGACAAAAAGCCAATAGGATTTTTCCATAGGCTTTTGGATTATCGCAAAAAATAAGCTCTGTGTTCAATCATAGTTCATGAAACTTACACGTTTTGTCTACCAAGATAATCTTCACAAAATAATATAACTTTGACGAATTTTGAAGCCTAAATAAAAGCGCCAGAACTTAAAAGCTAAACTTAGGCTATAAACGAACTACAGCACCACGGTCGCTCGCCTTCAACGTCACCACCAGCGTGATACCGACAACTTTCTCAAACTTATTTTTAACGTGTTCAGTGAAAAGGATTTCCTCTGTATATGAATTTTAATCCACGCTACATGACCCTTTTCATATAAACTGGAATAAATATAAAATTAGAGCCAAATTAAAACTGAAATGAAACATTAGTAATAAATAATATAGTGAATAAATGAAATAATCTTAACTAAAGAATGCTTGAAAGCACGTATTTCTGTACATTTCGAAATAAGGTGCATTAAAAGTCAATAAATCCTTGATTAATATGAATATTTTAATTAAAAATGTATCCCCACGTACTATTCAATAATATTCTAGTGCATTTAATCTATAAATAACAGCAGAGTGAGCGAGCGTTTTTGGATATGGTTTGTTAGGGTAGTTACACAAAATGTTATTTTATCCTTGCTTCCAGAAAATCCTCAATCTATATGCTTTCTAACAGCTTCATGCGGCCGTAAACATTTCATTTTAACGTGGCTTTAAGCACTATGCATCATTAAAGTTTCACTATAACCACGTACAGCCGGTAAATGTGGTGTTTACATGAAATAATCATATGAGTTTACCTTATGGTGTGAACCCAGAGTCTCCGCATCAGTGAGCGATAAAATGAGCTTCTTCCATCCGAAGACTTGTGTTGCATTTCGGGGCAAAGCAAAAAAACATTGTCGAACAACAATATAAAATGCGGGAAACTATTCATTGGTTATTATACAATTAATTGTATTACAAATTATACTACAACTGGAAAATACTATAAGTTAATAAACTGTTCGGCGTGATGACGTTTAATGTAGTCCCATTTAGCAACTTGTTAGCAACCGTCTTTTTTAAGAAACATAACAGTTTTAAAAAAAATCATGAGTGGGGTGTAACTGGTGTGTTTTATGTCGTAGAATAAAATGTGAAAGTATCTTGAGCTTGTGTGAACCATGGACCTTATTTAAGGGATTTAACCAAAATCCCATTAAAAAAAACCCATTGACTCTGGGACAATGGAACTGGAAGTGCTAAAATGCTAAAATGCTAACTCGCTTCCGGGTTTTTGCCTACAAAGTGACATCATAGTTCCACCACTCTATAGCAGACATAGCCGGCTGAAGGTATTGTATCAGTGCATTCACTTAAAGTGACAGCACTTTCTTAATATTAATACACCAACAAGGAAATCACTCACTGCTCTTGACTGAATAGCTTTTGTAACTTTAATAAAGATTAATCTTTAATTTACACAGTAAAATATGCAATGATATTTTACATTTGATTACTTTAGGCCTATTCAATTTCTGTACCTAAAATCTAATGATAGACCTACCTAAAAAAGTTTATTTGTATCTTTACTCTATTGTATTTATTTGTACTGTTGCTTGTAGCTTGATAGATTATTCTTATTTTCTTTATTTTTGACAGTATAGTTTTTCCCTAAACATAGCACATACCGAACCTTACTGAAACCGTGACACTAAAACTTTGATACAAACCGAACCATAAGTAAGTTGAACCGTTCCTAGGGCTGCAACAAACAATAATTTTGATAATCGATTAATCTGGCGATTATTGGAACGATTAATCGACTAATCACCGGTTATTCCACTGATTAATCAGTAGACATTGACTGATTATTCAGCTTTTGCAATTAGTTAAAATTTTGAGTTATGCATATTCTAACAAATATATAACGGTAATCACTTCAGCTTTTGAAAGTCATATTATATAGTTACAATTATTATACAATTAATTTATGCAAATATATATATTTGGCACACAAAATAGATGACCGACAGAAAAACTCTCTCATTCACCATGCAATTAGCTATATGAAAATGTAACTGAATGACACATCATTCTGCCTAACATCTCCTTTTGTAAGTCATATGGATAAGAAACAAAATACAGGTGATAAGACGTTTTATTTTTGGATAAACTCTTTTATTCACAAAATAATCTCTCTTAAAATACCTTATAGGATTATGATAATCAAAACAGTCCTGAGCTAGATCAAACTTTGAACTTTGCAAACTAAACTATCACTTTAATGAAATATTTTTTTCCCACTAATAAAAATATTTTATCATTAGCTAGCTCTACATTGGAGAGCTGCTTTATAACAGAAAATCAAGTTGTAATTCTAACTGAAACTGACACTGACTCTGGTTTTTCATGTTTAATACTATAAAGCTGCTTGATTAATTTAAGGGTATCTATTGCATTAAGTACTATATAAATAAACATGATGTGACCGGACTTTACTGCAGAGCTCATGCAAACATCCACATCGCTGTAATCAGATGCGTTTTTAACTGCTGCTTTCACACCGCTGTCAGTTTTTGTTATGTTTATTTCGTTATTGAGAGGAAAGCGTGCAGCATATATTTACATATTCATCCAAATGCCGCTCACCAGCTTCAGGTTCGTTCAGCTGAGTTTTGCTCTGAAGCGCTGTCTTCTCTTGAATTGCATCCAGGAGAGCTGAACTACATTCTTGAGCTACAGCGCCACAATGGTCAAACCGCATTACTGCAAACTCTTACATTAGGTCATATGAGATCAAACGACTATTCGACAACAAAAATATTTGTCGACAATTAACGTCGACTAATCGTTGAAGCCCTAACCGTTCCATCCCTAAAAAAGAATATCGGCCGATATATCGATATCGCCTTTTTTTTTTACTCCCTAATATCTGTATCGGCCCCAAAAAAACCCATATCGGTCAAGCTCTAATTAATTATATTCATTTTTATCGTGTAACAGTGAAAATGCCATGTCACGTCAACAACTCATATTGTCAAGTCACTACTAGTGGGTGCAGGACACTATAGTTCATTTACATATAGCAAAATAAAGTAAACTGTAACACATTATAGCAAAAAATTCTAAAAATTTATAAAAATTTGGGAACAAAAAATTTGATTTGACACTTTGACCTGGCCATGTTTTGTTACATACCTTTCTATCAAAGTTATCAATATGAAGTTGTTCTGACACAGTTTAACTCTGAGTTCTTGTCATATTTTATTACCATTTTCTAAACTATAGCAAATAAACTGTGATAATGTGAGAAATGTTGAAGGTGTCTGAATAAATGTTGGTACCGTACAATGTAGCGAAGAAATACAGCATTTTTTCCTAGGAAATTCAAATAATAAATGGTGTTTTGACAGTTGTTGATGTGACGTGACAGATCACTGTACAACGCCTTGGAAAGCCGCTTCTGGGTCGCTTCAGAAACATGCCACTGCGTGGCTGGTATAAACACAAGCATTGACTAGAGTGGCGGCGTCGGAGCCGTAACGCGCCGCAGATCTGTGCAGTGTAAATGGGGTCCATTCAAATAGCAGAGCGGAGCCCGAGTGAACGCCATCATTCATTCCTCTTTACTGCTGGTTTTAATGTGAAATATACATGACTGAACATCTCATGCTTCATGTAATCGCTCAATCAGTGTTTCAACCACGGAAAGATGGCAATAAAACAGCTTTTAAACAAAATGCACGTAGCATTTCATTTACTTCAGGCCAATCCAAGTGTCCACAGCTCGTTAGTTTGCTAGAGAAATTAAGTCTAGAGAAGAGCATTTCGTGAAATATTAGACTAGCCTATATACTCATTATAATTTACTTAACCTGTTAGTGATGTCTTAATTATTTAATGTATGCTTAAATTAATCTGTTAGCAAACAACTTATGACAACCACTGTGTAGACTAATTGTTACACACCCCGCACAGAAGGCCGTGTTGACAGATAAGAAAGTCCTGGTAACTGGAGCCTGTAAGACTCAAATTAAATGCATTTCACGAGCACATGCGTCCATTTCACAGCGTCCACAAAATGGCGGACGAACTACGCATTTTCAATATCTGTACAAACCGGAACATTTATACACTACATGTCTACAACATGAACATACACATAGGAATTATATGACTCGTGTGCATATTGTTTTGTTTCTGGGAAAGGAATACCTGTAAAAACAGGAAAAATTGAGGAGACAGGAGCAAGCGTGTCTGTGTCGCACGTAATCCCCAGCAATTGTGAGAGCGCCGGCACAAGCGCAACACTGCTCCTCTGTACGAGTCACCTGCTCATTTTCAAAATAAGAGTCCCGATCTCACTCCACAATAGACAATGACTTTTACTTGACATTTTTTTCCAACTTTCCAATACATCCAACATAAAATATATATATAAAATGCAAAACAGTATATTGAAAATAAACTTTTTCTTCCAAAATCACAATACCCAAATTGTGCACATACTTTAGGGTGTCACATCCTCCCCGACAAAATGAAGTAGGCTCCAGTTACAAAAACTCACACAATTCAATACTCCCTTTTTTTCCAAAACATGTTTTTTTTTTTTTTTTTTCCTCTCAGTATACTGGCATTGTAGATGTGAAAGGTGTAAATGTGTTTATGTCAGTGTAAGGTGTAAGCTGAAAGGAATGTGGCACAGGATAAGGTGTTGCCCACACTGGTAAGTATTGTAATGTATAAGCTACTACACTGTTGAGTGTGGTCTGGGGTTGTATTGAGGGTTGACCCAGTGTCTCATATGTGAACATGCGCTTTGGTTTTCTCTCTCGTGCGGATCGTCTTGTTATAACCGGATCTTCTTCTTCTGGATAGTCCCTTGCATCATTCATCCATAGACTCTCGATTTCACCGTCTTCTTCACTCCTTGGTGAGGATATAGCACAGTGAACAGGTTCATCCATTGACTGACTTCTGCTTTGGGTATCTCTCTCCCGTGACACTTGTATTTGATCTTGCTTTCCTCTTGCAGAAGCTGGTGGCGCCACTTCCATCAGAGGATTCTCCTGACTTGGTTCTGGTCTTGGCAGGTAAGTATTCCTACTCTCAGATTCTGTGCAACCTGAAGGAATCATCAGCCAATACTCTCCAGAGTCATCTGAATCTGAATCTGTCTCTCCTTCTCCATGGTATGTAGGCTCCTTGCTCTGTGTCTCTCTGTTTCTTTTTCTGTTTTGCTTCTGTTTTGCAGATTTCTCAGCATCTGATGGAGTTTCAACAGGTAAGTCATTTACTAGCAAGAGCAGGTTTCGGTGTAAAGTGCGTGTTCCCTTTTTACTTCCATTCTCAGGGCACACCTTATACACCGGGTTGTCAGCCACTTGTTCTTCGACCACATAAATGGTTCTCTCCCAGTATGGTCTAAGTTTTCCTGGACCTCCACGCTCATTGAGATTTCTGACTAATACCCTGTCTCCGGGTCTCAGCACTACACCTTTGACTTTAAGGTCGTACTGTGCTTTGCCTCGTGCACTCGCCTGCTTTCTGTTTTCACTTGCGATTTGGTATGCCTCAGTCATTCTTCTAGCCCACTGTTCGGCAAATCCTCTGGACGTTTGCCCCTCATCTTCTTCAACCAGCCCAAATATCAAGTCGATAGGAAGGCGGGGATGCCGTCCATACAGCAGGTAGAATGGGGAATACCCAGTTGACTCATGGCGAGTGCAATTGTAGGCATGTATAATCTGAGGCAGGTGATCTTTCCACTTTGCTTTTTCCTTTTCTGCCATAGTTCGGAGCATCTGGAGGAGAGTCCGGTTAAATCTCTCGGCTGGGTTCCCCTGAGGGTGATATGGGGATGTTCTGGAATGACGCATCCCAGCCAACTGTCGAAGAGTCCGAAAAAGCTCATTTTCGAACTCTCTGCCCTGATCGTGATGTAGCTTCCCTGGGTAGCCAAAGCGAGGAATGTAGTCATTAAACAACCGCTCAGCCGCTGTCCGTCCGGACTTGTTTCTTGTAGGGAAAGCTTGAGCGAATCGTGTGAAGTGATCTATGACCACTAGTATATACTCATATCCTCCTTGACTTTGCTCCAGGTGAAGATACTCAATGCAGACAAGTTCCATTGGTGAGCTGGAAGTTATACTTCCCATGGGTGCTCGGACATGAGTGACTGGTTTTTTTGCTTTGATGCATGGACACCTTTTGGTAATGTACTCCTCTACTTCTCTCTTCATATGGGGCCAGTAAAACCTCTCCCGCAATAAGTGGATTACTCTTTCTTGGCCTACATGTCCCATCCTATCATGCAGGTGCTCCAAGGCAAGTTGTCTATACTTGGTTGGCAGAACAAGCTGCTTCCGTCCAGCCACTTGCCTATACAGACATCCCTCTTCCAAAGACAGCTTGCTCCACTCCCGTAAGAGTTTCCTGGCTGGCCCCATCATCTTTTTCCTCCTGTCTTCACCCGGCACCTCATCTGTCTCTTTCAGCTCCATTATGCTAGAGATAACTGGATCATCCCTTTGAGCTTTGGCGAGTTCAACCTTGCTTATAGGTGGCAACAAGGGGGCAGGGGATGATTGGTCCATCTCTCCGTGAGCTATATTGAGTGCTGCAATCCAAGCCACATCGTTCTTCCTGGAGGCATGAGTCCCCTCCCAGACCGCTCGTACCACCTCTTGCGACAGGTCCTCCGTGCACTCGGTGGCATATTTCTCCATATCAAGAGGAAGCCGAGATAACGTGTCAGCATCAATATTCGCTTTGCCTGGTCGATGTTTAATGTCAAAGCGAAAATCTGACAGTTCTCCCACCCAACGATGGCCTACTGCATTCAGCTTTGCAGTGCTCATAACGTAGGTTAAGGGATTATTGTCGGTGTAAATGGTAAAGTGAGGGGCGTAAAACAAATAGTCCCTAAACTTCTCGCATACCGCCCACTTTAATGCAAGAAACTCCAGCTTCCCACTATGCAGTCGGTAGTTTTTTTCAGCTGGAGAAAGGGTCCTGGATCCGTATGCGATGACCCGCAACCCTCCATCCTGGTGCTGATAAAGGATAGCCCCGAGGCCCCTTTCTGATGCATCAGTGTGTAGCACGAATGGGAAGTTGAAGTCTGGGTAAGCCAAGACCGGGGGATTTACCAGCAGGTTAATTAGCTGGTCGAGTGTTTCCTGGTGTTCACTGGTCCATTCCACGGGTGTTCGAGAAGGCATCTGGGGACCCTTTCTCTTCCTCTGACTGTACTGATGCATTGTTGCCCCTGGCTGCGTTTGGAGGAGTTCGTAGATTGGTTTGGCCACACGTGAAAAATCTTGTATAAATGGGCGATAATATCCGAGGAATCCAAGGAGTCTCCGCACCTCTCCCACTGTCTGGGGTCTGTTAATCTTGAGTGCCATCACTGCTTCAAGATCGCGAGGGTCTATTCTCACTCCCTTGGCTGACACCAGGCGACCCACGTACCGGACTTCCCGTCGGAAGAGTTCACACTTCTCAGGCCTAAGTTTTACTCCATAGCGTCTAAGAGTCTGAAGAACTTTCCGGATTACTCCTACATGTTCCTCAAACGACCGGGCATAACACAGCACATCATCAAGGTATGGGGCACAGCACTCATCCCTGAGATCATTCAGCATCTCCTCCATGCTGCGCTGGAATGCCGCAGGTGCGTTAGACAGACCAAATGGGATTCTCACCCACTCATAGAGCCCCCATGGGGTGATGAAGGCGGTCATGTGTCTCGAGCCCTCTGCTATGAAGCCCTGGTGGTAAGCTTTTCCCTGGTCCAGGATGCTAAGCCAAGCATACCCTCCCAGGGTATCAATCAGGTCCTGAATCCTAGGCAAGGGGTGCCTGTCTGGTACGGTCTTCCTATTGAGGAAGCGATAATCAACACATAAGCGCAGTGAGCCATCCTTTTTTCGAACACAGACCACTGGGGCAGAGTAAGGGGACTTGGATTTTACAATCCACCCTTTTGCTAGAAGGTCTTGGATATAGTCCTTGACTTCTTTGAACAACGGCTTGGGTATTGAGGAATAGGCACGTTGTACTGGTATGTCATCTTTGAGGCTGATGGACATTTGGAGACTCGGGATGCAGCCAACATCATTCCCATCCTGGGCAAAAGATGCAGACTCCTCATGCAGCATTTGCTTAACCACTGCTTGTTGATCCTCACTCAGATGGCTGAGATCAACAGGTGGGTGCCACAATGTTGAGCTTTTATCCACTGCAGCCACCGATGCACCGTGAACCTTCCCAATGTCCTTTGTTTCCCTGCGCCTATTCGCTTCCAAAACCTTTTCAACAGGATGGACGTACCCTAGGATTGTGTTGCGAGACAGGGTAATGTCGCATGTCGAGTGGTTGCCGATAGGGACCGCAACGTATGGGCTTCCTGAGCTATGGACTTCCAACAGCCCTTCACCCATATCCAGCTGCTCCAACTGCACATTATCCTCATCTGGCTCAAACAGGGCTACTGTGTCAGACTGGTCCATTTTGGATGGTATTCTGCACTTTACCCATGCTACCTGGCCTGCTGGTATCAAAACGCTGTCTCGGCTTACTCTCAACCGCCCCCACTGTCCACTGTGCTCGGGAGTCTGTACAAAACTAACCAGGGTCTGGGCTTGCTCACTTGATACTGCTATTGCACTGGAGAGCAATGAAACTAAGGTAGGAACTAAACGCTCTGGTTGGCCCTGAATTAGCTCTTCCACAACGTTAAAGCCAAGCAATGGCCTCTCAATCGGGATGTGGCTAACCAGGAAAGGAACATTAATTGAGAGGTCAGGGTTGTCATTTCCTTGTAAGTTGACCGTAATGATAGACCACCCATCAAAAGGTATTAGATCTCCATTGACTGCATACACTTCTAACTTCTCTGACATTCCCATGAGCTCCGCAAGAGGCCTTACTTCTATAGCGGGTAAGTATTTGTCTTTCCAGGTTCGGTCAATCATGCTTACTTGAGCTCCAGTATCAAGCAGAGCGGTCACAGCAAGGCCATTGAGATTACACTGGGCCAGCGCTTTCTTTCCTATCAATTTAACAATAGTTTCTTTCTTAGTTCCAGGCGGCGATGGACTGCCAACACCCTGATACATTCCTTTGTTATGGAGGGTTTGGTTTTTACAGCAGGGAGATGCTCTCGTGGGTTTACATTTTACAGAGTCAGGTTTGATCCCTGAAATCAGGTCCTCAGGGCTTTGGGACATAATAGACTCGGTCACTGGTCGTCCCTTGGCAGTGGCCGTTTCCCGTTTTCCTGCAGTCTTTGCTTCCGGAGACACCCTCGAGCCCGGTGCCCCTCTTCGCCACAGAGGAAACAATGAGTGCAGCTCTGTTGTCCGGCTTCGACACACCTGGGGCAACCCCGGAGTTTTGCCCCTTGCTGTGGGGGGTGACCTTTTACCAAACATTGACAGGTGTGTTCAGGTTGTGGCCTCAGTGTTGACTGTCGCATGGAGTCTACCAGACTGGTAAGTGCGTCAATGCGAGCAGTAAGTTGCATTATTGGATCATTTTTACTTTTCTGAACAGATGCCTCTTTTACCCCTCTGTCAGGTTCACTTTCGAGTTGGGCACAATTTGCGGTGCTTTGCTTGGGACGAGTCACCGGACCCAACCTTCGCGCTCGCTCGTTTTCATCATTAGTGATTTTCATCACATTTCTAACTATTGCCTCATCTGTGATACTGTGGTCGGCCAGCAGAGGTTTGAGCTCACTTCTGACATCTTTGTACCTGTGCCCCAGGCCCTGATATACAGTATGAAGGAACACATCTTGAATCGTGGCTGGGCTGTACCTCACATCCGTGTTAGACTGTTTGATCGCAAAGAGTATTTTCTGCTTAAGGCCTATCACTCTATACAGGAACTGTTGGGGGGTTTCGGTCTCCATCTGTTTTGCACACATTAGTTCTTGAAATAACTCTGTGCTACTTTTGTCCCCTAGGTGTGACTGAAGGAACCTCTTAAGCTCTTCCACTGTCATGTCTTCCTTATTCATGATCATTTCTTTGAAGTTACCTGGTTTGATTGCACGTAATACTCCCCTGACTAGTTCGGCTTCACTGAAATTCTCTTTGACTCCATCGTCAATCTGTCTGCACACACTGGCATATGTGATGTCAGATGCATAGTCACCAATTTGCCCCCCTTGTATCTTAAACTCGCGACGTTGCAGGCAGGAGATGTCTCGCAACGAGACTACTTTTTCAGTGATCCCCTGTGAAGTACGTTCAACATTATTACTATTCACAGGTGGGCTAGGAGTGGGGTGCTGTGTATGTGGTGTAAGATACTGAAGGAGTTTCCTGCTCAGCTCTTCGAAATCTGAATGTCTGACAGTAGGATTGATGCTGGGATTTGTATCTAACCCTCTAACTCCCCCTAGGTAAGATGCAGTTTTTGGTGATTCTACATGCACAGTGTCTGTAGTGATCATGTGACCTGTAGAGGTGTGTGTATTTGAAGTGGGTGTAAGGCATACATCAGCATCAACATTACTCTCAATCTCACTATGGTGATGACAAGACGCTGCAGCACCATGCTCTTGTACAACAGCCTCCAAAGTCCCTTGTAAAACCAAAAGTTCAGTCATACCTCTGTCCTCTGATTCTAACAGGTGAGTGCTGTACATGAAGGCATTGATGTATTCAAGACAGCCCTCTTGATCTTCAGCGTCAAGTTCGGAGAAGTCCCTTTCTGGTATTGGACCGATGCTTTTGGCGACTTGGAACAGTTCAACAGCAGACAGGTTGAGTAGCCTCTTCCTGATGTCCCACACCAGGCCCTTGCGTACTCGATCAGCCATGATAACCTCTTTCCCACTGCCCCTCGAGCCACTCGCACAGTCACCAGCTCTCTGAACCCCTCTTCACACTGACGTCCTCGTCTATTGGATCACTGCATCAGCGTCCACACTCCGTTGGTCCTCAGGATCAGGTTTTATGGATCGACTTCCGCGGGCATCTGGAGTCGATCCCGGATGAGCCCCCACAAATCTGTTACACACCCCGCACAGAAGGCCGTGTTGACAGATAAGAAAGTCCTGGTAACTGGAGCCTGTAAGACTCAAATTAAATGCATTTCACGAGCACATGCGTCCATTTCACAGCGTCCACAAAATGGCGGACGAACTACGCATTTTCAATATCTGTACAAACCGGAACATTTATACACTACATGTCTACAACATGAACATACACATAGGAATTATATGACTCGTGTGCATATTGTTTTGTTTCTGGGAAAGGAATACCTGTAAAAACAGGAAAAATTGAGGAGACAGGAGCAAGCGTGTCTGTGTCGCACGTAATATCCAGCAATTGTGAGAGCGCCGGCACAAGCGCAACACTGCTCCTCTGTACGAGTCACCTGCTCATTTTCAAAATAAGAGTCCCGATCTCACTCCACAATAGACAATGACTTTTACTTGACATTTTTTTCCAACTTTCCAATACATCCAACATAAAATATATATATAAAATGCAAAACAGTATATTGAAAATAAACTTTTTCTTCCAAAATCACAATACCCAAATTGTGCACATACTTTAGGGTGTCACATAATTGAATATATTTCAACAACAAATAGACATTTTATAATTTATAAGATCATTTAAAAACTGCATTATGTGCAATTTACATGTTTGCATTGTTGAGTGTTGATCATTATTATATTTAAAAATAAATAGTAATTAAGTTTGGGCACTGTTTTAAATTGTAACCTAGTAATGTAAAAGGGCTCCCTGTAGTTTAAAGCATAAGCTGAGATAGATTTTTATCACTAAGAAAATTTTAATTATAACTGAATTTATTTATAAAAAGAGCAACTTGTTCAGTAAACCACTGTCTAATTAAAAAAAGAAAAAAAAAAAGAAAATATTATGTTTAAGTTTTCCCCCTGCTGTACCGAAATCATACCGAACCGTGACATCAAAACCGAGGCCCAGTATCGTATCCAAGCATCCCTACAATATATATATATATATATATATATATATACACATACGCGCACACACACACACACACACACATTTATATATATATATATATATATATATACATACACACACACACACACACATACATTTATATATATATATATATATGTATGTGTGTGTGTGATTATATTTTATGATTATTTTAATTCCTTTTATGTAAATCACTTTGAATTACCATTGTGTATGAAATGTGCTATATAAATAAACTTGCCTTGCCTTACTAATCTTCCTTATTGGCTAGTGCTGGCTGCTTGACAATTCATAATAATTCATAATGATGTCCAACCCAGCTCCCCTCCCCCAGGTTTTCTTCACAATAGAATTAGCCTATATGAAATAAATAATATATATTTTTTTTAAAATATAAAACTAAGTATATAAAATTACAAAACAAATAATTTTCTTTGTACTTTTAATACTTAAGTACATTAAAAATCAAATACTTTTACTTGAGAAAAATTGAAAGGGAGTAACTTGCTTAATACTTTTACTTGAGTAATATTTTATTGGGGTATAAAATATTATACCCTAATAACGAATGTGTCAGAGTCTTAGTCATCACTGTCATTAGTCAAGATCACAACCACCTGGATTCCGATCACCCGCACCTGCAACCAATTATCATCTCTTTAAATACATGCTCCGTTCAGATTCTCATCATCCGGTCTACTGTTCACTACCCCGAACAGTTCCCAGATCCTTTGTGCACTTACCGGTTTACTTACATTTCAGCTCTCCAACGATCCTCCTGCGATACTCCGTCTAAGAATCCCCTGTTCCTGGTTCCAGCACTCCATTGATCCTGCAAAGAGACTCACATTCAGTCAACAGCTAAGACCCACTGAACTGTTACTATTTCCAAGATTCTCACCTGCCATTCTCTCCTCACGATCTGCATTCAACCTGTCAATAAACCATCCTGTGTGGGGGAGAAATCGCGCCCCCGAAACTACTGCATTGATTGATTGATGGGCAGGAGAACAGACACAGCGTGGTAACTTACAGAAAGATGGATATGGACAAGACAGACGCGAATTATGTAGACCCAGCTGAAAGTGAAATGCTGTTGAATTCTTCTGAAACAAACCCCTGGCCATATTTACAAGACCATTTTGACTTTAAGTGCAAGAAAGGCAACCGCTTTATTATGCAGTGTAAGTTGTGTTTGCCCAAGACTACTGAACTGGCAGCTTATAAAAGCTCAACATCAAACCTGCAAGCATGTTGAGGTAAGTTAATAATACTTATATCTTTAGTTTACGTAACGTAATTGTTGTACTGTTGCGTTGCATCAGTGTGTAACATTGCTAATGTTGGTTGGCACCAGGGTTGGAAATTAACGGGGACTCGGGGCAAAATTGCTAGCTCTATTACCAGTGTCACGATTTAACTGTCGTATGAAGTTAATGAAAAGAGTTGTATTTTTGAGAATTGGTTATACAGTAATGCCCAATCACACACTTGTTGAGAATGCAGTGTCCAATCAAAGTATTGATTTCACTGCAGAAAACGCTGAAGTTGTTCAATGTGTGCGCTGAATCTGCATTTGCAATTTCTCTCATTATCGTAAATGACAAATTATAACTGGAGATTTTTTTTTTTTTTTTTTTTTTTGCTGTCTACATGCTCAGAGTATGTCTATACTCTTCCAAACAAGGAGAGTGCTGAGCACTGTCTGCTGCAGGCAATACACTGGCTAGGCATAAATGCCTCATACAAGTCCACTTCAAAATGACTGAACTATTCCTTTTAATATGAATGACACTGAATTTAATATAAACATGGTAATATAGCCACTATTTTTCATAGTCATGTTCATATCTTCAGCTCAGTCAGCAATAACTGTACATTATAAAATGTAAACCAAAATTTGGTGTGTAGAAAAACTTGTCTATGTAAATATTTCAAAATCAGTGTTTAATGAACATGACATTGATTTAAATAACGAAAATATTTTGTTACGGAGAAAACATCCATCAAAGCTGAAGGCCTTCAGTGACTTTGTGGCAACATGGAAGCGAACCCTGGAACCACCAGAAATTCCAAGCAAGCAAAAATAAGTGATGTAATGGCAGTGGGTGCAAACAAACGTGTGCCACAGGCAAAGGTCGACAAGCTTATGATTAACTTCATTTGTGAGGGTCTTCATCCATTTTCTTTGGTTGAACGACCTGCTTTTAAAGAACTTTTACTTGCACTGAATCCTCAATGCAAGGTCATTTCCAGACCCACTCTCCGGACCAGAATTGATGGAGCTGCCAATCAGTTGAAGAAGACTTTGGTGTCACACCTCAGTAAAGTCAGCTATGTCGCCACCACTACTGATTGTTGGACAGCGCACCAGTAAAGTTACATAGGGGTCACAGCTCATTGGATAGATGAAGAAACCTTGGAGCGGATATCCGCCGCACTTGCTTTTCAGAGATTGAAAGGGTCTCACACCTTTGATGTCCTGGCAGGGGCTCTTGATGACATTCATTGTCAGTATAGAATAAGGGGAAAAGTGGTAAGAACCACAACAGACAGTGGCTCAAACTTCATCAAAGCATTCAGTGTGTTTGGTGAGCAAAGCCAGACTGAGGAAGCAGAGTTAGAATCAGATCAAGACTCTTCTGAAGAGCCCAAAGCTGACTACCTGGACACATTAAGCATCCTGGAACAAGACAGCGGTCTTGAGTACCAGCTTCCGCCACAAAGGTGTGCATGCCACCTGTTAAATTTAGTCGCCACAACAGATGCTGCCATGGCAGAAAAGAACAATGATACATACTAATGGCTATCACGTGCAGCCTTTGGGAAATGTCAAGCAATGTGGAACAAGTCCAGTCAGTCATACATGGCAGCAGAAATTGTTGAAGAGAAATGCAAGCTCCAGCTCATCCAGCCAAATCAGACTAGGTGGAACTCTACATACATGGCTGTGGAGAGAATCATACGGATCATACAAGAGAAGGGCAAGAACGCTATCAGAAACGTCTGTGAAGAATTCAAAGTAAAAATGTGAGGATTTAAAAAAAAAATAATAATAAATTAATTTAAATATGACCCAAAAGAAAAACAGTGCTTGAAGTTACTCTGCTTATTTCTTTCTTCTTTTCTACTTGTGTAAAATTGTCAAAATACATTTCCATATTTTGCTACACATTCCACACTTATTCCTGCAGGAAATTTGTTAAAAGTTGCATGGGGTTTTTTTTTTTTTTTTTTAAATGCTATACAGGCCAGCTGAAATTGTTTTCCTGACCGAGTATTGCACTAATGAAACCTGTGGTGAAGGCTTTGAACATCCTTCAGTCTGACACCAACATGTACATGGGGTGGCTCCTGCCGGTAGTCTTCCAGTTACAAGCAAAACTCAGCAGACTAGAGACATCTTCCAAGATGTCTGCCCCTTATCAGAGCAGTTCAGGATGGTGTCCAAAAGCGCTTTGGTGGGATGATGCAAGACCCTGAACTGATTGCTACAGCAATCCTTCTGCCAAAATTCAAGACCACCTGGATTGAGAGGGCTGATATCATAGAAGCAGGTATGATTTCAATATTTTATTTCATAGTGTAATCAGTTATTAACTATTAATCCAAGTTTTGTCTACTTTACTATTTAACACAGTGATGTAAGTGCAGTGAAATCAGTCTTTGCAGTTTCTGCATTTTGATTAACTCTTTGCCACATTAATCAACTTAATTGCCAGAAATATTCAATATGCATTGTGTTGTCGCTCAATAGGTCTGGTCTATGTGAGACAACACCTTGACCAGATGGCAGAGGCCGCGGTGGAGTCGGCCAACATTCATCAGATGAAGATTTCTTCTCCTCAATGAAGTCCAGAAGGTCACAAGGTACAGGGGAGCTAGATGGGTACCTTGCCTGTGTCTCAAACAAAATTGATCTGTTGAACTCATTTCCACACATCAAAAACCTTTCTGTCAAACTCAACACTGGCCTTCCTGCCTCAGCCGCCTGTGAGCGTCTCTTCAGCAGAGCTGGACTGCTATTCACAGCAAAGCGAGCAAGGATTAACTCTGCTAACTTTGAAAACCAACTGCTGCTCAAACTTAAAGTTCATAGAGTAAGGATGGACATACAAATAAACTGTAAAGATATACAGAAGGGCAGGGCAATTTAAAAAAAAAAAAAAAAAAAAAAAGCTACCATGTTGTTCATTTCATCTTGTTATTTGACAGGTCTGTTATCTGACAATGGCACAGTTATGTCCTGAATACTTGACCCACTCCCTGACCCATTTTGATTTAAAGTTTTGCAGCATTACTGTTGTTAGTGTTTAAGAAAAGATGCTCTGAATCCACAGTTTATGCCATATTCAATGGTTGTAATGTTTAATGGGATGATCTGCACTAAAATGACTCCTACTTCCCTAAATGTTTTATGGTTCTTTTTTTATTTTCGTTATTGCACTTTGACTTGTAAAAGTTTTCTTCAATTAAAAAGTAGTTTGAGATTTTTATATCCCCTTGTCTTTTTTATTTATTTATTTTATTTTTTTTGAACCACACTAGAATCCCCCACCCACCCCCGCAGTTTAAAAAAAAAAAAAAAAAAAAAAAAGTTACTTGGTAAATTATACTCTGAGTACATTTAAAATGAGCTACTTTTTACTTTTACTTGAGTAGATTTTTAGACCGGGAACTTTACTTGTACTTAAGTACAATTTCATTGAAGTAACAGTACTTTTTACTTGAGTAGACTATTTTACTCTTTCCACCTCTGGTCCTAACCGCGCTGCTCTTCTCATCGCTATCAGGAGAATAAACGAACATCTTTAACTTGTTTGAATTACACATACAGTCTGTTTAGACGCAAAAGGTCTGATATTACTGCTGTGAAACGTTTTAACGAACTTACTGTAAGTTAACTGAAGACATCGTTGATTTCGAATGATTTGATATGGGACTGCGGTCAAGCCAGCCGCACTTGTTTTTTTTTTTGGTTTGCGCGTCTAATTGCACACTTATGGTATGGTTGCTGGGAGCGGTTAAAATGGATGTAAAGACGCTGTCATAACCAAGTATGTATCGCTGTCAAAGAGTATAGAAGACCAAGAGGCGAAACTCTGTAGAACCTTCCACTGCAGCAGCGGCGCCCAGCAGCAGTCCTGCGGTTCCGCCATTCTGGAGTGAAAGCGACTCCTCAATCCGCTAGATTATAGCTGTCGCAATGGCAAATATCAGCTGATTTGTTTAAAAAAAAAAAAAAAAAAAAAAAAAAAACCGTGCATTAAACCTGAAATAAGTCTGAACGGTAACAATAACGTACAATCACTAGACTAGTGATCATCAAATCCTTTTAACAGTTTATTTTACAGACTTTATTTTAAAGTCTTCCCTTTTTTCACAAAACCTTTTGGTCTCTAGAAACCATGTCAGTTTCGGCTGAAAATATTTCAAGTTCAAGTGTTAGCATTATAAACACTGAATTAATACCAACATATTAAATTAATGACAGAAAAATTAGGAATGTTTGACAATAAATATATAACAGCTTGACAGTAAACTGTTTTTGCAGTTTACTGTTAAAAGAAGACTTAAAAAAAAAAAAGAAAAAAAAAGTGTATATAATAAATATATAACACGTACATTCACTTTCTCCAAAATTGTTTAACGTTAATTATTTAATTGTGACAGACAGCAATGCATCATGTTCTAGATCATCATGTTTGTAGTGTGCTCCAGGGGATTAAAACGTACTAAAATATATATATATATATTATTTATTTATTTATTTTTTTCAGACCTAGTGGAGTAATAGTAAATAATAATATAGTAAGTAATTGTAAATGTTGCATAAGCGCATTATAACTTAGTGTCATCCATCCATTTAAATCATTATGTTTTCTATGGCTAGAACCTGCAGTCCCTAAAAGGATTTAAGTGTACTACCCAGCCAACATGTCCATGTGGGCCCTACATGGGATTTATCTGGGCTATATAGGTGTCAACTGGGCATGGGTTCAGAACACTTTGATGGGTTGAATGTGGGCCCCAACTTGGATAAATCTGTGGGCCCCAGTTAGGTTGCCCATTATTGTTTATCTGTGGGTCCCATATGGGCCACATTTGGGCTATATTAGTCTATATTTATAGTTACAAAAATTTAGTTTTTTTTGCAGTTGATTTTATTTTTATGCAAGTATAGGTAACTACATTACCCTAACAATTGAATAAATTGATTCAGTTTTAAGTATTTCATGTGTTTTTAAAGGATTATATCATAATGTACTGTATATAGGCTTCAACAATCCAAGACCATTTACTTTAGGAATAATTTCATTTTTATTTATAAGCATCTCCAAAAAAAGTAGGCCTACTCAAAAGTTTTTTTTTTTTATTTATTTTTTTTTTTCTTATAATCTAAAATCACTTGTCATTGCGTCATGTGATGATTGGCGTGCGTGTCTTCCCGCCTTCTCATTTAAAAAAAAAAATAAAAAATAAAACAGTTTTCCACTGTTAAGGAGCCGACTAGACGAGAGGCGTGCGGATCCATTTGCAGGGCTTTTATTTGACAGAGACGTGGTAAAAAACAAGCAAGGTTCATGCAATGGCAAACAGGTACAACACAGGCAAGACAAAGGAGTAGTCCTAAGGCAAGCGTGCGTCTCCGATCGGCGAACAATATCCAACAGGGCAAGGCAGAGAGATAATCCAGGTACACGAGCGGTAGTCCAAGAGAGGTACAAACAGAGTCCGAACAGGAAAGTAAAGGGTTAATCCAAGAAACACAGGCAAGAATCAAAACACTAGAAAACTGGCAAGGCAAGACTATAACAACTGAGTGGGCTCCGTAGAGTAGCTATCGCTAGGATATACGCCATACAATACTCGGGGAACTAGATCAGGATCTGAGTGTTTTTATATGGTGTGTAATAGCTCACAGGTGAGCGTGTGATTGGTGACAGTTGTATGTGTGTCGTCAGTGCAATGGTTGATGGGAATTGTAGTCTGGGGTAATGTGACAGTCTGTGCAATGTGTGAGTCAATGTGATGGAGGAGTGACCTCTGGTGGCGAGCGAATGGAAGTCCATGGACCGGATTCGTGACAGCCACTCACCACTTAAACACGGGCACCTGAGTGTCGATGGATAAACTCTAGGCCTAATCAATCAAGGTAAGATTTATATTTAATTTTATATTAGCCGAGTTACTGCTGCTTTTATCTAACTGGATATTTTTTTCAACGCGACGCGGCTGGCGGACCGGCTATGGCAAGCCGTTTTAACTTTTAATCTATAAACCGTACTATTATCTATTTTCATGCTACTAGTGCTTATTCTTTAGCTACTAGTGCTTATTTTTTAGGTACTAGTGTTTATTCTTTAGGTACTAGTGTCTTTTGTAAAGTTACTAGTACTTATTCATTAGATTAGGGGTGTCAAACTCAGTTCCTGGTGTTTATTCTTTAGGTACTAGTGTCTTTTGTAAAGTTACTAGTATTTATTCATTAGATCAGGGGTGTCAAACTCAGTTCCTGGAGGGCCGGAGACCTGCAGAGTTTAGATGCAACCCTAATTAAACACACCTGATCCAGCTAATCAAGTCCTTCAGGCTTATTTGAAAACTGCATGGTATGTGTGTTGGAGCAGGGTTGGAACTAAACTCTGCAGGGCTGCGGCCCTCCAGGAACTGAGTTTGACACCCCTGCTTTAGATACTAGTTCTTATTTATTAGATACTAGTACTTATTCATTAAATACTAGTACTTATTCCAATAGTGAATAGTATTTAATTATACTCTTATTGTTAAGAAAAAATAGAACAAGTTCTTATTTTTTTTAGTTACTAGTAACTTTTTAGACCAGATATATCCTGAACTTAATAGATACTAGTACTTTTTAAAATTTGCATTTCTGCCCAGTATGCTAATCGTATGTTGAATATTAATGAACCAGCAACATATAGGAGAGAGATTAGACAGGAAACTGAAACAAGGAGATGGATGTACTTTTTTTGAGGAAACCACATAGAAAAGAAACATTCATTTGTACACAAGCACATAGAAAACATATTTTTGTCAGTTTTGCAAAGACTCTTAATTTCGTAAATATAGTAGCCTAATGTGTTTGTTGGTCATCGAGTGACCTCTAGTGGCAAGATGGAGATAAGACACCAATTTTACAGTTTTTCTCAGTGGCTTTGATGCATTTCTCAGATCAGAAATGAAATTCTCTAAACTACTTGGTCAACCTCCACGTCATCTAGTCACTTGTGCACATCATAAAAGCAGTTTCTCATTCTTTTGAACAAGTTGCGATTGCTTTGGTACATTCATGCAACTGATTATGTGCATTTGTCTGCGGTTTCCTACATTATCAGTTGCTATTGTCATGTTGCTCAAAAGGTTTATAGTTCTCTGTGCAATAGTCTTACCCCTCAAAACATCTAGTCATTAGTTCATCGTATAAGTCATTAAATGCAAAATTGTTGATCTAGTTGTCATAAACTGTCAAGCATATTTTCTACACATTTCTGTTAGACTTTTTGTAAATTTGCCATGAATTGTGCAAATGAATCTTGACTTTCACTAATGAAGAGAATGTAGATCAAGCAATTATAAACTAGTTCTCTGAAATAACTCAAAGGTGCATCTTATGAACCTTCAACTGGAAAACATATATAATTCTGACAATGGATGAACACCCAGAAAACGATCAGGGTCAACAGCCGAGAGGAAGAAGAGGAGTAAGGATGCCTGGTGGAAGTGTACAGAGGCAAAACAGAGGAAGAGGCCAAGGAAATAAGGGCCACTACTGTGTACCATGTTGTCAATCATGGCCTTACAATGGCTGAAGGGTGCAGCTACATATTGGGAGATCGACCATATCCTCAATAATTCAAACATTTCGAAACCGTCTCTTTCAATCAATATCCCATATACAGTAATGTGTAAATTTGTACTTTTGAAATGGATGTGGCATAAGAAGTGCAGCCTTCTGCATTTCAGTACAGTAACTGTCATCCAAACTGTTTCCATAGTTTACATCAGGTAATACTAACAGAGTGCACTGTTATACTGACAACATGACTAAGCATTTTGAATTATCTTGTTTGTGAACAATGACACAAGGACATTTCATTCTGATGGCTCTGATATGTTCATTGACATAAATACTTACTTTAGAGAGATTAACTAAAGATTTTGAGTAAGTTACAGGCTTTTGCAGGTAATCCATTGAGAAATGCACATACTTCTTTGCAAATATTAAGGACGATTCGAGAAATGCACCAAAGCAGCTGAGAAAAACTGTATTATCTATTATTTTCCTCTTTTCCTCCAGTAAAAACAATAAATATCATATCAGGGCTGTACGTTAACTGTCATGAATCTGGTTCATGGACTTCTGTCCGCTGGCCACCGGAGGTCGCTATTCCATTACACTGACTCTTGCACGTCACCCACGGACTACAATTCCCATCATTCTTTGCACTAAGTACAAGCAGCCATCTCCCTAATCACACGCTCACACCTGAGACTCATTACACAATCACACACACTACATAAGCCATGGACTTTCTCAGTTACACTGCCGAGTATTGATCTGCGTATAGCACTCCTCAAGCGCTAGCTGCCTTACCGTGCCATTCCGTGTTTCTGTTCAGTTCCAGTATTATCCTGCGTTTTTCACTCCCCTAGTGTTAGCTGCGATATGGAACCTGTTTCTTGTTTTCTAGTCTGTGTTCCCTGTATTTACCCCTGTCTCACCGTTCGGACTCTGTTTGCCCCTGCTTGGATTATATCTGTGTACCTGGACTATCTCTCTGTCTTGCCCTTTGGATATTGTTCGCGCCTTGCCTGGATTATTGCTCACGTTTAGGATTACCTCTCTCGTCTAGCCCTCTATATACCTGTTTGCCATTTGTTCGACACCTGCCTGTATTTGACCATGTTTCACAATAAAAGCTTGCACTTGGATCCGCACGTCTCACGTCTCATCAGCCCTGTTACAGTTAACTTTTTTGCATATAGCACTGGTGCTACAGACTTTGAATGTTTTTACATAAATATTCTATACAGGACACACTGGTGCTACAGCCACTGAATGTTTTTACATTAATGTTCTGTACAAGGCACACAAAAGCCAAACCTTATGTTTTCAGACAAACATTTTCTTTATTTAGGAAAAAGACCAAAAAACAAACAAAAAAACATCTTTTGGTATGGCAAGATGTCTTAAAATTTATTTATTTTTTAACATTTAAACTTAGACCACATTATTAGATTACCTTTTGACTTTATGAATACATATAAATGATAGCTTAATTTTTTTTTTTAGCTTTTTTTGTGCATTTATTTCAAGACCACATGTATAATTTTTTGTCACTTGTGTTGTCTTTGTTAGCAATATTAAAAGTTTTTATGAAATATTATTTCTTTTTTTTTTCCAGCACGTAGTCAGAGTTACAGGAAAATTATGAAAATGCAAGAAATAAGTAGATTGTGTTTTATTTATTTAATGTGACAGAAAAACAGTACAGTAACATAGCAACACAGCAAAGTAACACCAGTGATATACATAAGACCTGATATACTGATCTTCACTGGTGTTACCCATCAGGAAGGTAACACCAGTGACAGTAACACCAGTGACAATTTTCATGAAAAATGCATTTTACAAAATGTCTGCTGCAAAGTATCAAACCACATGTTGTCAATCATGGTATACTCACTAAATTAATTAGTGTAAACCATTTTTATTATAGTTTTTTTTTTTTTGTACAATTCCCTAACAATAAATAGGTCATACCAGTGACGTCAACTAAAAGCTTCATATGAAATCATAAGATAAATGAGAAAATTTCTGATAACTGAAAAGAAACCGTGGACTAAACATGGGCCTTTTTTCATAGATCTTTAGAAAACAGGAAGGAGGAAGTTGAGTGATGTCATCAGTGTGATTTTTTTTTTTTTTTTTTATTCCAAATAAAAGACTTTTGTTAAGCGGTAACACCAGTGACACAACTCCAGGGGACCACTATTTTCATTATATACTTTATAATATTTATTTGGAATTTAATTTTTTTTTTTTTTTTTATGCCATTTACATCATATATTTGACAGTTATGAATAGACTTTTGTATTTTAAATGGTAGAAAATCCTGTTTTTAACCTCAAAATAAAGCACTTTCCCTCTGTACATGGCTGTGGGGACAAGCAGTTTTGTGGTACTTGGAATTCTATCTAATTTAAATCCTGAAAAATGTATCGCAGTTTTATACAATAATATTTGCCAGCACAACTGTTGCCAACATTGATAATTCTAATAATAAATTAGCATATTAGAATGATTTCTCAAGGATCATGTGACACTTTTGACTGGAGTAATGGCTGATGGAAATTCAGCTTTGCATCACAGAAATAAAATATACTTTAAAGTATATTAAAATAGAAACCATTGTTTTATATTGTAATTGTCACGGTGCACACAGCGGGGATGAACGAGGAACACGAGACGAGGAGTAAGCTCAAATATAACAGTCTTTAATCCAGACAAGACAGGGCAATACAAGGCAGGGCAGACACACAGAAACACCGGGAGTAACGAGTAGACCAGACGACAACTAACTGAACAGGCAGGAACTAATATCCACAAGATAATTAACTAAACACAGCTGAATGAAATCATAAACAATCAAACTTGACGAGGACAGGAACAGGAAGGACCAAATAAAGGCATGGAGGGGGAAACACACAAGACACGACAGACATGACTGTGACAGTAATAATATTTTGCAAGATTACTGTTTTTTTTTTATGTATTTTTGATCAAATAAATGCAGCCTTGATGAGCATAAGAGACTTCTTTAAAAAACATTACAAGTCTTACTGATCTAATACTTTTGAACAGTAGTGTGTGTGTGTGTGTGTGTGTGTGTGTGTGTGTATATATATATATATAATATATATATTAATTTCAGTAATTTTAAGTAGGCCTTGACATCAAAACGTTAGTGACACTCGACCTAAAACTAAAAGATTATATTATTATTAGTAGTAGTATTTGTTGTATATTATGTATATTATGTATATGTTATTATATTGTTATATATTCTTTCTTTTATCTGCATTTTACCACTGTTCTAGCTTGTTTCCTTCTAATAAACCTGGAGTTGCACAATAAATATTGTTGGCTATGTGTCAAATTGTTGTTTTGTTCCTAGATTCTTCAGTGCTGATGGCCTTCTGCACCCTAGCAATGTTGGAGTGAACCTCCTGTAACATCTCCAAGATGCTATGAACCGCAGGACTAGTAAGTAAAATCTCAAACATACACTACTGTTTCATAAGTTTGGAGTTGGTATGATTTTATGTTATTGAAAGTCTCTTTTGCCCACCAGAGTTTAATGTATGAAATGAATACAATTTACTACAATTTAAAATAACTGTTTTCTATTTGAATATATTTAGAGAAGTAATTTATTCCTGTGATGATAAAGCTGAATTTTCAGCATCATTACTCCAGTCTTCAGTGTCACATGATCCTTCAGAAATCATTCTAATATGCTGATTTGCTTCTCAAGAAACATTTCTGATTATTATCAGTGTTGAAAACAGCTGTTACACTTCATTTTTTCAGGAATCTTTGATGAATAAAGTTTTACAAATAGTACAGCGTTTATTTGAAACAGAAATGTTTGCTCTAACTTTTGATAATTGATAAGACATTGATAATAATCAGAAATGTTTCTTGAGCAGCAAATCAGCATATCAGAATGATTTCTGAAGGATCATGTGACACTGAAGACTGGAGTAATGCAAATTCAACTTAGATAACAGCATAGAAAACTGTTGTGTTAAATTGTAATAATATTTCAAAATATTACTGTTTTTACTTCATTTTGATCAAATAAATGCTGCCTTGGTGAGTAGAAGAGACTTCTTTCAAAGATGTAAAAAAAATCTTACTGACCCCAAACTTTTGAACGGTAGTGTAAATTACAGTTATGATGTTCCACCCACTTAAATGATACTTTGGCATGTGTAGTCCATTATAGAGAGACTGCCTGTTCCCCAAATAATGAGGACAAATAATACATTTACTAAGGGATCACATGAAACACTTGATCAATAAACTGATTTTTGAGAGCATTAGTGGCAGTGTGCCGATTTCTGTTTATTGATAGGTGAAGTGTTTCATGTGATTGAGCACCTGCCTAAAGTTTTTGGATGTGCGCATATTACACCTTCTTGTGATTAAACTAGATATATATATATAGCAAAATAAGCACAAATGGGGGCAGCAGCAGCTATGGTGCTTGGCCTGTAATGAGGACACAAAATTCTAATACCAAGGATTTATCAAAGTCCACTAAAGTAAGTAGAGCTTTTTGGTATTTTAGTTTGAAATAGCCTTCCTGATAATGTTTGGGGCTCAGATACTCTCTTTTAGTTAAAATTAAAATTAGATTATTAAAATGCATATTTTAGCCAAGTATTCACACAACACATCTGATAACCATGCACTCCAGTTATATGCGATGAAATAAATAATCTTTTGTCTGAAATAATATGAACAGCAGCTATGCTAAACTTTCCCCTTTTGTTTTCCTGTTTCTATCTCAGGATGCCCAGCCCAAAGTTACTAGAGATTAAGCCAGCTCCAGATTGGATCCAGACTCACTTGTGAAGACTTCAGATGATGCCAACGCTCACAAACACTTCAGATGATGGTAACTGTACATGGACACACAAAACTGACAAATATTATCCTTATATTACCTATATAAAATGTAAATTTGACTATTTTCAACCCCCTTTGTATTATCGCAAAATCTCTAATATCTGTAAATGAACAATATTTACTCTTTCTCTGAATAATGTGTACCTATATATCCCCTTTTATTTGTAAGCAGCACTCCACAGGATGATGCAAAATGAAATGACGAGTTTTGACAAAATGACACTTTTTGCAGCATCAAAATGAAAAAATGCTGTTTTGCATCAGTTTTGCTGACAAATAAACTAGGTTCCTCTGAGAAAGAATAAACATTGTTCTTTTACATATGTTACCAACATTGTAACAATACAAAATGGATTGAAAATTGTTGAACTTACCCTTTAATAATGTTGAAGGGTAGTGTTTAACTGAACACATGACTAGAGTCTTGTTTAGTAAGATTTTAACAGAAAATATTTTAGAATTTTTATCATGCATTTAAAACATTTTAACTTCTTAATTACTGTTTGCCTAGTTTTTATTTTGTGTTTATGTAACTCTTGTATTATTGTAACTCAATTTTTGCCATGAAGATAGCCTTCGATGCTGACAGTACTGAACATATGACTTGTATTAGGAACTACTGTCATATGGACATTATTTTGTTGCCAGAAGATGGTCTTCCCCAGTGAGTCTCAGTGACCTCTGGCTGATTAAAGGATGTTTTTAAATTGTAACCTTGAAATATGCATTTTCTGTAAACCTACTTTGAAATGAAAAGTATTGTGAAAAGTGCTATACTTATACAACATATAACCATGGTTTTACTATAGTAAAACTGAAGCAAGCATGATTGTAGTAACCATGTGGTTTTTTTTCAAACCATGGTTTTGATGCCATATTCTACTATAGTAATATTGTTTGTTGTGGAGTTTATATCTGTATAGAGTGCTATGAAAATAGGAAGCAGACTACCAGTGTGTCACTTTTTGATTTGTATTCGCTGATTTTATTCCATTTTCTCTATTATGGTAAATTATTAGTACTTAAAGATGTATTATTTCGATTTTTTTTTCCCGCAGTATTTTAAAGGGAATGAGCTGTTCTGATCTGAAGCATGAGAAAATCTAAAATGGTGGGGTTGAAGACCGAGAAAGCAATGAAAAAACGTAATTTCCTTTAATGTACATTAAAATTACATTACATGTATATATCACAGTTATACTACATTAATATTAGAATTATGTTAACAAAAAAATCAACCAAATCAACACGAATGAGTGTGAGCTTTCACAGTTTCTTACGAAAATTAATCATTTCCAAGCCTAACTAAATAACTGGAGGCAGAGTTATTTTTAACACCATGTAGATCACAAACCACTGAAATCGGTTGATAAATGTAAACGTTATCGTGTTTTTATCCAGAAAAACCGCAGCTCCTCCGTTTACCTCCACTTGTTTTTAAAGCAGTCTTGCCCGGACAAACATGGCGGACTCGTTGACGTATTGCAGCAACGGCTCAAAGCGGCCAATGAGGCGTCTAGGTATTTTATATGTCTATGCTCTTTTTGACGTTCGCTGGCGGACGTTTTGAGGACGTCCACTTACGTCCGCATTTGGTCCTCTATTTGACATTCGCTGGCGGACGTTCGGAGGACATTGATCCGAGCCAGTTTGTGAATGTTCCTGTTTCGTCCCTCATCTGCCATTTCCATTACAACACTTGAAAAATCCAGTCGCCCATGCGTGGGCTTTTATCAGACCTGACACCTTGCAACTCAGACAAAGAGAGTTGACAAAATTAAACTAAAATATAAACTCAAATTGGATTTAAAAGGGTATTTGGGTGAAGTCAGCTAAAATGGGCTATCAGGTAAAATGGGCCAAATAAGGTTGTAGCGTCATATCGCTTAAATTTTTTTATAGTCAGTCACAATAACTGATCTTGCATTGTTGCTTCAACACTTATTAACATGTAACAATAAATTTGATTGGTCTGAGTTTCCTAAGGCAGGCAGGGCAGAGTGTAACATTAAGCTTGTCAGAGAAATTATAAGGTAAGTGAGCCACATAGTAAATTTCATTCATCACTAATAAGGGTAGGCCTACTAAAGCAATTATAAGTATGCTTACCAACAAAGTAAAGGTTTATGAACAATGTTTTGACATGCTCTTTCAAATAAAAAAAGTTTAATTTAAAAAAAGAAACTTCGTTTTTTGTGGAAAAGGTTATTTTAGGTAGAAATGGCTGTTTAAGCTAAAATGGGCCACAATTTTCAGCTAAAATGGGCTACATATACACACATTTTTACACAGAAATTGAGGGTGAAAATAAGTTTATAGGACTATATATGTATGCATACAAAACCTAGTCTTTAAAAAAATACATACATAAACTACCAGTCAAAAGATTTTGAACAGTGAGATTTTTAATGTTTTTAAAGAAGTCTCTTCTGTTCACCAAGCCTGCATTTATTTGATCCAAAATACAGCAAAAACAGTAAAATTTCAAAATATTTTTGCTATTTAAAATAACTGTTTTCTATTTGAATATATTTTAAAATGTAATTTATTCCTGTGATCAAAGCTAAATTTTCAGCATCGTTACTCTAGTCACATGTTCCTTCAGAAATCATTCTAATATTCTGATTTGCTGTTCAAGAAACTTTTTTTTTTATTCAGTTGAGTACATTTTTCAGGATTCTTTAATGAATAGAAAGATCCAAAGATCAGCATTTATCTGAAATAAAAAGCTTTTGTAACATTATACAATATACCATTCAAAAGCTTGGAGTCGATAGTAAAACTATTTCAAAATGTTACTGTTTTTGCTGTATTTTGAATCAAATAAATGCAGGTTTGGTGAGCAAAAGAGACTTTTTAAAAAAAAAAAAAAACATTGAAAATCTTACTGTTCAAAAACTTTTGGCTGGTAGTGTACATGCACACAAAAGACACCAATGCACAGAAACACACACCTATACAACATGATCAGTTCATTTTTAATTGCATTGTTTAATGAAATATTCATTCCACTTTCTATTTAATGAAATGCATATGGTGCTGTTGCTATGGCACACTAAAGACAATAGTGTCAATTTACTGTTAAAAATAAAATGATTTCAGCCGAAATTACCTGTGTTGTTCTCTTTTTATATTGGCCCATTTTATCTGAACAGCTGGCCCATTTTACCTGAATGTTGTGCCGTGGCTCAAGAAGGTACCTGCTCTAACTCTCATAATTTTAAAACAATTATACTTTTTGACATTTAAAAAATATATACATATTTAAGAGACCCATGCTAATTTATAAAAATATCATTAGTTTTCATGCATAGCTTATTTGATGGTATTATAAGTCATTTACCAAAACGTGGCCCATTTTAGCTGACTTCACCCTATTCCTTAAAACAAAATCTCTTTTTTTAACTGTGATAATAGAATGCAAAAAAAAAAAAAAAAAATTCTTTTGTTTTGCAAATTGATATTATTATTATTATTATTATTATTATTATTATTATTTTACTATAGTATAATAGATTTGAATTCATTGTAAAATGAAGTTAATATTAAATTAATAATTTTCATTTCTTGAAAAAGAAAACAGGAGTAACTTCTGTAATTAAAAATGTCATCAAATCAGGAGTCTGTTTTCAGCATTTAAACATCAAAATCATGATACCCTTCAATAATGTAATTGAACATATAGGCTACAATTAGGTTTATGCATTCCCCATGCATGAAGAAAATAAGGTCGCATCCCAGGAGCTCTAAAATAATGTTATAGAGTGATGAATACAGGAAAACATGAAGAAAATAAAGTGGAAAATAACACAGGTAAGACAAATAAATTAATTCTTTCCATTTTAAACTGTTGGTAAGCCGACAAGAAAAGTTATTTAGGAAAATTATTATTTTAGTTATTGCATTTAAGACTGCTATACCACGTGCAGCTCAAAAAAAAGAAGATAGGCTACAAGCAAGTGTCGATCAAATGAGCACATGATCAAATGACATCATTTTAGGGCATGCAGCATGTATCCATGGCAACGCTCAGCTGCTTAGTGACAGTTAACGGTCCTCGATGATTTCCTCAGACACGGCCTTGAGTTTTAGCTTTTGTCGGTCGAAAAGGTATTAATACTTTTATATTTGTAGACATTAGCTACTGTAACCAATTTGTATCTTGTAATGCTTACATTTTATGAAAAGTTTACCTTTTTAAACGTTTGCTGAAGTTGTCCGTCGTGTACGGCAGCTGACCGTTAGCCTATGAACACTAAAGCTGAAATGATTAAACGTATATAATATTGACAGATATTGAACTTAAATATTGAATTTCCATATGGGAAAAATACACACTGAGACGCCTATATGAGCCAAAAAGCCCATTTGGGATGGCCTATCTTCATATGTGCGCTAATTTCGGACCGCTTGGTCTAAATCCAAATTGTCAACAACAACAAATTTTTTTTTCAATGGATAAACGGTAGTCCTAGACATATTAAATCAATCAAAACACTACTTAATGTGTTTATTTTGTTGTTTTAGTTTATAAGACAACAGGAAGAATTGCCATCGGACTAACCCCACAGATGACAACCAGACACACACGGAAAAAGAACCGCAATTTTAATTGTTCAATTAAAATAAACATGCTTTGCTCCATACAACGTGTCTGTTGTCTTTGATTAGCCTAAAAGTAAAACAAAATGACATTCAGAGGACTTAAAGCGAAAGTCCGGAGGACGTCTTTGCGGACATCAAGGGGACCCTACACGCTGACGTCCGGGTCACGTTCGCAGAGGCCGTTTAGGGGACGTCCTGGGGACCTTTTTTTGTTAGCTGGGGGGAGATTTCAGATATAAAAACGTGGACCTGTGAGAAAATGTTTACTCAATGAAATCATGGCGCGGTGGCTTCACTTGTTGCAGCGTGAATGTCGTCTCAGCGATATCTATCACTGCGGGAGAATGTGTCAGCGTGGATGCGCATCGTCTACGCCGGGCGTAGTTGCGCCTGATCTTAGTTTTAGTTGGTGCAACAGGTGTAAATATTTATCGTAAAGCTGGACGTTGCAAAGCCCAGCGTAGGGCTTACACCCAGCTTTTTTATGTCTAGCTGGTGCAACTGGCCCCAGCGGCAGCTGCCGCGGGTGGTCCATAACAATGAGTAAAACGCCGGTGAACCGCGCCCACGAGGACACCGGGATTTACAGCTACATCGTCCAAACATCAGCCGGAGAGCATTTCCAATCAGAGGCCGACGTCTTGGCGACATCTTCCCTATTAGCAAACGCTCCCTGAGCGACATCGTGCAGATGGAATTTTGTATGTCGGGTCGACGTCGGCCCAACGTATGTGTGCTGTTATAGCGCTTTTCTACTGCATGGTAGGACACGGTACGGTTCAGTACGGCTCACTTTTGGGGGGTTTTCCACTGGGTACAGTACCTAGTACCTGGTACTTTTTTATGTACTACCTCGGCCGAGGTTACAAGCGAGCCGTACCGTTACCAAAACGTGACGTGTAATCTCTGCTGATCACTGATTGGCCGGAGAAAATCGTCACTGCCTGCGTCATTGAACTTGCGACACAAGACACAACAGAGAACAGGATAAAGTTTGTTTTGTGTGTGTGTGTGTGTGTGATTATTTGAGGGGATTAAGTGAGTATTAAGTAAGTGAAGGAAAGGGAATATACAGTTTTATTATAACCGATTATCTGATCCACACTCCGGAGCAGAGGGGGGCGGTAATGCACCAAAAAGCTGGATGCCAACCGCCGTAAAACTGGAAAGAAGAAGAAGAAGAACAGAGAACAGACCCGCTAGATTTAAATCAGCACAGCCAGCGAAGGATCGAACGCGCCTGTTTTGAATGAGCGCACCTTTCTTTTAACAACCAAAAAATGGCTGTTTCGTGGTCTGTTGAGGAAGTACAGACTGTCCTCTCGTTGATAGCCGAGGAGCGGATCCAGCTAGAGTTTGATGAAGCGACGCGGAATTAAAACGTTTTTCAGGAGTCATGGCAGTAGAGGCGGCGCAATTATAACGACATGTAAATAATCCCGCCCAATCTAAAGCGGTACTAAACTGCAGTGGAAACACAAACCGAGCCGAACCAAGCCGTGCCGAGCCGAGTCATACCACGCAGTGGAAAAGCGCCATTTGGGACAGATAGCCTATATTCTCCATCTGTAAATGTTAGAAAGCCATGGAAATATTTCCATTTTGCTGTCAGAAGTGCATGAGCCTTTTGCTTTGCGATTCTCTGCTAAACTTCACAGACTTCATTTAGAACAATCGCCGCCGCGCGCATGCGCGCCAAACAGACGGAGCTCAATTAAATAGGAGCGCAATAACTCTGACCAAAATGTACATTTTGCTGAAATATTTGTAGTTGGACATTTTAAACCTACAAGTGCGTGTATTTGTATGATAGCACTAACTGTAAAGTGACTGCAATGGGGTAATCAAAATAGCCTTTTTACTCAATTAGCCTAGTCTGTTTTTTTTTTATTTTTTTTTATTAAGTTTAGTAAATTTAACTTCTGCTTTAAAAGCATTATTTTTGTTTTTAGATTGCAATGTCACAATGTTAGAATGTAATGTGATTTTAACCCTTTTTTGCACATTATATATGCCTACAGGGTTACATTCACTTTATTTGTTTATTTGTTTAATCCAAATACAAAATACTGAGATATATATCGTATACCGCAAATCAGCCAAAAAATACAGAGATATGAATTTTTGCTCATATCACCCAGCCCTACTTTGAAGAAACGTTCATTAGTATAGTAATATTTTGCTCGATGCGCCCTCTTGTGGGCTCAGGAGAGAAGCCAAAAGCTTTCCCTCCCCAACAGAATTTATGCCTTTTAAATTCGAATATAATTAGAATTTTGATCATATTTTAGTACAAAATTCGAATTTAGTTTTTCAGCCAATTTGACAGCCCTAATCTATACTATTATGTTCTCTTGACCTCTTAGGTCTTATCTGCTTTCTAACTCCATTTCTCAACTGCAGCTCCAACAACTTTGCCTGTATGTGTGTTTGTTCTTTTGCGTTACAAACTCTAACTGCCTAACTAGAATCCCCTTCATTCTAATTGCGCTATAGCTCCCTGTCTCTAGCTCCCTAACTCTATATCTATCTATCTATCTATCTATATATATATATATATATATATATATATATATATATATATATATATATATATATATATGTATGTGTGTGCATCTCAATAAATTAGAATGTCGTGGAAAAGTTCATTTATTTCAGTAATTCAACTAAAATTGTGAAACTCGTGTATTAAATTCAATGCACACAGACTGGAGTAGTTTAAGTCTTTGGTTCTTTTAATTGTGATGATTTTGGCTCACATTTAACAAAAACCCACCAATTCACTATCTCAACAAATTAGAATATGGTGACATGCCAATCAGCTAATCAACTCAAAACACCTGCAAAGGTTTCCTGAGCCTTCAAAATAGTCTCTCAGTTTGGTTCACTAGGCCACACAATCATGGGGAAGACTGCTGATCTGACAGTTGTCCAGAAGACAATCATTGACACCCTTCACAAGGAGGGTAAGCCACAAACATTCATTGCTAAAGAAGCTAGCTGTTCACAGAGTGCTGTATCCAAGCATGTTAACAGAAAGTTGAGTGGAAGGAAAAAGTGTGGAAGAAAAAGATGCACAACCAACCGAGAGAACCGCAGCCTTATGAGGATTGTCAAGCAAAATCGATTCAAGAATTTGGGTGAACTTCACAAGGAATGGTCTGAGGCTGGGGTCAAGGCATCAAGAGCCACCACACACAGACGTGTCAAGGAATTTGGCTACACTTGTTGTATTCCTCTTGTTAAGCCACTCCTGAACCACAGACAACGTCAGAGGCGTCTTACCTGGGCTAAGGAGAAGAAGAGCTGTACTGTTGCCCAGTGGTCCAAAGTCCTCTTTTCAGATGAGAGCAAGTTTTGTATTTCATTTGGAAACCAAGGTCCTAGAGTCTGGAGGAAGGGTGGAGAAGGTCATAGCCCAAGTTGCTTGAAGTCCAGTGTTAAGTTTCCACAGTCTGTGATGATTTGGGGTGCAATGTCATCTGCTGATGTTGGTCCATTGTGTTTTTTGAAAACCAAAGTCACTGCACCCGTTTACCAAGAAATTTTGGAGCACTTCATGCTTCCTTCTGCTGACCAGCTTTTTAAAGATGCTGATTTCATTTTCCAGCAGGATTTGGCACCTGCCCACACTGCCAAAAGCACCAAAAGTTGGTTAAATGACCATGGTGTTGGTGTGCTTGACTGGCCAGCAAACTCACCAGACCTGAACCCCACAGAGAATCTATGGGGTATTGTCAAGAGGAAAATGAGAAACAAGAGACCAAAAAATGCAGATGAGCTGAAGGCCACTGTCCTGGCCACTGTCCAAAACCTGGGCTTCCATACCACCGCAGCAGTGCCACAAACTGATCACCTCCATGCCACGCCAAATTGAGGCAGCAATTAAAGCAAAAGGAGCCCCTTCCAAGTATTGAGTACATATACAGTAAATGAACATACTTTCCAGAAGGCCAATAATTCACTAAAAATGTTTTTTTTTTTTTTTTTTTTTTTATTGGTCTTATGAAGTATTCTAATTTGTTGAAATAGTGAATTGGTGGGTTTTTTGTTAAATGTGAGCCAAAATCATCACAATTAAAAGAACCAAAGACTTAAACTACTCCAGTCTGTGTGCATTGAATTTAATACACGAGTTTCACAATTTGAGTTGAATTACTGAAATAAATGAACTTTTCCACGACATTCTAATTTATTGAGACGCACCGGTGTGTGTGTGTGTGTGTGTATATATATATTAGTTTGCCCACTGAAGCTAAGCAGGGTTGAGCCTGGTCAGTACCTGGATGGGAGACCTCCTGGGAAAACTAGGTTGCTGTTGGAAGAGGTGTTAGTGCGGCCAGCATGGGGTGCTCACCCTGCAGTCTATGTGGGTCCTAATACCCCAGTATAGTGACGGGGACACTATACTGTCAAAAAGCACCGTCTTTCGGATGAGACGTTAAACCGAGGTCCTGACTCTCTGTGGTCATTAAAAATCCCATGGCACTTCTCGTAAAGAGTAGGGGTGTAATCCCGGTGTCCTGGCCTGATTCCCTCCACTGGCCCTTGTCAATCATGGCCTCCTAATAATCCCCATCCACTGAATTGGCTCTATCGCTCTCTCTCCTCTCTACCTGTAGCTGGTGTGTGGTGAGCGCACTGGCACCGTTGTCCTGTGGCTGCCGTCGCATCATCCAGGTGGATGCTGCACACTGGTGGTGGTTGAGGAGAGACCCCCCACATGATTGTAAAGCGCTTTGGGTGTATGACAATACACAATAAAGCGCTATATAAATGCATCATTCATTCATTCATATAATTTTTTTTTATATACTATCTGTATTGTTTAGCAATTCATGCAGCAGGAGGTGACTTGACTAGTCATTCTCACTTACCTATAAGTTAATAATTAAAATTATTAATAATCTACCTATCCCACTAAGTTAAGTTATTAGGTCTCTTCCTCACTTAGTACTGGGATTTTTTTATATTTGATCTCTGTAATTTCAGCTTTTGACCAATCATTCTGAATTTGTTTAGTTACTTTCCTTAGCTGCAATATTTTTTCAGCCTTACTTTATGCTGCAGTCTTGTATCCCTCTGTATTTCTAATTTCGTCTCTTTACCTGCACTTTTTGTATTCAATATTGATGAAAATGAGTCATTTTCTTGCTCTCTTTCTAAACTATCTGTAAAACTTCTTATTTCCATTTCTGACTTATCTTGCTGTGCTCCTTCTCTCTCTGAAGCAGAAACTGCTGTCCTGCAGGGTTCTGTAGTTCTTTTTCTTTTAATATATAACTTTGTTTACATTTATCTCTATCACTATTATTCATTAACAGTTTAATTTCGGAGGATATTCCTCTTCTGAATTCCTTATTATTCCTGACAACATTCCATTATTTACAGCTGTCATAGAGTGTCTATACTGTCCTGTCCATATAAGGTTAAATGTATTATTTTAACCCCTTTACTGATTCTAATTTGAATCCAGGATAACATTATTGGTTCAGCTCAGAGCATTTAATAGTACATATATTCACTCTATAATTTGTCATAACAGCATGCATTATTCTACAGTGGCGCTTCGGTGGTAGTTCTGTTTGATCTTGGACTCTGCACTTTTAACTGCTCACGTGTATTCTACATTTCTTGTAATTGCTTGTTCTCCTAGCAGGTTAAAAATTGCATCTGAAATTCTTTTTATTTTGTAATGTGATCTCTTCAAGTTCGTTATTCTGCTCTCACTAAGTTTCACATTCCTAGTGTCTAATAGAGTTATCATAAATCTTAATGTCTCTGGTTCATCTGCACTCTGAGAATTTTTCACAGTTTTTAGACACTTGATTTTACAACTTCTCTTATCCTCATTTTTCCCTGTTTAGTAATCTCATTAGTCTACGTATTCTAAATTGTAGTCTCATCATCATTTGTTTATTATCCTCTAATTGTAACCTTCCTGCATTAAAATTTGTTTGTTAAATTCCTTTTCAAGCTGCACAACGCTCTGTAACTAACTGACTTAATTTTTTTTATTTTTTTTTATTTTTTTTGTAAGTTACTCTTCTGTTTGGAACAACTTTCTTGTTCCAATTTCATCATCATTTTCTATTTTTTATTGTATTTTTTTTTTTTTTTTTTGCCAGATATTTTTGTCTATTTAATTTTAATGTTTAACTAGACTTATTTTCTCTTTCCTGTTTTAACTATTTAATTTTCTTTATCATACACTTTTAATTAATCAGTCTTTCTAAACACTGCATAAATTCTGACTCATGTGATTCACTATTTTTTGCTCTCTTTATGCTATAGAGAGTAATTCAAGCTCTAACTTCTACAACTCTCTCATTGCGACTGTTGTAAATCTATTACAGGCAATTTTACGGGCTGCGGATGAGCTGCAACGATCCTGGCTACTCATGTCCTTTCTTATTTTTATTACTTTTATTTGTCAGATTCTTTCTATTGTTGTTTGTAATTGTTGTTTATTTAACAGACTTACTGTTAATTTAATTCAGCTATACCCGTAATTTCACATAGATACGCTTCAATTAAAAATGACCGGATGTTAAAATTGTCTTGTACCAATTAAAGTTAAATATCTACTTTAATTCTCTGCTTAATTTTACTTTCTACATTTATTGTGTCATCTCTAGTTTTTAAGCTTTAAGCTCGCTGCACTCAAAAGTTTTTCATCTGTTTCAATGGTACGGCATAACTTATTTGACAGAAACCAGATCTTGCCTGCGCTGTCGCTACTATATGGTTGAAGCCATTTACACAGATTTCCTTTCTCTTACAACACTCGGCTTTATCGGCTAAACAAACCTTCACAGCCCTCTCAGCTCATAAGGTTTACTAATTTTCACGCGCACACTCAACCCTTTCTGGGTCATATAAATAATTCCCTCTGAATTCTTCTATTCTCTTTTGGGTCTTACAGGATACATTTTTCCTCAATTTCTTATTTCATGTTCTAAATGTCAAAAACGTCCGAACGATTAAGCCAACTGTCGAGCAATTGGTCATCAATCCTGGCCAGTAATTGACGATCAATCTGCCCCGGGCACGTTGAGCGCCATGTTTTATGTTGCTAAATTTCCTACACCTTCCACCTTATTTATCCTCAGGTTAGGTAAAGAAAGTCAAATCTGTCCTATCTCATAAGCATCTAAGTTCATACTTACAAAACAGGACACAGAAGACTTCTCCATGGTCTGTTCTTAGCTATAAATCAATGCCAGGGAGGCAGACTTGTGTTATATAAATACAAGTCAGTTTATTATTACAATTAGTAAGTATGCTATACAAATATTCTACAACTACTGTATATAAGTATTAAATAAAGTATAAATATGAAAAAGTTCTTTGCTCAAGGCAATATCAGCGATGGTTCTGGTGCCGGAGAGCTCTTCAGGTGGTCTCGAAGCAGCATCTGATTTCATCATTGAACTTCAGTCTCTTATAGACAGCAGGTGGATCCCGATGTTTTATGAAATCATACTAGAAATCCCCTCAGAAGTTGTTTATAAAAGGCCTTGCATCTTCATTTTTCTTCTTCGGGATTCTTTGCTCTGCTGTCTTCTACTCTTCATCTGAAACACACCAGCTGAGGTACTGTCCACCTTCTTTTTTCCTCAACGCTCTTGCTAATACATGTTTCATCTCTTGCTATACTCTTGCTAATACATGTTACAAACATTTTCTCAATAAATGCTTAAAACAATATCATGTGTGGTGTCCTCCTTAATAAACCATATTCTCAATAAAACAAATATAATAATATGTGTAGTCTTTCTTAATAAACCATGTTCTCAATAAAACAAATACAATAACGTGTAGTATCTTTCTTGATAAACTACTTTCTCAATAAAACAAATACAATAACGTGTAGTGTCTTTCTTAATGTTACGAATCCTGTGCCTGCCCTTCTGTTCACTCTCCACCAGAGGTCATCCGTCCATCATATTGACTTTCACACTACACAGGCTATTACACTCACACTGGACTTCAGTTCCCACAATACATTTCACCCTAATCACATGCTCACCTGTAACCAATCACACTGCCTATATAACAGCCATTCACATGACCTTCCAGGCCAAGTATTGTCTAGCGTATATCACTCACCTAGTGATAGCTACTCTATGGAGCCAGTTCCCAGTTCTAGTTTTTAGTTCATAGTTCATAGTCTAGTCTAGTCTTGCCTTGCCTGTTTTCTCATGTTTCCTGATCCTTGCCTGGTTTATCTCGTCTGGTCTGTCAGCAGCCTGCCCTGGATTTATCGTCTGTTTGGATTAACCCTTGCCTTGCCGTTTCGGACTCTGCACCTCGTTTGGATTATTGCTCGTGTACCTGGATTATTGCTCTGCCTTGCCCCGTTGGATATTATTCACCGATCGTCGACCCACGCTTGCCCTAGTATTACTCTCTGTCTTATCTGTGTTATACCTGTTTGCCATTGTCCGACCCTGCCTGTGTTTTGACCATGTTTCACAATAAAGCCTTGCACATGGATCTGCACGTCTCTCGTCTCATCGGCTCCGTAACACTTAATAAACTATTCTCAATAAAACAAATACAATATCATGTGTGGTGTATTTCTTAATAAACTACTTTTTCAATAGAACAGTTACAACAACGTGTGGTGTCTTTGTTAATAAACCACTTTCTTATTACAATGAATACAATAACATGTAGCAGTTACATAATTGCCCATATGAGGCTTTTCTAGGAAATAAAAAAAATACACTATTAGACATATTATATTAACTAAATACATAAAACAATGAGGCAGGGTAATTGTATTCTTATGCATATTACACAACAAACTACACAGACAATCTACTGAAAGGAGTAGGGTAATCTAATTATACAAATAGGCTGCTATAATCAAACTAGTTTAAGTTCATGTGAGCTTTATTGTGATTCAGCTATATACAGGTGCATCTCAATAAATTAGAATGTCATGGAAAAGTTCATTTATTTCAGTAATTCAACTCAAATTGTGAAACTCGTGTATTAAATTCAGTGCACACAGACTGAAGTAGTTTTGTCACGGATTACACGGGAGACGGATACCAGGAATGGGGAGACGTGGAATACTTCAAAACAAGAGTCTTTAATAAATCAAACTGAATGGTACAAATAACAGGAAACACTCACGCGACAGACAGATATGACATTCAATACTCGACAGGAAGCACAGGGCAGAACACACTATAAATACACAACGTAACAAGATAATTAAACACACACAGCTGGACAATAATTAACTAATAAACACAGGAACAGGAAACTAACCAAATATGGGCATACAAGAGGAAGGGGAACACAAGACACACAAGACAATCCTGACAAGTTTAAGTCTTTGGTTCTTTTAATTGTGATGATTTTGGCTCACATTTAACAAAAACCCACCAATTCACTATCTCAACAAATTAGAATACTTCATAAGACCAATAAAAAAAACATTTTTAGTGAATTGTTGGCCTTCTGGAAAGTATGTTCATTTACTGTATATGTACTCAATACTTGGTAGGGGCTCCTTTTGCTTTAATTACTGCCTCAATTCGGCGTGGCATGGAGGTGATCAGTTTGTGGCACTGCTGAGGTGGTATGGAACCCCAGGTTTCTTTGACAGTGGCCTTCAGCTCATCTGCATTTTTTGGTCTCTTGTTTCTCATTTTCCTCTTGACAATACCCCATAGATTCTCTATGGGGTTCAGGTCTGGTGAGTTTGCTGGCCAGTCAAGCACACCAACACCTGGTCATTTAACCAACTTTTGGTGCTTTTGGCAGTGTGGGCAGGTGCCAAATCCTGCTGGAAAATGAAATCAGCATCTTTAAAAAGCTGGTCAGCAGAAGGAAGCATGAAGTGCTCCAAAATTTCTTGGTAAACGGGTGCAGAGACAATGGACCAATACCAGCAGATGACATTGGTGTTGGTCCATTGTCATCTGCTCAAATCATCACAGACTGTGGAAACTTAACACTGGACTTCAAGCAACTTGCGCTATGAGCTTCTCCACCCTTCCTCCAGACTCTAGGACCTTGGTTTCCAAATGAAATACAAAACTTGCTCTCATCTGAAAATAGGACTTTGGACCACTGGGCAACAGTCTAGTTCTTCTTCTCCTTAGCCCAGGTAAGACGCCTCTGACGTTGTCTGTAGTTCAGGAGTGACTTAACAAGAGGAATACAACAACTGTAGCCAAATTCCTTGACACGTCTGTGTGTGGTGGCTCTTGATGCCTTGACCCCAGCCTCAGTCCATTCCTTGTGAAGTTCACCCAAATTCTTGAATCGATTTTGCTTGACAGTCCTCATAAGGCTGCGGTTCTCTCAGTTGATTGTGCATCTTTTTCTTCCACACTTTTTCCTTCCACTCAACTTTCTGTTAACATGCTTGGATACAGCACTCTGTGAAGCCAGCTTCTTTGGCAATGAATGTTTGTGGCTTACCCTCCTTGTGAAGGGTGTCAATGATTGTCTTCTGGACAACTGTCAGATCAGCAGTCTTCCACATGATGGTGTAGCCTAGTGAACCAAACTGAGAGACCATTTTGAAGGCTCAGGAAACCTTTGCAGGTGTTTTGAGTTGATTAGCTGATTGGCAAGTTACCATATTCTAATTTGTTGAGATAGTGAATTGGTGGGTTTTTGTTAAATGTGAGCCAAAATCATCACAATTAAAAGAACCAAAGACTTAAACTACTTCAGTCTGTGTGCATTGAATTTATTTAATACACGAGTTTCACAATTTGAGTTGAATTTCTGAAATAAATGAACTTTTCCACGACATTTTAATTTATTGAGATGCACCTGTGAATGTACCAAAATATAATCTAAACATTAATATCCCTTACGAAAATTAACCATGGTTTTACTAAATAAATACCATGGTATTTGTAGTAAACCTGCCGTTATAGAAATGGTAACCTGCAAAAAAACATGGTTACCTTAACACACTTTTACTACAGTAAAACCAACTTTAATTTTCATAAGGGATATCATAGTTTATTATCATATTTATTTTTATGTATAGCATAGTTGATATACACGCCTTGTACAACATTTAAAACTAAAAGTGGCTTGTAAGGAGATATTTCATATTTCAACCAATATTTTACTCTGAATACCGGCAGATTTTAGTCTGTTTGGAAAAATCCATCTAAAAATATGTAGCTTTTTATATATAGCCGAGCAACATTTTAACACATGAAGTTAAGAATAAAAGGCTAGTGGAATTATATTAGTGGCTCTTCAAAATGCAAATGTTCATCATCTGAGTCACTCCGAGAAGAGTCCTTGCTGTCCAGAGTGTGTCCTCACCCGTGTAGCGCGCCATCATCCAAAGTGCAGAAAAAGAAAGTAGGCTAAATTCTATGATGAAGCTTGACATTTTGATGCCATTTTTTGGGGGCATCTACATGTTTACCTGGCTGGCCTCAGATCATTAATATGTGAACAGAGCGCTCAGTGTGAGGTGGGATCACATTAGCGATAATGAGGTGAGACAGGAGAAACTGTACCTCTCCTTACTTTCATATGGATTATATAATCAGAGAATATTTGTTTTCGATTTGGTTTATTTAAAAGTAGACATTTCAAGCTTTCAATACATATATGTATCATGTATGTAAGACACATATTCACTGAGATTCAGGTTGTTTTATTCATGTGCCTGTGAAGAAAGTTCCCGGAGACTGAGACGGCAGAGAGCGCACCCTGTTTGTTTTCTTTATTTTACAAAAGCACATTGTTTTGTTGTTATTATGACTATATACCAGTGTTGGGCAGTAACTAGTTACTAGGAACTTAGTTATTGTAATAATATTACTTTTTGCAGTAATTAGTAGTGTAACTAATTACTAATAAGTTTTCAGTAATATTACAGTTACCATCCATAAAACAGCTTAGTTACTTAGTTACTTTGGATGCCTCAACCCCGCTGATTTAAAATCCAACAATCAAATAATTCCTAGATTTATTTTCATAATTTTCACGACTCGCACTTGCATGTGATGTCCCCAGTGCAGCAGGCAAGCTTGGAATATGGAAAAGCTTACATTAAGCAGATAGAAATATTGCATTATATTGATTTTGTCAGGAAAAAAAGATGATCTTAACATAGTTGTGTAAGTTGTGGCTTTACTTTACTCTGGCATTACATCCCACCCACATCACTCTGACATTATATTACTATAATTAAAAATCTTTTGGCAAAATTAAACAGTTTCTTACAAACTTATGTGATTTGATAAAATTCATAATGAAATATAATCGTATATAATGGAGAAATTACAGTTAGCTTCAAGCTACACATGACAATTAATGAGATTAATACAACACTTCTACTTGAATGGCACTATCAATCACTATTGAGTGTTTGTAATCACTTCTGACTGCGATCCAATGTGGATTTTGGTCAAATGGTGAGGCAGAAATATGTTGTTAGTAACATTCTAGAGGAATTTTACGTGGAAGATACACAGTTACAACTGCTATATACAAATAAAAGTAGACCCTTTGCAGTTTCAAACGATGCCATACTCGTATCTGTATCTTTAGTTCTTTTCGTGGTCATCAAGAAAACCTGTCAAAACGCGCCGGTGCCGTCTTTGACCCCAAAGATTATTTTCTAATCATTACATTGTTAAAATCATTATGAAATACTGGTAAACCACTGTTTATTAAAATACTGAATTTAGTATTATATCAGCGTGAACTTTATCCATCTCCCCAATTCACAGGACAAGAGTGACACCAGAAGAGAAATAGTCATAATTTTGCTTAGCTAATATAAACATAATTATTTTAGACACAAATGATTGTACAGTGTTACAACATTTAAAGAGTTTTAGATATTTCACTAAATAATGTTATTTGTTTTCAATTTTTTATTAATAATTTATGACCTCTTAGGTGATATTACTATATCTGATACTAAATTAAATTGAATAAAATTTTCATTTTTGGTACAGCACTTATTGTGAATTTCACAGACATTGTAGTAGGGTCGCTTTGTGAAAACATCTAAATGGTTAATTATAGATATAGTAACACAGAAACTCACATGTTCCCCACTCATGTTGCTCTGCTGTATTCCCTGAAAGGGTAAATAGGTGTTTCGGTCTCAGGAGACTAGTGTAAATTGACTGATAGTGCCATCTGCTGTTTTTGGAAAAGCAAGTTGCTCAATTGCATTTGTGAGAAAATCTACCTGCACACATTTGTGAGAAAATCAAGCCAAGTTTCCTCATAAAAAGGCAAATGAGTCTCACAGTTGTAACACACAATACATATATTTGTCCATACCTCTGCATTTTCTCTCAAATAGAGTTTTGTATTTGCAAATCACTTTGCGTTTGTTTGAAAGTCAAGTTTTTCTTTGCAAAGTGGATTGTGTTTAATTGAAAAACGCTGGATTTGTTTGATGAATATTCGCACAAAATTCGCTCCATAGTAATGTCTTTAAAGGCCCTTTAAGGCCTGTAACTAACGATAATTTTGGTTATCAATTAACCTATCGATTATTTTTATGATTAGTTGATTAATCTAGCGATTCAGCCCCAGTTTCACAGACAAGGTTTAAGGCTAATCCCAGACTAAAATGCAACATTGATCTGTCTTAACTGAAAAGAACTTGCACTGATATATCTTAAAAAGATATCTTACAAATGAGTAATACTACAAGTGATTCATCATAAAGGGGCAACAGACACAAGAAGTGCTCATAATACAAAGTTTCAGACATTGCCTAGAGTAGTATTAGCTGGAATAGGGAGGGATTAAGGGAAAGTGAAAGCATAGATTTTTTCTTTTTCTTTTAAGTGCTCTTGGAAGAGATGGGTTTTCAGCTGTTTTTTGAATATTGTTGAGAAATCAGCGTTCTGGATGAAGGTGGGGAGATCATTCCACCAGCAAGGAACTGTGAAGGAGAATGTTCTGGAGAGTGATTTTGTTGCTCTCTGTGATGGCACCACGAGCCGTCGTTTACTTACCGATCGCAGGCTTCTGGTGGGGATGTAGACTTGTAAGAATGAGTCAAAATTAGCCTGTGGTAGATTGGTAAGCAAGCATCAATGACTTGAACTTGATACAAGCTGCAACTGGTAGCCAGTGCAGAGAGACAAATAGAGGAGTGACATAGGCCCTCTCGGGCTTGTTGAAGACATTAAACATTAATCAATACATACGCACAAAATGGGCATAGAAATGTATGCAATTTTCCACGCTTGTATCGGGATTTATAAAAAAATAAACTTGTCGTCAATATGTGTGCACTGTATGGGTACTCTAGACCGTGTGTACAAACTGTTTTACTGCCATGAGCGAAGTAATGAAGTTAACAGAATGATTTTAAACTCTCTTTTCCTTTCAATATATACATGTGAAATGTGAAATTGAATTAACATTGCTTGAGCTGAATGTCATCTGTTGAGGAGTGTAAGTGGAAGGAGATGTCTGCGCATTTGCTGTGCCTCTGGGCACATGAGCATGGATAGAGTTTGATTTATTCTTTATCTAATGGTGTGGTGGAAATCACACCATTGTTCTGTAATCTTTGAGTAGATGTACATTTATGAGAGTCTACATTCATGTCAGATATTTGTCCAACTGAAAACAAAGTGTGCTAGTTTGTGCAAGAATTTGAAAATGATTTATAGATTCATAGATGTTTTTATTGAGCTTTTTATTTTTGCATACATATACTCAGGAAAAATAAAAAATAAACTGCTGTTAATTTCAGACGCATATATGAGAGAATTTATGTTAGAAAGTTTGTAGGTTAGTAAGGGCTCCAAGTACAATAAGAAACACCTTTGCAAAGCCATACTTTAGTATTGATTGTAATAAACATCGTAAACTATCTACAATTTTTGCAACATTTAGCCCAGTTATTTTTGTCGTCTATGTAGCACCACAGGTAATCTTCATTATATTTTCCACAGGGGTGATCAGACCTGCAGGTTTGGCCATTCTCAGCTGAGTAGCAGTCATCAGAAGCACAGCAATAGTCCCAGTTTTTTTTATCATCCGTGTAGCACCAGAAATAATCTGAACCATATTTGGCACAGGCGTGATTGCTACGGCAATACTTGCCATTTATAGCTTTACTTCTCCACAGCGGAGGGCTGCAGAAGTCCCAGTCCTTGTCACCTTGACCAGTCTTACACCAGTAGTAATCAAAGCTGTATGTTGCACATGGGTGATCATCCAAGCATCTCTTTCCTTGAACTGTGATGAGTGAGTACCGGGGTGAGCACTCTATCTGCGTTTGGCCTGAGTAACACCTGTAAGAATTGAGTTTGTGCTGGTAGAGGCAGGGAGAGGAGCAGCAGGACTTGATTTCACCTTTTGTTTCACACTGACAGCTGTATATAGATTCAGTGATGCTTGAGCAGGGCGATCCATCAGCTGCAGTCATCTGCTTCTCTGGGACCAGCAGGCATTCAACAGCATCTGACACCCCTGATACATCCCTTTTTCTGAGCTCATCATGCACAAATTCCCTTTCCTGTGGTTTGGCATTAGTTATAGAACAAGCACTTCCAGCAAAAACCTTCAGATCCTCTGCCACAGTTAAATAGGTGCTCATGCTGTTGAAACCTAATTCTGCAGTCAACTTAATCACTTTGATGTTGCTTACAGATGATATGCTGCCACTGTTGCCAGCCCTTTTCAATGCACCAAACGTGTTCTGCGCATCTGAGCTCATTTGGACTCCTTGGTTCCCTGGCAAATTAGTTAATTTCTTAAATGCTTCCTGAACCTTGTTTAATTTATTGTTGTCATCAAAACAATCACCGTCAAAAATGGTAATTGACTGAGAAGCTCCTGAGAGCTCACTATAGAGTTCACTGAGCTGATTGTTCAGTTCAGAGACGCTCAACAGGCTTATGCTGCCCTCCGGCAGGTTTTTCCCTATATAGCCGAAGGAGAAAGACTTCATCGCTTTATCACTGTCATCTTTGTGGTATTCATAGCAGACAGCAGTCCAGATGTGAGAGGGCACCGTCACCCTTTCAGGCTCTTCAGAGATTTCCTTTTGTGGTATACGTAGATTCTCATGGGGTACTGTACCGGTGACAATGAAGGCTGTAGCAGAACCACCATCATTTTTAAGCGTGTCTGCTAAAAAAGTCCTCAAACTTTTCTCCCACTTTCCCCATTGGTTACGGTTGAAGCACGCGTCCATAGGTGCTACATTGGTCAGTGTGCATGTTGCCGTACGGCCTTCACCGCACTGGAAGCTGTTGGGATTCAGGTGTCCGCGATCATATCCGGTTTCACTGTAGTCATTGCTAATGGCTTGATTTCTTTTATAAGCGTTTTTATTATTTTGACTCTCACGGACCATAAAGTATAGATCTTGCTCTTCAGGTTTGGAAATCTACGGAAGAAATATTATGTTACATGGTTAGTTTGATGTTGTGAAAAGAACTTTTTTTCGCAACACTTTACAATAAGGTTTCATTAGTTAACATGAACTAATAATAATCTGCACTTCAACAGCATTTATTAATCTTAGTTCATTTCAGTATTTACTAATACACTATCAACATCAAACGTTGTATTTGTTAATGTTGTAAAGTTAATACACTGAACTAACATGAACAAATGAACAGCTCAATTTTTACTAACTAATGTTAACAAATAAAACCTTATTGTAAAGTGTTTTTTTTTTTTTTTATTCAAATGTGTGGAAAAAGGTTCCGTTATTTCTTTGACTTACTTTTTTCTTACATTGTCTCTCAGTGGACATTTTTAAATGTTTATAATACAGTATAAGAACGTTCCATAAAGCACCATCCATCTAATGCATTTTATATATTGTTTGGAATGACAAAACAGAATGGAATGCACAGCTTAAACTGCAAATGAAAAACTTTTGTTAGACAGTGAAGCACAAAGTTACCTGTGGCTCTAAATACCAGCTGCTTGGCCTTCCACTGTCGCGCAAGCATTTAGGATCAAATATGTAGGCGCTGTAGAGAGGAATCTTGTGATGATCCGAGTACAGCGTAGCGTAATAAGGGGGTCTGTTTGCCATTTGCTGACAGATTCTCTTGGCATTCTGATTAATTCCTCCTGGTTCAGTGTTTTTGTAGAAGAACTCTTTACAGTCATTAAAGCTCGTGACCACTCTTGCCTGAGCACTGAATGCTCTCAGCACAACACAGATGAGCAGAGCCAGAACAAACATGGTGTGAAGCTGCTCGTGTTAGAGCAGAGACACCAGAAGTGCAGTGGCTTTAAATACTCAGCCAGAGTCAGAGATGTTGTTGGGTGTGACTGAAGTTAACAAATGAGAAGAAATGAGGAATATGATGGGACCTTTGATTCATCATGCTTAGAGGTCTAATTTTAGAGCTGTCACATGAAAAAAAAAAAAATGATTTCACTCAAAACAAAGAAGGGGTCTCCAAATATATTTTTGAGAGCTACTTTTTAACCCTTATAGACAATTTTGAGTGTAGGTTTTTTTGTTTTTTTTTGACCATTGTGCATGTTATTGCCAACTGCAGAAATTTAGGCACAAGTGTGTATTATTACTATTATTAGTAGTAGTAGTAGTAGTAGTAGCCAAGCACTGAAGGTATCCATTGGCGTTATTTTTATTCTGCTTCTTCTTCTTCTTCCTCCACTCTTGTGTCACACAACGCTGTGTATAAAAGACAGGAAGACTCAAGTGCTCTGCAAAACAGAGGAATGAAGTTTATTAGAAACTTCGGATGATTACATCCAAAACAGAAACACAAAGTTTGGGAGAAAAACTGGGCTCCCAGTGCCCACACCAACTGGACGGATGGCTGGGAGGAATTGAACGAAAGGAGTTCAGTCTAGTGCTCCCAATCCGATATAAAAAATAAATAGGAAGGGGAAATGAATAACAGGTGCGGGGCTAATGGAGCGCACAGTGCTGCGAGTTAGCGCTGATTACTCCCCACGTGCAGCAGCAGATGACCGGATGAAAACAAACCACCACGTGTAGCTGACAGAGACAGAACATGGGTGAACAGCAGGAATGAGTCGGAGAGAGGTGCCGACCATGACATCTTTAGTCTATGGCAGCCCATAGAACCGCTTGCGGGAAAGTTGTAAAATTTGGCACACTGATAGAGGACAGTCTCACCATTAACCATAGCAAATTTGGAGTCTCTAACTCAAACTCTCTAGTGCCACCAATTGTCCAAAATTTCACTCATGTTTATGCTAATAACTTTTGAACTGTAAGCCACAGAAGGAAAATTCTTTTTTCTTCTTTGAATCTTTGGTTCATGCTGAGTCGAATGAACTCCAAAATTCAAAAATCGTAAGGTTTAGTTTTTTTCGCTATTCAATTGTTCGAAAAACCTACTTTTCCGAACTCGTCCTAGGCTGTTGCGCCGATTTTCATCAAATTTGAACCAGACCATCTTCAGACGATGCTGGCAAAAAGTTATGGAATTCAAGTTGATTCGTCCAACTGTTCTCAAATAACACGCGAATGAATTCTACGAAAAGCACACAAAAATGGATGCGAGGCTATATCTCCACAACGGTTTGGCATATTGAGACCAAACTTGGTGTGTGTTATAACAAGCATGACCTGAGACTTCCTGCAGTGTTTCGGCGCTATGCCACCTAGTCGTCAAGAGATCTGAAAAATGCATATTTTTGCTTATAACTTCTGAATGGTTTGGCCAGAAATCACAAAACTGGTCTCTTTAGATTCGGTGCATCACGATGATCATCATCATACCCAATTTTCCCAGGTCAGCCATTTTGGGCATTGGCCATTTTGAATTTTGCAGTAAAATGCTATATTTTACGAACGCATTGACGTATCGTTACGAAACTTGGTATTGGTCATCAGCACGATGCCCTGAAGGAGCGTGAGAAGTTTCGAGCCAGCGCCACGCAGTAGTAAAATCAAATATTCACATGCTTATAACTTTGGGTGTGGTCGACTTATTGTCACGGGAGTCACCTTTTTAGATTCCTGAATCCTTGCCGAGTCCAGCGATACCAAGCATGCCAGGTTTTGCCTTATGGTTTGTGCAATGTTGCATTTTAGCGCTTAAAAAACATTTGCCAATATCTTAGAAACCGTTACACCGATTGACACAAAACCACCGTAGGAAATTCGAAAATATAGCGTGCCAGCTATATGCTAATACCCAATTGCCAAAGTTTTGATAGTAAGTGGCAAAAAAATGCAAACAAAATCAGGAATTTTTCTCTTCTCATATATAAAAAAGTATATAATTCCAAAACAAAATGAGATATTTTCACCAAATTTGACACATATTTATGGGTACACTCTAAGGACACATAAAACATTTGGTGGGATTGTGCCTCTTGGTGGTGCTATAACTGAACAAAACATGATATTGCCATTGACTACAATAGAGTATTATGATATAAAATGCTATATTTTACGAATGCATTGGTGTACCATTACGAAACTTTGTATGTACCATCGAGACCATGACCTGAAAGTACTCAAAAAGGTTTGAGACAGTGCCAACTTGTGGTCAAAAGTTATAATGAAATTTCAAATAAATGCTAATAGCTTTCTGTGAATTTTGACTACTGTAATGAGACTGGTATTAATAGATTCCTTGGGTCATGCTGAGAACAGTGATACCAATGTTGCCATAGTCAGCCAAACTTCCTGTCAGCCATTTTGATTTTCTTTAAAAACCTACTTTTTCGAACTCCTCCTAGACCGTGTGTCCGATTTTCACCAAAATCGAATCATATCATCTTCAGACCATGCTGACAAAATGTTATGGATTTTGTGTTGATAGACAAAACAGTTTCCGCATACCACCGCAACGAATTTGAGGCATGATGCCAAAATGACACTTGAGGTTGTATCTCTGTAATGCTTTGGCATATTGACAACAAACTGTCAGAACACACCAAAATGATTTGATGACAGCTCCACTTATTAGTCAAACGTGATAAGCCAATAAATCATATTACGAGAGGCTGTATTTATGATTTTTCAGCCGTTTTGTCAAACTCAAACCCGGGTCGGCCAGAGACACAGTTGCACTATGTGTCATGTGCTAACCACTAGGCTATCAGCGCTGACACAAGTGTGTATTTTTATTGGAATTTTACTATTTCACCCCCATTTCCTTAAAAAAAGTAAAAAACAAACAAACAAACAAAAAAAATCAAAGCAAAACAAAATAGTTACATTCAGGACTTTAATGGAAAAAATGTCCCCATAGAAAGCCATTAAAACTGCAATTTTTAATTGAGGGGCCATTTAACTATAAAATGACACAGTCTTTGTTAATTTGATTTCATTCTGTTGGCAAGGCTTCATAATTACAATTTTTACTATTGTTTTACCAGATGGTGCCATTTTCTCAAGTTTGGCCTATAAAGCATGTGTTCACTTTATTTCTGTGTTCTGCTTCTGCATATTATAGAGCCAACTGGATAAATTGTGCAGCCATAATTGTGTGGGTGTGTTGGAATGGATGTCAGAGCGTGTGCCTGTAACGTTTGAGAGAGAGGAATTATTGTAACGTTTGTGCAGATGAAGCAGAGGATCCAAATGCAGTTAAAAAGGATATATTAAACAAAAACACAAAGTAATCCGGGCTTGGCAATGACAATGGAAATGCAAGACAAGTAGCACACGAAACAGCTTTTACAGGACAACAACAGACAAAGAACTAAGGCAACATGAGGGATATTTATATCAAACAATTAGGGTCACATAACAAGAACCAACCAATGAGAAACAAGACACATAACTAAGACAACCAATCAGAACATGACACATACACTAGGCAGGAATACATAAGGGCAAGGGAAGCATGACACCAACAGCATGAATCAAATTACAAAATAAAAGACATGAAAACAAGAACATGAAACGAAAACCCAAACTAGACATTACATATCCCCTCTAAGGGTGGCACCTGACGCCCTAGTGAAACATCCACTCTAAAACATAAACAAAACCCAAAAAGTCCAGCCCTGCGTCCCAATGTTCATACTATCCATCCTAAATAGTATGTGAGATTAGAATAAGTATGTCCCAAAGCATAGTATGTCGAAAAGAGTATGCCAAAAGTCCCCGGATGGTCTACTATTTCAGGTCAATTTTTGAAGTGTGGATCCATGCGCACACTAATGGCTAAAATTGCCCACAATCCATTGTGCTTTGGCGAAGGATTCGGTCCAGAACTACAAACACGAATAAAACGTGTTAGAAAAACTACAAACGTGGCGGATGCGTGCAATCAACGGTTAGGTAGAGAGGTTTACAAAAAGGGTTTGAGTTATTAATAATCAACATTTAACCTGGTAAAAAAAATATATATATTTATTGTTATCTGTGTTATATTTCATCTGCAACAGCAATGTGAACTTTTATAAACATCCTTTTAAATGCATCATTATTCAGAAAATATGAGCAGAGTCCTCCACATGAAAGACCCGCGACTGGAAGATCAATGAGCTACTTCTTTTCTCTCCAATATGGTAGGAAGTTAAATTAAATTAAATGTGAAGGATGTTAACTGTGACAAGATGATTGACAGGCCAGTTTACAGTGACAGGGTACATGTAACAGGTGCAACAGAGCGCTCAGTTAAAGACGCAGTTGTGTGACGTGATAGTATGTCCCAAAGCTTGCCTACTCTTCTACTACACACTCAAAAGTGTGTACTTTTTCTTCTCCAAAAGAGTACATACTTTAAGGGCGTAGTATAAGTAGGCACAGTGGGACGCAGCACAGGAGGGTGGTAGAGCAGAAGCAGAAGTCAAGTCAAGTTCAAGTCAAGTTGAGCTTTATTGTCATTCTGCTACATGTGTGGACATATAATGGAACGAAATGTCGTGTCTCGCAGGACCACGCTGCTACATACTAGTTAAGCATAAGATAAACATACAACAATGCAAATATAGGAAAAACAATAGAGCTATACAACAGTTTAACCATCTGACTATACATATGCTATAAATACTATAACTACTATACCTAGTTGACTACACATACACAAACTGAGACTGTAAAAGAACTTTACATAAATACTGTACATGAAATTGTGCTAAAGAGATATTTGTACATGAAAATGTGCAGAAAAAAATATATTTTGAACATTAAATTGTTCAGAAGAGAGGTTTTGTGGGAAGCAGCACATAGTGCAAAAAGATTTAGTAGTGCAATGCTCAAGTAAACATATATTATCTTATTGAGTCTTCGTAGCAGGGAGTGTTTATAGAAAGTGCCTAGTGTGCATATAGTGGGACGAGTGCATTACTACAGGTGGTTTGTATAGCCTACTCACCTGTGTGTAGCACACTCAGAATTGCACTTAGGAAAATTGTCAATAGTTATTTATGAGTTGGGGGGCTGAGGTGTTCATGGTTTCAGAGGGGGACAGGGAGATTGGAGTTAAGAGCTCTCACAGCCTGGGGAAAAAAGCTGTTGAGCAATCTGACTGAACGAGCTTTGATACTCCGGTACCTTTTACCTGATGGCAGGAGCTGGAAGAGGTTGTAGGAGGGGTAGGTGGGGCCCTTCACGATGCTGGAGGCCTTGCTGGAGCATCATGCAAGGAAAATGTCCAGGATGGAGGGGAGAGGGGCACCGATGTTCTTTGCGGCAGTGTTCACCGTCCGTTGTAGGGTCTTGCGGTCAGCAGCACTGCAGTTCCCATACCAGACAGTGATGCAAGTGGTCAGCACGCTCTCAATGGTGCCCCTGTAGAAAGTGGTGAGGATGGGTGGAGGGAGACTTGCCCTTTTCAGCCGGCGGAGAAAGTGGAGGCGCTGTTGTCCCTTCTTGTTGAGTGACGTGACGTTGGTGGTCCAGGTGAGATCCTCTGTGATGTGCACTCCCAGGAATTTAGCGCTACCGACTCTCTCCACGGTTGAGCCGTCGATGGTCAGTGGAGGGTGGTCAACAGAGTTTCTCCTGAAGTCCATCACAACCTCTTTTGTCTTACCCACATTGAGGGACAGGTTGTTAGCACCACACCATTCAGCCAGCTGTGCCACTTCCTCTCTGTAGTGCGTTTCATCGTTGTTGCTGATGAGGCCTACCACAGTTGTGTCATCAGCAAACTTGATGATGTGGTTGGAGCTGGACTTGGCAGTGCAGTCGTGGGTCAACAGTGTGAAGAGCAGCGGGCTGAGCACACAGCCTTGTGGGACACCTGTGCTCAGTGTGGTAGTGCTGGAGGTGTTGCGGCCGACACGGACTGACTGAGGTCTTGCAGTTAAAAAGTCCAGGATCCAATTACAGAGGGAGGTGTTAAGGCCCAGCAGGTTTAGTTTGAGGATGAGCTGTTGTGGGATTATTGTGTTGAATGCTGAGCTGAAGTCAATGAACAACATTCTTACATAAGAGTCTTTCTGTTCCAGGTGAGTAAGAGCTAGGTGGAGAGTGGTGGATATTGCATCGTCCGTGGAACAGTTTGGACAGTATGCAAACTGGAATGGGTCCAGTGTGTTTGGGAGACTGGACTTGATGTGATGCATGACTAACCTCTCAAAGCACTTCATCATGATTGGGGTCAGTGCTATGGGACGATAGTCATTCAGACATGTGACTTCTTTGATACTGGGATTATGGAGGTGGATTTGAGACACGTGGGGACGACTGCCTGGCTCAGCGGGGTGTTTAAGATGTCTGTTAGGACATCCGTCAGTTGCACAGCACAGTCTCTCAGTACACGTCCAGGTATGTTGTCAGGGCCCACAGCCTTTTGTGGGTTAATCCTGGATAGGGTCTTCCTTACATCGGCTGGAGAGAGACAGAGTACCTGGTCGTTTGGAGATGTGGGTAGTTTCTGTGCAGGTGTGTCGTTCTGTATCTCAAATCGTGAGTAGAAGTGGTTGAGTGCCTCTAGTAGGGATGTGTCATTGTCACTGGCCTGTGGCGGGGCCTTGTAGTCAGTGATGGTCTGAATGGCTTGCCACAGGGTCTGAGTGTCTTTACTGTCGCTGAAATTGTTGTTGATTTTTTTAGCATACTGATGTTTTGCCTTCTTGATGCCATGAGACAGATTGGCTCTTGCTGTTTTGAGGGCTGCTTTATTTCCTGATCTGAATGCTTCATCTCTGGTCTTTAGCAGCCCACAAACCTCTGCTGTCATCCATGGCTTCTGGTTGGCACGTGTGGTGATGGTCTTGGTGACTGTCACATCATCAATGCACTTTTTGATGTAAGCAGTCACAGTTTCAGTGTACTCCTGCAGGTCTGTGTGGTTGTTGTAGGTGGCCGCCTCTTTAAACATGTTCCAGTCTGTGTCCTGGAAGCAGTCCTGCAGTGCTGAGGTGGCATTGTCTGGCCATACCGTGATCTGCTTTTGAACCGGTTTGGCAAGTTTGAGAAGTGGTCTGTATGCTGGGATTAGCATAACAGAGATGTGGTCCGAGTACCTGAGGTGGGGGCGGGGTTCAGATTTGTATGCGTTTTTCTCTGTTGTGTAAACAAAGTCCAGTGGGTTGTTTCCCCTTGTTGCAAAGTTCACATGTTGGTAGAACTTTGGCAAAACTGTCTTTAAGTTTGCATGGTTGAAGTCACCGGCTAAAATGAAAAAGTCGACGGGGTTATTTGTTTGTTGTTCACTGATGGCGCTGTACAGTTCACGAAGCGCGTCCTTAGCGTTTGCACACGGGGGAATGTAAACCGCGACAATAACAATGGCCGTGAACTCCCGCGGCAGATAGAACGGTCGACACTTCACAAACATAAACTCCACCAGCGACGAACAGTGTTTTGATACTACCGCAGCATTGTTACAACATTCTTTGTTTATATACACACACAAGCCACCCCCCGCGAGTCTTACCAGACAGTGATGAATCTCTGTCCGCTCGGTAGCAGGTTAGCCCGTGCAGCTGAATGGCGGAGTCTGGGATGTTGTCCTTTAGCCATGTTTCAGTGAAAACAAACACACAACAATCCCTTGCCTCATGCTGTGTAGATCGACTGAGTTGAATTAAGTCCAGTTTGTTTTCCAGAGAGTGAACATTTGAGAGCATATGAGTGTTGGAAGAGCCGGACTTGTGGGGTTAGCCCTCAGCCTAGCTAAGCGTTTACCGCGCTTCCATCCTCTCTCACACCGTTTGCGACACTGCCTTGTGCGGGTAGCGTCAGTAGGCGAGGCCGCGGTTTCGAGGTCCGGCTTCAGTAGTAAACAAAGGCCTCGTAGCTTCTCAGTAGCCGCCGGCGAGAGTTGGTGTTTGTATGCGTTGCCGATATCCAGAAGACTTTGGCGATCATAGATGAGTTTTGGAGTGATTTCCTTATGAATTAGCGGTAAATTGACACTATTTGGAGATGAACAGACGACATTAAAAGACATAAAAGCACCATCTTTGGGACCCGGAGTAGCCACTGCGTCTGACCTCGCCGCCATCGTGGATCGAAAAAAAAAACAGGGGGAGGGATGGAGGGCCGGAGGACCAGGCCCGTGAAGCGGAACTGGATCTGGATCATAGCATGGCAGAGGACCAGGACTGTGGAGTAATGGTGGACCTGGACCATGGGGCAATGGCAGACCTGGTCAATGAAGCATTGGTGGACCTGGGCCATGGAACATAGGCAGGTCTAGACTGTGGAGCAGAGGTGGGTTTAGACTGTGGAGCAATGGCATGCCTAAGCTGTGGAGCAATGGCAGACTGTGGAACAGTGGAAGACCTGGACCATGGAGCAGTGGCAGAGCCGGCGGAGCATGAAGCCAGGGTGGAGCCGGCAGAGCAGAAGACCACCAGGTCAGAGCCGGTGGAACATGAAGCTATGGCGGAGCTGGCAGAGCAGGAATGCAGGGCGGAGCCAGAAAAAGGGAAGGGAAAGGGAAAGGGAAGTGGTGTGTGGCCAAGTATGGTGACCCATACTCGGAATTTGTGCTCTGCATTTAACCCATCCAAGTGCATACACACAGTAGTGAACATACACCTGGAGCAGTGGGCAGCCAATGCTGCGGCGCCCGGGGAGCAGTTGGGGGTTTGGTGCCTTGCTCAAGGGTCTCACCTCAGTCGTGGTATTCCCTGCCGGACCCGAGACTCGAACCCACGACCTTCGGGTTACAAGCCCAACTCTCTATCCATTAGGCCACGACTGCCCCCAAAGAGAAGAGAAGAGTAGGAAGCCATGGTGGAACAGAAACATGGGGTGCTTCTCAATATCCCTCCTCGTTTCCTCGCTCTTCCATCCTCCATCCTATGACCCGGAAACCGATCGAGGTCAGCCATCTTGAAGGACATCTCAATTCTCTAACTGCACCACGAGGAGGCTTCCTGAGGAGTCATGAGTGAGGATACACAGGTGTATCCTATGTGAAAGTCTTTTTTGGCAAAAAAAAAAAAAAACTGACGCACATAAATTATCCTCCCCCTTCACATCTGTCGTAATAATTTACATGTACTTTACCTTTGCTGTTTAAATAAACCATACATGTCATATATTTCAACAGAACATCTTGTTTGATTAATATTTATTATGAATGCCTTAAATAACGAACTTTAACAACATAAGGGCAGATCGCTTTAGCGGAGCTAATGACGCTTTGAATTGATGCTTGAGTGGTCAAGAATATTCCAGTGTTCATCCTTTGATTCCGTCATCCTCATTTCCTTTCATTGCATCCTTCCCTCGTCTCCTAAGGGGGTGGAGCTAAGACGCGAGGAAAGGTAGCGAGGAAAGGAAACGAGGAAGCACAAATAAGAAATGAGAAACACCCCTGGACAGACCACATGACTGTTACAGAATGGGCAGAGAGTCCTTGAGCAGCCTCCATAGCCACAACAGAGCAGACTGAGAGTTCAGAAAAGGCTTCAATAGCTGTGACAGGACAGGCAGATAATTCATGACCATTCAGCTCTGATAGGGCAGACTGTGAGTTCATGAATGGCCTCCTTGGCCGTGACAGGGCAGACTGTAGTGTCTCCGAAGTGCACGAAGTACCCTTCGAAGTGCAGGAGACATTCCGCCTTCGTAGGATTTCCTAATTCCGCCACCAGGTGTTCCCGATTATTACCGCTCCTGTCAAATAGCAATGGTGCGAGAGGACAGCTGCCATCCTGACAGGATTAGTCATTGAAAAAAAGTTATGGAGCCAGCATTGCTCATATTTGTTTTTATGTTTTATACTGTAATGGAGGAGATGGTGGGAATGTTTCAGCCCCAGCGGCGCCGGGTGATGTACCTCAGGCTTAGCCAAGACCGTGGCCAGGTAAGTTACATTGTTTTGCTGCGTCCTTGCAGGCATTGCGTTTGAACTGACTTGAATAATGTAATGATACATATGAAAAAATACAAAATACACACACACCCACACACACACACACATATAGCGGTTCAAATGCTGACTGATATCTTACCAAGGTGTGATTTTATAATAGTTTATTGTCTTGACCATGGTGAACATATTTAGAGAGGTTTGCAACCCTGAATTTAGGCAGTTAAGTAACCATAAAAATAAAACTGTGAATAAATAAAAACAAATTGAGCACTGTTCAGCTCAATCCCAGCCAATATTTCCATGTGGGTTTTTGATGGGCTGTCACTTGGGCCCTGCATGTCCATCGGCTCCACTTGTGCCCCATGTGTGTTAGCCCATAGGGGCACATGATGTGTCCAGAGTGGGCTCTAGGTGGGGCCCATGTAGTTTCATTATATGGGCCCACATGGGTCCCAAATGGGTTCTAATAATTGGGGCCAAGTTGGGCCACATACAGAACCCACAAAAGGCCCATATATGGGTTTTTGTGGGACCACAGTGGGTCAGAACTGGGCCCCATTTATATTTCTTTATTAATTTCTCTGGATAAAGTTAATGTGCTAATATGCAATAAAACTCTAAATTACAATGTTTTTTGACCTAATATCAGTTGATTGTATGCGGTGCTCAATACATTTTAAATTACATGTTAAAAAATTTCAGCTGTGAAGAAAATGACTTAAACTCTGAATCTCTAAATCACATTTTTTCATTGGGTAAAACAAAATAAAACAAAACAGGATAAAAACCGGAATAAAATACTTGAAGAGAACAGGATGAAATGGTTATTACTGGGCCTGTGCAGACTTCTCAGCTTCATACCTAAAACACTAAAGAAAGAAAAACAGAAAAGGCAATTATTTTAAAATACTACTAAAACAATCACAAGAGCATTAAAAAGCACTCATGGTTATAATTAAGCCATGCCAGTACTTCATATTTCTGCCTAAGTGACAAAACTGTCACTTAAAGGGATAGTTATACTACTAAAGGTAATATGAACAAGTTAAAAGTGACACTATTCAATTTAGAAATGTAATTATGTGCTAGGAGCTATTTTTGTTGCGAGATAGCCTACATAGCAATGCAGCACAGTTTGATTTCAAAAGAGTTTATAACCGTAAAATGTTTAACGTCAGAAAACTTACTGGCAACAATTAACCAGTAGTTGCCGTATTTCATACCACAGTAAAATTACTGTGAATCTAAGTACAGTAGTTTTAAGTGTACTGTTATAATAACACAAGTTATCGCTTCACACCATCAGCTTTATTTATGATTCATCTTTTATATTTCACAGCTGAACTTCAATAACACAAAATTACCAGCATATTAACCATATTTACTATACTTTACTTTTAGTCATTTAGCAGACGCTTTTATCCAAAGCGACTTACAAATGAGGACAACAGAAACAATGAACATACAGTACATATAGCCTACAAGTAAAATCACAGATAACACATTGTGCCCACATTCAGCCCATCAATGTGCCCACTCTGAGCCCATGCCCAGTTGATGCCCATATAGCCCAGATAAATCCCATGTTGGGCCCACATGGACATGTTGGCTGGGATGTTAAGCTGCAGCTTTGACAGCTGAACAGTGCTCTGTATGGCCGGTCCGAGTCGTTCGGATGCAGCCTTTGATATGGGTTGCAGCTGTAGTTAGCAACAATTTGTTAATATTCTGACAATAAATGTTAGTTTCATTTTCAAAATGATCAGTTGTGGACTGTAACGAAGCACATTTCTTTAAGTAGTACAAATGCGAAGTAGGTTACTATGGGGTTTTTTCTCACAGGACAGCAACACTATAAAAATATGGTCTTTTGATGCATTGTTGTAGATTAAACTGCCCAACAGTATATGAAGTAGGCTATTTTAAATTTAACAAACTTGAACATATTCAGAAGTAAAATGCAACATACACAGTAGTGCAGCAGTAATATTAATGCAAAACCATCCTGATGAATTCTTTTTCAGAACAATACATAACTTCACTTTTACTCTACATACCTTATAAAACAGTATGCAAGATAATACTTTTACTTAAAGAGACTGTTCACCCAGAAATGAAAATTCGGTCATCATTTACTCACCCTCAAGTTGTTCCAAACCTATATACATTTCTTTGTTCTGCTGTACACAAAGTAAGATATTTGGAACAATGTTTGTAACCAAGCAGATCTTGCCCCCCACTGACTACCATAGGAAAAAAAAAAAAATACTATGGTTGTCAGTGGTGGGCAAAATGATGACTGAATTTTAATTTTGGGGTGAACAATCCCTTCAACTAAGGTTTTAAATATGACTAGTACATTCCCTCAATGCGGTATTAGTAGTTACTAAAAGTAATTTCCTAAAGTATCTCAATATTTCTTCTACTAATTACTTTTTCATATAGCTCTAAACAATTTCTCTTTTTCTTCTTTCCCTAAATCAGACCAGACCCCTGTACTGCAGCATAAACATGAATGTGTCAGTGCTGGATAGGTTTTTTTTTTTAACAGTTTTCAGATGAGAAGGGAGGCCCTGACAGTGCTGCTGGATCTTCTGAGAAGTGAACGGCAACACGGATGGGTGCCACAATCGAGACCCTGGTGTTTCTTTTCTGTTTGGCCAGTGGTACATCATACAGAGTGGTCTCCAGAGTGTTTGACATGCCTCGTTCCATTGTCCACCACATTGTCCACCGAGTCGCTGAGAAGGTGCTGGCCATTCGCCACCAAGAGATTCACCTCCCGAAGACCCCAGAACACATGGAGGCAGGGCTGGGCTTAAAATTGATGTTGTTTTTCTGATGTTAAACCTAAGCTATGTTGTAAATAGTTTAAAAAGTACTTTCAGTAATGTGTAGAACAATTTGTTTTAATGTGTAAAAAAAAAATATTTTCAGGACAAAAAAAATAAATGTATAGAAGAATGTTTTGTGTAAAAATAAGCTATAAAATAAGCTAAAAATAAGAAATTACTCAGGCTCATTTACAAATAAATTACACTACAAAAATGAATAAAGTATACAACTTATTCATTTCATTTTTAACTTACATCACAAAAATAAACTACAGAAAGTAGGTTGTTTCATTGACAATGTGACATTAAAAAAAAAAAAAAAAAGATATTAAAAAATTGTAATGTACCCATTTTTTCCATTGTTTTCTCTTGCCTAATAGAGAATGGCTAATAGTTTATTTGTTAACCTCAATTTATTTGTTTCTCAAGAAGAGAAAACAGTCTCTCCATTCTCTCCTGTGCTCTTCTCTAATCTGTCTCTCTCTGGAATTGTATGTCCTCCCTGAGTAGCTCCATCAGCTTCCACTCACTCCCTCACCTTTCCCAGGACACTTGCAATCCTAAGGCAGAGCAAATAAACCCTTCCCCAGCAGACTCATTTTCTCCAGAATAGTCCTAAAACAAGAGAAAATGAAAACACTTATGAAAAATATAAAGACGGGTTTGCAATCTTAACATTAGAAAATATGACACAGCAGGACATGCATACAAAATACTGAAGTGCTCAAGTTTGGTTAAAACATTTGTAGACATAATTTGCATGACAGCACTACAAAAACACAACAAAGGGACAAAAAACCCTGGCTTTTAACACTTGTTTTGCTAGGTATTTGAGTACATGAAAACACAATACCTCCATGTTCTTTGAATATAAATTCCATCGTCATCTGCGCGCAATTGATTATAGGATATGGTAGGGTGCGAAGTGTCCATCAGATGTGACGCTTTCCTGGGAAACGGAGGGTGCATTTTAAGTCGCTTTCGAATTACGGCAGCACTTCGTTGCGCCGCGGTGATGCAATCGGCCTTGGAATGTGGTCTTCAGAGTGTGTATCCTGAACTGGGACAGATTACATCATGACACACTTCAAATACACACTTCAAAGTGTGCGCACTTCACTTTGGGATACAGCTTATGAGTTCATGAATGGCCTCCTTGGCCGTGATAGGACAGACTGTGAGTTCATGAACGCTCTCCTTGGCCGTGATAGGGGAGACTGAGTTCATGAACGGCCTCCGTGGCCATGACAAGGCAGTCTATAAGTTCATAAACGTCCTCCATGGCCATGGTAGGACAGGTTAAGCATTTAGAAGCGGACGCTGCTGCCTCGGGAGGTTCTGCAGCGGATGCTGCCACCTCTGAGGCAGACTCATGAACAGGAGAGGCCTCTGGGGCAGACTCGTGGACAGGAGAGGCCTCTGGAACAGACTCATGGACAGGAGAGGCCTCAGGAGTGCAGTGTGCAGCCCAAACACTCAGGATGACTACCGCCATCACGGCAGCACAGTAGACAGAGGGAGGCCCGTCGGGCTTGAGAGTGTTGAGACCACTGGGATGCCAGCCGCTCACACTGACATCAGTGGTGGGTCCATCACACTGGCAATAAGTTTTGTTAGTCCTGGCCCAAGCTCCGCATCCGCAGGATATATATATAAGACATGATATATATATATAAGATAAGACATTTTAATAAATTTAAACCTCTAACTTTCTTAGGTTTCACTTTTTAAACTTTTTTTTTTTACTTCAACAATAATCTGCCAAGGGTCTTCTATAAAATACTACGAAGCTTCTAATTTTTATGACACTTTTGGGACATGGACATTTTTTTTTATTATTATTTTGTGAACAATTATTTTTTATTAAAAAAATTAAAAATTCCCCACCCACCAGGCAGACCCACACCATACATGAATTCAAAATAAATTATACATCAAAAAGAAGAAACAAAAGATTTAACAATGTCAAAAGTGGCACTCCGGGTCTTTAAAGTTTTGTCTTTGTTCAATGAATAGGAGCTGTAGATAGTTCCATAGAAACAATGTCCAGCAAAGATAAGCCCCATACACGTCTGGTCATTGAATGGGGAGGAACCCAGTGACTGACTAACATTTTCTTTGCAGCAGTGAGAGCAGCTAAAAGGAAGTTTCTCTGTTGTGGAGACAGAGCCAATTCAGAAAAATCATTTAAGAAGAAAAGATCTGGAGTCAAAACCACATCCTTTTCTAATAGGAATGATATGTCATGAGCAAGCTGAGTCCAGAAAAGAGAAAGTGCAGAGCATTCCCAAAAAAAAACATGTAAATATGTACCGAGTGCCCCCGCAGACATAAATTGCAATTTGGGGAAGGTGACACATGCATATAGAAGCGTTTTAACGGGGACAGATAGAGTCTATGTAGTAATTTCCAATGGATCATCTAATGATTTGGGTTTTTTGAGGATGATGTGATTGTCTTCCAAATTTGGTCAGAAAATAAAGTTTGTAAGTCACCACTGATATCCTTAGACCAGACAGTTGTTATGGATAAGGGTTTGTATGATTGTTTGAGGAGAAAAGAGTAAATAACTGAAGCAGAAATAACAGAATTATCAGTGGGGAGAATTACTTTCCTTAAGAGTTGTACAGGGACAACCCTTGCGTAAGTGTGCATCCCAGGGAACTCCATGGGCCCTATTTTAACAATCTAAGTGCATGGTCTAAAGCGCATGGCACAAGTGCACTCAGGGCGTGTCCGAATCCACTTTTGCTCGGGCGCATGGTCTAAACGGGTTGTCCCTATTCTCTTAATGAGTAATGGGTGTTTTTGGGCGTAACGTGCAATAAACCAATCAGAGTCTCATCTCCCATTCCCTTTAAGAGCGAGCTGTGCTCGCGCCATGGCGGATTCGCTATTTACACAGCGGAATTTGCAGGCACAAAGACTGAACGCTTCTCAGGAGAGGAAACGGATCTGCTCATGCGCGAGCAAATAGGTAGCCTAATTCTGATATACGCAATGACTATCCATTATAACATGTTGGCATTTTTATATTTATGTAGCCTACACAATGATATTCTTTTACACTGTAATCCTTTAATTTTTTATATTTGGCATGTTTGTGTGCTGCTGCACATCCCTGTGTGTAATAAGCAAAGTGAATGTTCGTTGTGGACCCGCCCAAAGGCGCATTTTCTACTAACGCACTCTTTAAATAACAAAAAATAAATTGCGCCACTGAATTTAGATTTTAGACCAGGTTTGAGTTGGTCTATGGCGCAGTCTATTTTCAGTTCCTCAAAATAGCAATGTGCCAACAATGAAAAACACACCTCTTTTTTAGACCAGCATGCCCATGGGCGCACAAACGCTCGCAAATGCATTTTCTATTTAAACAACGCAGCGCAGGACGGGAAAATGAGAACTGTGTCCGGCTGAAACTAGCAAAAACACTTGCTCTGCGCCTTGCGCCGGGTGTATGACAGGGCCCTAAATGCGCGAAGATACGAAGATGCATGAAAAAGGAGGTTCCTGGTAGATTAAAAAGAGCCTTAATATCTTGAAACGATTTCAGGCCTTTGTCATCATAAATGTCACCAAGGGAATTTACTTTACATTTAACCCATTGTGGACAGTAAAATGGTTTTTTCCCCGATAAAAAATTATTATTATGGAACAGAGGTGAATGACGATGCCACCTCAAGTTTGGCTCTATCTTCCTGGTCACCGTTCTCCAAGTAGAAATAAAATGTGTTATGATAGGGCCAAAACGAAGTTTACATTGTCTAAGTGAGACACCAGCAAAAACCAAGTGCTCTATATTGTGTGGAGAAACAAGAGACTCTTCAGTAGCCCACCGTGAAGTTGACACATTTGGTTTAAACCAGGCTGACAATGCAAGAAGAGTAAAGGAGTCAGCGTATAATTTAAAATTTGGAAAGGATCAGAATCCATGTATCATTCGTTCATTGGTTTTTTGATTTAATATTGAAAGTAGAAAAATGAGAAAACTGTTCCTTTTTCATTTTTTCATTTTTCTCCAAAAAACGAAAAAAGAGAATTCAGCTTAAATTTTCGTTTTTCGTTCAGGGATAGAAAAATGAATAAACGGCTTGAATATTCGATTTCTACACGTGGGCGGGAATTAAACGCCCCTTTTTGCTGATTGGTCAGCCAAAGATCAAACCGCGCCGTCATCCGCAGTATCACGCAGCAGAATATAGTCCTCAGCTGCTGCAGTTTGAAGGATTTCTAACGCATTTATTGCAACTGCATTTAATATTTTTTCATCAAACAGACTAATGAATAGCTCGACACAACTCATACCGGGGCAGAGTCTAGACAGGGCTTTCTTCTGTGTAGATATAAATTATATTCTTTGATTCAGCTGGGCATGGCAGGGTATGATCTGAAGGCTGTCATAGCCTACCCTGCTCACCCAGTAAGTCTGTTTGTTTAAGTAATTAATTAATTTGTTTCAAAATAAATATTTTAAACATTAAGACAAAAAGGGAAGAACAATAAATTGGCTTGGGTATAGGCCTATAATGTTCACCGCAAGAACTGACATTTTGACTGACAACCGGAGAACAACAGATATTAAAAAGCCTACTGTTAGAGTTTTATAATGTAGTCTTGTGTTTTATTAAAATTGATTATAATTGATATCTCAAAAGGATATGCAATTGAGCTGCTGCGCACTCGCACACAGGACTGCAACGCAAGATTTTCATAAAATATTATTGCCATTTCAGTTTGTTTCTCACCAAACCCTTCAGAATGCTTGGAATATACGCCACGAGATGCATAGGATTATTTTACTACAGATACGCGTCTGCTTAAAAAAAAAATAATAATAAAAATAAATAAATAAAATAAAAATAATAATAATAAAAAACCTAAAGCCACCATTCTCTGCCATTAAATTGGTAAGTGCGAGCAGGACATTTTTTGTGTTAATTAAGTAATAAGCCTTTAGAACAACATTAAGGTGAGTCACTAGTTCACACATAGGCCTAAATTGCGATGGGTTAAATAAACTCAATAAGCAGACAGATGCGACTACAGTCAAGCGCAGACCAGTATTGAAGTGCACAGGAAATAAGTAGCAGTCATATTTAAAGCAGTTTAAATATGCAGTTTAAATTAATATTGATTACTGATTGATGTTCACTTGGATTTTTCCCCATCGAGGGGAAATAACAATACTCTGTTATTTATAGTCGTATGGTAAAATGTATATTTTTATTTGTGTAACGTTACGTTCAAAACAACTAAATGTCATGCCTTTGAAAAATAAAGAGAACAACAGAATGCGCTGCTTTAGCGCGTCTCGGTCTCCATCTTTCTGTCGCATGCCACAAACATGAACAACAGCCAATACCTGTTTTTTTAAAAGGCTTCATTTAGATTAGGCCTACTTGACATTAAATGCATTTGGAATAATCACAGCCTATGTATCATAATAAAAAAGCGACTTTACAGTCTGGAAATTCTATAGCAAATTATTTCGCGGACCCCCTATCACTTTAAGAACCGCTGGTCTACACAGAAGAAAGCCCTGTCTAGACTCTGCCCCGGTATGAGTTGTATCAAGCTATTCATTAGCCTGTTTGATGAAAAAAGATGAAATGTAGTTGCAATAAATACGTTAGGAATCCGTCAAACTGCAGCAGCGGAGGACTATATTCTGCTGTGTGATACTGCGGATGACGGCGCGGTTTGATCTTTGGCTGACCAATCAGCAGAAAGGGGCGTTTAATTCCCGCCCACGTGTAGAAATCGAATATTTAAGCTGTTTATTCATTTTTTTTCTATCCCTGAACGAAAATCGAAAATTTAAGATGAATTCTCGTTTATCGGTTTATGGGGGAAAAAAAAAAAAAAAAAAAAAAAGGAGCCGTTTTTTAATTTTTCTACTTTCAATATTAAATCAAAAAACGAATGAACGAATGATACACGGATTGATCAGCCACCATCTGATCTGTTACACTGTAAAGTAGATCATTTAATTCGGGGGCGTTTACCATTCCAAACATATTGAGAGATTACTGAATCAAGTTTTTTTTTCCCAATAGCTAGCAGGTGGGGGTAAAGGAATCATAGAGGAATAGAAATTAACGTGAGGAAGGATGTTAATTTTAACAACAGATATTCTTGCATGGAAAGAAGTAGGAAGATGCGTCCAATTTGCCAGATCTGAGGTGACTTTAGCCAAGTTTTTATTCAATTTTTTTTTTTTGAGACAATATCCTGCAAGGACGGATAGATATCTACACCTAAGTATGTGAAAGAATGCACCACTGGAATAAAACCAAAAAATGTTGCAGATCCAACACAAAAATTGAGAGGGAGAAGATATTACTTTGTCTAATTAATTTTTTACCCTGATAGATTACTAAACTGATTGAATAAATTTAAAACATGGGGACTGATAGAACTGGATTGTCTAAAAATAGCAATATGTCATCTGTAAATAAAGATATGTGATGTGAAGTGTTCTTAACAGATATAGGTAGTATAAGTTCTGACTGACGTACAGCTTGAGCAAGAGGTTCTAGAGATAAAGCAAGGTGAAAGAGGACAACCCTGGCGGGTGCCTCTTCCAATTGGAAATGATTTTGAATTGATCTGGCCAGTAAGAATGGTGGTTGAGGGATTAGCATTGAGGATTTTAATCATATTTATAAAGTTAGAGCTTAAACCTAGGTGATCTAGCACTGCCCACAGATAGTTCCACTCCAAATGGTCGAATGCTTTCATTGCATCTAAAGAAAGTATAGCAGCAGGAGAAATCAATTGTTCAGATGAGGAGATTATGTGAAGTAATCTTCGCAGATTATCTGAAGCAGAACGAGATTTAATAAACCCTGTTTGATCATGATTAACAAGTTTAGTCATAAAGCATTCTAGGCGGCAGGCTAAAACTTTTGCATAAATTTTAACATCTGTACCAAATAGAGAAAGTGGGCGATAACTAGAACATAAAGTAGAGTCTTTGTCTTTTTTTAATAGGAGAGATATAATGGCCATGTTCATATTTTGTGGAAAGGATCCTTGATCAATCAAATATTGCATCATATCTAACATAATTGGCCCTAAATCAGACCAGAAGGTCAAGTAGAACTCAACTGGGATGCCATCTAGGCCTGGGGATTTCCCCTTGTTCATAACTTTAATTGATGATTCTAATTCAATAAGTGATAAAGGCTTATCTAAAGACTCAGAGTCTGATTCTGACAGATGTGGAAGATTAAGAGTAGATAAAAAAGAAGTGTAAGATGTGGGTTCACATTTAGAGTTGGAGCTATATAGATCACAACAGAAGGAATGAAAAGTGTCATTTATGTTCTTCTGGTCAGTCAGAACCTCACCAGTTTGATATTTTACAGCTGTAATATTAGCAAATTTTTCACTATAACGCAGTCTTAGAGCCAGTAAATGGCTAGGTCTGCTACCTTGAAAATAATAATTTTGTCTGGATCTTTGAAAAAGAAATTCGACTCTGTCTCTATATAATGAAGTTATTTCCTAACAGTTTAAATTTTAGCTGCCGTACGATCAGAAAAAGTGTGCTGGTTTGCCTGTTCTAATGATTGGAGATTGGATTCCAGGTCAGAGATTTTCTTACGGTGAATTTTCTGGGGACATGGACATTTTTGACCTCTGTAGACCTATGTGTAACAAAACGTTCACCTTTGTCTTTTCTCTCACGCGCCCGATATCAAACAACTGGTGAGTTGGAATTTAGTCAACAAATTTGTCACTTGCACTGCCTGCCATATGTTTAGCATAGCCTTCTCCATCGGTGATGAGGGTTTCACATATCATAAATGCAGGGAAATAGTCAGGCTGACAGAGAAGATTTCAAAATTAGAGACACACATCCAAACTTTAATCGAGGATAGTAAGAATGCAAGGGATTTAGATACTGCTTTGGATGCAACTAGCTCAGCGAGCCACACACAGTTCGTTTCTGGCTGCAGAGCTCCCGAAGCAGGGTGACTGGGTGACAACATAGTCACGGTGCACACATTTTTTTCAAATAATACGGCATTAATAGTGCTTTACTTCCGTGATTTGGTACGATTGCATTCAAATCAGTAGCGAACCGTACCGGAGTTCACTTGAACTGTACCCCAGACCACCCTTTTTAAGCGGACTTGGGTACGGTTCGCGGGTGCACACCCGAGTTTGGAAGACAGCGTTCACATCATCCAAACGAACCGAACTCTGACGTCAATCGAACCCGGGTGCGCACCAAAAGTGCTAGTGTGAAAGCACCTTTAGAAGCCATAACTTCTAGCTTTTAGACATCCCTCTGCTAGAATGAAGGCGGAGAGCACGAGCTCATTTGCATTTAAAGGTACACATAGGAAAACAGTGAATTTTTTCTCCCACCTTTAACTGCCAAAAATAGGCAGTTAAAATATGGTATAACAAAAATTCATGGGGTATTTTGAGCTGAAACTTTATAGACACATTCTGGGGACACCTGAGACTTATATTACATTTAGTAAAAAATAATAGGTCACCTTTAAGTTGGCCATTATCAAATCTCTTGATCTACAAAAAAACTACAACTTGATCCTAGTGAATTAGCTAATAATAGGCAGATCTCAAACCTACATTTTCTGTCAAAAATACTAGAAAAAGCAGTATCCTCACAACTATGTTCATTTTTAGAAAGAAATAGTATCTGTGAGGATTTCCAGTCAGGATTTAGACTGTATAGCACTGAGACTGCAAAGGATTTGCTCTTATCATTAGATCATGGCTGTATCTCTCTATTAGGAGTGTTACTGGATCTTAGTGCTGCATTTGACACCATCGATCACAACATTCTTTTGAATAGACTTGAAAATTATGTTGGCATTAGTGGAACTGCTTTAGCATGGTTCAGATCATACCTCTCTGACCAGTATCAGTTTGTATCAGTAAATGAACAGATGTGATGTATCTGGGTGTGCTCTTTGATACTAATCTTACATTTGAAAGCCATATATCTAACATCTATAAAACAGCATTCTTCCATCTTAAAAATATATCTAAATTACGACATATGCTCTCAATAAAAAAATGCTGAACAGTTAATACATGCGTTTATGCCAGTCAGAACCAGGAAGAATTTTAGCCCGGTTCTGTCAACATTGCATTGGCTCCCTATTAAACATTGTAGACCCACTCTGCCAGTTTAAATCAGCCGTAACCGGGAACACTTCCCATAACACCCAATGTACTTGGTACATCATAATAAGAAATGGCATCTATGCTAATATCAGTCTGTCTATCTCATCCTTATCCTGAGGTACTGCTATCACCCGGATCCAGATCAGATGTAGGATCTGCACCAAATGACCACAGCGCAGCCCAGAAGTGCAAGCGGAGATCGTGACTGTCAGGAAAGAAATTCAAAATCCAGTTGCGAGTGCAAACAGAGAGTTTATTAACAAAAATGAGTGAAATAAAGCAAGACAAAGGGTCAGATGTTGACCTGCAGGTGAATAGCAGGCCCTAGTAGCACGGAGACTACAGCACACTGAACCGGCCTGATAGAAAGAGTTGTCCAGAACAGCTTGACAGAAGTAAATCCACTCAAGGCAGGTAGTCCGCAATAGGCAGGATAATCCACACAAGGCAACACAGGCACAGAGAACTAAAAAACACTGGTAAAAACAACGACAGGGCATGAGCAAATAACGATCTGACAGCAAACAGTGTGGCAGATACAGGGAGTGGCAGGTGCAGCCACCCTGATTAGCCTGCCAGCACCAAGGTTGCTAGGCAATGCTAACAAGCAATCAGACCAGAGACAGAAACACACAGATACTCAGAATGAACACACAGACCCATGAACCATGACAGTGACAACTAGACAATTCCCGGAGAAGGCCTCGTCGACTGACAGCCAGTGGCATGGATCCTCAGCAAACCATCTCTATACCGGTGTGATGGATCCAATCTTCGACCAGACGGAACTGGGTTATATATTTGGACTGCGTTTGTTGTTGGCCAGAGGAGAACTGGCCCACTGACTGAGCCTGGTTTCTCCCAAGGTTTTTTTTTTTTCTCCATTCTGTTACCTGATGGAGTTTGGTTTCCTTGCCACTGTCGCCTCAGGTTTGCTCAGTTGGGGACGCCTATTCAACTATATAACTGACCTGCTGCTGAAAAATGACTAAATTGACAAACAATAATAATTTTCCTATTACCACTGTAAAGCTGCTTTGAAACAATCTGAACTGTAAAAAGCGCTATATAAATAAAGGTGACTTCACTTGACTGACTTGTTTTAATTGATGCACAAGGGTTACAAATAAAAGTGGCTGAGAGCTACTCCTGTTATACAGCACTTAAATCTCTAAAATAACATTTTATTTTTGTATGTACATCACTCTAATTTCAGAGAAAAGAACAGAGACAACAGCTCTTTATGGAAAACAGTGCTTTGTATATTATACTTGTTACGTACTGCTCAGAGACATGAAGGGTGAAGAGCCAAGCGCATCTTTGAATAGCTTTGTACCATTGTTTGAAGCAACTGTATGCCATATTTTAATATGTAATAAGTTGAAAACTATATAGCATTAAGCCTCAGATGTCAACTATACATTGGCTTGATTCTTCTTTTTTTTAAAAAAAAAAAAAAAAAAAAAGCATGGTATAATAATGTTATACTAAAACAATTTTTTTTTTTGTAATTGCCCTTTGAACGATTACTTAATTGTAGCATCCATAATTGTAATCCCGATTACAAACTCGATTAATATGTGCAACCCTAGTTTAAATGTGCTTGAAATGTTCAAAAAATGGTACATAGTAATTATGTTGAAAACCAACAAACAACAAATAATATTAGCAGCATTATGCTAAAAATATTAGAGTAACAACATTAATGGGGGCAGTCATGGCCTAATGGTTAGAGAGTCAGGCCTGAAGTTTGTGGGTTCAATTCTCAATACCGGCAGGAATTCTCAATCACTCTCAACTCTCAATAGCCGCTTTTTCAGTATCAGGCCAGTGCAAGCCAGGGCTTTCAGGGGGCCCAGGGCCTAATAGCCTCGGACCTGTAGCACCGAGCCCAAAATCATGCAGCGTTTCCACCGTCGAGCCAAAGGCTCTGCAGCGCTTCACTAAAACCCACCCTTTACACGCCTCTCTGGCATAACGCCACGCAAACCCATCTTTTCACTAACAAAGAGAAGTTTTATTAGAAAAAAAAAAAAAAACCCCAGAAAGAAATAACTAGAGCTAGTGAGATCACAAAACGAAAATGATAAAAGCGGCCATTTGTTTGCATTTTTTGTTGTTTATGTAACGATTTAAAGCCAAAGCATCAATGTTTTACTAGTTTTACAATAAATTATACATTTAATTATAATTGATTAATTTGTGTCAGGATTGCAAATTAGTCACACAGAAATAAAGTGGTATTTATCGTTATTTAGCAAAAGAAAGCGGACACGCATGCTTTCAGTCACATCTGTTTCTGTTTATTTGCAGTCACAGGGCAGAATATGTACATCACATTTAGAAAGAATTATAATTTCTTTAAAAAAAAAAATAATAAAAAAATTCAGGAAAAATATCACATGGGGAGTGTTAGAAATTTCTCCTCAGTCCTAATATATTGTTATATTTTCAGTCAGAGAAACAGGAAACTTCCGAAACAAAACCAGTTATGATATATTTTATGACATATGCAGATCAAATTATGAACATCAGACAGTCATGCATAAAGAGATGAGACGTATTGACATTTAAAACACGTAATCAAATAAATACACGACTGTGATAGCCTATATGATTTGTCTGATTTCTTCAAGTGGTCGTACCATGGTAAATCATGCATCTTTTGCATCTTATATTCTCTCTTAGATGATGATCAGAATCCACATCGAATCCCAAACAGAAGTTATTTCAAACACTCGCTGCTGTCTGAACGTGAGCTTTGAGCTAAAATGATTTTAAAAACTCCGTTGGTGAGAGTTCCGGTGTTGTGCCCATTTTCGACCCTACCAAATTATTACCCCCTCTCGTTCAAATCGCTACCTGATTGCCTAATCCTAACCCCACCCCTAATCCTAACCCCTCCCCCACACCTAACCCTTAACCTACCAATACTAGGGGGGTAGTAATCTGGCGGGGGTCAGAATTTGGCACAACACCGGTTCCTGTCTGCTGCTGAGCGGTTTGAGATTGTAGCTCCGTATAACTTTTTCTGTTGAATCTATATCTTATTTTCACTCTCTGTTGTTTAAAGTGATAAAATATAACTTAATTCACACCATATTTCTGATATTATCTATCAAACTAATCTGTCTTCTTCTTCTTTTTCTTCTTCTGCTGTTTAACTAGCGGTTGGCAAACCAACTATAAGGTGCATTTCCGCCACCTACTGGATTGGAGTATGGAGCACTACTTTGTGAAAGCTAACTAATCTGACTAATTTGATTGTTCGCTTTTAATTTAAAACCGCGAGTGCAGCGCTTTAGCTGGTTAGCTTGTCATTCGCGTTTCTATTCGCGTCTATTATTGTTTTCTTTTTTCTCGCTCCGTTTCTTTCTCTCTCGCACCGTATTTTCATGAGTTCATCAAACAACAGTGGTAAGTCGGAATCCGTCATCAATCACGGTGAGTCATGGCTTCTCCTGTTATTGCTGTTTGCACCGCATGCCACATGTACAGTTTATCTCTCTCTGTCGGCGACAAGGGATTCACGTGATAAATGCAGGGATATAGTTAAGCTGACAGAGAAGATTTTAGAACTAGCGACACGCATCCAAACTTTAGTTGAGGACAGTAAGAATGTGAGGGCTGTAGATACAGCTTTGGATGCGACTAGCTCAGGGAGTCCTGTACATTGTTCGGTTCCAGTAACAGAGTCCATGCAGTAGGGCAAATTGGTGACTGTGAGGCGGCACAGTCGTGGGTCAAAACACCACTCTTCCATTCCAATTAAAACATCAAACACGTTCTCCCCACACAGCACCCACTGAGAAACCTGATGAAAGTGCTCTAGTTATTGGCGATTCTGTACGGAACGTGAAAATAGAGACACCAGCCACCATAGTCCAATGCTTACCGGGAGCCAGAACGCCTGACATCTTGGCAGGAAGCAGACAGACTGGCTAAACCGACCATTTGCTAGCTGCCTCACGTCACAGAAATCAGTTAATCCTCAGTACATAGAGACCCTTTTACCAATATCACACTAAAGAGACTGTGTCTGTTCCCCGAACTAGAAAATACAAAAAATCTCCAAACCAATTTAAGAGTAACAATTTAATTGATGTTCAACAAATAAAAAAATATATATAATACAGAGAAACAAAAGATAAAATTTGGCTTATTGAATATCAGGTCTCTTTCTACGAAAGCGCTTTTGGTAAATGAAATTATCACTGATCATAACCTAGATGTGCTCTGTTTGAGAGAAACCAGGCTAAAACAAGATGATTACATTATTTTAAATGAGTCTACTCCCAAAGATTACTGTTATAAACATGAGCCGTGTCCAAAAGGTAAAGGGGGAGGTGTTGCTACAATTTATAGCAATATTTTCAGTATTTCTCAGAGGGCAGGCTTCAAATATAACTAATTTGAATTAATGGTGCTTCATATAACATTATCCAGAGAAACAAGTGTTAATGATAAATCCCCTGTGAAGTTTGTGCTGGCTACTGTATACAGGCCACCATACAGACTTTATTAAAGAATCTGCAGATTTTTTATCAGAGTTAGTGCTTGTCACACTACCAGGAGACACGGAAGCCAGGAACGAGGAGACGAAGAATTCACAAAACGAGAGTCTTTAATATTCCACAGGGTAACACAGAGCACAGACAGGAAAGACATTAGAAGACCGACAACCTGACTGAAAGGACTGGGGCTTATAAACACAGGACAATCAGGGAGGAAGACGAGACACACCTGGAAACAAATCAACAATCAACATGAGAGAGAAACTGGGTCCCGGAACACATGGGGAGCAAGAAACACAACAAAACAGTCCAGGGGTGTGACATTACTCCCGTCCCGCACCATAATACTTCCACCGGGGAGGGGGGAAATGGGCAGACAGAGTCCAGGGAGACGACGAAGGAGGGAGGAGCCAGGGAGGAAACAGGAGGGAGCCAGAAAAGGAGGAGCTTGGTGGGATCCAGGCCACAGTCATTACGGTGGCCCACGGTGGAGACGACGGAGGGAGGAGCCATGGAGGAGGGATGGCCGCCGACTCCAGGAGGCCGACCAATGGCGGTGGAGCAGGTGGTGGAGGAGCCTGAGATGGAGATCCAGAGGGCCATGGTGGAGCCGGAGCGACAGAGAACTGAGGAGGAGCCTGATGGAGCCGGAGGGACGAGGCGCAGCCGGAGGAGTGGAGTCCCGAGGCGCAGGATGATCGACGCCAGACCAAGGCGGAGCCGGAGGGATGAGGGAGCCTGGCAGAGCCAGTGGACCGATGGGCCACGGCGGAGAGGAGGGAGTTTGGAGCCATGGTGGAGCCGACGGGTCGACGGGCCAAGGTGGAGTCCGGGCCTCGGAGGCTGGAGACGGAGGTGAGGGAAACTTCAGCCCCGGCGACGCTGGAGGATGGCAGATCTGCGGCGCTCACACCGTATTGATGGTGGGCTGAGGGCGATCAGAGGGGCTGCCAGATGACAGCGGTGGAGGAGGCAGTAGCGGGTGGGAGGGTGGGCATTTGTGAGCCTCCGGGCTTCCAGAACTGAACTCAGAAACGGGAGCCGACACTGGAGTGTGCTTTCGAGGAGCAGGCACTGGAGGGCGCGGACTCTAGAGGACGTTTTTGGGGAGCAGGCACTGGAGGGCGCTCTGGAGGAGCGGAGCTGGCTGGGATCACCGGAGATGAAGGAGACTCAGGAGACTTGGACTTGGGATCTGTGGCCCTCCCTGGGCCAAACGGGGAAACAGTAGCCCTCCCTGCCTTGCTGTGGCACAGTCCACGTGCCATACTCAGCTCACCCTCAGTCGCGGTGCAGACGGCAGAGCTCCTCTCCGTGTTCTCACTGTCCGCAGTAACCTCCCTCGAGGCGGGCGTTGTTGCCGGCTCACACACCTTGACTGACGTCATCAGCGGCTCTGTCTCTGCGGCGATTCTCAGCACTGTCGCTCCATGCGGCAATGGCTCGTCAGTCGCGGCGGGCTCCAGCTGTCCGTCAGCGGTGGGCTCGGGCATGCGGTCCGCGCAGCGGAGAGATGGTGGGCTGGGCACTGGGTCGGGAGTGGAACTGGTGAGATTCTCCTGGGAACATGCGGGGAACGGAGATCTGTTTCTTGCCAATGTCCACTCCACAAAGGCAGCGAAATTCGCTCGAGGGCCATCCTCGGACGACAGCGCTTTGCATGCGATGTTCAAACTGGCGTCGTAGAACGCACAGAGCGTGTCATCCGGGTAGGTAGTGAGGCTTGCGAGGACCAGAAACAGTCTGGTGTGGCCCTCGAGCGATTTCTCCCCCTGCTCCAGCAGGAGGAGGAGATGTTCCAGGCGAAGGAGGGGGTCCATAGAGAAACACACAACGGAAACAAAAAACTGAGTAAAAACGGTAAACAAAATGGAGGGTACAAACAGAGAGGTAACTGTATCGGTCGGTCCGTCTGTCACACTACCAGGAGACACGGAAGCCAGGAACGAGGAGATGAAGTATTCACAAAACGAGAGTCTTTAATATTCTACAGGGGAGCACAGGCAGGGAAGACATTAGAAGACCGACAGCCTAACTGAAAGGACTGGGGCTTATAAACACAGGACAATCAGGGAGGAAGACGAGACACACCTGGAAACAAATCAACATGAGGGAGAAACTGGGCCACGGAACACATGGGGAGCAAGAAACACAAAAAAACAGTCCAGGGGTGTGACAGTGCTAGCTGCAGATAAAGTTTTAATTGTTGGTGATTTTAATATCCATGTTGATAATGAAAAAGATGCATTGGGATCAGCATTTCTAGACATTCTGAACTCTACTGGGGTTAAACAACACGTGTCAGGTCCTACTCACTGTCGAAATCATACTCTAGATTTAATACTGTCACATGGAATTGATGTTAATGGTGTTGAAATTCTGCAGCAAAGCGATGATATCTCAGATCATTATATAGTCTTGTGTAAACTCCATATAGCTAAAACTGTAAATTCTACTCCTTGTTACAAGTATGGTAGAACCATCACTTCTACCACAAAAGACTGCTTTGTAAGTAATCTTCTTGATTTATCGCAATTCCTCAGCATATCCAATAGCTCAGAAAAACTTGATGATGTAACAGAAACTATAGACTCTCTCTTTTCTAGCGTTTTAGATACGGTTGCTCCTTTACACTTAAGGAAGATTAAGGATAACAGTTTGACACCATGGTATAATGAGCACACTCGCGCCCTAAATAGAGCAGCCTGGAAAATGGAGCGCAGCTGGAGGAAAACAAAACTAGAGGTATTTCGTATCGCATGGCGGGAAAGTACCCTAGCCTACGGAAAAGCATTCAAAACTGCTAGATCTGATTACTTTTTGTCTCCTTTAGAAAAAACAAGGTAACACTTTAGACTACAGCCTGCAATGTACCGCGTAATTTACAGCGTACGTATTTGTAACTATGGAGTACCTCCACAGTACCTACTCGTAGGTACTCTTATTTTGGTCTCGTATTGTATCGCGTACCTTGTTAGTGTCTGCGCTTGCTTGGCCATTTATTGTGATTAACAGGAAAGTATGTTCAAGCGTCAGCAGAAGACAATGTACAGAAATACTCTTTGAGAGAAGCAGTCTATCAGCGGAAGTTAAAGCAGCTTGTAAGTGTATTGACTTGTCTCATTAGTGTTTAGTGCAGTTGCTGTTGCTAGGAAACGCTTGGTTTGTTTACTGTGTGGAGACGTGCTGAAATCGCGTTTGGTCTCGTACTGTATCGCATACCTTGTTAGAGTCTGCACTTGCTTGGCCATTTATTGTGATTAACAGGAAAGTGTGAACAAAACATAAAACAATATAACATCACGCAAAAATAGCATAGTTGCTCTTCAGCCCAGACACTTTGCGCATGGTAGAGGGCCACCCTTGGGCAGAGGTTAGGCTAGCACTTACACCCAGGGTATGGTTCATCTTTATACTTCTTCTTCGTCCTCAGTTGAGGTACTAGAATCTCCATCATTTGTCAATGTTTGTGACTTCCAGTTGGGTGCATAAGCCCAGTCCGGGTAATGTACATTTTGGATACTCAATTTTTCATCATCTTGACATCTTAGCATTTCCATTTGCCTAGTTGTGGCTTAGACAACTAGCAGGGGCGGATTTAGTGAATTGGGGGCCCCAGGCAAATATAGGAATGGGGCCCTATACATTTGCACACATTCACCTAGATCAACCTTGAGGTTCCTTTTTTGTCGTGATGCTTGCTGCTGCACAATGTTATAATGGGATTCTTTCATTTACATTTACATTTACATTTATTCATTTAGCAGACACTTTTATTCTTTCATGTTGTAGACCACGAAATAGCAATTGATTTACCGTTGAGATACAAGTTTTAACAAAAAACTAAATAAATTATAAAATGATGAACCTCACAACTGAACCTTTAAACCATTTTTTTTAAGAAAAGGGATGAGTCAGAAGTATAAATTATTATATTATTTAAAACGGGTTTATGTGAGTGGATTTTCGCATTGGTCTGAACAAAAACTGCAGACTGGATTATTGAAAATGAACATTCATTCTCTGCCAATAGGAGGTGCTTTTGGAACATCAGAAATATAGTGGTTTCCCCGGTAACGGCTGTAAACAAAGCAGCACTCAGCTCATAAATGATACTTTATCAGGTAAAATGAAAATGCCATCGAAACTTTTCTGAAGACTATTGGTTCCCTTTAGAGGTTCATTCATATAAAAACTTGAAGTAGCGAGAATGAGAAAAGTGTGAAAAAATATAGCCTATATTGAAGAGGAAAGTCTACTGATGAGTTACCAGCGTAAGCCTACATTTAAGTTTAGTCATTTTAACTTAGGGCTGTCAATCGATTAAAATATTTAATCACGATTAATTGCATGATTGTCATGAGTTAACTCGCGAATAATCGCAACTTAATCACACATTTTTATCTGTTCTAAATGTACCTTAAATTAATACTTTTCAAGTTTTTAATACTCTAATCAACATGGGCATGGACAAATATGGATGCTTTATGCAATATATGTTTATTATTAGTGAAACCAAAGTTAACAGAGCATGAAGACTAGACAAAAGGTCATAGATGTTTTTCAAAGAACTTGTTCATGTTTATTAGACACATGAAAAAAAAGAACATAGAAATACCAGGTTCCTATTATTCTCTTTCTTTGCACTGAGCAATTTACTGACACAAACCTGTTTACATTTTCGCATGATAGGGCAGCTCACTTCTTCTGAACATGCAAAATGTACATTTATTATTTATCATTACATTTGTTTGCCTCTCTGTGCCACACTGTATTTTGATGCTGCTAAATATGAATATGGAATAGTGACTGAAACGCGACACATTAAGACTACATAACCAGCTCTCCCTTCCAAGATGTTAATCTGCACAAAACTCCTGACTTATAATCATGCCGTCGTCTGATAAAAATCAAATAGGCTACACATAAGATAAAGACAATAGCTGTGCTGTGATTTCGGCTATACTTGCATGTAAAATTAGAGAAGCAATATATCTGTGTTTGACTGAAAGCGCAGCTCCTTTCAGCCGCTCGCTGAACAGAGCAGATGCAGAGAGAGAGAGGTGTGTGCGCGCTGGGAAAGAGAGACCTCGCGCTCGTGCAGCAGTCAGCTTCAGATGCATAATATTTTCATTTGCTACAAGCAGGATACACAAGAAGCACGTTCAACTCGGACACGCAGACGGTTGTCGTGGTAATAAACACCGTAAACAGCAACCGTTCGCGTGTCCGCGCTTAATAATGTGCATCTCGTAGGCCTATATGAAAAGCATTTTAGGGGGCCCTTGGCTTTTGGGGGCCCAAGGCAGTCGCCTACCTTTGCCTAATGGGTAAGTCCGCCCCTGACAACTAGTGACCTCAGTATAGGAAGCACACAGCAAAACCTATAGTAATCCTCCTATTAATACTGCAACTCCTAAAAACATTCCTAATTTAGCTAACCATGCTCCCCATGCTCCTAACTTTAGATCAAACCAATCCCACATTTTATTATCTGTCCCAGCGTTAGTTTTAAGTTCAATCCTTAGGTTTTTCAATTTGGTCATTACTTCAGTAAATGCTCCTTCTGGAGCAGTATTATTTGGTATATAAGTACAACATTGATCCCCAAACATAACACACACTCCCCCTTTTTCAGCTAACAAATAATCCAAAGCTATTCTATTTTGCCATGTCATTCTGCTCGTTGCATCCAATTGCTCTCCTAAAAGTGATAAGGCCTCATCAGTGTAATTAATAAATCTTTGCTGATTGTAATATATGTAATTGATCCATTCTGTATTTTTATTTTGCGTAATCCAAATAAATATTGATTCAAACCCTGATTTGACTTCATCTCTTGCTTTAAACTCTTAAGGTATACCTCTTGGTTGACCAAGGCCTCTGGCTTGCTCAGTTGGGGACACTTAATTTCTAACGATTATCATCAATTTGACTTCATATATACTATTTAAACTAAACTGAGCTAGACAATGACATCTCTGAATTCAATAATGAAATGCCTTTAACTGAAAATTGAGTGTTTAATCTTATTATTATACATTACTGACACTCTATCCTCCAATTTGATACTGTTAAGTGCTTTGACACAATCTGTATTGTTAAAAGCGCTTTATAAATAAAGGTGACGACTTGACCAACTGAATCTATATAAACTGCAGGGTCTTTTTCATAGGCTCTTTTAGATCTGGATTTTTCTTCATTTGTTGCTTCCTCTTCTAGAGAGATGTGGCTCATTTTATGTGTCAGCATAACCCTAGTACATAATCCTGACCATTTTTCTGGTAATGTTGTCAAGAGGCCATATTCTAATCCACACATCAACCATATGTCTGCCAATGCAATATCAATATCATCAAATATAAGTGATATAAATATCTTTACATCGTGGTATTTTCCATATTTTGCTGCATTTCCCTTCAAATCTTCCTACGTCAATATGTCCCTTCTTCTCATAACATTCAAATTCCTGATCTGCCATTAATTGTATTTTCCCTTGTGGCTTTTGTATTTTTCTTTTTTGTACTATTGGCCATTTACGGGTACGTATGCACTGTAATTCAGTTGCTTCTCTGTAGTTTGTTGTAGATTGGAGAAACTGGCACCAATATGGGCAAAATGCCATTTTTTTGGGTACAGTTTCTAAAGCCATTTATCTCTCTGCCTCTTTCTATAAAGCATTTACCTCCCATTCTCACTACATCTAACCCCATTGCATTAGATAGTCCTGGACATTTCTTAAAGCATTCATCATGAAATATTCTACAACTAGAACTGTGTATAGGTATTGGTACAACATATAAAATTGGTCTTGCTTCAAAGCAAACTATGCAGTTTTCCCATTTCTCCTTTTCTGCTGTGTAATTTACCCATTTATACCAATTGTTGTCTTCTGCCTTTTCCCATAATATATCTGAATCAGTAATGTGTAGAACAATTTGTTTTAATGTGTAAAAAAAATATTTTCAGGACAAAAAAAATAAATGTATAGAAGAATGTTTTGTGTAAAAATAAGCTATAAAATAAGCTAAAAATAAGAAATTACTCAGGCTCATTTACAAATAAATTACACTACAAAAATGAATAAAGTATACAACTTATTCATTTCATTTTTAACTTACATCACAAAAATAAACTACAGAAAGTAGGTTGTTTCATTGACAATGTGACATTTAAAAAAAATTGTAATGTACCCTTTTTTTTGTTTTAGTTTTTTTTTTTTCAAATTTGTCAAATAACTAGGATGCCTCCAATATTAAATGTTAAATGAATGAAATGGACACTACATTGAATAAATTATTATTTTTAAACATTGTACACTAATACTTATTTAACACTGAACATTTTTTTTTTAACATTCTAGCAGACATTATACCAACAATGCACAATTTAACTTAAAATTAATAAGTAAAATCATATTTTGTGGCCATTTTTGAGACCCTCTTCTTGAATCAGGCATGCAAATAAATGCAGCCTTTCTGAGCAGAAGGGAATTCTTTTAAAACATTAGAAAATATTACAGATCCCAATTTGAACACTATGTGTGAATGTTATAATAAATGTATTAATAGAGCTGTTGTAATTATTATCAGTATTATTGTCTTTTTAATTTTATTTAGCAGAACAACAGTAAAATTACAATACTAACATTTATGAATGTTGATGGAGCTTTTATTTTGATGGAAACCTGCAGGAAGTCCTCCGTGCTTCTTTTTGTTGACAGCAGCAGATTTATAAATTATTCTCATAACTAATTTGGGAAGATGTATGTATCACATTGTCACATGCCTTGTAAAAATTCATAAAAATGTTACTGAGCAACTGACGAGTAACACAGTTTCAAAGCAGATTTCCCTCGCGATTTGGAATTTGAACCCTGGCTAATGAGACAGTGCCACGAGCTCGTGCAGCTCTGTTTGAACACATGCAATTTGTGCGTGTATTAGCAAATATAACGTTCTGCAGTTTATTTAATTGTTTAAGGCCATTTCGCGATTTTAATCATCATACAGTAACCGGCAACAACCACCTCTTCCTCCTCTCATTGGAGACACAAGATGCAGTACTAAACAGTCTCTCGCTGTCGGTGCTTGTAATGATTTTTGAGTCTTTCTCTGACATTTTTAAATGCTTCCACACTGCCTTCATATTTGCTGCAATAGTGCGTGCCTGTATTTGATTGTGTCACGTCATTGTTTGGTACAATTTATTCAGTGTTTTTGCTTATTCGGCTGCATCCCTAGTAAATACATTGCGTCGCTATATCATTGATATCGCAATATGACACTTTTTTTATCATGTAAAAACGGTGTTACCGTGGATGGTATGATATGGCACACCCCTACTTACTACTCAATTTTTTTCTCCATCTAATGCAAATCCATGGGTACCTAACTTTGATGGGCCAAAATACATATTTAAAGAGCTTCAACTGGTACAAAGTAACTCCAAATATAGATTCCACATCATACAAACAAGAACCTTTGAACCCCAGGATCATTTGATTCCCTTTTTCATGCACACTGTGGCAAAAACCGAAATAATGATGATTGACTTCAAACCTGTAAATAAAATGGACCTGTCCTTTGGCATAGATGGGGTTCTTGTAAAACCCTCCACCCCTTTATGTAATCTTGGTGTTTTATTTCATTCCTCTCTATCATTTGTTTCTCATATTGCTTCAGTTGTTAAAAACTCTGTTTATCACCTATGTAATATCGCATGTCTCTGCTCCTCCCTTAATCTGGATGATGCAGAAACTCTCATTCATGTACTCATAACTTCTCGTTTGGACTACTGTAATGCTTTATTAATTGTCTTACCAAGAAATAAATAAATAAATAAATAAATAATATTAAAAGGATACAGTATGTGCAAAATGCAACTGCGAGAATGCTCACCTAGACTAAATGTAGTTCTCACATGATCTTCACAGGTTACCTGATGCATCACATATTCATTTTAAGGTACTCCTGTTAAAACTTTAAGGCTCTAAATCAGTGGTTCTCAAAGACCCACCTAGATCATCTGAACTTGTCCTGTTGTCAGTTCCTAGATTCCGGCTGTCTGCTATAGGTAGAGGATCCTTTTGTATTAATGCTCCCAAGAATTGGAACTCACTACCCCCTCTCTTCACAATATCTCCTCTCTGTCTGCCATTAAGTTAAGGGACTTTGGGCTTGCGGAAAGGTGCTATATAAATAAAACTTCTTCTTCTTCTTCTTCTTCTTCTTCTTCTACTGTGAAGTATGCAATAATTATTGGTATGGATTGAAACCTATGGTTCATGATTTGTTGATTATAGCACCCCTATTTGGCCCTATAGCATGTTTGATAGCCTATATGTATCTACTTTTCATAAGAACGTGTTTGATGCTTTGAATCTTATTTGACCCACAGTACAAACGACATCATTACAAACTGCAATGTTACAAATGACTTTCTTTTGATTCAGTTCTCCACCCTAGTGACTTTTTTTGAACTGACCAAAGTGTTTTTGTGCAACTGAAACTCTTAGGAAATGCTTTCCATGCAAGCCGAGGCACATCCGTTTTTGTGCTGCTTCACTTCCACATCGTTTCTGAGTTTGACCCAAAAGGGGAAGATCTACATGATCTCGCAGAATTTCACAATTTTTAGATATTAATATATTGCCTGGGCTGCAACTCTTTACAGCTGTGGGAGGAATTGCACTTACTTTATGTGCTGGGCCATCCAGTGCAGTGTTTTAAGGCCCGGTCCTGGAGTCTCCTCAACACTGCACATTTAAATGTCTCTCTCATCAAACACACCTGATTCAACCCATCTGCTTTTTGGTAGAGACTGCAAGGCTACATCCACACATTTAAAAATGCTTCCTTTTCTCTATAGTAGGGATGTGCACATCGATGCTGCAGTATCGATATATCTATACTCAAAAGCTACAGTTTTGGTATCGATATTTTCTGAAAAGTATCAATTTCTTAATTATATTAATAATTTCTGCATAACAATGTTTTTAGCACTGCATGCAGGCCGATTGGTGACGGTGTGTATGATATGAAAGTACAGGGACTCACGTTACACATTACTTCTCAACAGCGGAAAAAAATATTGCAATATTTGTGATAAGAAAGTCATGCACAGCAACAATACAAGAATTATTTTTAAACATTTACAAACAACACACCCTGAAACTTATAAAGAGGCTGAACAAAAACAAGCTACCCAGTCTTCCTCTACCCAGCCTCTCTCTGTCCGACAAAAGACGTTAAAGCAGTTTTCAGGGAGGCAAACCCTATCCAGGTACAAAAAGCACAGTCATTAGTTAACTTATTAAGTGTACTCCCTCTCTGTCGTTACCATTAGGTGATTAAGAATAAATTTAAAAGTGTTTGTACGTCTGCGCATGTGGGGTGTCCTGATACTCCTAACGTTATAGGGACCAAAACAAGTATAGTAATACCATTAAATTTTGACCTTCTGAGGACATTTTTTTGGTCTCCATGAGGGAAGCAGCTTATAAATCATAAAGAATGATGTTTTTTAAAAATGTAAAAATGCTGAAAGTTTTCTGTGAAGGGTAGGTTTAGGGTTGGGGTTAGGGGATAGTTTGTACACCTTGTGATTGAACAATGAAGAATCGTCCCGCATCAGCCAAGCCATTGAAGCCCTCGGACACTTTGAACAGGCCAATAAGGAAGTTTCAGCAGAGAAGTATGTATCCATTTCAAAAGTTATACCTCTGGTCTCTCTTCTCCAAAATGCAACCATGTCTGCCGGACAGAAGGGTAACACTTTGGCTTTACAGCTTGTAACGCAGTGCAAACGGCGCTTTGAAAACATTGAGCACAACTATACTCTTGCAGCCAGTACCTTTTTGGACATAAGGTTCAAAAACATAGTGTTTTGTGATACTGGAAATGTGGAAATCATTAAATCACAGCTTATCAGTGAGATGCAAGTGCTGGGCAGACAAGCAACAACCAGTGAACTCTGCATCAACCTCCTCTATGGAAAGAGCCTTGTCAGTGCCACAAGCGTCACCTGCTGCAAACACTGAAATGAAAGTTGCAGACTGTTCAACATCCAAAGGAAGGATTGTGGCAGGAGTTTGACAAAGGGTATATTGGCTTTTCAGGGGAACCACACAGCCAATACAGATGCATACATTGAAATGCGCAGATGTATGGAAGAAAAGGTGATCCGAAGAAGTGAGGACCCTTTGCTATGGTCGAAGAAAAATGAGAACACATTTTCACTGCTCAGCCAACTGGCAAAAAAATAGCTTGGAATTGTCACAACCTCAGTTTCAGCAATGAGGCTGTTTTCTAAGGCAGGAGAGACAATTAGTCAGAGGCGAAATCAGCTGAAACCAAAACATGTCAACATGTTGCTTTTTCCTAAACTCCAAACTACAGCTTAAAGATTAGGAAATCTTTATCAGCAATTGCAGTGATCTTAAAGTTTATTTCTGAGCACTGCTAAATACTACAAAAATGTAGAAAGTTTAAGATGAAGAAAATTGCCGGCAGTCATATCACCCTGTATGTCAGTCCTGTGTCCCCGTGTCTTGTGTTTTTTACCCTCATGTTCTCTCCATGTCCCAGTTTCTCCCTTCATGTCCTTATTTGGTCCTTCCTGTTTCCTGTTCCCATTTAGTTCGGTTTGTTTCAGCTGTGTTTGATTAATTATCTAGTTTACTCCCCAGTACTTATGCCCTGTGTTTCCGTGTCTCCAGCGTCCAGTGTTATACGCCTGTTCCCGTGCTAAGTGTGAGTTCCTGCCTGTCTGTCTTGATTTTGGATTAATAAAGATTGTTTTTTGTTAAATGCTCCGACATCTCCTCGCTCCCTCGTTACGACACAGTAGCAGCAGCCAAATCGTGACAGAACACTGGACCCAAACAATTGTAAGCTGCGTCCCTTTTCCCCGTTTTGTTTTGGTTTTTTGAAAGGTTTTTGTTTTCCCCTTTTTCTCCGTGGCTATGGAAACAGCCGGTCGCTTTTCCGCCCTAGCCCGCCTGGATCTCCCTCTTGTTGAGTTCACCCGAGAATTCTGCGGGCTCGCCGCAAGGACAGCGTTGGACGACGCCACGCTGAATTCCTTGTTCTGGATCGGGGCCAATTACCATCGCCCCATGAACCTCCCAGACACCACTGGACTGATCTGGAGGGAAGGGATACTCCGGTGTCTGGACAGCGTCTGGCCCCCAATCCAGAACCAGCCCCGCAGTCAAGCCCATCAGCCGTTCCCCAGTCAAGCCCGCCATCCGCCGCTGACTCAAGCCCCGTCTGCTCCAGACCCAGAGTTCGCTCCAGTGTCGGCTCCAGCCCCAGAGTACGCTCCAGTGTAAGCTCTAGCCCCAGAGCTCGCTCCAGTGTCGGCTCCAGCCCCAGAGCGCCCTCAAGTGCCCGCTCCTCCAGAGCACCATCCTGTTCCTGCATTAAGCCCAGGGAGGGCTCCTGATCCCCAGATAAGCCCAGAGAGGGCTCCAGTCCCCGAGTTCAGCCTCGAGAGGGCTCCTGATCCCCATTTAAGCCCAGGGAGGGCTCCTGATTCCCCGTTAAGGCCAGGGAGGGCTCCTGATCCCCCGTTAAGGCCAGGGAGGGCTCCTGATCCCCAGTTAAGCCCAGAGAGGGCTCCAGTCCCCGAGGTCAGGCCCGTTAGTTTCCCCAAGGATTTTTTTTAGGGGGGGTAGTAGGGCTCCGGTCGTAGAGGCCGGGGCCACGGCCTCGGAGACAGATCCGCCATGGCCGCCCGAGCTCCCAGCTCCGTCATAGCCTCTAGTTTACTCCCCAGTACTTATGCCCTGTGTTTCCGTGTCTCCAGCATCCGGTGTTATACGTCTGTTCCCCGTGCTACGTGTGAGTTCCTGCCTGTCTGTTTGTCTTGATTTTGGATGAATAAAGATTGTTCCTTGTTAAATGCTCCGACGTCTCCTCGCTCCCTCATTCCGACACAGTAGCAGCAGCCGAATCGTGACATTGTAGCCCAAGACTGGTCGCCCACTGAAGCTAAGCAGTGTTAAGCCTGGTCAGTACCTGGATGGGAGACCTCCTGGGAAAACTAGGTTGCTGCTGGAAGAGGTGTTAGTGAGACCAGCAGGGGGTGCTCACCCTGTGGTCTGTGTGGGCCCTAACGCTCCAGTATAGTGGTGGGGACACTATACTGTAAAAAAGCACCGTCCTTCGGATGAGACGTTAAACCGAGGTCCTGACACTCTGTGGTCATTAAAAATCCCAGGATGTCTTTCGAAAAGAGTAGAGGTGTGACCTCGGCATCCTGGCCAAATTTGCCCATTGGCCTCTGACCATCATGGCCTCCTAACCATCCCCATATCTACTGATTGGCTTCATCACTCTGTCTCCTCTTCACCAATAAGCTGGTGTGTGGTGGGCATTCTGGCACACTATGGCTGCTGTCGCATCATCCAGGTGGATGCTGCACATTGGTGGTGGTTGAGGAGATTCCCCCCTTCCATGTAGAGCGCTTTGAGTACCCAGAAAAGTGCTATATAAATGTAACAAATTATTATTAATTATTATTATAAAAAATGGTCTGTTTAAAAGTAAGAAATAAGTGAAAGTGTGGACAGTTTATGTTGTTGGTATTTTTGCTTATTTTATAAAGATTTATGTTATATAATCTTTTTTTTTTTTTTTTTGTAAAATAAAAGAAAAAACATATTTAAGAAAAAATGGCCTGTTTAAAAATAAGAAATAAGTGAAAATATGGAGTTTATGTTGTTGGTATTTTCATTTATTTTATTAAGTTTTATGTTATTTAATCAATATTTTTGTAAGAAGGTTGTTTAAACATTTTTATTTATTTGTTGCTTTTCTAATAAATTTATTAATGACCAGTGTGTGTATGTAATTTGCCTTTAAGTGTTAATATATATATATATATATATATATATATATATATATATATATATAATTTATTTTTTATTTTATTTTTTTTTAACATTATTTTGACAAATCACATAGGCTGCACATTTAAAATTATAAGCATTATCGGTACCGTTAAAATTGTAACAAAAATTATCTGTATCGTATCGCATGAAAAAAATGTGTTATCACCCATCCCTACTCTATGGTTTAATCTTCCATCCACGCTGAGACTGTGTTGTTTTTTCTAGTGGAAACTAAGCTTTTTGAGAATATTCTCAGAGGTGAGCAGATTTGAAAATGTGTTGTAGAGCTGATGTATTCAAAAACTATTAAAGCATTCTAAAACTATGATGCATGACTATGTGATGCAGCCATGTGATCCGGTGATGGTGGGCCATGGTGTATCGACATTGTTGCACCTGCCATCCACTTTCACATGGTATTTCTCAGTCGGAAAGTTGTGTCCTATAAGGTTGCATATCTCGGAGGACATCTCAGTTTGAAGGATCAATGGAAGGCAGCCTTTGTTTTGTGATCTTATTTCAGTTCATTTTGAAGGATACATCAAGTGTATCTTTTGCATCCTCCAATTACCCACAATACAATTCCCATTTATTTGTACAGTGCTTTTCATAATACATATAGTTTCAAAGCAGCTTTACAGAAAATGCATGTGTCTGTATTGCGATTTAGAGTGATCTGTTATCGGATTCAGAGGTGACTGGGTCTAAGTTAGGTATTTCAGAAATGTGCATAATGCAAATCATGCAGTTAGCTAACAATGTATTAATTTAAGGCAGAAACACTGAGCTCATAGAAGTAATGAATACATTTTAAATGATTAGGATACATAGAAACAATTAGCATTGGTGCATGTTAATTCAGACCAGGGCCGGTTCCAGACATTAGGAGGCCCTAGGCCCCCCCCCCCCACCACCACCAATAAAAACCACTTGAAACAAATATGATCAAATATGATTCCTACCTTTTTATTTATACAACATTTAACTTTAAATGTCCTATAAGGTTGCAAAAATATATATATATTTTTCTCAATCTAATGCAAATCCATGGGTACCAAACTTTGATGGGCCAAAATACATATTTAAACAGCTTCAACTGGTACAAAGCGACCCCAAATATAGAGTCCACATCATACAAACAAAAACCTTTGAACCCCAGGATCATTTGATTCCCTTTTTCATGCATACTGTGGCAAAAACCAAAATAATGATGATTGACTTCAAACCTGTAAATAGAATGGACCTGTCCTTTGGCATAGATGGGGGTTTTGTAAAACCCTCCTCCCCTCTATGTAATATTGGCGTTTTATTTGATTCCTCTCTATCATTTGTTTCTCATATTGCTTCAGTTGTTAAAAACTCTCACCTGTGTAATGTCGCATGTCTCTGCTCCTCCCTTATTCTGGATGATGCAGAAACTCTCATTCATGCAGTCATAACTTCTCGTTTGGACTACTGTAATGCCTTATTAATTGGCTTACCAAAAAAAAAAATTAAAAATAATATTAAAAGGATACAGTATTTACAAAATGCAGCTGCGAGAATGCTCACCTAGACTAGATGTAGTTCTCACATGATCTTCACAGGTTACCTGATGCATCACATATTCATTTTAAGGTGCTCCTGTTAACCTTTAAGGCTCTAAATCAGTGGTTCTCAAAGACCCACCTAGATCATCTGAACTTGTCCTGTTGTCAGTTCCTAGAATTCTTTTGCGTTAATGCTCCCAAGAATTGGAACTCACTACCCCCTCTCTTCACAATATCTCCTCTCTGTCTGCCATTCTTCTTCAACTGTGAAGCATGCAATAATTATTGGTATGGATTGAAACCTATGGTTCATGATCTGTTGATTATAGCACCCAGATTTGCACAATGGCCCTATAGCATGTTTGATATGTATCATTTTTAATTGTTCTCATTTTTAAAAAGGTTTCTATTTAATGAAAAATTAGCCTTACTAAATGAACTATTATTTATAAGTTTTTAAAATAAATATGTCAATAAATAAATATGTCAATAAAACCGCCAGTAGGTGGCAGCAAGTCCCTTTTTTAATAAATGACTTACTGAATCATTCAAATCAAACAATTTGTTCAAAACGGCTGATTCAATAGAAATGAAACAAGTGAGACCATCTAAATCAGGGGTCTCCAACACGTCGCTCGCGAGCTACCAGTAGCTCGCAGCCTGATTGGAGGTAGCTTGCCAAGACATATTGACATATCGGCAGTAAGGTTATTTTAATGATCCTGATACGTATTTTAATTATCATTAAATCTGTATTTGATTATCGCGATTTGAGAAACTCACAGTAAATACAGTTCAGCTTTAATCAAAGTTATTAAGAGTCTCACGCAGGCGCAACACGTAGAGTAGTTTCGTTTTGTGAGAAAACATGAATGAAGGCAGACTGCTGAGGGAAATTATATGAAAGAATATATGATTTCATTATTTGTGTGAATGCATAATAGGAAACCGACTGTATTCAGAAAAGTTTCGATGGGATTTGCTTTCCATCTTCCCTCCATGTAATGCGTAATATAGCAGTGTTTAGGCAACTTTGTTTACAGAGGTTACCGTGAAAACAGCTCTGTTCTGCAGTTCATAAGCGCCCTCTGCTGTCAAACTGTGGATTTACAAATTCATTCAGTCTGTCTGCCATATTTTTGTTCAGACCAATGCGAAAATCAGACCAAATTATTGTTGTAAATCTTAAAAGGTCAATGGAAAATAGCCTGCCTTGTTATTAGAAGTGTTGAGATTTTTAGAATGCACATTAGCTTATGTAGAACTGTTTATGGAGCAGATAAAATTTAATTTATCATTCCGACTCATGCATCCTTTTATTAAAAAAAAAGATTTAAAGGCCGATATGTTATAATTTTATTTTTTAAAAATGGTCAAAACTTTATTTTAACGTAGTACGTCAGTAGATAACGTTATGACAATTTTTTGTTAGTTTAAAATCTGGCCATGATTTTTTTAAAATTTTATTTCACTGTATATGCAAAGAAAAAGTGCATAGTGCTGCTAATTTTTTTTGGTGGCTTTTGTCATAAAACTTGGTAAAATTATTTCAGTGTGTGTATCAGTACTTTTTTTTAATATTTCCAGCACATTTTAACAATGCCGTGTATAACCGTTTGGATTGAAACATTATTTAAGAGATTTAAGTACTGTATAACATTGGTAGCTCTCAGCCACTTTCATTTTTAAAAAGTAGCTCCCGAATTAAATAAGGTTGGAGACCGCTGATCTAAATGGACTGTTGAATCACTGGCTCACTCGATTCGTTCAAAAACTGATTCATTCATGGAATGAAACACTGTGTTGCTATGCACTGTTGTATAAAACTAATAGCACATTTGTGCTTGCGGCCTCACGCACATGTGCTGAGATACAGAAAAGTACATTGCTTGTGCAATGAATATAAAAACGTAAAAACTCATACATGGGTATTTTTTGTTTCATTGCTGGATTTATAAGGGCATTCTAACTGTATTCTAATGGGCTTCATCGGGCAGTGAATGCTTTTTTGGACTCTCAAGACGTGTTTTTTTTTTTCAAAGTTGGATAAAGTCAGCTCTCCTGTCGTCTCTCAGTCCCTCACAGTCACACATACATTATGTCAGGAGAATGTTTTTAAATTCTAATCAAGGAAAAATCATACTTTCTGTTGTCTTCTTTTTAAAGAACTTCAAAAGTTACGCTTGAACCATTTTGTGCGAAAAATGACTAAATTGCTTCCGTGCGCAGCTTACAGTACCAAGTTCTGATTGGCCAATCGCCGTTATTTAGTTCGTAAATAATCATAAGTAGAGAATTTTAACATTTCATGTGCATGATAAGATTTATGTAATACACAAAATTAATAATCCAAAGGGGATGGTAAGGGGGGGATGGTGGTTTTACAGAGGGGATGCTTTTTGTAAATTTTTTTCGACCAGGGGGATGCCATTCCCCCGCATCCCCCCTCAATTCGAGCCCTGTGTATATGTATCTACTTTTCATAAGAACGTGTTTGATGTTTTGCATCTTATTTGACCCACAGTACAAATGACATCTTTACAAACTACAATGTTACAAATGACTTTCTTTTGGTTCAGTTCTCCACCCTAGTGACTTTTTTTTGAACTGACCAAAGTGTTTTTGTGCAACTGAAACTCTTAGGAAATGCTTTCCATGCAAGCCGAGGCACATCCGTTTTTGTGCTGCTTCACTTCCACATCTTTTCTGAGTCTGACCCAAAAGGGGAAGATCTACATGGTCTTGCAGCATTTTGCAATTTTTAGATATTAATATATTGCCTGGGCTGCAACTCTTGACAGCTGTGGGAGGAAGTGCACTTACTTTATGTGCTGGGCCATCCAGTGCAGTGTTTTAAGGCCCGGTCCTGGAGTCTCCTCAACACTGCACATTTAAATGTCTCTCTCATCAAACACACCTGATTCAACGCATCTGCTTTTTGGTAGAGACTGCAAGGCTACATCCACACATTTAAAAAAGCTTCCTTTTCTCTATAGTAGGGATGTGCACATTGATGCTGCAGTATCGATATATCTATACTCAAAAGCTACAGTTTTGGTATCGATATTTTCTGAAAAGTATCAGTTTCTTAATTATATTAATAATTTCTGCATAACAATGTTTTTAGCACTGCATGCAGGCCGATTGGTGACGGTGTGTATGATATGAAAGTACCGCGACTCGCGAGAGCAGTTTGACGTTACAAATTACTTCTCAACAGTGGAAAAAAATATTGTAATATGTGTGATAAGAAAGTCATGGACAGCAACAATACAAGAAACATTTACAAAACAACACACCCTGAAACTTATAAAGAGGCTGAACAAAAACAAGCTACCCAGTCTTCCTCTGCCCAGCCTCCCTCTGTCCGACAAAAAACATCACAGCAGCGTTTTCAGGGAGGCAAACCCTATCCAGGTACAAAAAGCACAGTCATTAGTTAACTTATTAAGTGTACTCCCTCTCTGTCGTTACCATTAGGTGAATAAGAATAAATATAAGTGTTTGTACGTCTGCACGTGTGGGGTGTCCTTTTATTCCTAATGTTATAGGGACCAAAACAAGTATAGTAATACCATTAAATTTTGACCTTCTGGGGACATTTTTTGGTCTCCATGAGGGAAGCAGCTTATGAATCATAAAGAATGATGTTTTTTTTTAAAATGTAAAAATGCTGAAAGTTTTCTGTGAAGGGTAGGTTTAGGGCTGGGGTTAGGGGATAGTTTGTACACCTTGTGATTGAACAATGAAGAATGGTCCCGCATCAGCCAAGCCATTGAAGCCCTCAGACACTTTGAACAGGCCAATAAGGAAGTTTCAGCATCAGTATGTATCCATTTCAAAAGTTATACCTCTGGTCTCTCTTCTCCAAAATGCAACAATGTCTGCCAGGTAGAAGGGTAACACTTTGGCTTTACAGCTTGTAACGCAGTGTAAACGGCGCTTTGAAAACTTTGAGCACAACTATACTCTTGCAGCCAGTACCTTTTTGGACATAAGTTTCAAAAACATTGTGCTTTGTGATACTGGAAATGTGGAAATCATTAAATCACGGCTTATCAGTGAGATGCACACATTGGGTAGACAGGCAACAACCAGTGAACCCTCTGCATCAACCTTGTCAGTGCCACAAGCGTCACCTGCTGCAAACACTGAAATGAAAGTTGCAGACTGTTCAACATCCAAAGGAAGGATTGTGGCAGGAGTTTGACACAGGTATATTGGCTTTTCAAGGGGAACCGCACAGCCAATACAGATGCATACATTGAAATGCGCAGATATATGGAAGAAAAGGTGATCCCAAGAAGTGAGGACCCTTTGCTATGGTCGAAGAAAAATGAGAACACGTTTTCACTGCTCAGCAAACTGGCAAAAAAAAAAAAAAAAAATACCTTGGAATTGTCGCAACCTCAGTTTCAGCAGAGGTTGTTTTCTAAGGCAGGAAAAACAATTAGTCAGAGGCTAAATCAGCTGAAACCAAAACATGTCAACGTTGCTTTTCCTAAACTCCAATCTACAGCTTAAAGATTAGGAAATCTTTATCAGCAATTGCAGTGATCTTAAAGTTTATTTCTGAGCACTGCTAAATACTACAAAAATGTAGAATGTTTAAGATGAAGAAAAATATCTGTATGTCAGTCCTGTGTCCCCGTGTCTTGTGTTTTTTACCCTCATGTTCTCTCCAAATTTTATAATTTATAAGTTCATTTAAAAACTGCGTTATGTGCAATTTACATGGTTGCATTGTTGAGTGTTGATCATTATTATATTTAAAAATAAATAGTAATTAAATTTAAGTTTGGGCACTGTTTTTGATTGTAACCTAGTAATGCAAAAGGGCTCCCTGTAGTTTAAAGCATAAGCTGAGGTAGATTTTTATCACTAAGAAATTTTTAATTAAAACTGAATTTATTTATATTAAAAAAGAGCAACTTGTTCAGTGAAAAAGTTTAATTAAAAAAAAAATTAAATTATGTTTAGTTTTTCCCCCTGCTGTACCGAAATCATACCGAACCGTGACATCAAAACCGAGGTACATACCGAACCTGTAAATGTATATGTATGTGTATATATATATATATATATATATATATATATATATATATATATATATATATATATATATACAGTATCTCACAAAAGTGAGTACACTCACGTTTCAGCAACTATTTTATTATAACTTCTCAAAGGACAATACTATAAGAATGAAACTTGGATATATTTTAGAGTAGTCAATGTTCAACATGTATAGCAGTGTAGATTTACTGTCCTCTGAAAATAACTCAACATACAGCCATTACTGGGCTTGGAATTCACCAGAGCTGCAGGTTGTTGCTGGGATCCTCTTCCACTCATCCATAATGACATCACGGAGCTGCTGGATGTTAGACACATGACGCTTCTCCAACTTCTGCTTGAGGATGCCCCACACGTGGTTAATAGGGTTCAGGTCTGGAGACATACTTGGCCACTCCATCACCTTCACCTTCAGCTTCATCAGCAAGGCAGTTGTCATCTTGTTTGGGGTCATTATCATGTTGGAAAACCCAGTTTCTGAAGGGAGGGCATCATGTTCTGCTTCAGAATGTCACAGTACATGTTGGAATCCATGTTTCCCTCAATGAACAGCAGTTCCCCAGTACCAGCAGCACTCATGCAGCCCCAGACCATGATGCTTCCACCACCATGCTTGTCTGTAGGCAATTTTCTTGGTACTCCTCACCAGGCCGTCACCACACATGCTGGACACCATCTGAGCCAAACAATTTTATCTTAGTCTCATCAGACCACAGGACATGGTTCCAGTAATTCATGCTCTTGGACAGGTTGTCTTCAGCAAACTGTTTGCAGGCTTTCTTGTGAGCCAGCTTCAGAAGAGGCTTCCTTCTGGGACGACGGCCATGCAGCCCGACCTGTTGCAGTGTGTGGCGTATGGTCTGAGCACTGACAAGCTGACCTTCCACTTCTGCAACCTCTAAAGCAATGCTAGTGTTACACACACTAAGTCCACATGTGTGTTTTTGAAGATATAAGGTCCTTTTATTTCAAGAACACTTCTAACACAGAGTTACACTCCGGGGAACATCAACAACACAACCTTATCCACCTGTCTCACGATTACTCTCCTTGGTTTTTTCTTAATCTCGCGATTCTACACATCTGTCTTCTACAGATCTTGTCTGCCAAGTTTCAGCTTAAAAGTCACAGACAGACTTTATACATACATACTATTGTGCAGATAGAGCATGAAGAGAACTGAAATATTAAATATAAATCACAAGACCTAAAAGAACGCAGAAAAATTTAATAACTGTGTAATTGTTTCAACACACTGACTTTGAATCCAATAATAAACTTGTGGGGGGTGGGACTTGTCCCTTACACTCTCCCCTCCAAAATTGATGTCGTCTCGACATCCCCTGTCTCATCATCATGTCCCAGACATCTCTAAGTCGTTGAGCTACAGGAGTCAGGTATAGTAAATACTATTTAAGGATACAATGATGGCTTATGCCAAAAATCACATTAACAAATACCTCCCATGTTATTGCTATGTTTCTGTAGCTGGCATCATTGTGCACCATGAAAGCAGCTACATTCGCCATTATCAATACGGACGCTGTATCCTTCTGCAGGTCTCTTGTACCATTCGCTCAAACAAAACCTATTAGACACATCACCGGCTTCGGATTCTTGTCATCACACTTCACAGTTCCCCATTGCCTTTTTTTCGTCTATCATTATCATATCTGATTGAACAGGGTCAATGGAAAATACAACTTATCCATAACAACGTTAACAAATCTGTAACTGAAAGTGTGCTATCCACTAAATAAAGGTCAACATTTTAAACTAATCGGAGTCTGTGCAATTTTTTTTTTTTTTTTTTTTTTAATATATGTATACCTATGTGTGTATATGAGTCTATGTACTACTCTAACGTGGGTTCTCCTAGGGTATGGTACGTAAATGTCTGTTTGTGTTTTCGTTTTCTTAAAGGATATAATCTCTGTGGTAGTACAGGTTCTGGCCTTTGGATTCCACTTCCCTCCCGCTCAGGGGTGGCTCCATCATCGGATTCAGTACTCAACTCTACTGGTCCTTCATCAGGTGTCGCTAGTCCCTCCGCCTCTGAAGACTCTACTTCCCCATTGCCACACCTTGTGTTCACTTCCTTCACATGCTGAGGAACGACCTCTTCCATGTCCCCTTCCACCATCGCCGTGGATCGGACATCCTCTTTTACTGACTCCTGTGTCACTTGTGGATAGCATTCTTCAGCCTCCAGCTGCAGCTGTTCTTTCCGCTGGGCTGGTTTGAATGGTCTGCAGAATCCTGTCCATTCGCTCTCATCCTCAGAGCTACTTTCCCTTGCTTGCTGCTCAGAATTTGATTTGCTTTGTTTTCCTTTGACCTTCTTTCTCAGAGTTGTTGTGGTTTGTTCAACCGGCAGGAATTCACAAGGCAGGAGCATGTTACGATGAAGGACTCTGATTCGCCCTTGTCCAGTTTCAGGCTGCACCTCATAGACTGGACATTCTGTTCTTTTTTTTATGGACCACATAGACCTGTTCCTCCCAATAGGATCTAATTTTTCCTGGGCCCCCTCTTTCGCTCATGTTCCTGACCAGAACTCTACAGCCAGGCTGTAACTCCGCTCCATGGGTCTTTCTGTCGTACCTGTCCTTGGCTCTCCCGCTGGCCATGCTCGCCGATTCCGAAACCAGCTTATATGCCTGATCCATTCGTTTTCTCCAGCTTTCTGCATACTCCTGATGAGATGAGGACTGGTCTCTGGGGCTGAGGTTGAACATGATATCAATAGGGAGCCTAGGATGACGTCCAAACAGCAGGAAGTAAGGAGCAAATCCTGTTGCCTCATTACGTGTGCAATTATATGCATGCACTACTTGTGCCAGGGAGTTCTTCCAATCCATCTTTTCCCTGTCAGTCAGATTCCGCAACATGGACAAGAGCGTTCTATTAAATCGCTCCACCTGACCATTCCCCTGCGGGTGGTAAGGTGTTGTTCTGGAGCCTTTAATACCACTATACTGTTGGAGTTGTGCGAACAACTGGTTGTCAAACTCCTTCCCCTGGTCATGGTGCAATCTTATGGGGAAACCAAATTTCAACACAAAATCCCCGAAGATCTTTTGAGCTGCTGTCTTAGCTGACTTGTTGAGGCATGCATACGCTTGAGCAAAGCGAGTAAAATGGTCCATAATGACCAAAATATATTCATACCCGCCTCTGCATCTCTCCAGGTGAAGAAAGTCAACTGAAACCAGTTCAAAGGGGTGAGTTGTTTCAATATTGGTGAGTGGTGCTCGGTTTGGCTTGTTGGGGCGTTTTGTCTTGAGACAGCGACATACTCGTAAGACATGATGTTCTACGTCCCTCTGCATATGTGGCCAGTAAAATCTGTCTCGCATAAGGTGGAGTGTCCGCTCTACACCGAGGTGACCCATATTTTCGTGCAACTCTTTGAAGGCCAGCCCATGGAATTTCTTGGGCAGCACCAGCAGTAATAAGGTTGCGGTTTTCCTGTAGAGTACCCCATGCTCATCCAGTATCAACCTTTTTCTCTCCCGCATCAGTACTGCCCGGCCGTCATGACCACTCCAATCCCTGTCTCTATGCCATCTGTTTGTTCTTATGCAGTTCAACACAGGGCTGATCACTGGATCCTGTTCCTGGGCATCCCTCAACACTCCTCTGTCGAAGTTCAACCGGTTATCCTCTTCTTCACCTAGTGCTGTCTCGATGGTCACCGGACACATCCATGGAGTATGTTCCTTTGACTGAACACTGAGAGCTTTGGTCACACAGCTGATAACATCTGGACTCACTTCCACCAAACACTTCTGCATATATTCCTCCATCCCCAGTGGGATGCGTGACAAACCATCCGCATCAGTGTTGGTCTTCCCTGGACGATACTTAATTGTGAAATTAAAATCCGCCAGCTCTGCAACCCAGCGATGTGTAGTGGCATTTAGTTTAGCTGTTGTGAGCACATATGTTAAAGGGTTGTTGTCGGTGTAGACGACAAAAGAAGGAGTATAGTAGAGGTAATCTCTGAAGCGTTCACATATTGCCCACTTCATGGCCAAGAACTCAAGCTTTCCTGAATGTAGATGATAGTTCCTTTCTGCAGCAGTTAAAGTTCTGGATCCGTAAGCAACTACCAGGAGCTTGCCTTCTTGTCTTTGATATAACACTGATCCCAGCCCTTCTTGGGATGCATCGCAGTGGAGGATGAATGGCTCTTCAAACCTTGGGTAACCCAAAACAGGAGGTAGTGTAAGAAGATCGATCAACTGGCAGAGCACCTCCTGGTGCTTTGGCATCCAGACAATGGGATGTGTTGAGGGGAGCTGTCCCTGCCTATTTCCTTTCTTAGCAGTTTTCTTTCCTCTTTTAGGAGCTATCTGACATGCACCCTTTTCCAGGCTCAGAAGGTGATAGAGCGGGGTAGCTATTCTGGAGAAATTTGGTATGTATGAGCGGTAGTATGATATAAATCCCAACAACTTCCGAAGGTCCCCTACTGTTGCTGGTTTCCGCTCTCGCAAGGCCTGAACAGGTGCGAGGTCTGCAGGGTCCATGGTATGACCATCTTTGGACACCAGCTTTCCCAGGTACCTTACACGATTCTTAAAGACCTCACATTTTCTTGCTGTCAGCTTAATCCCATGTTGTTGATAACGCTGCAAGATTTTCCGTAAGTCTCTAATGTGGTCTTCGAAGGTTTTGCTGTGAACTAGATTGTCATCCAAATATGGCTGACATATTTCATCTCTCAGCCCTATTAGACATTCCTCCATGCAGCGTTGGAACTCTGCTGGTGCCGACGACAGGCCAAATGGAATGCGGACCCATTCATAGAGCCCCCAAGGTGTAATAAAAGCTGTCAGTGGTCGGCTATTTTCCTCCAAAAATCCTTGGTGGTAAGCTTTTCCTTGGTCTAAGATGGAAAACCAAGCACTTCCACTGAGACTGTCCAGCATGTCTTGAATGCGGGAAATTGGATGGCGGTCTGGGATAGATTTCTGGTTCAGTTCGCGATAGTCACAGCACAATCGCAGCCTCCCATCTTTCTTCCGCACACATACCATGGGCGATGAATATGCAGACCTTGATTTTGTAATCCAGCCACGGTTCAATAGATCTTCTAGGTATTCTTTGACTTCCTTATGAAGTGGTTTTGGTACCGACATGTATGTTCGCCTCACTGGTGTTGTGTCTTTCAGTCTGATTTTCAACTCCAGTGATGGGATACACCCAACGTCTCCATCATTTCTGGAAAAAGCCGCACATTCCTCCCTCAGCAACTTCCTTACCTCCTCCTGCTGTTGAGGCAACAAATGACTCACAGGAACAGGTGGGTCCCATCGGTCTGCATCGGGCTGCACCATGTACCCTGAAACCACTTCTTTTGCCGTTTCAGCTTTCTCAACTCCCAGCATCTCCTCCCTGTGACTCATTACATCTTCAAAATCCACAGGTCTTGCAGCAGCAGGGTAGACAGCTTTTACACTCTGCACATGGCCTAACACTGTGCGTGGTCGAAGTGTAATATCATGGCATGTGTCATTACTTACTGGGATGAATATTTTTGATCGGCTACCCCTCTGGAGCTTGACCACGTTCTCAGTGATTGTCAGTCCCTCAGGCCAGTCAGTACTCTGGACTGGAACAAACAGCATCTCCTGGTTACATGTCAGAGGAATGGTACGCACTGAACACTTAACTACTTTTATCTCACCAGGTAGAATTTTTGTTCTTTGTCTGCTCCCTTTCACGGTTCCCTCGCTAAAGTCTGAGTCACCCTGTTGGACCAAACGCATTAGACCCTCTGCCCTCTTGCAATCTACTGAGAAGGCTGCAGTCAATGTTTTTACAATAGCTTGAGTTGGTTGTTCTTTCTCCTGGTGTAGAAGATGTTCAATAACGTTATATCCAATGATTGGATCTTCTGCCACACCAGATGATTTTGCTACCAGCAATGGCACAAGAAACTCTGTGCTGGATACGCCAGAGGGCTCAAGCTGGAACTTTACTTCAATCCATCCGCTGAACGGGATGTCTGTCTGATTTAAAGCCTTTCCGGTCAATGTGCCTGGTCCCAGAATCTCCTCTGTGTCCCTTACTTTTGTATGGGGTAGATATTCTTTGCGCCACTTTTCATTGATCAGGCAGACCTGTGAGCCTGTATCCCATAATACTTGTGTTGGGACGCCATCCAGGAAGCAATTGACAGTACATTTCTTTCCTATCAGGTTCAGCAGTTGAGCTTTACGCTTAGGGGACAGGTGAGCTGCATAGATGGACCCCTCCAGCCTGTCTGCACTTGCAGAGTGCTGCTGTACATTTTCTGGCCGTGCAAGGTGACTTGTGTTTTTGCAGAGCACCTCACTGGTGTTACCATCCAATCCACATTGTCTCTGGCTCTGGGTGTGAAGTGAGGTTGAAGCCGCCGCTATCACTTGATCCACATTCACTGTATGCCGTTGTGCCCTACAGCCTTTAGAAAAGTGTCCCGGCTGACCACATTTAAAACAGTGATTACATTGCTCACTGTTGCCATTGTCTTGACAGGACTTACAAATTTTTTTGGAAGGTGGGCGGCCATGACGGAAGGATGGTTGTGATTCACGGATGCTATTTTTGATTTCTGTTATCTCATCTTTCAACTCTTTGACAAGTTCGAACAATTCTGCCTCACGTTTGGATGTGTAGCTCTGGACCCTCTGTTCTTTCCCTCTAGCTGTTGCACCCTCTGTGAGTTTTTGTCCATCTGCTGCTTCTCCAAGTCTTTGTAATACCTGTACATCGGCCTGGAGCTCGTTTACTTTAGTCACTTTTGCATAGGTATTTTTCTTTTGTTTCTGTATTCTCTCATTTTCAATACCTGCAGCCTCATTCAATTTCTCAATGAGCTCTTCATCTGTAATAGACTGATTCTCCAGATCACTTTTCAACTGGAATTTTATGTGATCGCTTGTGAGTCCAGTACTGACAGATCGCAAGAACTTCCTTTGGATGAGCTCAGCACTGTACTGTTCTTCAGCCCCCCCATCTCTGGAAGCAATTAGTAACCTCTCTTTCAGTTCTATAGCTCTGAACAAGAAGTTTTGGGGTGATTCACGGCTGTCTTGTGTGATGTTCACCAGCTTGTGATACAAATCTGTGGGGCTATCCTCTTTAAAATGGCCCTTAAGGATGGTTTTTAACTGGAGAAGGGTCAGATGACTTTTGATTTCCAGCATATCCCGAAGGCTAAGACCTGGACTGATGGCCCTCACAACCGCATCCACAATTTCTGTCTCTGTATGGCCTTTCTGCACTCCACTTTCAATCTGATGCATTAAATTTGTGTAAGACAGCCGATCTCTCTGGCCTCGCTCTCCTATCTATCCCCAAATTTTGAAATCACGCCTGATGGTCACCTCTGGCACTCGTGATGGCTGTGGCTGAGCCTCCCCGGATATAGCTGGAATTGCTCTGCTCTCTTTGATCCGTACTTGATCACTCAGCCTCATAATTTCGCTCTCTAACACTTTTGTAGAGTTCTGGAAACTAAGCTGGAGATCTGCATATTGTTTTTTTAACTTTTCCAGCTCATCTTCATCCCCCTTTACACTCCTCACTGCCTCACGAGCACCCTGGCCTTTCATTTCTTTAATCCATTCCACCACACTGACAATGAAATGACGTGCTGCTTCCTCCTCCTCTTTTTCAATTACATCGTCAATCTCTTCATTAATTCGATGAATCAACACATGCTTTTTCGTTACCTCGTCTCCTGGAACTTTTGCAAACACTGCCAATTCCCTAAGTTGATCAAACGTCAGATGAGGTAAGTCCGCGCCGAGTCGATCTTGTAACTGCCGAAGATCCATTTTAGCTTCCGCGGTTCTCTCTCACTCACTCACGCGCTCGCTGCAGCAGCCGCTCCGTGTATGCCTCTTCGTCGCTCGCGCTGCTGTTCGCATTCCTTGAATACTCCTGGCTGGCTCGCCAATTTTGTTACACACACTAAGTCCACACGTGTGTTTTTGAAGATATAAGGTCCGTTTATTTTAAGAACACTTCTAACACAGAGTTACACTCCGGGGAACATCAACAACACAACCTTATCCACCTGTCTCACGATTACTCTCCTTGGTTTTTTCTTAATCTCGCGATTCTACACATCTGTCTTCTACAGATCTCGTCTGCCAAGTTTCAGCTTAAAAGTCACAGACAGACTTTATACATACATACTATTGTGCAGATAGAGCATGAAGAGAACTGAAATATTAAATATAAATCACAAGACCTAAAAGAACGCAGAAAAATTTAATAACTGTGTAATTGTTTCAACACACTGACTTTGAATCCAATAATAAACTTGTGGGGGGTGGGACTTGTCCCTTACACTAGCAACACTCACGTGTATGTTTTTTGAAGCCAGCTTCTGCACCTGACGCACACCACGAGGACTCAACTTCTTTGATTGACCCTTGCGAGGCCTGTTCCGAGTGAAACCCGTCTTGTAAAACCTCTGTGTGACACTGACCACTGTACTGTAACTTAGTTTCAGGGTGTTACTGATCTTATTATAGCCTAGGCCATCTTTGTGGAGAGCAACAATTCTAATTCTCAAATCCTCAGAGAGTTCTTTGCCATGAGGTGCCATGTTGAACATCCAGTGATCAGTATGAGAGAATTGTACTCAAAGCACAAAATTTTAACTGCTCTAATACAAGATACACAAATTTGTATAGTCCTGTCAAGCAGACAAAAACATGAACATGATGAATAGGACATGTGGCTTTGCATGGTTAAACGACATATAGCGTCCTTGTTCTTTTACCTGATCCCGGTTCTGTCTTTCGAGCAAAATTTTCGGGTCCATATGAAGTCAAAGAAAAACTCAGTGATACCAATTATGCCATTCATACTCCTGATCTACGTCGTAAGACCCGTGTATGTCACATAAATATGTTGAAACAGTTTATTGTGCGTGGTGAGAAGCCTATTTCCTCCTCTGTTTCCCCTGTTGCCGTGGCTACTGTTAGTGAAGTGCCCGAAGATGAGCCAGTTGAAAAAGTTGCACAAGTTGCAGCTAAAAAGCTTCAAAACTCTGCTATATTGAGTGATTTGCAGAGCTTTCTTGCACACCTGACAACAGAACAGAGTGAACAAATTATTAAATTGGTTCATGAATTTCCTTCACTCTTTTCGGATGTGCCTGGTAGAACGACCATGTTGACCCATGACATTGATGTAGGTGAATCTCATCCAGTCAAGCAACATCCTTATAGGGTAAATCCCAGGAAGCGTGACATAATGAGATCTGAGGTTGAGTATATGCTGCAGCATGGTCTAGCAGTGCCTAGTCAGAGTCCATGGAGTTTGCCTTGTTTATTAGTGCCTAAACCTGACGGCTCCTATCGCTTCTGTACCGACTATCGTAAGGTTAACTCCTTAACGAAACCTGACTCCTTTCCACTGCCTCGGTTGGAAGATTGTGTTGACCGAGTAGGCTCTGCTAGATTTGTCATCAAATTAGACCTGTTAAAGGGTTATTGGCAAGTGCCCCTAACTCCACGTGCCTCTGAGATCTCCGCGTTTGTCACCTCTGAACATTTCCTGCAATATGACGTTCTAGCTTTTGGCATGAGAAATGCACCTGCCACCTTCCAGCGCCTTATGCAGGTGGTTTTGGCAGGTGTTCCGAATTGTGACGCGTATCTAGATGATGTAATCATCTATTCAAAAACCTGGGAAGAGCACGTAAAGATTTTGGAGTTGGTATTCAGTCGCTTGGCTGTTGCCTCTTTAACCTTGAATCTTGCTAAATGTGAGGTCGGTAAAGCTGTGGTAACATATCTGGGTAAACAAGTTGGCCAGGGTTTTGTTAAGCCAGTTGAGGCTAAGATTGCTGCCATACTCAAGTTTCCTACACCTCGTAACAAGCGTGATTTACGCCGGTTTTTGGGCATGACTGGTTACTACCGGGTATTCTGTTGTAATTTCTCCACTATTGTGTCACCTCTTACTGATCTTCTCAGTACTACCAAGAGTTTTATGTGGAGCACTGAGTGTGTTAATGCTTTTAAGGCTGCAAAAGATCTCCTTTGCCATGCCCCTGTGTTGTCTGCCCCTAATTTTGATTTGCCTTTTAAACTCCAAGTAGATGCCAGTGCTACCGGTGCTGGAGCAGTTTTGCTGCAGGAGGATTCTCGTGGCATTGACCACCCAGTCTGCTACTTCTCAAAGAAGTTCTCGAAATGCCAACAACACTATAGCACGATTGAGAAAGAGGCCCTCGCTTTGCTGCTAGCTCTTCAACATTTCGAGGTTTACTTGGGAAGCAGTGCCGTGCCTATTGACGTGTATACAGACCATAACCCACTGATTTTTCTTTCCCGCATGTCCAACTCCAATCAACGTTTGATGCGCTGGGCTCTGATTGTCCAGGAGTATTATCTAAATCTTCGACACATTCGTGGTAAAGAAAATGTGGTGGCGGATGCCCTTTCTAGAACTGCAGATATGGAGACTTAAGTGGGTTGTTTAAAAAAAAAAAAAAAAAAAAAAAATTAGTTGCGGCTAAATTGCACTACTATTGGCGTTCTGTGAGTAACTTGCTTTACAATCCATGGATTGTAAAATTTAATGGTGGGGGTGTTACGTCCTGAGACGTATTTTATTTGATTGTTCTATGTGTTTTGTGGGGTGCTTTTGTTACTGTTTTTCTTTTCTTTTTTTTCATGTCTACTGCTGTCACTGTCGTGGAGGTGATTGGATACACCTGTTTCTGATTTGCTGCCAATTCAATTCATCTCCACTGATTGGCTGCACTCAGAAGGAAGCCAGCATATAAAGCCAGCACGGTTTCCGAGCAAGAGGGAGAGGGTTGCAGTTGGTAACCTGTCACATGGACTTCTTTTCTCTGGCTCCAGATAACTTTGTTTTGGTTCTTATTGAGTGCTAACCATTGGTGCTACTGTGAATTTAATTGTAAATTTGTTTAGACTTTAAGAGTTTTGTAAGGAAACTTGTAGGGAGGTGGGTGCCTTTTTCTTTAATTGCTTTTCTCCTGGTTATCTGGGTAGTCAAGGAGTTAGGGAAGTTTATTTTGTTATTCATTTGCTTTTGGTTTATGTATAGGTAAGTTATGTGTAAAATTGAGTTAGAAATTTTGTTTATGTTGGCCTTTGCCCCCTCCTGAAGCTTATGTTTCCTTTAATCTTTTTCTTATGATTTAATAAAAACAATAACAAGTTCTTTTGTTTGGAGGTGTGTTATTGGGGCCGGAGACAAGAGGTCCCTGTGCTTTCTCTCTCCAAAATTTGTTACTGCTATGCCCATTACCTCTAGACTAAAAAGAGGGCTAGCTCGTAACAGATGTAAGTCTTCTCTGACGAAGAAATCTCAGATTAGCAGCACAAATTAATCTGCGTGGCGAAGAAAACCCACTTGCAGTGATATCAAAACTGAGCGACGAAGAAAACTCGCTACAGGATATTTAGTTAATTGGTGATTTTAACGATGTTCCTCATCTCCCCGAGTTAAGGCCTTCCTGTAATCTTTGCGTATCATTGTAGTCATTGAAGTGATGCAATTGAATAGCAAATTAATGGTGTAATTCTAGCCTAGTTTACTAGTAATTCGCCATGGTCTGTGAAGTGAATGTGCTGTTTTGATTTGTGAATGAAGTTGTATGCGACACATCATAACTGACTGTTATGCACCGCGTGAGCTCATATGCATGTTTACGGCAGCGCAATTTCTGCTCCACTTGTGCGTGTTGTAAACTCGCATCGGTCTCTTAGCAACGTCTGACCCCGGAAGTGGAGAGCAGCCTCTTCTGGTTCAGTCTGATAACAGCACACACGTCACAGACCCTTGTGTAAACAAACAACTGAGTGTAGCCTAAAGCTAACTTTCTTAGCTGCCACACAGGCATTTAAGCTAAGCCCTTTACCTCAACTGTTAACTGTTAGCATCCAACTAACACTTAAGATACTTGTGAGTGTAAAGTGTAGCCACTCCTCTCGCGCGCTCTCTCTCTCTCTCTCTCTCGTGCGCATGTGCTGGGTGAGTGGGCGGAGCGTTGAGCGAGAGCGTGTGGCTGCTGTGTGAGGTACGAGTGGTCTTTACTTCTCTATCTTTATTTATTTGTTTGTTTTTTTCCCCTGTATTTATTTGTATAGTTTCTGGTTTTGTTGTTTTACGTTGGTTACTTTGTAAAAGTAGAGAAGTGAGTGTCGTGTTTAGCTGGGGCGTCTGCTCCCACGTGTTGGGAGCATGGCTACCCCAGGCAGCGGGAGTTTTAATTCATTGACAAGGCGTCACGGTGTGAAAATAGATACAACTGCTAGTGTAGAAGAGTGTGGGTTAGCAGTAGGGGAAGAGATTGGACATGATAATATCTTGTCTGCGTCCCATATGCGTCCCAACAAGATGGCGGCGCGTGCACACGCTGCGGCTTCTCTCTCTCCCGAAAGAATGGTGTTTTCGTGTTTTTTATCTTGTGAGACGCAGTGTTTTTGTACGTCTTCGTCGCGTCTATCTGTCCTAAAGCGCTCATACAGTCGTGAGTTTCTGCTCGACGTCGGCAGAACCACATTTTTAGAGTTAAACTTCGCGCACGCCAAAGAGCTGCGGGACCTCGGTCTGCTCCGGAGGCCTACACCATCACCGACCCCCACTACTGCATCTCGCCCAGAGCGGAGGCGCCACAAGCGGCGCGAGAGGAAGCAGAAGAGGGGTAAGCGCGGAGGTATCCGGGCTAGGCTAGCAGCTAACCCACACAAGCCAGCTATCCCCACCATCGTACTGGCCAACGTACGCTCTTTGGACAATAAACTGGACCACATCCGACTACTACGCTCATATCAGAGGACTGTAAGAGACTGTTGTGTTTTTGTTTTCACGGAAACATGGCTCAGCAACAGCGTGCCGGACTGCGCCATTCAGCTCGACCAGCTAACATGCTATCGAGCGGACAGAGCTCTCGTCGAGGGAGGTAAGACCCGCGGCGGCGGGCTTTGTGTTTACATTAATGACGCGTGGTGCCGCGACGCTGTTGTGGTCTGCAAACACTGCTCGCCCCTGGTGGAGTTTATGATTATTAAGTGTCGGCCGTTCTATCTACCGAGGGAATACACAGCCATACTACTCGCTGCTGTATACATCCCTCCCAACTCCAACAACAACAGGAGTGAGGCACTTAATGAACTGTACCAGCACATCAGTGAGCAGCAGACAGCCCACCCAGATGCTTTTCTCATCTTGGCGGGGGATTTTAATCACGCAGACCTAAAGAGTGTGTTCCCTAAAATACACCAACATGTGATCCGGGCCAACCAGAAGCCATGGCTGACAGGGGAGGTCCACAGACTCCTGAAGGCTCGGAACGCTGCTTTTAGAGCCGGAGATGAGGTGGGCCTGAGGACAGCTAGGGCCAATCTATCCCGCGGCATCAGAGAGGCCAAGAGACAGTACTCCAGGAGGGTAGCCCATCGCTTCAGCGACAGCAGAGACACTCGGAGCCTGTGGCAGGGGATTCAGACCATTACGGACTACAAGCCCCCACCGCGCACCTGTGACAGCACCATCCCCCTGTTGAATGAGCTGAACGCCTTCTTCGCTCGCTTTGAGGCACAAAACAGCACCACTGCACAGAAGACCCCACCTCCTCCCGGAGATCAGGTGATGACGCTGTCCCCGGACAGTGTGAGGAGATCCCTCAGCAGGATCAACACACGAAAAGCTCCGGGTCCTGACAACATTCCTGGTCGTGTACTGAGAGACTGTGCAGCGGAACTCACTGATGTCTTCACAGACATTTTCAACATCTCGCTGAGTCAGGCTGTTGTCCCAACATGCTTCAAGGCTACCACCATCATTCCAGTCCCGAAGAAGTCATCTCCATCCTGCTTCAATGACTACCGTCCAGTCGCACTTACTCCTATCCTCATGAAGTGCTTTGAACGACTAGTCATGCACCACATCAAGTCTGCCCTCCCCCCCTCCCTGGACCCCTTCCAGTTTGCATATCGGTCCAACCGCTCGACCGATGATGCCATCGCCACTGCCCTCCACCCAGCCCTCACACATCTGGACAAAAAAGACTCATATGTCAGAATGCTGTTCATAGACTTCAGTTCAGCATTCAACACAATCATCCCTCAACAGCTCATTCACAAACTGGTCCAGCTGGGGCTCAACACCTCTCTGTGCAACTGGCTGTTGGACTTCCTGACTGGGAGACCTCAGGCAGTACGGGTCGGCAGTAACACATCCAGCACCATCACACTGAACACAGGGGCCCCCCAAGGATGTGTGCTGAGCCCCCTCCTCTTCACTCTGCTGACCCACGACTGCACACCGTCACATAACTCCAACCTTTTCATTAAGTTTGCGGACGACACGACTGTGGTGGGTCTCATTAGCAACAGAGATGAGACAAACTACAGGAGCGAGGTGAGCCGCCTGGCCGGGTGGTGCAGTGACAACAATCTCTCTCTGAATGTGGAGAAGACGAAGGAGATTGTTGTTGACTTCAGGAGAGTGCACACTCAGCATGCTCCTCTGACCATCAATGGTGCGACTGTGGAGAGGGTGAGCAGCACCAAGTTCCTAGGTGTGCACATCAAAGAGGACCTTTCCTGGACCGACAACACTGTAGCACTGGCCAAGAAAGCACAACAGCGTCTCTACTTCCTCCGCAAACTGAGAAGAGCCAGAGCCCCGGCCCCCATCATGTACACCTTCTACAGAGGCACCATCGAGAGCATCCTTACTAGCTGCATCACTGTGTGGTATGGCGCTTGCAACGCGTCCTGCCGCAAGTCACTTCAACGCATAGTGAAAGCAGCTGAGAGGATCGTTGGTGTCTCTCTCCCCTCCCTCCAGGACATCTACAACACCCGTCTCACCCGCAAAGCCCTCTGCATTGCAGGTGATCCCACCCACCCGACACACAGCTTCTTCAGTCTGCTGCCATCAGGGAGGAGACTGCGGAGTCTCCAGGCCAGGACCAGCAGACTGAAGGACAGCTTCATCCATCAGGCTGTCAGAAAGCTGAACTCCCTCCCGACCTTGCCCCCCCTCCCCTCTTTTGCCCCACGCACCACTGATCTCTGACCCTCCAACCCCCCCCTCCCTTTCTCACTTACAAACTGTGACCCGCACTAGTCACTTTGTGCAGCATTGGACTGATCACTACCCCATCCAGCATTGACTGCAAACTACCTCCTAGGTCAGTTTAATTAAGACTGTTCTCTGAGCTCTTTAGCTCTTCATCACTTTAACACTGATAAGCTCTTTTGCACTACACTCATTACATCTGCACAGTTTTTTTGCACTACACCCATTATATCTGCACAGTTTTGTTTATTTAATGGTTGCACTATCTGCCATGTGCCTTACGCCACTTTACCTATCTCTTTTTTACAATGTCCTTATTGCATATCTGTATAGTTTGTATTTATATATATTTAAACTGTAATTATCTGTTTTTTTTACATTACTGTTAGTGTTTAGTGTTAACTGTATGCACCAAGGGTCTGAGAGTTACGCAATTTCAATTCTCTGTATGTATGTGCTGTACATGTGGTGGAATTGACAATAAAGCTGACTTTGACTTTGACTTTGACTTTGAATGGCGCGGTTGTTGTATTTGCGAAAACAGGTGACTTAGCAAATCAGTTAGTGCAGAATGGGATTGTGATTAATGGTATTTTTATAACAGTGCTTCCCTTGTCCGCACCTTCCAAAAAGGTGATATTGTCAAATGTGCCACCTTTTATTCCCAATGAAGTGTTGACAAATTTGTTTACGCGTTATAGTAAAATAGTTTCACCTATAAGGATGATTCCGATTGGAACTAAGTCGCCTCTCCTGAAGCATGTTGTGTCGTTTAGGCGCTATGTGTATATGATTTTGCAAGAGCACCTTGATGAACTGGATTTGTCCCTGAATTTTCGATATGAGGACTTCAATTATGTTATTTTCGCTACGACAAATAATATGAAGTGCTTCAATTGTGGTGCAATGGGGCACTTGGTTCGTGCGTGCCCCAATAAGGTGGATAAATTGAATGAAGTCCCTTTACCGGTTGTGAATGATGAGAATAGTGCAAACGCTAAAGAAGATCAGAATGCTGTGGTACCAATCACTGATGATGAGGTACCTGGGCCAAGTTCAGTGCAGACAGTGGTTGGTTTGGTTGGGAAAACAGTGGAGGTAGAGCCTCTAGATCGATCTGTGGAAGGGGAAGAAATGATCGTTACCGTAGCTGAATTGAATGAAGCAGAGAATAGATTAGAGACTGTGGACACTCTGGGTGAGTGTTCTGTTCATCATGAAAGTGTGATGTTATCAGAGTTGGACGACTGTACTTTTAAAACGTCACAGAAGCGAAGGTTAGAGCAACGTCCTTCAGATGAGCAAGCAAAGAGAGGGTTTAGTTGTGATCTAAGTCAAACCGACACGGAAAGTGAAAGTGATTTCTCAGAATGTAGCATAACGTATAGTTTGCCGCAAAGTGGATTTTCCAGTAGGAGTTATAGTGCAAATGACATTAAATCCTTTTTAAAGGAAACTAAGAATGTGAGAAAAGTTCGTATTGAACAATATTTTCCTGATGTGACACAGTTTATTGATAAGGTGAGAATATATAGGACTGAAGGGTGTTTTAGTAATCAAGAAGTGTATCGTCTTAAGAAGATACTTGCTAAGCTCAATACTCAGTCGGAATCTAATGTTAGTAATGAAAAGTAATCAGCGTGTTTATGTGAATTTTTGTGTGTTGAGTCTAATTTGCTCTTGGCTTTCCTCATTTATGGGAGAAATAAGTATTGCCTCTCTTAACATAAATGGGGCTAGAGAAGGGAAAAAAACGTTTTCACCTTTTTGAAACAATTAAGCAGAAAAAGATCGATGTTTTATTTGTTAAATGCATGTGATTGGGTCAGAGAATTTGATGGAATGTCCATATTAAGTCATTTGAGCCCCACTAGTGGAGGTGTTGCAATTTTATTTTCTAAAGGTTTTATTCCTTGTTCATATCAAGTGGAAGAAATTATAAAAGGCAGACTTTTAAAGATCAGAGCCCGTTTTGAGAATTGTTTTTTTGTTTTCATCTCTGTATATGTTCCTACTGGAGCAATTGAAAGGATGTGTTTTTTAGATACTTTGAGTCCTTACTAGAACCAGGAAGTATGACCATATTAGCCCGGTTCTGTCAACACTGCACTGGCTCCCTATCAAACATCGGATAGATTTTAAAATCTTGTTAATTACTTATAAAGCCCTGAATGGCTTAGCTCCTCAGTACTTGAGCGAGCTCTTATCACATTATAGTCCTCCACGTCTGCTGCGTTCTCAAAACTCTGGCCATTTGATAATACCTAGAATATCAAAATCGACTGCGGGCGGCAGATCCTTTTCCTATTTAGCGCCTAAACTCTGGAACAATCTACCTAACACTGTTCGGGAGGCAGACACACTCTGTCAGTTTAAATCTAGATTAAAGACACATTTCTTTAACCTGGCTTACACATAACACACTAATACACTTCTATTATTCAAATCCCTTAAAGGATTGTTAGGCTGCATTAATTAGATCAACCGGAACCGGGAACACTCCTCATAACACACGATGTACTCGTTACATCGTAAGAAGAATGGCATCTACGGTAATATTTGTCTGTTTCTTTATTATTCTGTTTCTCAGTCCGTGTCCGGATCAGATGGTGGATCGGCGCCGGGAGATGATGTCTGCGACCCTGATCATCAGCGGAGGCCGGACACCTGGATGAGCCCCGGGGACATATCCCCAGTGAAGACCTCGACTTAAATACAATAGAACTTAAAATTAAACAAAATAACTATAAATATAATAAAATACCTAACTACATAATACTATTATTGTTAGAAATTGCAACAATATAAAAATAGAAATATAATACATTTATACATTTAACATTTAATTAAAACAATAAGTAAAAAAATAAATAATAATATCCTGGCCAGAGGAGAACTGGCCCCCCGACTGAGCCTGGTTTCTCCCAAGGTTTTTTTCTCCATTCTGTCACAGAGGGAGTTTTGGTTCCTTGCCGCTGTCGCCTCTGGCTTGCTCAGTTGGGGACACTTAATTTTTTACGATTAACGTCAATTTTATTTCATAGATACTATTTAAACTAAACTGAGCTAGACAATGACATCTCTGAATTCAATAATGAAATGCCTTTAACTGAAAATTGAGTGTTTAATCTTATTATTATACATTACTGACACTCTATCCTCCAATTTGATACTGTTAAGTGCTTTGACACAATCTGTATTGTTAAAAGCGCTATATAAATAAAGGTGAGTGAGTAATGTCCTAGTGAATTGTAATACAGAGGATGTTTTGTTTTTGGGTGGGGATTTTAATTGTACTGAGCAGTTTTTAGATAGAAACCATGTGGAACTCCATATGCCATCACGTAAGAGACTTATACAACTGATGAATTCTAATGAAATTTTGACATATGGAGGAATTTTCATCATTCACAGAGACAGTATACCTGGGCACATGCTTATGAAAATTCACTATCTTTGGCTAGATTAGATAGATTTTATGGATATAAACACCAACTTAACTTATTTAAAGAGTGTTCCATTATTCCGGTTGGTTTTTCCGATCACAACTTAGTTAAGGTTCTTGTAATTAAGGGTTTTATTAAACCAAAGAGTGCGTATTGGCACTTGAACACTAATTTGTTATGTGATCATCTGTTTCAAGATTCTTTTAAAGAGTTTTGGATTGGTTTTAGATTTAGGAAATCATCCTTTCAATCTGTACAGCAATGGTGGGACTTTGCCAAGATACAAACTAGACAGCTGTGTCAGCAGTACACTTTTAATGTAACAAGGGATAGGAAAAATACAACTGAATTATTAGAAAAAGAATTAATGGATATGCAGGAAGGTAGAGATACCTCAGAAGTTTTATCTGGTATAAAGAGTTTTCAAGAGAAAAAGAATTCTCTAAATAATTTATTGGAGTTGGCTACACAAGGAGCGTTGGTTAGATCAAGGTTTCAAAATATTGAATTGATGGATGCACCTTCAAAAAATTTTTTTAATTTGGAAAAAAAGAATGGGCAAAGGAGAATTATGCACAACTTGCGTTCTGAGGCTGGGGTCTTGTTATCAGACCCTTTTGAAATAAGAAATAGGGCAGTTGGTTTTTATCAAAAACTATACAAGAGCGAGTTAGTTTTAGATGAGAAAGATGAGAGCGTCTTTTTTGAAAACTTGCCTCAAGTACCCCAAGAACTTAATTCTGTATTGAGTAAGGCTGTTACTTTAGAAGAATTACAAAAGGCACTTCAAAATATGGAAGGTAATAAAGTGCCTGGTATTGATGGCCTGCCGATTGAATTTTATAAGACATTCTGGGCAGAAGTGAGTTGGGATTTGTTACAAGTACTTAATGAAAGTCTGGTGAATGGGCAATTACCTTTAAGTTGCAGAAGGGCAGTTCTTACATTATTGCCCAAGAAAGGTGATCTAAATGATATTAAAAATTGGAGGCCTGTTAGCTTGCTCTGCACTGATTATAAGTTACTTTCAAAGGTTCTGGCCAACAGGTTGAGTGAAGTACTTAGCCATATTATTCATTCTGACCAAACTTATTGTGTTCCAGAGAGGTGAATATGTGATAATATCTCTTTTATCAGAGACATTTTAGATATTGGTAAGAATTTTAAACTGAATTTTGGCCTAGTGTCTATTGATCAAGAAAAAGCCTTCGACAGAGTGGAGCATGCATATTTATGGAACACATTAACAGCTTTTGGTTTTAATAATGATTTTGTGTCTATGCTTAAAGTTTTGTATAATGCAGTTGAAAGTGTTTTAAAAATTAATGGAGATTTATGTGCCCCTTTTAAGGTTTTCAGAGGTATCAGGCAAGGCTGTGCCTTATCTGGCATGTTGTATACTTTGGCTATAGAGCCTCTCTTAATTAGAATAAGAGCAAAACTATGTGGTTTATCTATTCCGAATTGTACAAATGTGTTTAGATTGTCTGCATATGCGGATGATGTTGTTGTTTTAATAAATGGACAAAGGAATGTGAACATGTTGTTGGAAATTTTGAATGATTTTAAGGAGATTTCTGCTACAAAAGTAAATTGGTCTAAGAGTGAAGCAGTATTGGTTGGAAGCTGGCTTAATGTAGAGCCAAAGCTCCCAGAAGGGTTATCTTGGACCAAAGAAGGTTTTAAGTATTTGGGAGTGTTCTTGGGGAATGAAATATTCATGCAAAAAAATTTTGAAGATATTATTGAGAAGGTCAAAGGTCGCCTTGTTAAATGGAAGTTCTTACTCCCTAAAATGTCATATAAAGGGCGAGTACTGATCATTAACAATTTAATTGCATCTGCTCTTTGGCATCGTTTAATTTGTACGGATCCTCCACGGGATCTACTGCCAAGACTGCAATCAATTTTAGTAGACTTCTTTTGGGATAAGATGCATTTGATACCAAAGTTTGTTTTGTACCTACCCAAAGAAGAAGGAGGACATGGCCTGATGCATGTGCAGAGCAGAATAGCGGCCTTCAGAATTCAATTTATTCAAAGACTGCTGACTGGCCCTATAGTCTCAAGTTGGAAGTTTGCTGCTTGTGCCATTTTGCGAGGATTCAGAAGCCTGGACTTTGAGAGATCTTTATTTTGGTTGAACCCGCAAAAGATGGACTTGTCTAAATTACCTATTTTTTATAGGAATCTATTCAAAGTTTGGTCTCTGTTTAAAGTACAGAGACAGGACACTACAACTTCTTTATTTTGGTTGCTCCAAGAACCTTTAATTTTTGGATCACGTATGGACTTAACAAATGTGGGGATTCTCCCTTCTGTCAATGAGATACTTCTCAATGCTGGAGTTTTAACATTTGGTCATCTGTTTAAATTGGCTGGATTGGCCTTTAAGAATGTTGATGCTGTCTCCAGTTGTCTGGGGGTAAAGTCGAAACGTATAGTGGCCAAATTGCTTGAAAAATGGAAGTCGGCTCTTGTACCTGAAGAAGTTAAACTGTTGGGTGAATATATTGAAGGTGCAATTGCTCCAAATTATAATGATTCATTTCCTGATTTGTTTTTGTTAACTGATTTTAAAGAGTGTGAAGGTGTGTTTTTACAAGAAAGTACTTTGGTTTTAATAGGACCTAATTCTGTATCTGGGAAAACTGTATATAATAGTTGTGTGAAGTCCTTAAATAAGAATTTTCTTCATAATAGAGTTGATACTCCTTGGCGTGCTGTCCTCCATTTAGGAGAGAATGTTAAACCGGAATGGAGAGCTTTGTACAAATCACCTTTGTCAAAAAAAGTAGGAGATTTACAGTGAAGAATTCTTTATGGCGCTATAGCTGTGAATGCCCTTGTTTCAATTATAAATCCAGGTAGCAGTGATGAATGTCCTTTTTGTTTCCAGAAGGAGACTGTATATCATACTTTTTTGTTTTGTAATAGGCTTGATTCACTGTTTCAAGTTTTAACTGGGTTATTTAATCGTTTTGATGAGATTTTCTCTTGGGAAGTGTTTATTTGTGGCTTTAAATACACTCGGAAACAGAGACTCTGTTGCCAGTTGTTGAATTTTCTTCTAGGTCAGGCAAAAATGGCAATTTATGACACCAGAAAAATAATGATTGAACAGAATGCAAGGAGTAATTTACAAACTGTGTTTTTTAATCTTGTGAAATCTAGAATTTTGATTGATTTCCGGTATTATAAGGCTATGGGAGATCTTATGCATTTTGAAACAATTTGGTGTTATAAAAAGGCTCTGTGTGAAGTTATTAATGAAGATTTAGAGTTTGTTTTTTTTTATTTATGTTTTGTTTTGTTTTTTGGTTTTTTGGTTTGTTTTTTTTTGTATTAGAATGAGTTTTATGTGTATAATGTTGATTGTGTATTGTTGATAATTGTAATAAAAGAGTGTTGAAAATTCAAATTCTCTCTCTCTCTCTCTCTCTCTCTCTCACTCTTGGTTTCACTTCCTGTTTGTGCTATCACCTTCTGTTGAGATTCAGGTTGGCCCCTCCTCACCTACGCTGGTTCTATTTGTGTTATTTTTATTTTGACTTTATTCTACCTCTCTTTGATTTCATTTCATTCATTTACTTTTTAGCTTGATTGTACAGATCCAGCTAAGTTTATTTTAATTAAATCTGAGATTTAATTAGATGAATTTGTTTTGTTTTTTTTATTTCTTTTAGTTTCCTACAGGTATTAGGACATTTTCATTTTGCCTTTACCTTATTTTAGTTATTTGACCATCACCATCTTCCCTCTCGGTATAGGATTAGAGCAGTTCTAGCAACTGTTGTCCCCCTAATGAACTGTACAGGTTATTAGTAGCCTAATTCCTGTCTCTTCTATTACCCTCCTTACACCAGGCCTCTGAGCAGATAGAAAAACTTCCTATTGTTTCTATTTATTTACCTTGAGGTGTTTGATGTTCCCTGCTAGCGTAGCTAACAGTCTCCCTAGGTTTTATGACCCTGCTACATTCCTTTGAACAAGTGATAACTGCTTAGTCATATCTCCTAGCTTAAACTAAATAAGGAAAGCCCTTCCTTCTCTCTCTATCTCTTCCTGATTTTATTTCAGTTTTTTTTATTTGATACCTTCATAGTGACCAAACCTGTAAACCATCAGTGCTTTGAGTAATAGTTTGACCACACGCATAGCCCGGTCATTAGCTGATCACTGCTTACAGCCCCGTCAACAGAGTTACTCAAACCCTCTCCTGTGTGCTTAGCACCCTACCTCACTAGCTGCCCCTCATCAGCTATTCACACACGGCCTACAGAGCCGTTCCCCATACAGATAGTCTAACACCTCTGTACGTACTTGCACTTGCCTTCTGTCTCTCTCTCTCTGGTGTTCCCCCAAGCATGCCAGTGTGTCTCAGACATTCCACAGACATCCAGCCTGGCCAGTTCACCAGAACCAGCTGAAAACCCGGCAGAGCACGGTGATGGACATCCTTCAGCCCAAAGCAGCCAGCGACCTACAATGGCAGAGAAAGAAACAGCGAGACTGACACAAGTGGACACCTGACACCCAGCCTGAACCACCAGGAACTGACTAGCATCATCTTCTCCTTGGTCCACCCCCTCAAGGGCCTCAGACAGGAGGTAAATGAACTGAACCTGCAAGTCACAGAGTTCTACAGGGAACTGACACCCGCTCAGCGAGAGAAGGCACAGAACGGATGCAAAGAACCTTACAGAATGGCACAACAGAAGGAAATCACCAGTCTTCAGGAGGCTCTAACAGCTGCTGGACACCAAGCGCAGCTGGAAAAAGCCATCAGACAGGACTTGGAAAGAGAACTGTTTCACACAGAGTCACTGTTAAAAACAGTGTATGTGGAACTTAATGAGAGCAACACCAGAGCTAAGGCCTTAGAAGGCCATCTGCATTCAGTCAGAGCTGAAGTCCAAACCCTGACTCAGCAATTCTGCAACATTAAAGAGGAGCTTGACATGGTTCAGAGAGAACTGAAACAGTCTTACAAACTGAGTTGAGTTGAGTTGAGCTTTATTGTCATTCCGCTACATGCGGTGGCATACAGTGGAACGAAATGTCGTGCCTCACAGGACCACGGTGCTACATAAATACAGGCATACAGCAATGAAGTAAAACAATATAAACCTATACACAAACTATCCTACTGATAGATTTTGACTATAAATATACTATCTATATAAAAATTTTACCTATACATAAACTAAAAAATACAAACTATACAAACTATACGAATGCTTCAGATAAATACTGTACATGTGCAAAGAGAGACAATGTGAGTTCAAGCAGCTGGCTGGGGAACAATGCAGGATGATTTGTAGTGCATGAGCATGTAAACATACATATATTACTGATATTACTGAGTCTTTTTGTGGGATTTGTGTGCACACAGCAGTGTGTGTGAAAAGTGACTAGTGCGCATAGAGGAAGAGAGTGTGCTACTATAGGTGGTTTGTACAGGCCCACTCACCTGTAGCACTCTTCGATTGCACAAACAAAGTTCCATAAGTTCCAGATTGTCCATGTTTCAGGAGGTAGGGGGTTTGTATGGGGATTCAGAGAGGGGCGGGGTGACTTGAGTTCAGGGCTCTCACAGCCTGGGGGAAAAAGCTGTTGAGCAGTCTGGCAGAGCGGGCTCTGATGCTCCGGTACCGTCTACCTGATGGTAGGAGCTGGAAGAGACTGTGGGAGGGGTGTGTGGAGTCCTTTACGATACTGTTGGCTTTGCTGGAGCATCGTTTGAGGAAAATGTCCAGGATGGAGGGGAGAGGGGCACCGATGATCCTTGCAGCTGTGTTCACTGTCCACTGGAGGGTCTTGCGGTCTGCTGCAGTACAGTTCCCGTACCAGACAGTGATGCAGCTGGTCAGCACACTCTCAATGGTGCCCCTGTAGAAAGTGGTGAGGATGGGTGGAGGGAGACTTGCTCTTTTCAGCCGGCGGAGGAAGTGTAGGCGCTGTTGTGCCTTCTTGGAGAGTGACATGGTGTTGGTGGTCCAGGTGAGGTCCTCTGTGATGTGCACCCCCAGGAATTTAGTGCTGCTGACTCTCTCCACAGGCGAGCTGTCGATGGTCAGTGGGGGGTGATCAGCGGAGTTTCTCCTGAAGTCCATCACAACCTCCTTTGTCTTCTCCACATTGAGGGACAGGTTGTTTGCACCACACCATTCAGCCAGCTGTGCCACTTCCTCTCTGTAGTGCGTTTCATCGTTGTTGCTGATGAGACCTACCACTGTTGTGTCATCAGCGAACTTGATGATGTGGTTGGAGCTGAACTTGGCAGTGCAGTCGTGGGTCAGCAGCGTGAAGAGCAGCGGGCTGAGCACACAGCCTTGTGGGGCACCTGTGCTCAGTGTGGTAGTGCTCGAGGTGTTGTGGCCGACACGGACTGACTGAGGTCTTCCGGTTAGAAAGTCCAGAATCCAATTACAGAGGGAATTGTTAAGGCCCAGTAGGTTTAGTTTATTTGTGAGCTGTTGTGGGATTATTGTGTTGAATGCTGAGCTGAAGTCAATGAACAGCATTCTAACATAAGAGTCTTTATTTTCTAGGTGGGTAAGAGCCAGGTGGAGGGTGGAGGAAATTGCATCGTCTGTGGACGGTTTGGACGGTATGCAAACTGGAGCGGATCGAGTGTGTTGGGGAGGCTGGTTTTGATGTTGTGCATGACTAACCTCTCAAAGCACTTCATTATGATTGGAGTCAGTGCTATGGGACGGTAGTCATTGAGACAGGACACAGGTGATTTCTTTGGTACCGGTATGATTGTTGTGGATTTGAGACATGTGGGGACGACTGCTTGGCTCAGCGAGGTGTTGAAGATATCTGTTAGGACATCTGTCAGCTGTATAGCACAGTCTTTCAGTACACGGCCAGGTATGTTGTCGGGACCCGCAGCCTTGCGTGGGTTAATCCTAGATAGGGTCTTCCTTACGTCGGCTGGAGACAGACAGAGCGCCTGGTCGTTGGGAGGTGTGGGCAGTTTTTGTGTAGGTGTGTCATTCTGCATTTCAAACCGTGAATAAAAGTGGTTGAGTGTATCTGGGAGGGATGTGTCATCATCACAGGCCTGTGGCGGGGGCTTGTAGTCTGTGATGGTCTGAATGGCTTGCCACAGACTCCGTGTGTCTCTGCTGTCTGTGAAGTGATTGTTGATTTTTTGAGCATATGACCGTTTTGCATTTTTGATGCTGCGGGACAGATTGGCTCTTGCTGTTTTGAGGGCTGCTTTATCTCCTGATCTGAAAGTTTCATCTCTGGTCTTTAGCAGCCCACGAACCTCTGCTGTCATCCATGGCTTCTGGTTGGCGCGTGTGGTGATGGTCTTTGTGACTGTCACATCATCTGTGCACTTTTTGATGTAAGCAGTCACAGTTTCAGTGTACTCCTGTAGGTCTGTGTGGTTGTTGTAAGTGGCTGCCTCTTTAAACATGTTCCAGTCTGTGTCCTGGAAGCAGTCCTGCAGTGCAGAGGTAGCATTTTCTGGCCATACTGTGATCTGCTTTTGAACCGGTTTGGTGAGTTTGAGAAGTGGGCTATATGCTGGGATTAGCATAACAGAGATGTGGTCCGAGTACACGAGGTGGGGGCGGGGTTCGGCTTTGTATGCGTTCTTAACTGTTGTGTAAACAAAGTCCAGTGTGTTGTTTCCCCTTGTTGCAAAGTTCACATGTTGGTAGAACTTTGGCAAAACTGTCTTTAAGTTTGCGTGGTTGAAGTCACCGGCTATGATGAAAAAGCCGTCGGGGTTATTTGTTTGTTGTTCGCTGATGGCGCTGTACAGTTCGCGAAGCGCGTCCTTAGCGTTTGCACACGGAGAAATGTAAACCGCGACAATAACAATGGCCGTGAACTCCCGCGGCAGATAGAACGGTCGACACTTCACAACCATAAACTCCACCAGTGATGAACAGTGTTTAGATACTACCGCAGCATTGTTACACCATTTTTTGTTGACGTAAACACACAAGCCACCCCCGCGAGTCTTACCAGACAATGATGAATTTCTGTCCACTCGGTAGCAGGTTAGGCCATGCAGCTGAATGGCGGAGTCCAGGATGTTGTCGTTTAGCCATGTTTCAGTGAAAACAAACACACAACAATCCCTTGTCTCATGCTGTGTAGATCGACTGAGTTGAATTAAGTCCAGTTTGTTTTCCAGAGAGCGAACGTTTGAGAGCATGAGTGTTGGAAGAGCCGGTCTTGTGGGGTTAGCCCTCAGCCTAGCTCGTATACCTCCGCGCTTACCGCGCTTCCGTCCTCTCTCACACCGCTGTGCACAACTGTGCATGGACTCAAGTAACAGGCACACTGCTGCACGTCACACGGCCAGCAGTGCAAGCCCCCTTACTCCCGTACACAGATACGAAGGGGGGAACCAAAGCCTTGAAACAGGACATGGAGTGACACTCAAAGACCTCAACCGAATGGCCAGAAACATCTCTGCATTCACACCAGAACTTGCAGGAGAGAATGATGTTTACGCTTACTTAAGAGAGATTGACTTTCACCTGCAGTCTTGGACCAGTGTGAAACACCAAGATAGACTCTATCTGCTCTGGATCACCGCTAGCCCTGAAATACGACGCTTCCTGGTGCGACAGCCAGAACACATCCAATTGGACTACCAGCAGCTTAAACAAGCTATCATAAAATAATTCTCAGACCCAGAATTTGAACACGGACTGATCGCTGCCCTAGACATCGAACAGGGCCATCATGAAACTCCCCGTGATTACTACCACAGACTTCGACGAGCTTACTTCGGAGCTCGCAGTGAACCTGGGATGGATGAGGACCCCAGCTTTAAGAGCCTTTTCCTCCGAAACCTCCACCCCATTGTAAGTCACCATCTCGGCATTATGACCTGCCACACAATGCCTATTCAACAACTGCGTGACCTGACACAGAAGGTCTTTAAGGCCTCTACCAAAGGTGTTTGTAAGACCCCACTGATTCTGAATTGCACAACCCAGAATCCAAAGCAGGCCCCAGAAGGCACCCAGCATTGCCACAATGTAAGGCCCTTCTACAGGAAGCCACTAGCCAGCGGAGGACAGAGCCGTCACTGTGGCAACAGACCTAGGCCCCAGGCCAACCACTGGCAGAGACCATGGAAAAGGCCATCCTCATCCTGAAAACACCACGGCATGTCCAACGACAGTCCACCACAACATCTTCCTTCACACCCTTCACACAGGTGCCAAACGGATGCTGCACAAGGACAGCTGGACACGCCTACTTCTGAGTTACAGGAGCTGCTGACACTAGCAAAAGAGCTCCTTGAACAAAACTCAACTGAGGAGTACTGGGAAAGACAAACTTCTGACACTGCCTCGACACCTGCTGCACAAGCTCGAGGACCCGCATCTTGCTACAGCTTACATCACCACAGCACCACAACCACTCCTGGAGGCAACCAACAGACCGAGAGCCACCACTGTCTCCCAGCCATGAGTGGCAGGTGCGTGTCTTGAGTGTTCTGCATCTTTAACATCGCTCGCTGTTGTCTATTGGACGGACAACAACGTTCGAAAGGGGGGAATTATGTAGCATTTGGACCAATCAGACACACATTTTTTCATCAGATTTAACAAATCAAATTAGTTATTAGATTAACAAATAATCACAGACCCCTCACCCAACACACATTCTGAGTCCCGGTATGTCTGTGATGACTCCAGGCCCCCGTTTCCATAGCAACCAACCTGATAACACTAGTTTTATTGCTCTAAGGAATGCAGGCCGAGCAACACTCACCTAATCTTCCCTTAGGAAAGAGACATTAAGGCACATAAGAATGGACTCTTCTCTAATTAATTCATTGAAAAACCTTTCTTTGAATACATACACACATCCTCACGTCATTGTGTATATTGTTACTGTTCGTGTATATTGTCTTTTGTACTGTATCCTGTTTTATGCATGCTTATGATAGATCACTAGTTAATATTACCTCACTTATATCATGTTTGATCTCTATCAATTTGTCTTCGGATGATCTAAATGACAGTGTATATTACATGTTGATACCTATGCAACATATTAGTGTTCTAAGAATCTTTAATAGTTGTACATCAACTATTAAATCCAACCCCTTGCAAATTACCATGCTCAGAGACAAAGAGTCTTAAAATCTTCCCTCCAAAGAGACTGGAGACCATTGGCTCTTTGACTCCCCAGAGGTGTGACCTCTATACCAGATAAAGGTCTCACTCACAGGTCCGGCACTCTCTTCTAAGAAAAGCTCTTCTGCTATCTTCTGACGGAGAGCCCGAACCGATGCGGGCGCGCCCGCCGGGCCCCCAACATAGAGCCATGGGTGATCTCCCCAGCCTGGGGAATGACTCTTGACCACAAAGACCCAGTCTGCGGTTCTGTTAGACCCTAAGAGGATGAGGAAGATGTGAGCTGGAACTCTTCTGGACCCTTAAGTTATTGTGCCAGGCTTATGGCCTTGTCTTTCCATTCAATCAAAGCTCCTTGGACCTCAGCAGATCTCTATCTTAACTATTTTTCCACTCCCTACCTGGAAGAACATTTCTACCTCAGAACATCTTTGGAATTCATCACTCTTCAACCCGGAAGAACGTGATCGCGAGTCCAAAAACCTTGAAACCATCAAGACTTTTCATCCGAGACCGCATTCCGTCACGACAAAGGAAGTGCAAGTATAGTACATTTAACTAAACGAAACAGAGGTTTAGTATAAATTATAGACCCCGTTATAAACGGCGCTGATGGTTTTACTCAGGTGGCTAAATGACTTTTTTCCATAACTGCATTCTCTGTTTTCTCTAATGGCTTCATTCATCCACTTTAGCTCCACTTTGTATGTATGCGTGAGTGTATGTTATTCTTTATTTGTTTAGATTAGTTATGTGTGTTAGCGTTTAGTTAATAAAACTCTTGTGCACAAATTACACGAGTTTCTGATTCTGCCTTGCATATTAATGTCCCTTTACGATTTTGACCCTTGCTACATGCTCTAATGCATTAATAGGAAGATATTTTCTGTGGCCACGGAAATATCCTTTCTTAGAGTTGATATGAATTTACACTGAATGTTCGCTGGACGAACAGATCAGCTGATGGCAATTTAACTCTGCGACAGTTATTACTGTCAGCCGATAGAAAAAATTGTAATTAATCATAATTAATTGTAATTATTTATATACAATTACCTTTTTGAGCCAATTTGCTACATTGGTCATTACTTTAGTGAATGCTCCTTCTGGAGCAGTATTATTTGGTATATAAGTACAGCATTCATCCCCAAACATAACACACACACACCCCCCCCCCCTTTCTCAGCTAAAAAATAATCTAGAGCTATTCTATTTTGCCATGTCATTCTGCTTTTTACATCCAATTGCTCTCCTAAAAGCGATAAGGCGTCATCAGTGTAATTAATAAATCTTTGCTGATTGTAATATATGTAATTGATCCATTCTGTATTTTTATTTTGTGTTATCCAAATGAATATTGATTCAAATCCTGATTTGACTTCATCTCTTGCTTTAAACTCATAAGGTATACCTCTTGGTTGACCAATTGAATCTATATAAACTGCAGGGTCTTTTTCATAGGCTCTTTTAGATCTGAGTTTCTCTTCATTTGTTGCTTCCTCTTCTAGAGAGATGTGACTCATTTTATGTGTCAGCATAATGCTAGTATATAATCCTGACCATTTCTCTGGTAATGTTGTCAAGAGGCCATATTCTATTCCACACATCCACAATATGTCTGCCAATGCAATATTGATGTCATCAAATATAGGTGGTGGGCCTTCTTTTATCACTAAATACTCATCTTTACATCGTGGTATTTTCCATATTTTGCTGCATTTCCCTTCAAATCTTCCTACGTCAATATTTCCCTTCTTCTCATAACATTCAAATTCCTGATCTGCCATTAATTGTATTTTCCCTTGTGGCTTTTGTATTTTTTCTTTCCGTACTATTGGCCATTTACGGGTACGTATGCACTGTAATTCAGTTGCTTCTCTGTAGTTTGTTGTAGATTGGAGAAACTGGCACCAATATGGGCAAAATGCCATTTTTTGGGTACAGTTTCTAAAGACATTTATCTCTCTGCCTCTTTCTATAAAGCATTTACCTTACAATCTCACTACATCTAACCCCATTGCATTAGATAGTCCTGGACATTTCTTAAACCATTCATCATGAAATATTCTACAACTAGAACTGTGTATAGGTATTGTTACAATATATAAAATTGGTCTTGCTTCAAAGCAAACTATGCAGTTTTCCCATCCCTCTTTTTCTGCTGTGTAATTTATCCATTTATACCAATTATTGTCTTTTGCCTTTTCCCATAATATATCTGAATTGCCCATTTTCTTGAAAGTAATATTATGATTGTCATCTACAATGTGTCTGTTTTGTCTAGGTAGTTTTTCCTCCTCATCTAGTTCTTGTTCTTTTTGGATTAAGTCAAAGCCACTGCTAGCTTCAACCGAGGGGGTGAAAGTTGATTTAAGGGAAGTTTGGGTGCTGTTGGCTACAGCTTGAGCTTGTAGACTTAGATGCATTTGATGATCATCAGATATGTTGTCAGACTTATTTTTTTCTCCTCTCCTGTTCGTCTGACAGGAGAATGTGAGCTCCTTGTGGATCTGTTTTTGAGCTTTCATCAGTTTGCCCTTCGTCTTGTGTCACTGGTCTCTCCTCGTCACTTTCTCCTGAGTTGTCTGCTGGTCTGTTTCCTTCTCTTTCCGTCCTTACTTTGGGAACTCTAGTACAGTGGTTTAGATGATACCAAGTTGTACCTCCACTTGGACTGCAGTTGGAGTAGCTCTCACCACTTTGTAGGGTCCCTCTCTCCTGGGCTCATTCCACTTTCTCCGAAATACCCTCAGATATACTTGGTCATCTGGAACAATTGGACATGATGTCTCTGTTTCCTCACAGGGTTCTTTTCTTGTTTCCTGTAAATAGATAGCTTTCTGTATTGCAGTTAATTTCTTCATATAAGATCAAAGTTCCATTTGCAATTGCTCTAGAAGAGATCCTTTGTAGGGACCTCTACAATATGGTACAGGCATGGGTCGACCCGTAAGCATTTCATGCGGTGTTAAATGCGTGTGTCACGGTTTATCGGCTCACTGACTCATTCTTGCTCTCCCTGTGTGTGTGTGGTTGTGTGTGTTTGTGGGTGTTGCCGGTTATCAGCGATTATTAGCTGATTAGTGCCAGCTGTGGCTTATCAGCTCAGCTATTTAATGCCCGTGCTTTCCACCCTGTGTTGTCAGATCGTTTGGTGTTGTTCCTGTGTTGAGTTCGAGTATCTCTGATCCTGGCTTTCCATGTGGATTCTATCTCAGCTCTCTCGTGGATTTTGCTGCATGGACCTTCGAGGAATTGGCTGCCCATTTGAGTTCCTGTGTTGCCAAGAGTGACTTTTGCTTTCCCGCCTGTTTTACTCTTGCCTTCTTCTTTGTTGGGACTTCTCAATAAACTGTCATTTTCACATTCACTGCTGAATCCTTATTTTTCACCTGACAGAGTGTTTCTGTTAGTTTGCATGCGATAGCTTATTAGTGCAAGAGGTAACGCGTCAATCCAGTTAAGTTTAGTACTTTCACATGTTTTAAGTTTGGCTTTGAGGGCAGGGGCGTAGCAAGCTTTTCAAAAGTGCGGGGGGATGGATGTGGTTTGTTTGTTAACAATAAAAACGATGAATACAATGACAGAAGGGTACAAAAGGTATAACATACAAGATATATATTTAAATGAGTGATACTAGAAAAGTATAAAAACACACTCGGAACACACAGAAAATAAGTCAAAACTCTGTTGTGAAAATACACAACAGTAGACTTGCTAAAGAATCAGAATCAGAAATACTTTAATAATCCCAGGGGGAAATTATTTTTGTTACAAAATCCAGATATACAAACATATTATACAAACAACATATATTAATAACAAATATAAACACACACACACACACACATACATACATACATATACATATATATATACACACACACACATATATATATACACACACACACACACACACATATATATACACACACACACACACACATATATACACACACACACACACACACATATATATATACACACACACACACACACACACACATATATACACACACACACACACACATATATACACACACACACACACACACACATATATATATACACACACACACACACACATATACACACACACACACATATATATACACACACACACACATATATATACACACACACACACATATATACACACACACACACACATATATACACACACACACACACACACATATATACACACACACACACACACACATATATACACACACACACACATATACACACACACACACACACACACACACATATATACACACACACACACATACATATATATATATATATATATATATATATATATATATGCAACCAACAACAAGCAACTGACCAATGAACATATGACCAACTACCTCACCAGACACACGCGTGCACCTGGGATGGAAATAAGCACCGCCCATGACACAAACACACACACATGGCCTCTCTTCCTTCATAGACCTCTTTCACAAACTGTAACATTCATTTCATTGCTCACCTGTGAACCTTCCTGTGCTCTCTCTGAAACTGATGCCTCCAGCAGCTTCCTCTCCTAAACAAGGGTGCAGTGGTAAAGGAATAGGGTCAAACAGTTACAGCTGTGGTACTAGCAAACCTCAGTGAATATTGAAAAGTAATATCATGAAATAAATGCAAACAATATCTAATGGTAATAGGCTACTGTTGTTTAATGTCAACATTTTTCAACTTTCAGCTCTCAACTTCACTTACAGGTTTTCTCTTGAAAAAGCTGTCAATCTTCTCCTGCCTCTTTCTTTTCTGCATCTTGATACTGCGTGACAAAAAGACAGTGGTAAGCTTGATAGTGACATGGGTCTGACAGAACTGTGACTGAGACTGTTAAATTTTGCTTACTTGCGCCTTGAAAAGGGGAGATATAAAAAACAAACAAACAAACAAACAAACAAACAAAAAACGCCCACACAAAGCTTTTTCTCTGGTGGTATAAATAATGTAACAATTTACTGTTTTAAAACACCCACATCCCCCACGGGTGGGACGCCCCTGCTTGAGGGTTCCATTTAATCTCTCTACCATCCCTTGTGATTGTGGATGGTAAATATACCATAGTCTCTGTTTTATTCTCAGTTGTTGCAGTACTTGTTTTATGTTTGTTTTTGTTTTTGTTTTTTTGTATGAATGCTGATCCATTATCTGAACTTATTTCTGATGGTATTCCAAATCTAAGAATTACTTCTCTTGTTAGAAATTTAATTACTGTTCCTGCTCCCTGATCTGCTGATGGTACTGCCTCCACCCATCTGCTAAATCTGTCTATGACCATAAATCTGGCATGTACTCGCTTTATCATATCCACATTAATACATTACCAAATGCTTGAATGGTCCTTCTGGTACTGGTTTATGGCCTATTGGTGTCGTTATTCCTTTCCTCACATTGTTTTTGGCACAAACTTCACATGTGGTCAGAAATTCATCTACCATTGCATGTAAATAAGCAGACCAATATCCTTGCTTTTTAATTTTCCTTATCACTTCCCCCCTTGAGCAATGGTCAAAACCATGCGCATCTTAAATGAGAATATTCAAAAGTGAAGTTGGGGCAACAATTTGCCCTTCATGTGTACACCAAATATCTTGCGTGTCTTTTTTGGCTCCCCTTTGGTGCCACATTGAGTGCTCATAAGGGCCTGCTTGTTGTTGAATTCGAATAATATCATCCAACTGAGGTTGAGGTTCTATAAGTACTACAGGTGTTAATGTTACTTTGTATTTGAAATCGCTCTTGCGCGCATACGAGCAGACAGCAGGTGCGCGAGGACACGCCAGCCCTACTACATTTCCTTCTTGACAACAGCATAAACAGAATTATTATTTTTTTATATATATATTAATTGTTAAACAATTATTTCTGAATAATTGAGTTATTTCATTAGGGAAATAAAAATTCTAAATATTACACTTGTACTGATTGTTATAATTAGTGTATTTTTAATGAAATCAATGTGTTGAGCCATATTTAGTTCAATAATATTTTTAATGTTTCCTTTAAAGTTTCAGGGGAAACAATATCCACCTTCAAATGATTTTGCATTTGTTTCTAAACAAAAAACAATTTTTAGTTATTGCAGTATTTTTGTTATACAACAAAAGTATTTAAAATCCAACAAATGGAGGCATATAAAAGTGCAATCTGGCAGAAAGAAATAAAAAAAATAATCTGTAATACCATGGTGTAGCCACTGCCTGTATGGCCTTATATGTATATATTCCCTATTGCTGAAAACAGTGTTTTCAGACATAATTTTTATTTGGATATACATGACTGATTTGTAGATTTTGCATGTCCCTTTGTTTTATTTTTATTTTTTTTATTTTTATTTTTATTTTTTTTGACAATTTTTAAGACTATTTAGTCTTTTCTAATCATGCCCAAGTTTTTTGTTTTCACATGCTAAGTGCCAGTAAATAATAATAATAATAATCAGTCCTATATCATTTTTGTCACATGAATCTCTGGGTTCCTCCAGATGCTGGCTTTTACAAGTCAGATCTTCCAGGAACCACTTCAATGTTAACAGATCTTACAATAACCGATTTTTAAAAATCGAGTTCCTCCAGGAACCTCCAGAGCACTTTGAGGTCTCAGTGTAATGAAAGGGTGACTCCAGAACCTCAGAACTGGAAACAAAGTGCTTCAAGGATCCCATAAATTCCTGCAAGAACTGCAAAGACTGAAATGGTTCCTCCAGAAATCCTATTATGAGAAAAAGAGCTTTGAGGTACTTAAAATACATTTTGAAGTTCCTTGAGTTCTCAAAGGGATATTTGAGGCACCTTTAGTTTTTACAGTGTAGGCTACACATTTTCCCAGAACGTTCTTGCAACCTGGTAACAATTCTTCCACGGCCCGGTAGTGGGTCACGACCCGGTGGTTGGGGACCTCTGCTCTAACCAGGGCACTGAACAGTTTCAAGGAACGAAAATGAAAACCGGAAACGAACGAAATTTTGACTGGAACAGAACCGGAAACAGAAACGAAATCAAATTTTATAGTTCCGAACAGAATCGAAAATTTGAAATGCCATTAACCGGTTAATAACGTTATTTTATCGTTCCATTTAATATTTGAAATTTGCTGTCAACCAATCAGGATTTCAAGTAGCTAGACTATGCAAATATGACGCTGATGCATCCGAGTGAAATGCCCGTGCGCTCAGCTGTGAGCTCCTCATAGGTAAGTCACAATGCACCGGTGTTAGAGTTTATCCGAGGACAGTGTATAAGATTCAACAGATCTTACGCACCTGCAGCGCTTCTGTGAACGGAGAAAACAGAATAAAACTATAGGCTTAAATAAAAAGGAATATATATGCCTATACACTAAATATATGTAACTTAAATCATTGACAGATTAACAAAATGAAAGAAAAAATATATATATGCTGGGTTAGGCCTACGGTTCATTGTGACGCATTCCAAAGTTCTCGGAAAGGAAAACGAGACGGCAGAAAGTAGTTTTCTTTGTTTTGCAAAAGCTTTACAGTTTTATTTATTTTACAGTTTTATTTGTTTTGCAAAAGCTTGACAGTTTTGAATGATGTCGCATCTGTAACCAACCAGTGTTGGTATGGCCATATCGCGCCTCACGCGCACAAAGACACAATATTTTGTGACTTTGCAGCCTGTTCATTATCAAAATAAAATACAGCTAAAGGAAAGTATAAAAAGTTACAGTGCTCCGTTATCCAATCTGTTGCATTCAGCATGACCATCGCCTCACTGTGCTGATATAGCGTAGCCGATGTGAAGGATGATGTTTTACATCGATGAAAGTACAAAGCCTATAATAAATAATATTTTAGCATCCAGATATGGCGCGAATATGGAAACATTTTGATTCGTGCCGAATGAGAGAGGTAGGCATCAGTTTCACCTTTAATTTGTTTTTGGATTGACGTTTTTATAGCCTATAGGCTAGCCTAAAGTTTAGAGGATTTGTTGTGGAGAGAAAATAATAACTGTGTTTATAATGTTTGTAAACATTTTTGATTTACCGGAATTTTAACTTAAATAATTTCTGAATGTAATAGCCTAATAAAATGCAACGCGACTTAGCCTGTTTTTTTTTTTTCCTCAAAACGCAATTAATTTTATACAAGTAGCGTTTTGTTTTGTTTTTTTAACAATGCAGCAAACTTTTTTAAATAACTTTAAAAAAATACTTTAATGTCTTTAAAGCATATATATATTTTTTTTCTTTTGTTTAGTAGCCTACATTTAGGCAAATCTAGAAAAGATCATGCTGTATTGGCTGTGGCTAAGCGCAGCGGGTTAAGATACCATCTCTTCCTGTTTTTTATTTATTTGTATTTATTTATTTATTTATGTATTTATTTATTTTTTATTTAATTTTTTGTGTGTGTGTGTGTGTGTAAAGAAAACACTGTACTTTATTATTATTATTATTATTATTATTATTATTATTATTATTATTATAGGCAAAGACAATTTAAAAAAAAAATAACGTTATTAACTGTTATTTTTTCTACTCGAACCGGTTTCGGAACGGTAATAATACAGTGTAACGCAGGAACAGAAACGTTAAAATATCGATTCTGCTTTTTTTTTTTTCGTTTTCAAGCCCTGGCTCTAACTCACACTAAAGCTTTTCAAAGTTATTTTGTGCAATCCAACCAAAAATCTATTGAAATTTACATTTACATTTACATTTACATTTAGTCATTTTGCAGACGCTTTTATCCAAAGCGACTTACAATTGGGGAATACATAAAGCGATTCGTCTTGAAGAGGCAATCAGACAGAGGAAGTGCTCGTAACAACAAGTCTCAGGCATTGTTCAAATAAGTACAAGCTAGAAAGGAAAGGAATAAATAAAGAGAAAGAAAGTTTAGGATGAAGTCAAGTAGTGCTGAAAGAGATGAGTTTTCAGTTGTTGCTTGAAGATTGATAGGGATCCAGCATTCCGGATAGGGGTGGGAAGATCATTCCACCAGCCAGGAATGGTGAATGAGAATGTTCTGGAGAGTGATTTTGAGCCTCTCTGTGATGGTACCACGAGGCGTCGCTCACTAGCAGATCTCAGACTTCTGGAGGGGGTGTAGATTCGTAATAGTGAGTGGAAGTAGGCGGGTGCTGAGCCTGTGGTTGTTCTATATGCAAGCATCAGTGTCTTGAACTTGATCCAAGCTGCAACTGGTAGCCAGTGCAAGGAGATAAAGAGAGGTGTAACATGGGCTCTTTTGGGCTAATTGAAGACCAGACGTGCCGCTGCATTCTGAATCATTTGTAGAGGTTTGATTGTGTTTGATGGAAGTCCAGCCAGAAGAGCATTGCAGTAGTCCAGCCTAGAAATGACAAGGGCCTGGACAAGAAGTTGTGCACCATGCTCTGTCAGAAAGGGCCTGATCTTTCTGATGTTGTGTAGTGCAAACCTGCAAGATCGAGCAGTCTTTGCAATGTGCTCTTTGAAGGTCAACTGGTCATCAAAGATTACACCAAGATTTCTGACCGAAGTTGATGGGGCAATTGTTGATGAACCTAACTGAATCATGAAGTCATGCTGTAGGGTTGGAGTAGCAGGGAAGACAAGAAGCTCAGTCTTTGCCAGGTTGAGCTGTAGGTGATGTTCTTTCATCCATGCCGAGATGTCCGCCAGGCAGCCTGAGATCCGTGCAGCTACTGTTGGATCATCTGGTTGAAAAGAGAGATAGAGCTGTGTGTCATCAGCGTAGCAATGGTAGGAGAAGCCATGTGCCTGTATGATGGGACCCAGTGATGTCGTGTATGTGGAGAAGAGGAGGGGTCCAAGAACCGATCCCTGAGGAACCCCAGTGACCAGTTGATGTGCTTTGGATACCTCCCCTCCCCAGGCCACCCTGAAAGACCTACCAGTGAGATAGGATTCAAACCAGCGAAGTGGAATCCCAGTGATGCCCAGAGATGAGAGGGTAGACAGGAGGATCTGATGATTAACAGTGTCAAACGCAGCAGATAGATCCAGCAGAATGAGGACTGATGATTTGGAGTCTGCTTTTGCAATTCGCAGGGCTTCAGTGACTGAGAGTAGCGCAGTCTCAGTTGAATGGCCACTCCTGAAACCTGACTGTTTAGCATCCAGTTTGTTGTTCTGTGAAAGAAACAATGAGACCTGGTTGAAGACAACTTGTTCGAGTGTTTTCACTATGAATGGAAGGAGAGAGACAGGTCTGTAGTTTTCAATAAGAGAAGTGTTTAATGTAGGTTTCTTGAGCAGTGGGGTTACCCAAGCCTGCTTGAACGCAGTGGGGAAAATGCCTGTGAGGAGAGATGTGTTGATGATGTGTGTGAGTGCTGGTAAGAGTGTGGGAGAGATTGCTTGGAGAAGGTGTGATGGGATTGGGTCTAGAGGACATGTTGTAGGATGGCTGGAGAGGAGAAGTTTGGATACCTCTGCCTCAGTGAGTGGACAGAAGGAGAAGATGGGAGTTTTAGCAGTGGATGTGGTTGGTTGGAGGTCGTGTGTGTGTGGAGGAGAGAACTGACTACTGATTGTTATAGTTTTGCCTGTAAAAAAAGTGGCAAAGTCATCAGCTGTTATAGAAGTGGTGGGAGGTGGTGGAGGGGGACAGAGGAGAGAATTAAATGTTCTGAAGAGATTACGCATGTCTGGAGCGCTGTTGATCTTGTTGTGGAAATGTGAGGATTTGGCAGTGTGGACTTCAGCAGAGAAAGATGAGAGCAAAGACTGATACCTACTCAAGTCCGACGGATCGTTTGATTTGCGCCATTTTCTCTCTGCCGCTCTGAGTTTGGTCCGATGTTCACGAAGAACCAGGGGTTATAAGGGGCAACCCGTGCTGAGCTGGAGGAGAGAGGACAAATGTTGTCAAGACAAGAGGTTAATGTCTGGCATAGAGTGTCAGTAGCTGCATTCACATCCAGAGATGAGAAATGGGTAGGTGAGGGAAGAGAGGAGGATACTACAGAGGAAAGATGTGAGGGAGAAAGGGAGCGTAGGTTTCGTCTAAAAGTAACCGGTAAGGGGGTTGATGGCACACGGGTATCAAAAAGTAATGTAAATGAATTGAAGAAATGGTCAGAGATATGTAGTGGTTGCACCAGAATGTTATCTGCAGTGCAATTGTGTGTGTAAATTAAATCAAGTTGGTTGCCTGATTTGTGCGTGCTAGAAGTGGTAAGGCGTTTGAGATCAAATGAAGCTAGGAGTGAATGGAAGTCTGTAGCATAAGGCTTGTCTAGATGAATGTTGAAATCGCCAAAGACTAAGAGTGGAGTGCCATCCTCCATGAAAGAGGACAGCAGCCCGTCCAGCTCCTCTAGGAAGGTGGCTAGAATTTGGCCAGGGGGACGGTAAATTAGCAAAATCTGGAGTTTTATAGGAGCTGTTACAGTAATCGCATGACATTCAAATGAGTTGTAATTGCATAGGGGAGAGTGGGTTGAGTATGTCCAATTCTTTGAAATGAGCAGGCCAGTATTGAAATATAAATGCTGATTCATTAAAAGGAAATGAACACGCTTAACAGTTATTGCAATGTACTGCCACACAGCGTGACCCTATGCATTCAGCACCACGTCATACAAAAACTCATGGCTGAGTTTTCCTAAAAATTAAAATTGCCAAGTTTGTTTGAGGTTTATGCTTAGCACTAGTATATTCAGTAAGGTTGGAGAAAGATATAACAGACCATTTTTAATTTGTACCATCACTGTATTCTATGGGTTTCTTCATTGAGACACCTTCTAGTTCAATAGCTTTCCCAAGGAGGGCCACACCGTTCCAGAACTAGTTGAAAAATATTTATTTGACCCTGAAGAACATACTACAAGTGTTTAATGTAGAATGATTTGCTCTAGACGTTGAATTTCTACCATCACTCTATTCTATGTGGTTCTTCATTGACACACCATCCAGTTCAATAGCTTTCCAAAGGAGGGTCACACTGTTCCAGAACAAGTTGTGAAATATTTATCTGACCCTAAAGAACATACTGCAAGTCTTTCAAGTAGAAGTATTTACTCTATATATTTAAACAATCTGTTCCACCATGTAAAATTATTGCGCTCTACATGCTGTAGTATTACAATGTCAAGTGAACTCTTTATGTTTAACAATATCCAAATTATGAGGTGTAGTGTGTTTTACAGTGTGCTTTGTAACTTCAAAGTTATTCAATAACCATTACAAACACACAAGAGGTATAAGGTGAAGCTGTACTTTGCTCATAATGATTTCAAAGTTCTTTTAAAGCAATATAGTTATGAAAAAAAAAAAAAATCAATGTATTTTTTTTTTTTTTTGATGGAAGGTGCCTCAATGACGAACCACATAGAATAGAGTGATGGTAGAAATTCAACATCTAGAGCAAATAATTCTACATTAAACACTTGTATGTTCTTCAGCGTCAAATAAATATTTCACAACTTGTTCTGGAACGGTGTGACCCTCCTTTGGAAAGTTATTGAACTGGATGGTGTGTCAATGAAGAACCACATAGAATAGAGTGATGGTAGAAATTCAATGTCTAGAGCAAATAAGTCTACATTAAACACTTGTATGATCTTCAGGGTCAAATAAATATTTTGCAACTTGTTCTGGAATGGTGTGACCCTTCTTTGGAAAGCTATTGAACTGGATGGTGTGCCATTAAAGAAACCCATAAAATACAGTGATGGTACAAATTAAACATATAGAGTAAATAATTGTAGATTACATAGTTGCAGTATATTGTTTTTGGTCAAATAAAGATTTTACAACGTGCACTGTAACACTGGTTCCCTCCTTTCAAAAGCTATTGAACTGGATGATGTGTCATTGAAGAAACCCATAAAACACAGTGATGGTACAAATTGAATATATATGTGAGGCGCAAATTATTTATAAACCATCTTGAAGAAAGTTTTGCCACTAATTTTTTAAGTGTTCACACAAAATAAACATCGTGTTTGCTGTCATGCTTTGAGTACTTATCAGTAAGCTGATGGATTCAGTACCACGGACAGTGATATTTCTGCAGGACTGTAAACATCAATCAATGCACATGAATTGTGACATTGTGAGAGTTTAATATAAAACGAAGATGTCATACAAAAGGAAAATATAAAAGTTTAGCCATTCTTTTAATTCAACACCTGGAGCACACTGTTACACAGTTAAGTTTTTATCACACTTAAAACCAGAAAAAAAGCAGAGGTGAATAAAACAGCAAGACATGGGCTGTGTAGTATGTTCTGTAGGGTCCAGACAAGATGTTCCCACTTGCTTTGGAGCAGTCGACCCATGCTTTCAAAACCTATTGAAATAAATCATATGTCATTGATAAAACCAACACTCTGTCAGTATACGATCCAGAGAGACAAAGGTAAGTGATCAAACAACAGGTTTATTAACATGTTGGGGGAGAAGGGAAAGAGGCAACAGTCCATAGGTGAGTAATGAGTGCGTAGAAGGGTTTCGAGTCTCTTAGCTGTAATGTAACGGGTGATTGTCTCTTGCAGGTGATCCAGAGGAGTGAAGGAGAGGTGGAGAACCGGAACGGTGAAGCGATGGAGCATCTAAGGGGTAAGTAAGCACAGGTAAGTAAATAGAAGAAGACAGGTAATGCAAACTGTAGACCAGACGATTAGGCTGTGGGGAGAGTGCAGTGATATAGGGAGTCTAATGAGCTGAGACAGGTGCGGGCAATCAGAATTTGGGTGATTGGGATCTGGTGTGCACTGGGGCTGATGACTGAGGTCAAGTCAAGTCAACTCACCTTTATTTATATAGCGCTTTTAACAATACAAATTGTGTCAAAGCAACTTCAAAATATCAAAATAGGAAAATAGTGTGTCAATAATGTAAAATGACAAGATTAAACATTCAATTTTCAGTTAAAGGCATTTCATTATTGAATTTAGTGATATCATCCAGCTCAGTTCAGTTTAAATAGTATCTGTGCAATCAAGTCGATGATATCACTGGAAATGAAGTGTCCCCAACTAAGCAAGCCAGAGGTGACAGCAGCAAGGAACCAAAACTCCATCGGTGACAGAATGGAGAAAAAAACCTTGGGAGAAACCAGGCTCAGTCGGGGGGCCAGTTCTCCTCTGGCCAGACGAAACCAGCAGTTTGTTCCAACTGCAGCAAAGTCAGATTGTGTAAAGGACTCATCTGATTCCCATGGTCTTGTCCCGATGGCCGTCTAAGTGACGAGGTCCTCACTGGGGATCTGTCTCTGGGGCTCATCTAGGTGTCCTGGTCTCCACTGATGTTCAGGGTGGTAGAGGTCGTCTCTAGGTGCTGATCCACCATCTGATCTGGATATGGACTGGATCAGGTGACTGCAGTGACCATCTGATCTGGATACGGACTGGATCGGTGACCTCGGAATAAGAAAGAAACAGACTAATATTAGCAAAGATGCCATTCTTCTTACGATGTAACAAGTACATCAGCTGTTATGGGAAGTGTTCCCGGTTCCGATTGACCTAATTAATGCAGCCTAACAATCCTTTAACATATTTGAATATTAGAAGCGTATTAGTGTGTTATGTGTACGCCAGGTTAAAGAGATGGGTCTTTAATCTAGATTCAAACTGACAGAGTGTTTCTGCCTCCCGAACAGTGTTAGGTAGATTGTTCCAGAGTTTGGGCGCTAAATAGGAAAAGGATCTGCCGCCTGCAGTTGATTTTGATATTCTAGGTATTATCAAATGACCTTAGTTTTGAGAACGCAGCAGACATGAAGGACTATAATGCGATAAGAGCTCGCTCAAGTACTGAGGAGCTAAACCATTCAGGGCTTTATAAGTAATTAACAAGATTTTAAAATCTATACGATGTTTAATAGGGAGCCAGTGCAATGTTGACAGAACTGGGCTAATGTGGTCATACTTCCTGGTTCTAGTAAGAACTCTAGCTGCTGCATTTTGAACCATATGTAGTTTGTTTATTAAGCGTGCAGAACAACCACCCAATAAAGCACTACAATAATCTAACCTTGAGTTCATAAACGCATGTATTAACATTTCTGCATTTGACATTGAGAGCATTGGTCTCAATTTAGATATATTTTTAAGATGAAAAAATGCAATTTTACAAATGCTAGAAATGTGGCTGTCAAAGGAGAGATTGCTATCAAATAGCACACCTAGGTTCCTGACTGATGACGAAGAATTTACAGAACAGCCATCAAGTGTTAGACAGTGTTCTAGATTATTACATGCGGGGGTTTTAGGTCTGATAATTAACACCTCTGTTTTTTCAGAATTTAGCAGTAAGAAATTACTCGTCATCCAGTTTTTTATATCAACTATGCATTCCTTTAGTTTCTCAATTTGGTGTGTTTCACCTGGCCACGAAGAAATAGAGAGCTGAGTATCATCAGCATAACAGTGAAAGCTAACCCTGTGTTTCCTGATGATATTTCCCAAGGGTAACATGTAAAGCGTGAAAAGTAACGGCCCTAGTACTGAACCTTGAGGTACTCCATACTGCACTTGTGATCGATATGATACCTCTTCATTCACTGCTACGAATTGATGGTGGTCAGATAAATACGATTTGAACCATGCACTTCCATTAATTCCAACAGAATTTTCTAGTCTATTCAAAAGAATGTTGTGATCGATAGTGTCGAATGCAGCGCTAAGATCCAGTAGCACTAATAAAGAGATACAACCATGATCAGATGATAAGAGCAGGTCATTTGTAACTCTAATGAGAGCAGTCTCAGTACAATGAAACTGTCTAAATCCTAACTGGAAATCCTCACAGATATCATTTTTCTCTAAGAAGGAATATAATTGTCAGGATACTACTCTTTCTAGTATCTTTGACAGAAAAGGGAGATTCGAGATCGGTCTGTAATAAACCCCAGATCTTTGGGGTCAAGTCGTGATTTTTTAATGAGAGGCTTAATAACAGCCAATTTGAAGGTTTTGGGGACATATCCTAATGACAATGAAGAATTAATAATAGCCAAAAGAGGGTCTATGACTTCTGTAAGCAACTCTTTTAGTAGTTTAGATGGAATAAGGTCTAACATACATGTTGTTGGTTTAGATGATTTAACAAGTTTATACAATTCTTCCTCTCCTATGGTAGAGAATGAGTGGAATTGTTCCTCAGGGGATCTATAATGCACTATTTGATGCAATACTGTAGCTGACGGGGTGCATGGTACAATTTTATCTCTAATAGTATCGATCTTGCAAGCAAAATAGTTCATAAAGTCATTACTGCTGTGCTGTTGGGAAATGTCAACACCTGTTGATGCTTTATTTTTTGTTAATTTAGCCACTGTATTGAATAAATACCTGGGGTTATGTTTGTTTTCTTCTAAAAGAGACTAAAAGTAATCATATCTAGAAGTTTTTTTGTTTTTTTTTTCCTGTAGGATAGGGTACTTTCCCGCCAAGCAATATGAAATACCTCTAGTTTAGTTTTCCTCCAACTGCACTCCATTTTCCGGGCTGCTCTCTTTAGGGCACGAGTGTGCTCATTATACCACGGTGTTGGACTCTTTTCCTTAATCTTCCTTAAGCATAAAGGAGCAACTGTATCTAAAGTGCTAGAAAAGAGAGAGAGTCCATAGTTTCTGTTACATCATCAAGTTTTTCTGTGCTGTTGGATATGTTGAGGAATTGAGATAAATCAGGAAGATTACTTACAAAGCAGTCTTTTGTGGTAGAAGGGATGGTTCTAAAATATTTGTAACAAGGAGTAGAATTTACAGTTTTAGCTATATGGAGTTTACACAAGACTAGATAATGATCATCGAGATCAAGCGAGATATCATCGCTTTACTGCAGAATTTCAACACCATTAACATCAATTCCATGTAACAGTATTAAATCTAGAGTATGATTTCGACAATGAGTAGGTCCTGACACGTGTTGTCTAACCCCAATAGAGTTCAGAATGTCTAAGAATGCTGATCCTAATGCATCTTTTTCATTATCAACATGGATATTAAAATCACCAACAATTAAGACTTTATCTGCAGCCAGCACTAACTCTGATAGGAAATCAGCAAATTCTTTAATAAAGTCTGTATGGTGCCCTGGTGGCCTGTATACAGTAGCCAGAACAAACATCACAGAGGATTTATCATTAACACTTGTTTCTCTAGATAATGTTATATGAAGCACCATTACTTCAAAGGAGTTATTCTTAAAGCCTGTCTTCTGAGAAATGCTGAGAATATTGCTATAAATTGTAGCAATACCTCCCCCTTTGCCTTTTAGAACGCGGCTAATTTTTATAACAGTAATCTTGGGAGGTAGACTCGTTTAAAATAATGTATTCATCTGGTTTTAGCCAGGTTTCTGTCAAACAGAGAACATCTAGGTTATGATCAGTGATCATATCATTTACAAAAAGCTCTTTCGTAGAAAGGGACCTGATATTCAGTAAGCCAAGCTTTATAATTTGTTTCTCTGTGTTATATAAATTTTTTATTTGTTGAACATCAATTAAATTGTTACTCATAAATTGGTTTGGATGTTTTTTTTTTGTATTTTGTAGTTCGGGGAGCAGACACAGTCTCTATAGTATGATATCTAGGTGAAAGAGTCTCTATGTGCGGAGAATTAACTGACTTCTGTGACGTGAGGCGGCTATCAGACGGTTGGTTTTGCCAGTCTGTCTGCTTCCTGACCTGGGCCCCAGTTAGTCAAGTACAAACTCTAAGACTATGTGCCATATTTCTAGAGAGAAGAGCGGCACCACCCCAGGAGGGATGAAGACCATCTCTTTTCAACAGGTCAGGTTTTCCCCAAAAACTCGTCCAATTGTCTATAAAACCAATGTTATTTTGCGGGCACCACTTAGACATCCAGCCATTGAGTGACAACAGTCTGCTATGAATCTCATCACCCCGGTAAGCAGGGAGGGGACCAGAGCATATTACAGTGTCTGACATCGTATTTGCAAGTTCACACACCTCTTTAACGTTATTTTTAGTGATCTCCGACTGGCGAAGTCAAACATCATTAGCGCCGACATGGATAACAATCTTACTGAATTTACGTTTAGCATTAGCCAGCACTTTTAAATTTGCTAAGATTGTCAGGCGCTCTGGCTCCCGGTAAACATTGGACTATGGTGGCTGGTGTCTCTATTTTCACGTTCCGTACAATAGAATCGCCAATACCTAGAGCACTTTCATCAGGTTTCTCAGTGGGTGCGTCACTAAATGGGGAGAACCTGTTTAATGTTTTGATCGGAACAGAAGAGCAGTGTTTTGACCTGCGACTATGCCGCCTCACAGTCACCCAGTTGCCCTGCTGCACGGGCTCTACCGGAAACCGAACAATGTACAGGTCTCCCTGAGCTAGTCACATCCAAAGCAGTATCTACAGCCCTCACATTCTTGGGTCATTCTTCAATTGTGGTGGCAAGTGGTGTCCCTCTACTTTACAACAGTTGAAATAAACTTTAAATACCAATAAATTATAAAATGTTTGCATGTTTGTATTCTGTAGGGTAAACACAATTTGTGCACTATTAATAGTTACATTTTTGTTTTAAAATACATATTTAATTGAGTTTGAGAGATTGCATTTGTAACAAAATATGCATGTTCCTGCCATACCTTAGAGAGGTATCATGGAATGTAATTGCAACAATATAACATTTTTAACACAAATAAAGTGGTTATATTGTGAATATAGATTTTATTTAACATATTCAATTTTATTAAATTATTAAAAAAAATACATATTTTGTTATATTTAAGATAAAAGTTGTGTCCCCCAAATTCATGTCTGTGATGTTACCACAATGGATTTCGCCCCTTTAAGAAAAGGGAGAATTTTATTTGGACTACTTCCTGTGTGTAAAGGTCACTGCAGGTGCTAGTTGATCTGAGTGGTGTACATTCTTTTGTATTAATTTTCTTAAGTTTAGCTAAATTTCTGACAATTTCATGTGCCGCACTTTATTAGTGTCTGTGGTGTTATGTTGATAACTTGCAGATTTTACATATTTTAATCAAAATTTTGATAAATACATACTTATTTCCAAAATGACCCCCGATCTTGAAATCACCATGATGGCAGCCTCCATTTTAGAAAAGTCTGGATTTAGGCTGATTTGTCTGTGGTGTTATTGTCTTTTCTGGTAACACCACAGATCCTATAGTAACTTGCAATATAAAGTCTGTGGTGTTACTTCAAAATGACATAGACATAAGTGGCTGTGTCACCAGTGTTTGATTGAAATTATTTAAAAATCAAAATGTTCTTAAGCTTTCATTTTAATGGATATAGCATATTAAACTAATTTTAACAAATTCTGCCTCTCATTTGCCACCCTAATTGAAGAATGACCCTCTTACTATCCTCAACTAAAGTTTGGATGCGTGTCTCTAGTTCTAAAATCTTCTCTATCAGCCTATTTCCCTGCATTTATCACATGTGAATCCCTCGTCGCCGACAGAGAGAGATAAACTATACATGTGGCAAACAGTGCAAACAACAATAGCAGGAGAAGAAGCTATTATTCACCGTGATTGATGACTGATTCTGACTTACCACTTACCACTGTTGTTTGATGAACTCGTAAAAAATGGTGTGAGAGAGAAATGAAACAGAGCGAGAAAAAAGAAAACAGTAATAGACGCGAATAGAAACACGAATGACAAGCTAACCGGCTAACAAATGCTAATGCGCTGCATGCGCAGTTTTAGATTAAAAGCGAACGATCAAATTAGTCAGATTAGTTTGATAGATAATATCAGAAATATGTTATATGGGAATTAACTAAATATGGGAATTAAGTTATATTTTATCACTTTAAATAACAGAGAGTGAAAGTAAGATAGAGATTCAACAGAAAAGTGAAGCTACATGGAGCTACAATCGCAAACCTCTCAGCAGCACGGCCAAACAGCCGGTGACAGAGAATCCCTGACACACACCAACACAGTTCTTGTTCTTTTTGTAGCAAATAAATAAATAAATAAACAGTTGTAAAATGAAGCCATTACCTATGTTCAGGAGATTACACATGACTTTCCACTTGTCTGGATTGTTACCAAATTACAGTTCATGTACATATTTTATATTTTTAAAAAACAATCATTGCAATGAAATTTTTATTGTTGCTAAAGGAAAATCTATATTATTAGAAGACATAAAGTGAGTGATATTTGCTGGTACATCTGTAGTTGTCTAAAATGTAGTTTTCTGTTTGCACACAATGAATAAAAATAAACATTTTTTAGACGGTCCCTATCTTGTTTGTCACACTGCATTGGACATTCAGTGGATGTTCGGAAGTAAATATATGCCATTAAAACAATACTTGGCCATTTTGATTAATTGTGAAAAATGTAGTAGGTTGACAATCATGTCGCTGAATAGAATTTGCAAAAATTAACTTTATTGCACAAATAATTAGAAAGTTATTGAATGCGGAACTCTGAATGTGCAAATATAAAACCAACTTTACCAAAGTGCCATTTTCTTTCATGTCACTGAATGTTAGGGACATTCAAAATAAGGTTAAAAGAAAAGCAATGTTCTTATTTTGTAAAAGTAATGGTTCTCCCTGTATTTTTCTTCAAGAAATGCATAGTTGTAACAGATACTGCTTTTTGGTCTAGTCAGTGGGGAGATAAGATGTTACTTAGCCATGGTTCCACCCACTCAGCAGATACTGCTATTTTATTTAACAGCTGTCCAGGAAAAATAATGTTTTCCAAATCTGATCTAAGTGATCATTGGTTAGCGGTTGTTTTAGATGTTGAACATATATATATATATATAATTTTTTTTTTTTTTTTTTTTGGTTAATGTACAGTATATGGCTAAACTGAATCAAAATTTACTTCAAGAGGTCTCTTCTTTAATCTCTGATTTAAAAAAGAATTTACCCTACTGATAATATTGTAGGTGGGAATTTTAATGTTGTACTGGATGAGACACACGATAGACATTCACCCAAAAGCATTACTTATCGACCAAATCCCTTTTGCACTAGTCTTAAATTGATAGATGTCTGGAGATATCTCAGTCCTAATCTCAGGCAGTTCTCTTGGTTAAGACCCAATGCCTCCAGCAAATCAAGAACTGATTATTGGCTTATTTCAGATAACTTACTGTTATTTGTTAAAAACTGCGATATTTCGGCAGCACTTTTGATAGACCACTGTACTATTTCACTATTATTCAAACCAAATCACAAATCACTTCAAGGATTAAGGAATATTGGAAATGTAATTCTGATTTACTTAATAATGAGAGATTCTGTAATAAAGTTGAAGATTTAATTCTGGAAATTAAAAACTGAAGTAACTTCAATTCTAATAAAGCCAGATGGGAGTTCCTCAAATTTAAAATTCGTGAATTATCTATTAATTACAGTAAAGTACTTGCCAAAGTAAGGAGACAACAGGAATATAATATTATTTATGAGATTAACAAATGTTGTAGTGAGAGAGAATTGAATGATACTGAAAAAAGCAAACTGTCTCTCTACAATTAGAACTGGACAATCTTTACATTAAGAAAGCTAAAGGTGCATATATAGGTTCTAAAGCTAAATGGATAGAAGATTTAAAAAAGAGGTGAAAAAAGTACTTCTTACTTTTGCAGATTAGAAAAAAGACGACAATCGAGTAACTCAGTCCATTCACTAATGATTAATGGTGTTGAATGCACAGATCCTAATCTAATAATAAGAAAATCTATAAATTCTACAGTGACTTGTATTCTTCCAACTTCTCCCCAATAGAGTGTAATGATTTATTTGATAAAATAATACATTTTATTCCCTACATTGACTTAAAAAGTTGTATTAACGAGGCTAAGCAAGTTATATTTTTTGTTGTGATCAAGCAGTTGACGGATGAACTTAAAGATATTAGTTAACCCTGCATCCTCTGACTATGACCAGACACCACAAACCAGCCAGCATAATAAATGAATAACTGATGTGTAAGGGAATACAATAATAATCAAATATCCATAATAACATACATGACATGATATCTTTCCAATAAATATATATATATATATATATATATATATATTTATTTTTTTTTTATATATATCTGTATAAACTATGTACAAACTCTAAATAACAGTTAGTATTCATTGTGTGGCATTTCATGTATATGAGACATCAGTATGAAACCCAACTCTTCCCAAGCATGGTCAGAAACACAATAATAGTGATTATATAAAGAACCAAGAAGGTCACATCTATGATTCTTGCCACTCTGCTCCACCACAGAGATCTCTGCATCCTATTCTGAACTCTGACTGCATCTGAAGGGCTCTGCAAGTCTCCTACAACATCTATAAGAGGAAATACAAAACATGTCTGCTCTGAATAAACACTATATTTAGTGTGGTCTGCATTATCTCATATATACAGTTCTTCAATGAAGAAACAATGCTGACACTTTCATAGAAAAAAAAAGAAGAAGAAGAAAAGATGGATAGCATGTGGCTTTGATGTGGTTTACTCAAAGATTAATTTTATTTGCTTTCCCTTTTCCTATGTACCAAAAAGACAAGACAAGCAAATCTTAAACTTAATTCCACTAATAAACCTTAATTTGAGAACTGTAAGTATAAGATAAGAAAAAAGAAAAAAAAAAGTCAGAATTGGATGATGTCTTGACTCTTACCATCTCCACCACTAATAGCAGCTGTTGTTTCCACTGATCTTTTCTCTGCTCCTTTAGCCAATAGAAAACTCACAAGGATGGTCTCCAGAATGCTGATACCAATGAGACTGAAAATCACACTGCAGTAAATGCCTGTGAAGAGAACAAACTATGAAGGCAACAGCTAAAATGCCTTTGAAATAACATTTTTTGTTTGTTTAAATTATGAAGTGGAGGCATATTATATGTTTCTCTACAGTTCTTTTTTTTCATGCTAAAATGCTTTCTTTCCATAAATATAGAGAAAACTATAGCTAAGTAAGTCATTAGTAGGTTGATTTCCTTGAAAAGTGTAAACACTCGCTCTGTGACCCTCTAATTGCTTAAAGGGGACATTGAATGTCCAGTTGGTATGATTCTTTAGGGTCTTCATGAAATGTCTGTAACTTACTTTGGTTAAAAAAATTAAAAAATTAAAAAAAAACAGCTTGTCAAAAACAGCTCTGTTTACAGCAACCCATTTCATTGCGTGCCTCTTTAAACGATAATGAGCTGCTGCTCACCCCACCTCTCTGTCTGAACAAGACAAGTGAATAGACTCTGTATATGGCTCGGAGGTGGTCTTATTCAGATAGCTAACTATCTACGTAGAAACCGGCTGCAAATTGAGAAGCAGCTCGCTAGATGACACAGTTTGACTCAGACAGCCCATAAAGAACTGGCTGCATGTTTTCTTTTCAGCTTTTCTGAACTGGCAGACATGCCAGAAACCTAACTGAATGCAAGACAAGCTAAAAAAAAGTGAAAATTTCATCCAATGTCCCCGTTAAATAGTACTTAAAGCATGTCAACTGAGTCTTTTTTTTTTTCCATAGTAAAAAACTACTCTCTGTACTCTAGGTTAAATGCCAGCTTCTGGATTGCAGTTTTAACTAGTTAAGCCATAATGAGCATGTCAGTATTAGACTCACCAATCAGTGGGATTTCATTAGCTGTAGAGGGCAGCGTGTCATTAAGAATCAGCAGCAGAACAGAAATAGACAGCAGTAAAGTCACTTTAAAACTCAGCTTGTCTGCTCCACTTGCATCAATGAAGAAGGACATCATATCCAGCACAAGGAAGAAAAATACTGGTATTATAATGTTTATGACATATAGTAGAGGTCTTCTCTTGATGGTGATCTGCAATATACAAACAGAAAATGTCTAAACAATACAGCAGTGAAACCAAATCAGTACTGAAATCGAGAGCAAGGGTGTTAACAGTTTTGTGTATAATACAACAGATAAAATGAGAGGAATTAATTAAACATTAAATAATTATAGTATAATCAGAGACATACTAGCTATTTTATTTCCACAGAATGTGTGAAAAACATTTAAAAGCTTTCAAGTGGCTGAATGCAGCTTTATGCACAACTGCCAGCCTGCATGGAGAGGTTGTTGGGACAAAGTTTGACAGAAACTTTGCTTAATAAGCCTTGATCTGATCGAGTTCTTGTGTACTCTAAATTATTCACAAATCTTTTCACAGTTCGATAACTTCTATTCAGTTTTCACAAAATATTAGGCTTTTTCATGCCTTTTGCAAGACATTGCACCGTTTCATGTTTTTCCTCTTCAGAAAGATATTTCTTTTTCCCCATATTTCATGAGAACTGTGACTTGCTAGATAATGTGAATTCTTTTTCCATTTACCTAAGAAGACCTGGCAAACTATTTAATAAAGCTGTCTGAGATTGACACCAGTTAAAAAGATATGAGAAATATAATATCAAACTCTTTCCTTTATAATTCCATAATAATTTGGAACACAGTGTATAGTTTTCAGATATACTATAGATACCATACTTATTGACTCTATAGAACTGGTTTGAAATTTCCAAAACACATATCTGAATGTAATATTTTATATGTAATTTTATAAGCAATGTATCTTACGTGATATATACTATGATACGGTACAAACGTTTGGAAACATGATTTTTATGTTGTAATTCTCTGTAAGTCTCTTATGACCACCATGGCAGGATTTATTTGATTAAAAATACAGTACTATTGTGAAATATTATTACAATTTGAATTTTTTTATCGTGAAAAAAGTTCTTTTTTTGTAACATTTCAAAAAGTGAAACTTTCATATATTCTAGATTCATTACATGTAAAGTAAAACATTTCAAAAGCATATTTATTATTATTGTTGTTGTTGTTTTAATTTTGATGATTAGAGCTTACAGCTCATGAAAATCCAATATCACAAAATATTAGAATATTTCCTAGATCAGTGGTTCTCAAACCTCTCCATGAAGTAGGCCTACCCCCAGCACTACACATTTTGTTTGTCTCCCGATATCTGACACACCCACTTCAGGTCTTGCAGTCTCCACTAATGAACTGATGAGTTGAATCAGGTGTGATAGATGAGGGAGACATAAAAATGTGCAGGGCTGGGGTACTCCAGGACAGGTTTGAGAACCACTGTCCTAGATCAATCAAAAAAAGGATTTGCAAAACAGAAAAATTCAAGTTCTTTAAAGTATTTTCATTTCTGCACTCAATACTTGGTCGGGGCTCCTTTAGCACAAACTCCAGCATCAGTGAGGTGTGGCATGGAAGCAATCAGCCTGTGGCACTGCTGAGGCACTATTGAGCCTTCAGCTCATCTGTATTGTTGGATTGACTGTTTCTCATCTTTCTCTTGAAAAATCCCATAGATTCCATATGGGGTTCAGGTCAGGCATCTTGGCTGGCCAATAAAGCACAGTAATATCATGGTCAGCAGACCACTTGGAAGTGGTTTTAGCACTGTGGGCAAGTGCTAAAGTCCTGCTGGAAAAGGAAATCAGTATCCATAAAGCTTGTCAGCAGATGGAAGCATAAAGTGGTCCAAAATCTCCTGGTAGACGGCTGCATTGACTTTGGACTTGATAAAACACAATAGACCAATACCAGCAGATGTCACGGCACCCCAAATCATCACTAACTTCGGAAACGTCACACTGGACCTCAAGCAGCTTGGGTTCTGTGCCTCTCCAGTCTTCCTCCAGACTCCAGACCTTGATTTCCAAATGAAATGCAAAATTTACTTTTATCTGAAAAGAGGACTTTGGACCACTGAGCAACAGTCCAGTTCTTTTTGTTCTTAGCCCAGGTAAGATGCTTCTGACGTTGTTTCTGTTTCAGAAGTGGCTTGGTAGCCCTTTTCCTGAAGACGTCTGAGCATGGTGGCTCTTGATGCACTGACTCCAGCTTCAGTCCACTCCTTGTAAAGCTCTCCCAAGTGTTTGAATCGGCTTTGCTTGACAATATTCTCAAGCTTTCGGTCATCCCTGTTGCTTGTGCACATTTTCCTACGCAATTTCTTCCTTCCAGTCAACTTTGCGTTTAATATGCTTTGATACAGCACTCTGTGAACAGCTACCCATTTCAATAATGGCCTTCTGGGACTTACCCTCTTTGTGGAGGGTATCAATGATTGACTTCTGGACCATTGCCAAGTCAGCAGTCTTCCCCATTATTGTGGCTTCAAAGAACAAGAGATACCCAGAATTTGCATGGTCATTTAATGAAACTCAAATGTAAATATTCTAATATTTTGAGATACTGGATTTTTGAATTTCATGAGCTGTAAGCTCTAAAAAAATTAACTTTTTCACAATATTCAAATTTTTTGAGATGTACCTGTATTTTAGGCACTGAACCAATCTAAATTTTTTTAATCTAAAGGTTGGATTTCTTTGGTTTTGTGAAATGTAGATCTCCTCTGCAATTTGATGTGTGAGAAAGTAAAAAAAAACAAAAAAAAAACATATTCTGACAGAGAATTATATAAGTATCCTCTTGAGCACCACCCACTGATAAGCACAAAATTAGTAAATAACATACACCATGTGTCAAAATGATTTATGACCCCTTGTCAAGATTGATTAATGGCTTTGACCTTTGTGACCTTTCCCCCTCCCCCTACGCGGCCCACCCACATTGCAACCACCCACATCGTGTTGACCCCACGACCTGTTAAAGAGATTCATATGTGGAAGCCGGCATATGTGGAATTCCGTCTGGTGATAAAACCATAAATGAAGTCCTGAGGAATGTTTTTGTGCTTTCATGGTACATCCCCACATCCGGCGGTGTCTGACTGCCACATGTCCGGCTGCACTCCATGACATGGTATTTTTGGTCTCTCTCTCTTTCTCTTTTTCTGTCTCTCTCTTTCTCTATGGGAGATGTCAGAAAGAAGATATTGGATTTAAGGAAGATAACAGAATAAATAGACAATTTTAACAGATCATGAGTCGGGGCCGGCTCCAGGCATGGGCAGGGATGGGCTAAGCCCACCCAAATGACAGTCTTGCCCACCCAATCAGAATTAGATAAAGATTACGTTTTTTTTGTTTGTTTTTTTAATGCAGTGATTAAAACCAATCTGAAGTGGACTGTATTTTAAGAAGTTTAAGATATAGCTATAGACTGCCCCAGCAATAATAAAATAACACCAAAAAAATTGCAGCATTTTTCTTTTATTAGCTGAATGCAAGGCGTGCTGAATTCACGCGGAGCTTCAGTCTGTTGCATAAAAACAGAGGCTGACAACGAGCGAAAACGTGCAGAAATATTTGCGCGCTATCACGGGGAGTTTGCGAGTTATGGGGGTTTAATAGGCTACATCAGTGGCGGACTGGCCATCTGGAGCACCGGGAGTTTTCCCGGTGGGCCGCTGTACAATGTGGGCCGGCCCTTTGCGTAAATATATATAAAAAATGAACTGTAGTAAATGTACATATATCCTTCCGCCGCGCGGCCCACTTGATTCAAAAATTCTAATTAATTTAAGGTGTTCTGGCTCAGTGCAGCGGCTCAGCTCTCGTCAATGTCAAAACGTTTGAAATTGCCAATCAAAGTGTAGAAGGCGGGATTTACTGTTCAATGACGCTGAACTGTGCGCGACTTGAATGCGAGTTGCTGATGTAAGCAGCTAAACATGACGAGGCAATTCAGCAATATTTGCCAACCATTACGGTAACTTAAACGATAGACATTAATTTTCAGGAATGCAAACTACTACTGGCCTTTTCAAATTTCTTAGATTTTAATGCCATTTACGTTATTCATCTATAACATAGCACTTTTCAGCAGACATGAGATAAGAATTAATGTATCTCTGTATAGGCTTTCTTCCGTGATTTCCGTGTCTAAGAAAATGTTTAAAAATCTATAAAAATCATTCTCAATCTTACTCTAAAACATTGTAAATCTGAAGACTTTTGCTTTCGAGTGCTGTGCATATGAAAGTGATTTATATTATAGGCCTAATAAAAATATAATTTGCTTATTAATTCACATGCATTATTTTATATACACACTGATGGTTAAAAATGTGGTGGTTGAAATAATTAAGGCTTTTTATTTATTTATTTATTTGATCAAAAATACAGTAACAATTATATTATGAAATATTACACTTAAAATAGTTTTCTATTTAGGATATTTTAAAATGTGATTTATTTTTGTGATTAAAGCTGAATTTTCAGCATCATTACTCCAGTCTTCAGTGTCCCTTCAGAAATCATTTTAATGCTGCTTAATTTGCTGCCTAATTATTATCAGTTATTATTAATAATGGTTTTTATTATTGGTATAATGATTCTCAGTTAAAGAACAGCATTCATTTGAAATATAAGTACTTAGTAATAATATAAGTATATATAAGTATAAATCTTTACTGTCACTTAAATCAGTTTAATGTAACCTTGTTGAAGAAAAATATATTTTAATCTTACCCAAGACTGAATGGTATCACATTTTCCACAAAAATATGAAGCAGCACAACAGTTCCCTTTCGAGGGAACTTCGAACTGCGTCCTCTAGGGGTCGCTATGGGGAACGCCATCAGCGTGACCGGTGTCTGAAGCATATATCTAAACACGATAATAACATTGGCCGGCAACAGCCTATGACGTCATTACCTGCCGCCGCCACAGTATAAAGGGGCGCCGGGAAAATACGTCATTCTCTTCTTCGTCTTCACTGACCGTTTGTTTATGCTAGCAGAAGCTAAGCACGACTAGGAGTGCGTGTTCTCTCGCCAGAGGCTTTGCTCTGATACGCACAGTTTCACACGGCTCGCGGGTTCTGTGTGTGTGTGGTGAAGAGCAAGCGCGTTCAGTCCTGAGGGAGTTGAATGCGCTCGTTGCATCCATTGCTTGTTTCTTGTGAGGGATAAGCATGCGCTGATACCCGCAGTTTCATGCGGCTCGCGTGTTGTGTGTGTGTATGTGTGGTGATGTAGGAGATCCTTGAACGGACACACACATACCGCGAGCAGACTCATTCCAGAGAAATGAGTCGATCTCTGGTTTCACCTCTGGAAGTCATAAAAATCAGAACGAGCTAGAGGATCAACTTCATCAACGCAGAACAAAGGAAATTTCTGGCGGGAAAGATACCAGATCCAGATGGTAAATGAACTTTGACCAGCCAACGTATAAATTGACAAACTTATCAACAAACGCGCGATGGATTTACAGTCGTAGGCCTGACTTAAACATATGCCAGAACTCCTCTCCCGGACACCTTCTGACCTCAGGAGTACTTGCAGCCCCTCCTCGAGTGCATGCCTTTTTCAGACAGACAAAGGAAACACGCAAAAGTGCGCCAAAACTCCAAAAGACAATATTCAAGACTTTTAAGTAATGAAAATGTATTCCCAAATTATGTGTGTTATGCCTTAGATATGCTTGATATGCTAGTAAAACATACGCGATATTAATCTATCCATTATAGGGTTAGTATCATTCTAACCTATGTATTATGAGGGTATGAATATGTGTGCGTGTCATGTTTGGTGTTAAACGAAAGTATATTTTATTTGCAACAACTCTGTGTGGATGAAATGTAGAAATTAGGTAAATCCCGTAACGTTATAATGTTTATCAAGATTATTAACAAAACCCTGCAAGGATTTTCTGTCACGTGATTACACGGGCAGCTCGTTAATTTATGCAGAGAAATGGAGCCTAGGAAGCTGAGCTCCACCTTGCAACAAGCGGATTGGTACCCCAGCTCCGGGGCGGGCCTAAGGTGGCCTGCTTAAATTCTAATGTCCAACTAAACTCAACGCTCTTTGCCATGGTTTGAAAACTGCTTCAACTTGTGCGCTCATACACCGCATCAAACCATCACCATTCCAAACATCAAGCTCTTCAAGAAAACTTCTGCAACCAAGAAAGGAAAAGAAGAACTTCTAGCGCGTCTCATCCAGAAAGGCAACCCGCCAATCACAGGCGGAATTCCCTAAGAGACGTCAGACCAACAACAGTTCGCCAGCCAATCAGCTAAGCCCGAGGATTCCCTCAACAAAGAGACGAGACGAGACTCTCCAGCAAATCTAACAAGTAAAACAAATCTCTTACCTATTGGCTGAAAACGGCGCAAAGTTGTTGTTAATGGAAAGATAGAACTAAGCTCTGCTTTGTTGACTTTCTGATAACCACCGAAGTTGAGACTTCCTTCATAACTCATAATTCTGCATAACTCCGTCATTTGTGTGTGTGTGTGTGTGTGTGTGGTCGTATGTGTGTTTAGATGATTTAGTCTCATGTAATCTTAGAAGTAGCTCAATAAACTTATCTCATTGTATAGAGCATTGTCTGTGTTTTATATTTGATTCAGTTACTGCCTTGCGCTGTCGACCCTTGCTACCCTGCTCAAATTTGATAAATTACTATTTTGTTTGTTTTATTGTTGGCCACAAGCAAGATAAACAAAATTGTTAACATATACTGACTTTAATGTCTCGCTGGACGAGCCGTTAAAAGGTATAAACTATAGGTTTTGATTAATAGAAATTAATCAAATCAATATCTATCTTTACGATGCAATTTCGTAAAGCCAAAAATTCAAAATAAAGATTAAATCATAGCTAAGTTCCTAAAGTTATTTTACAGTGAAGAGCAAGCGCGTTCAGTCCTGAGGGAGTTGAATGCGCTCGTTGCATCCATTGCTTGTTTCTTGTGAGGGATAAGCACGCTCTGATACCCGCAGTTTCACGCGGCTCGCGTGTTGTGTGTGTGGTGAAGAGCAAGCGCGTTCGGCTCTCGAGGGAGTTCTCGTGAGAAATAGGCATGCTCTCGTGAGAAATAGGCATGAATTCAACATACTCCACTCACGAGGAGATTTCTTGTGCTCATCGTGATGCATTCGCGGGACTACTGAGAGGGGAGGTGAGTGCTTCACTTTTACCCGAGTTGTATACCCGTGTCTGCATGAGTGTGTTCGCCTCTCGCGGGAATAGTGACGCATTCGCGGCGGCGGCTCGGTTCTTGCTTAATTTCCGAGGTAATCTAGCGTGTGGGCGGAGCGCGTTTAGCTCCCGTGGGAGTTGAATACATGCTGCGCGTTGCGGGTGCGGTGAGAATTATCTGCCCATTGCCCGCGATTCGCGGTTCATGGGCAGAACGTGGAAAGGACCTGATGGGAAATCTTCCCTATCAGTAATTTCCTAAGGTATTGTATAACATGTTCTAACCACATTATACTGCACTCCAGGAGCCCTTCTTTCTGCAGGGGTTGTATGACTCTCCATGCTCAAGTGTTGGCTTGCGAGCCTCCTCGATGCTTGCTGTAGCCACCACCCTCCTGCACTTGCGTTACAGTCTAATGTTAGACCACACGGGAGCTGTGGTTGGTGAGTACAATCCATTTAATTTCTCTGCAGAGCTATGTGGGCCTGTTTTTTGTATGCTTTGACTCTAGTCAGAACCTCTCGATCTGTCGACTGATTGTAATGATGGTCTCACCCGTTGGTACTGGATCCAGCCTGGATGATAGCCTACTTCTTCAGCTTCATGCTTGCTGGATCATGCAGCCAAGTCACTAGGCTTCTGCGGGAGCCTCTTTGGCCTTCAGGTCCCCAGTATAGCGCTGCAACCCCAGGACTCGCAGTCCTCCATTCAGGCTGAGCCTTTTTCGGAGTGTAATGCTTCGTGATGTGCTCCCTGACGTCCTGGCTGAGTGTTTGCTTCAAGAAGCTGCCCCAGCCAGGACGTACTACTCATGTCTCGTCTCGAGAGGCTTACTGAGATTTGAGTCATCCACTTAACCATTACTTACGGCGAATCAGTGAATCGCCCCTCTGTGGAGTGGACTTGAGTACACTGCTTTCCCGGAAGTACGAGTGAGAGGTGTTTCTGCGGAAACCCTTCCTGAGTGCTTTGGCTCTGAGGAGCGATAGCTCTCCAGATATGTTTGGTTATTGGGTCCCTGTTGGTCAGGCCTGGCAATGCTCCCCTCACCTTAGAGGGTTACCTTTGAGCTTGCCGCTCCCGGTCGAGCGTCTGAGGACTCCTATCACTGGGTCCTGCACCCCTGGAGCTCTGTTGAGCAGCAGCCTCAGGTTGTTAGGCCTCTTTTGCCTCCCTGTTAGGTTGCTCTCCTTGTTGGTAGAGCTAGCATTGCTCCCCTAGAGGGTCACCTATGAGCATGCCGCTCCCTTCTGAGCGTCTGAGTTCCCTCTCATTCTGAGAATTGAGTTCTCCGCTCCCCAGTGCTCTGTGATAGTTTTCTCTCCTTTTTGGTCGAGCTAGCATTGCTCACCTCTCCATAGAGGGTCACCTATGAGCATGCCGCTCCCTTCTGAGCGTCTGAGTTCCCTTTCATTCTGAGAGATGAGTCCTCCACTCTCCAGAGCTGTCATTCAGCAGCCTCAGGTTGTTTGGCCTCTCTATGCCTCCCTGTTAGGTTACTCTCCTTGTTGGTAGAGCTAGCATTGCTCCCCTCTCCATAGAGGGTCACCTATGAGCATGCCGCTCCCTTCTGAGCGTCTGAGTTCCCTCTCATGCTGAGAGTTAGGTTCTCCGCTCTCCAGAGCTATGTTTGTTGGTCGAGCTGGCGTTGCTTCCCTCACTATTGAGGGTCACCTATGAGCATGCCGCTCCCTTCTGAGCGTCTGAGTTCCCTCTCATGCTGAGAGTTAGGTTCTCCGCTCTCCAGAGCTATGTTTGTTGGTCGAGCTAGCATTGCTCCCCTCACCATAGAGGGTCACCTATGAGTATGCCGCTCCCTTCTGAGCGTCTGAGTTCCCTCTCATGCTGAGAGTTGGGTTCTCCGCTCCCCCAGAGCTCTGTCATCAGTAGCCTCAGGTTGTTAGGCCTCTCTATGCCTCCCTGTGGGGTTCCTCTCCTTGTTGGTAGAGCTAGCATTGCTCCCCTCATCATAGAGGGTTACCTATGAGCATGCCGCTCCCTTCTGAGCGTCTGAGTTCCCTCTCATGCTGAGAGTTGGGTTCTTCGCTCCACCAGAGCTCTGTGACCCTATGTTCTCCAGAACCCTAGAACGGTGTTTACAATCCATGTTATGGTAAGTACGCACGCTAGTCTCTGTGTACTTTCTGAAAGCCACGTTGTGGTGAGATCGCACACTAAGTGTTTTGCGGTCTTTCTAAAATCCTGTACGGTATGGGTTACGCGCTGCGGCTTCGTGCCCTTTCTTTGAGTCGGTCAGGCCCCGGTTTCACCTTGGGCCCCATTCTATCTATGTATTCCTAGTGATACTGACTTGAACAGGGTGTTGCTACCAAGGATCTGTTGAGACAGTTCCTTCAGCGAGCTCATGCAGAGCAAGCAGTAGCCCCTGGGTGACAGGCCAAGACCTAGTTACTATCCTAGGCGCTTGGTCGTATCCCCTTAAAGGAATCTCTGCTTCTGATTCCAAGCCTTTGAGCTCTACCCTGGGTCCAGGAGGCCCGGCCCTTAACAGGTAAGTTCTGGGGTATGCAGCTCAGGTTTCTGGCCGAAGGGGATAATGTCACTGACAGCCGTCCACCCGTCCCAGGGGCAACTCCCTTAGCCGGGTAGAGTTGGTACTTAGTGCTCGCCTTTTGTGCCTGGCTTTGCACTCCCCTCAGCATGGCGGTGTGGGTATTCCGTTCCCCATAGCAACCCATAGAGTGTTATAATAAAATTTTATTTTATTATATATTCGCATAGAAGACAGCTATATATACAATTGCCCCGAGCCTTATTCTCTTCTTTTACAAAGTACTGTTTACTATATTTGTCATCATCAAAATAATTTGTATACTCTTTTCCACAATTGGAGCTCTATTCCTTAAAATGATAGATGTCAAGCTCCTGCAAAAGGACAAATACTGTATATGACCAATAGAAAGGCACCATAAAAACAGTCCGCATTCTGCACTATTCAAGTCTTCTAGATGATACCAGAGCATTGTGTCATATGGAGTGATAATATAGGTATTTAACTTTAGTAATATTAAACTGTCCCTCATAAAAATTCTTTAAAATTATTTACTATTTGTCACATACACCAGGAAAGACAAATTATAATGTAAAGAATGCCAGTCATTTATGGTGTGGTGCGGTGTGTTGTGGACTGGGTTTGGTGGGTCACTCTGTGGCAAAAAGTCCAGGGCCACTTTTTGGCCCCAGTCCGCCCCTGGGCTACATGAATATGTATCATAACCTACCACTGAAAATACCTGAGCAGTTTTAATGTTCTAAAAAAAAAAACCCGCTCATTCAATAACGTGAATTCACTGAATGGACGGGGAAAGAGCATAATATAAGCGTCTAAAATGCATGTAGGCTATACAGTTCAGTTGAAATCTTGCCCTTTTGGCTTGCTTATATGCTGTATGTAAGAATGAAAGTTGAAAGTAAAGAGCTTGTGCGATGAAAGTTGCGTTCGTTACTATAGCAACAGTCAGGCTCGACTGCAAAACGTAGCGTTCCCCTTCTATGACATAAACGACCAATCTCTGATGCAAACTATTCGACTTTTTTTTTTTTTTCGCAGTTTTGAATGGAAAGTAGGTCTGCCATTTACGTGATTCACGTAATTCATAATTGACTATGACGACAATAGCATTTTTCTGTTTTGCGTTTTCAACAATACAACTGAAATTGAATGGGTGCATATTTTACATTTACATTTACATTTAGCAGACGCTTTTATCCAAAGCGACTTACAAATGAGGATAATGGAAGCCATCAAAATCAACAAAACAGCAATGATATAAGTCTCAGTTAGCTTAACGCAGTACATGGAGCAAGGTGTTTTTTTTTTTTTTTTAAATAATATAATAAATTAAAAGAAAACAGAATAGAAAGAGAATAGAGCAAGCTAGTGTTAGAGGTCTTTTTTTACTTTTGTTAAGTGTATAATAAATAAAAAAGAAAACAAACAGATAGAATACAAAAAGCTTAGAAAAGCTAGTGTTAGTTTTTTTATATTTTTAATATTTTTAATATTTTTATATTTTAAAATAAAAATATTATTTGCAGTTTATATTGATTTACTTTACAAAAAAATCTTATTCTTATTCTTGTACAGTTCTTTTTTCTTCTTTTAATTTATTCCCCTAAATCCATTTAAATCCTTAATTTATTTAGTTTCTTCAAATAAATAACATTAGCATAGTGGTCTGGTCTTTATATTTCCTCAAAACAACTGGTCCCTCCAATGTTCTAGACATGATTACGGCCTTGTTTGGAATAAATAAAAAAGTTAGTTGAAAAGAGTAACCAGTGTGGAAACAATGATCCAGAGAAAGAGAATAAAGAGGGCTTTTTTAAATTTTTTTTTTTTTTTTTTTTTTTTTTTTTACTATTCAATAAAGAAAAAAAAAGTTTATTTTGCTGTGAAAGTGCATAATATTCTAGGCTGCCCATGAAAGCTTTTTTTCAGTGTACATATAATATAGTTAATATAGCAATATCTACAGTATAAATATCTTATAGACTATCTGATAATATGATGACTAAAAAATGCCCACCCAGGAAATCTGCCAGCCCACCCTTCTATAGCCGTCAAGAACCGGGCCTGTCATGAGTACATATCACAATATGAGCACCCACACATATAATCTGTTGGTTGTACAAAAAGGATTTAACTGAAATATGTAACATGACTAATAATGAATTGGGAATAAAACAATAAATAAATAAATAAAACCCCCTTACATTTTTCTGTGAGAAAAAGAAAGTTTTCCCAGTGCGTGGAAGACCAATCTTCTTCGAATAAGTGGTTTAAGTTGGAAAAAAATATATTTCTTTGAGCTCTCTCTCTCTTTCTCTCTGTCTCTCTCTCTCTCTCTCTCTGTCTCTCTCTCTCTCTCTCTCTCTCTCTCTCTCTCTCTCTCTCTCTCTGCCTCTCTCTCACTCACGCACGATCATTCAATTGCCCCGAGCCTTATTCTCTTCTTTTAAATGAATATAAATAAATTATGCGATTACACACGATATAAAACAAAGCAAAACATTTACACTAGTTTTAGGTAACAAAATATTTTGTAATGAGGAACCAGCGACGTCAAAATAAGCAAAGAGGAAAAAAAAAAAAAAAAAAAATATATATATATATATATATATTTTAACAGGCCAAACGATAAGGGTTATTGTGGACCTCAACATGTCCGGACATGTCATTGTCATGTTTAATGGAGACTTTCCATAATTCAGTTCAATTCACATACATTTTTTAACTTTTTCACAAAACAAATTGTTGCGAAAGCAGTTTCACTGAAAATTAAAGTTTCTACAATATATTTATAAACTGTTATATTCATATTTACATTATCTTAATGATTTTTTTATAGTATCATCCCCTAAACATGCCCATCACAGTAAACTTTCTACATTTTTTATATTTTCATGAACATAATCTAGTATAATTTATCATTTAAAAAGTTGTTATGCTCAGGTCAAACATTTGAAGTATTACTTCGCATTTAGTTTGTGGGGACACGCCATAGACATAATTATTTATTTTTTACTGTACAAACTGTACACCTACCCATCATACACACAAAAAAAAAATCTGCATATTTCCATTTTTAAAAATACTGTTTGTAAGCAATCTGAATTATGAGGACTCGAGAAATGTCACCATAAACCACATTTATGTTGTTATATCAGTGTAGCTCCCATGTCATTATACAAATTTGTATTCTGATAAATCATTTATCATACATTTTAAACAAGTATTTAACATTTTTATATTCATATTTACATTATATGAATATAAAATTTTATACTGTATCATCCCCTAAACCTGCCCATCACAGTAAACTTTCTGCATTTTTAAATTTTCATAAACATAATGATTGGTATAATTTATAATTTTAAAAAGCTGTTATGCTCGGGGACAAATTTTGATCAGGTCGATCATTTGAAGTATTACTAGACGTCTGGCTTGTGGGACACTCCATATAGGCATAGTCATTTTTTTTTTTACTGTACAGACTGTACACCTACCCATCACACAAAAATGTCTGCATATACATCCATTTTTTATAAAATATTGTTTGCAAGCTTTATTATGACAACTCAAGAAATTTAATCATAAATCACAAACACAAACATGTACATTCATGCTGCTCACATATTATTGTAACACAAGTTGTGCTGAATACACTATAATCAGACTTTAACCATTAATATATTTTTAAGATACTGAAAAAGCGCAAATGTCAAAACTTCTTCAGTGCTCCAGTGATTATATGTAACATACTGTATTAAAATAAACATTTCAAGCTAAAAAGAGACTCAAGTAGCAAACTTGTTTTCTTTTTACTAAGTAACAAACATGTTACAGCATAAGTATACCATTTATCACACATTTTAAACAAGTATTTTAGTTTTTTCGCTAACCACACATAAACGTTATTTTCTCAAAAATGCAAACATGTACGTTGTTCGTGCTGCTGACATGTTATTGTAGCCCAGTTTGTGCTGAATACAGTATAATCAGACTTTAGCCATTAATATGCTTTTAAGATTCTGAAAAAACACAAATGGCAGGGACATGACAAAATTTCTACAGGGGACCCCAAAACCCCTCAGACCCCAGAGGGGTAAAGAAGATTGTAATAAATATATAATTATATATGATATCACGTTACAAAAGCAAATCATTCATCATACATTTTAAACGTATTCAGCCTTTATTTTATATGTTGATTAAGTTTATTAACGTTATAAAACATGTTACTAAAGTAAATCATTTATCATACATTTTAAACTCATATTCAACATTTATCAGACTTTAACCATTAATATATTTTTAAGATACTGAAAAAGCGCAAATGTCAAAACTTCTTCAGTGCTCCAGTGATTATATGTAACATACTGTATTAAAATAAACATTTCAAGCTAAAAAGAGACTCAAGTACCAAACTTGTTTTCTTTTTATTAAGTAACAAACGTTTTATTGGTTATTTAATAAATTTAATAAATTTATTAAATCTATTAATGGTTGAAGTCTGATTATAGTGTATTCAGCACAACCTGTGTTACAATAATACGTGAGCAGCATGAATGTACATGTTTGTGTTTTGCGATTTATGATTAAATTTCTTGAGTTGTTATAATAAAGCTTGCAAACAATATTTTATCAAAAATGTATGTATATGCAGACATTTTTGTGTGATGGGTAGGTGTACAGTCTGTACAGTAAAAAAAATCACTAGATGTGTATAATACTTCAAATGATCGACCTAATCAAAATTTGTCCCCCAGCATAACAGCTTTTTAAAATTATAAATTATACCAAATTATGTTTATGAAAATATAAAAATGCAGAAAGTTTACTGTGATGGGCAAGTTTAGGGGATGATACAGTATAAAATTATATATTCATATAATGTAAATATGAATATAAAAATGTTAAATACTTGTTTAAAATGTATGATAAATGATTTATCAGAACACAAATTTGTATAATGACATGGGAGCTACACCGATATAACAACGTAAATGTGGTTTATGGTGACATTTCTTGAGTCCTCATAATTCAGATCGCTTACAAACAACATTTATTAAAAATGGAAATATGCAGAATTTTTTTTGTGTGTGTGATGGGTAGGTGTAGAGTTTGTACAGTAACAAATTTAATAATTATGTCTATGGCGTGTCCCCACAAACTAAATGCGTAGTAATACTTCAAATGTTTGACCTGAGCATAACAACTTTTTAAATTATAAATTATACTAGATTATGTTCATGAAAATATAAAAAATGTAGAAAGTTTACTGTGATGGGCAGGTTTAGGGGATGATACTGTAAAAAAAAAAAATCATTAAGATAATGTAAATATGAGTATAACAGTTTATAAATATAATGTAGAAACTTTAATTTTCAGTGAAACTGCTAATTCAACAATTTATGTGAATTGAACTGAATTATAGAAAGTCTCCATTAAACATGACAATGACATGTCCGGACATGTCGAGGTCCACAATAACCCTTATCGATTGGCCTGTTAAATATGGAGGTAAATCAGTAGCTAAACTCAAGAGGTTGCTGATTTGAATGTGAGAACTTGTCATTATTAACATTTGTATTTGTAAGTTGAAATTTACACTGACAGCTCTGATCTGAAAAGCTGAATCTTTCAATTTGCGCACACAGACAATAATCAAAACACCCGTGTTTTGAATTTGAAGTGCAAATTAATAGCTACAAATGTGTAAAATGACATTCACATAAACAAAATGACAGACGCAAATGTGTACTACATATTTACTTTTGCACTTTACTTTAGTTTTGCTGTACAACCTCAAGTCGGCTCTTACAACCTCTCAGATCTGGCAGTACAACTTCAAATCCTAGCGCTTTGACTTTTGCTACTCCTTTTGCGGTATTCCTGTTGCAAAACTCACTTGTGCACTTGTAGATGCAGACGTGACAGAGCAGAGCCAGTGGCGGGGCTGGGGTGCGAATGAAGACATTTTATTGGTCGATGCCTAACCAATGAACAACGCCAGACAGCGAGACTTGCTGTGCAGAAAAATGAAACGTTTTTTATGCATATGTATCAGTTATTTGTAAAACACTGCATTCATCACTATTTTCATTGAATATCCTTAGTTTTTACAGGATTTTAAGACACTGCATTCATCTTGTCATACAGGTATTATCTGATGGACAAATAATGCAACATCTTTCATATGAGTTATTGCTGTACCAGAGTTGTGACATAACTGTTATTTTTATTATTTTTGTTTTTTAAAAAATAATTTAAATTTCTTTATTGGGTTAAATTCCTTATTTGCTTGTCAGAAATTAACCTTTTTGAATGTAACATTTTAAAAAAAAATCAAACTTATAAAACTCGAATGTTTGATAATGTCTAAATGTACATTAGAAAGCAAAACCTAAAAAAAAACAAAAACAAGCAGTTATGAACATCAATAATGTTTTGAGCAACTAGAGTAGAGCTAAATATATGCATTTATTAAACAGCCATAAGGGCATCTAGTGGTTAAACCATGGCATTACGTATGAATATTATCTTTCTGACCAGCAAATGCCTCTAATTTGCCTCTTTGCACTGGAATTTAAAAACATTTTCTCTATTTTAACAATAAATACTACACTAATTGTAATATAAATAATAAGCATATTAGAAAATGTTCTCGCTGTCTGGCATTGTTCATTGGTTAGGCATCGACCAATAAAATGTCTTCATTCGCACCCCACCCCCGCCCCCGGCTCTGCTCTGTCAAGTCTGCATCTACAAGTGCACAAGTGAGTTTTGCAACAGGAATACCGCAAAAGGAGTAGCAAAAGTCAAAGCGCTAGGATTTGAAGTTGTACTGCCAGATCTGAGAGGTTGTAAGTGCCGACTTGAGGTTGTACAGCAAAACTAAAGTAAAGTGCAAAAGTAAATATGTAGTACACATTTGCGTCTGTCATTTTGTTTATGTGAATGTCATTTTACACATTTGTAGCTATTAATTTGCAACTTCAATTTCAAAACACGGGTGTTTTGATTATTGTCTGTGTGCAAATTGAAAGATTCAGCTTTTCAGATCAGAGCTGTGAGTGTAAATTTCAACTTACAAATACAAATATTAATATGACAAGTTCTCACATTTAAATCAGCAACCTCTCGAGTTTAGGTACTGATTTACCTCCATAGTTAAAATATATATATATATTTTTTCCCCTTTACTTATTTTGACGTCGCTGGTTCCTCATTACAAAATTTTTTGTTACCTAAAACTAGTGTAAATGTTTTGCTTTGTTTTATATCGTGTGTAATCGCATAATTTATTTATATTCATTTAAAAGAAGAGAATAAGACTCAGGGCGATTGGTGGATCGTGCGTGAGTGAGAGAGAAGATTGGTCATCCACGCACTATAAATACTTTCTTTTTCTCACGGAAAAATGTAAGAGGGTTTTATTTATTTATTTATTGTTTTATTCCCAATTCATTATTAGTCATGTTACATATTTTAGTTAAATCCTTTTTGTACAACCAACAGATTATATGTGTGGGTGCTCATATTGTGATATGTACTCATGATCTGTTAAAATTGTCTATTTATTCTGTTATCTTCCTTAAATCTAATATCTTCTTTCTCACATCTGCCATAGAGAAAGAGAGAGACAGAGAGAGAGACCAAAAATACCATGTCATAGAGTGCAGCCGGACATGTGGGAGTCAGACACCGCCGGATGTGGAGACATACCATAAAAGCACAAAAACGTTCCTCAGGACTTCATTTATGGTTTTATCACTGGACGGAATTCCACATATGCCGGCTTCCACATATGGATCTCTTTAACAGGTCATGGGGTCAACACGATGTGGGTGGTCCGCATAGGGGGAGGGGGAAAGGTCACAAAGCTCAAAGCCATAAATCAATCTTGACAAGGGGTCATAAATCATTTTGACACATGGTGTATGTTATTTACTACTCATAAAATGTACGTTGACTGTAAAAATGAAAATTGTCATCATTAAAATAAAAGTAACATTAAAATAATAATAATAATACACGTTTTGCACACTCTCTGTTGCAAAGAATGGACAGATGGACAGGCTTTTTAGAATTGTATTTATACATTTATTTTTAATTATTAATCTTACACTCTATACTCTGTGTTCTGTACCTTGTATATCAGAAGATCCTGCAAATCATCTAGAAGAGTGGCATTAGATTTAGAAGCATCTATACTGAGGAGTTCCCACTCTCCCTGGGCCTGAAAGAACTCCTTGGATTCATTCGTAATGTTTTTATTATTAGAGAATGGATCGATGGTAAGCTCATCAACTATGAAGAAAACAGAAACAAAAGAAACAATTTTCATATTATTATTATTTTCTAAAAATGAATTTATATAAAAATGTTGTGTTTTGTCTTGGATTTTAGACGTACTTGTATGCACTGCAGAGTGAAGTGTTATTTTGCAGATTTGGGTGTCGAAGGGAAATCTATAGAGGTCCATCTTACAAGCAGTGGTCAGAGCTAAAATATCAACTGAGACTGACATTTCCCACCAGAGTAGCTGTATATATGGAGACTCCTTTGTTCCAAACTCTGTTTTGATGCTAAACAAACAACAACACCAAACTGTAATGCTGATCATTATGACTGATATAATTAAAGAGATAAAGAGAAAGCATAATTAAAGGGCTATACAAATTTAATGCAATTTGTACAGACTACTGAAAGTCACTTATGTGAAAAAAAAATAAAGATAAAAAATGTTTAGAGATTTGTTAGGCTTTGTTCAGACATGCGACTACCCATTAGAGTAAGGGGAGTAATGTTTCCGGACAACGTGCACTAGGTGGTTAGCGAATCACAACACACATGGGCCAGCTAACCAACCTGAGTCCATTGTGTATTTTTGAGGGAGGTGCTTCATAGAACCAGAAACTCAACAGACCGTTTTAGAAGAATGGAAAAAGCGGTGTAGAATAAAGGTAAAATATATGAAAAAAATAATGCCATTTTTAAAAAACAAAGCATGAACATTTTATATTGCACCCCATAAACACAATCAAGCCTTCAAAAATAGCTGGTCAACCACTTCTTTAAAATAACACTGAAGCAGTGATGGAGTTAATGAGATAAAGTAATGACTGAGCATTATAGACGACATACTGAAGGAACGAGGAACAAACATTTGAAATCACCACTGTGGTGATCAGTGGTTGCTGCATTTGAGCTCTAGACCCTTGAGTGCTTTAATTTTTTTTTTTTTTTTTTTGGTGGTCTTGTCTGTCATATCTGATTGTATTAGTGTGTTCAGAAAACTTTTATTCCATCAGAAAATGTCAAGACAGAATAGCGCAAGGTGATATTGATTGTTGATTGAAGTGTCTGATTAACTTATCACATCTGAAGTGTAAGCACTGATCAGAAGTGTATTTTATTTTAATTTGTTTAAATTCCATTTCCAGATTTCATTTCCCTTCTTCTACACAAATTTCTCATTCTTTCAGTACTATTCCTATATATGAAAGTGGCAAAAAAAAGGCAAAAAGACAATTAAGATTAATAAATAAATAAATAAATGAATGAATGAATGAATGAATGAATGAATAATTGAATTAATTAATTAATTAATTAATTAATTAATAAATACCTTTCTTTGATAATAATGTCTGGAGTCCAAAACATATCCTTTTTTGCTGGAACTCTGTCAATTCCACAAAAGTGATCGTGTTGCCACCCCATGTTATTGAACCAAGCCTGCAAAGTAATGAATATAAGGTTTACAGAAAGTCAGGCCTTCTCAAGTTTTACTGTACCATCTTTCTTTCTTTCTTTCTTTCTTTCATTTATTTATTTATTTATTTATTTATTTTCCTTTAAGAACTTTATGCATTGGTATTGCAAAATCACCAGTACTATTATTATTATTGTTATTATTACTATTTTTTTTATTTTACTAAACCAGCCATCTCTGTATCGTGAACAACAACAGTTACAGGTGTTTATGGACACCTCAGTATCTCAGCATATGATGCACGCTAAAATCAAACCCTTGCCTGACAGCATGCACAGTGAAATCCTCAAGCAATGCCAAGTGTGCTGCCCTCAAAACCAATTCAAACACAATAAACACTTTTTATACAATCCTTTTATTATAAATTTAAAATAAATTTTAGTATGATTTTTTTCTGAATTATGAAACCCAGATGAAATTCATTTTTCTTTTGACAGCACATTTATGTTCAGTGTTCAAAAATCTATGTTCAGATTTCAATCTCTGCATCAATCTTCTGCACCAACTTCAGAATCCTTTCTTCGGGGATCCTCCATCTGTGTGTTACAGATTGTCCAGATCTTCTGCTTAAGGACTTTCGCATTCAGGGCTCCTTAATCTGTGTGTTCAAGATCAAAGACCTTCCCAGTGCTCAGAAGTTCATTGTCCACAACCTTTGTGTTAAAGATTGTTTAAACCCAGCTCCTTTCTTCCTGCAATGTGGCCCAACACAACAAGTGGAAGACGCCACTTCTCAGACTCAGCACATGACGGAATGTAAATATAATTTTAGCAAACTTCTTTCCAGACACCATGGCATTTTCTCAGTTTATGATTTTCTAACTTGCAGATTTTTAGCTGATGTCAGTTATTTGTTGAATCAAGAAGAAGGTTTACATTGTTGGGACCAGATGAACTACAGTTTATCTTTCCATAAGTGACTGAGCTGGATGTTATAAATTGCAAAATATTTATTAATTCTTGTGTCTGAGTTACAGCGTGTAACTGCCATAGTAAAATAAAATAAATAAAAAAAAGATAAAAAAAAAAGCACATCCTGTTTGTTTTCTTTATTTTACAAAGGCATCATTTTGTTTCCTGTTATGTGTATATATAAATAAAGTAAAACCTCTTACTCCTATCTTAATGAAAAATAAAATATAACAGATTTTTTATTTTGTATTTATTTTTTTTTCCCCCACTGGGACATTATCAATGATCAAGCCAGAGCCTCTTGCATGCACACAACATATCAGTTATAGCATTACTATTTGTTTACGTATAGGCCTATGTTGCATAAGCATATTTCACAATATTAGATCAAAAGATCAGAAAAGATCAGAAACTCCAGAAACCTAACTAAATGCAACAAAAAAAGGTTAATGTCCCATTTAACACTTTATATTTAACATTTTCTTATCAATCTTACTCCGGGGGCATCTTACTCTATTAATATTTAAACCCAAAAATCAAACAAAGGATTTTTTACTTCACTACTGTACTTAAGTAAATTTTTCAAGTAAGGTACTTTATTGTACTTCATACTATATTTTACTATTTTGTACTTTAGGCTATACCAGGGGTTCATCAAACACACCAGATTCAGATCATCAGCTCATTAGTAGAGATTCCAAGACCTGAAATGAGTTTGTCAGACAAAGGAGAGATGCAGAATGTGTAGTGTTGGAAGGCTCTTAATGAACATGGTTGGGTACCACTGGTTTATACTGCGCATAACAGTATTTTTATTTTTGAAAACTCACTACATTCCAAAGCATAATATTGTACTTTTTATTCCACTACATTTCATGAAAACATATTATTCCTCATTATTTTAAAAAGAAAGAAATCAACACCTATTCCAAGACACCATAGCAATTTCAGATTTTGTGAACTAGACAATTGACCTATCGGTAAGCCCCACCCCCCTTAGTTACTGTTGTTCCCTCGGAGTTGCTCTCTGTCTTACAATGACAGCTGCAGTGTGAAAACCTTGTCCCACAATGTTTTTGCACAATTTTGGACACAGAAGGCCACCAAATGGGAATTAAATATTCCATGGAGGGATTTATAAAATATTCTAAAATAAATACGGTGGGTAACTCGAAGCGAGGGTTTACAGATCACAATGCAAGCGGGAGAAGTCTCATATTATGGTCGGTCATCACGATCACGGATGACAACATGCAGGATCAACATAGTTCATGTATCGCAGGGTACAATTAAATTAATGTACATTTAACTAGTTTAATATGGAGAGGCTCTGAAATGTAGATCTTCGTTTATGTGTTTTTGACCTACACTGTCCGCTATTTAGGTTTGTACGTTATCATGGACTCACTAACTTTAACGTTAGCTAGTTTTAGCCAGAGATACCTTGCTAAAGCACAAGATAACATTAACGTTCTGCTTGAGCAGATGAAAATTGTAACTTAATGAGTGTATGACAACCAGAAAATGAACGTTTTTGTCTTCATTTGTATTGGGGTTGAATACTTAGGGACATTTTGCTCTGTTTTGTTTGGATTCAGGAAATGTAATAAAATAAATTAAATTGCCCATCCTCTCAGGATACCTGGAATCAGTGTTACAAGTACCCCAGGCATATCGTTTTTCCATTTTTAAAGCATAAACCCCATAAAACCGATGCGAGCTTCGGATCTTCCAATGTTTCTCTATGGTGCTGAAACCTAAAGATGTCAGAGTTCCGCTCTCCATGCAACTGATACTCGACTGCCATTGGCTAGTCTGCATTCGAAGGGAGGGGCTTACCGATAGGTCAATTAGTTTAAATGAACCAGTTGAATCATCTCGCAAGCTGAATTGAATGATTCGTTCTAATCAACAACTCACTGGTTCAATGATCTGGGCAGAGTGATTCTTCATGTCTGACTCAGTATCAACCAGAAACCAGTCTGTGCTTGAGTCAGTGTGCGACTGATTGCATGAAAAGTATGTTACTAATGCCAAATTTTAGTATTATATTTAGGCCATGAATGTCCTGACAAATCTTATTTGTGAACTACTGTACAACTTTTAAGTCTTGTATGAAATGCTTAACATTAAAATAAATCAAATTAATACCCATGCATCTATAAAACTGGTATTTCTGCATAGAGTTCTTTTTATTAAAAAAAAAAAAATGAACACATTTTGCCCCAGGTGACTGTATATTGTATGTTGTCACCATATTTACACATAAATACTATATAGTGTTTGTTTTACACAAGCAAAATTGAAAAGGAGTCAGCAAAATTGAATAGGAGTACTTAATACTTTTACAGGAGTAATAACTTTTAGGCTATATGTAGTTATATTTGAGTACTCGATTTGTGTACTTTGTCCACCACTGGGGTTCTGTAATCACCTGTATAACCAAAAGTTGTTATGGGCCATGACACTAAAACCAAGTAAGATTTAAAAAAATGGTGGTTTTGCATTACAAATACATAGAGGTAAACACTAACGAAAAGTTAGTAACAATAAAAATAGTGAAACAACCACTTCACTACTTAGGATGCATTTACAAGGGTGAAATGCTTGATATTCAAATAAATCTTCTGGTAATATCCAACCAATTTTATAAACTGAGACACACTGCAATAAGAGCAAAATATTGTTATTAAAAAAAAAGAACTTACAGTCATCATTTTGACCTGTGTTGAGAGGCTCTGGGATTTTTCATTCTGCAGATAAATTAAATGTTAAATAATGACATTACATTTGACACTAATGACTTGTATAAGAAGATAAATCACGCTGGACTCATACCACTTCTATGATGGATGTCACATAAATGTCCACATAAACGTCAGTAGGAGGGTCCATGAAGTAGGGCAGTAGGTAGGTTTTTGGAACGTCAGTCTTGTTCAAGCCGAGATATTCAAAAAGTGTCTTATAAGCAGTACCATAAACTGTGCTTTCTTCGCAGTTTGTAAAAGCAGACACCCATCCTGTGAAGATAAGATATGCAGTTAGGTACATATATATTTGGACACTGACACAAATTTAAAATAAAAACTAAAAGAATTTCAAATCACATGAGCCAAATTTTTATTCACAATAGAACATAGATAACATAAATGTTTAAACTGAGAAATTTTACCATTTTATCAGGGTTTCCGCGGGGTCTTAGTCTTAAAAAGTCTTAAATTTTGTTGTATCAAGTATAAATCCTTAAAAAGTCTTAAATTGTACAAGAAAGTCTTAATTATGATTTCAAGAGATCTTAAATTTGGGGACGGAAAGACCAGAATTGCGATATGGCTGAATGTGACGATTAAACTTCAAAAACGATTTCATGAAATAAACATGAGCGCTGCAAGTTCAAAGTCCGGTGCTGCGCTTACTGCCTTTACCGGGAAAACAGTTATATTTGTGCCAAACGCGACACCTGCTGGCAGAGAATGAATCAGTTAACATAGGGACGAGTACGAGTGCCTTCTTTCACTGCACGATTCTATTAAAATGCATTTAGAATGATCAGATAATTTAAGATATGGGGGCAGAAAATGTATAGCCTATATTTATATCATTTCATATAGTTAATATCACACGAAGAGTGCTGTTTTTTCTCCAAAAGTCAGCATGATTGCAAATGTTATATTGATTTTATGCATCAGTTCAATAAACAAGAAGTTAAGAGACTTACATTTTAGACACCATATTTCCTGCTTTTGCTCTGTTTCTACAACAAAAATAATTCCAAACAGCCACAGCACTGTTTTTGCGTCTCTGAGCAACATGCGGTGTTTCTTTCCTGAATGAATCAACCGTTTAAATGATTCGGTTCAATCGCAATGAATCACTTAACAGTGACTTGCTGCCACCTACTGGCGATTTTAATTTCACATTTAAAGTATCTTAATTTTTAAAAATTTCACACATCAGTTTTCAACGTTTTATGTTTCAAATATCAAAACATAATTTATGCATTTGTAACTGCAGGTTAGCATTCTATGTCCCTCTGATCTGCATTAAACTGTGTAAATACATCTAAATGCCACTTCAGATGCATTGCAAAGATAAATTTTGTTGATACTGATTTCATTTGCTTGGTAACAGCCCAAATGCAAGAATTTGACTCAAAAAGATGATGCACACTTTTAGAAAAAAATGGCTTAAAGGTAAAAAAAATACTCATAAAACTTATTGGAAAAGACTAATTTCTATCACTGCTGTGAACTGACCACACAGAATATGAAGAATATAAAAAATAAAAAAAAATTCAGGAGTCAGCTGTCCACGGTAATCTTTAAGATACCAGCACAATAACACACTCAGCAAAATATCGTCTAATTATTATTATCGATAAATCCCAAAAAATATCCAGATATCATTTTTCTTTTTTTTCTTTTTTTCTTCTTTTTTCTTTTTTTTTTGTTTTTTTTTTGTCAATATCGCACTAGTGTTGGGCGATATGGTCATTTTTCATATCGTCATATCGCCAGCCTGTGAGATTGCCAATACACGATATTATCGTCTATGGGTGGGTGGGGGCAAGAGAGAGACTCCCTGTACTTTCATAACTATTTGGTGATTTTAAACTGCGCGTGCGTGAGAGAGAGAGCGCCTGGAAGCACCCATAACCGAAATAATATACTTTCAAACATACTGAAAAACTAACATGTTAAATATAAATCTATTTAAAACAGCTAGTTCATATATTCGGATACAGCAGTCATACATCGCTAGGACCGCGCATCCTACTGTGACAAGTTTGCCGCATCGGCGCGAAAGTTATCAGTCTAAAAATCAGTCGAGGTGAAAATCAAAAGTAGATTTATTTTAAAGAACAACAGTTTAACACTAAATATTGGACATAAACGAACACGTTAAAGATAAAATTATTTTCAGGTAGCCTAAGTTCATATTTTTGGAGTAAAGTTAAATTAAACGGATACATAAGTCACAGCGCTCCGGACCGCGCGCCCCATGACGGGCCCTGTTTTAGACTGATAACTTATTAACTGCATAATTTTTATAATAACAATGATGAAGAATAAGCATGTTTTTTGTTAATGTGCTGTAAAGAAAACGAAATGCTGGTGACGATGCAGTTTCGTCATGTTCATTCATCTCTGTTAAAGAAAAGATGTCTAAAAGATGTCTCTTTTAGCACTCTTGACATAATTTGTAAATAAAGGTTTATCACCCTGCAGTTCAATTTTGATGTGGGCTTAGTTTTAGAGTCCGTTTTTAAAACATTTCCATTGAGGAGGAGAAGCCTCATTTGTGCGTATGTGAAGCGCGGCACTGAGGTTAAATATCGGGGCAATTTGATAATAATAGCCCAATAATAATAGGCTGCCTAATAATAATAATAATAATAATAGTTTATACATTAATAGGAGAATGAGCCTAATATCGTCTTGACTATCGACAAAGACATCTTCTATCATCGATATCTCTGACTATCGTCGATACACGATACTACCGTCTATCGGCACAACCCTATATCGCACACCCCTATTTCATTTTATTTAATTTATATAATAATTTAATTGATAATAATTGTTTAAATCAATATAATAATATAAGTATAATAAAACTTTTGACTTATCCATTTTCTTAAAAATGGTTTAAAGGCTAAAATGTCAAATTTAGCATTTTATACGTTTTTGTGAACACTTGTATTTGAATTGTAAATTATGCTTTTTACAGTCATTTTACAGTTTAATATGGTACTACAGACATAGCCCTACCCCGCTCATATGGTATTAATTTTATTTGTGTAGGTCTTAAAAAAGGTCTTAAAAAGTCTTAAATTTGAGCTTAAAAATCCTGCAGAAACCCTGTTTATGCACAAAATGAGCTCATTTCAAATTTGATGCCTGCTACAGGTCTCAAAATAGTTGGGACGGGGGCATGTTTACCATTGTGTAGCATCTCCTCTTCCTTTCAAAACAGTTTGAAGACATCTGGGCATCGAGGTTATGAGTTTCTGGAGTTTTGGTGTTGGAACTTGGTCCCATTCTTGCCTGACATAGGTTTCCAGCTGCTGAAGAGTTTGTGGTCGTCTTTGACGTATTTTTCGTTTAATGATGCGCCAAATGTTCTCTGTAGGTGAAAGATCTGGACTGCAAGCAGGCCAATTCAGCACCCGGACTCTTCTACTACGAAGCTATGCTGTTGTAATAGCTGCAGTATGTGGTTTTGCATTGTCCTGCTGAAATACACAAGGCCTTCCCTGAAATAGACGTCATCTGGAGAGGAGCATATGTTGCTCTGAAACCTTTATATACCTTTCAGCATTCATAGTGCCTTCCAAAACATGCAAGCTGCCCATACCGTATGCACTTATGCACCCCCATACCATCAGAAATGCTGGCTTTTGAACTGAACGCTGATAACACGCTGGAAGGTCTCCCTCCTCTTTAGCCCAGAGAACACAGCGTCCGTGATTTCCAACAAGAATGTCAAATTTGGACTTGTCTGACCATAGAACATTTTTCCACTTTGAAACAGTCCATTTTAAATGAGCCTTGGCCCACAAGACACAACGGCGCTTCTGCACCATGTTCACATATGGCTTCCTTTTTGCATGATAGAGCTTTAGTTGGCATCTGCAGATGGCACGGCGGATTGTGTTTACCGACAGTGGTTTCTGGAAGTATTCCTGGGCCCATTTAGTAATGTCAGTGACAGAATCATGCCGATGAGTGATGCAGTGTCGACTGAAGGCACGAAGACCACGGGCATCCAACAAAAGTCTTCAGCCTTGTCTCTTACGCACAGAGATTTCTCCAGTATCTCTGAATCTTTTGATGTTATGCACTGTAGATGATAAGATTTGCAAAGCCTTTGCAATTTGACGTTGAAGAACGTTGTTTTTAAAGTATTCAACAATCTTTTTACACACTCTTGAACAGATTGGAGATTTACTTTACTTCTGAGAGACTCTGCCTCTCTAAGACATCCCTTTTATAGCTAATCATGTTACAGACCTGATGTCAATTAACTTAATTAGTTGCTAGATGTTCTCCCAGCTGAATCTTTTCAAAATTTCTTGCTTTTTCAGCCCTTTGTTGCCCCCGTGCCAACTTTTTTGAGACCTGTAGCAGGCATCAAATTTGAAATGAGCTCATTTAGTGGATAAAAGTGTAAAATTTCTAAGTTTAAACATTTGTTATGTTCTCTATGTTCTATTGTGAATAAAATATTGGCTCATATGATTTGAAAGTCTTTTAGTTTTCATTTTATTCAAATTTAAAAAATGTCCCAACATTTCCGAAATTCGGGTTATATAATATAAAATGCTTAGGAATTACAACTATTTTTATACACAGTCCCCCCATTTTCAGGGGGTCAAATGTAACTGGACAAACAAATATAATAATAAATAAAATGTTAATTTTTAACATTTTGTTGAGAATCCTTTGCAAGTAATGACTGCCTTAAAGTGTTACTCCACCCCAAAATGAAAATTATGTCTGAATTCTACTCTGCAAGAGCAGGAAAACTAAGAACCATGTGACTAAAAAGATAACATGTTGGGGAGGAAAATGTGCTTATGACAATAGCTGCTTTGGGCCGAAATGTTCTAAAAACAGTAGAAAGGGTTCCAGTTATAGAACCTAACCTTGCTGAACCGTACTAGCATGTAGTGATGTTGCTACTCAGGACTGGTCACGTTTGTTGTCTGGCTACTAGTTTCTCTCTGTAGTTGGCCAAGTGTGTTATTTCAGCCAAGTAAACAGAAATATCTGATCATCCTCCATAACATGGTCGCTATTTACATCTCATACCTTATGTAAACACAGGACTGTATGTAACAAAGTAGTTTTTCTCAGAAATTGTACTTTTTTTAAGTAGTTTAAAAATTGCGCACTTTTACTTAAATACATTTTAAGTTATGTGTCTGTACTTTTACTCTGCTATTTTCCCTCTGTTTGTGGTCATTACATGCTTTTTTTATTTCATTTTTATCCATCAATGTGATTCGCTAGGGAGAGCATAATCAGTCTCATGACTTCTGTCAAATCAAATCACGCATAGAAAACTTGGTAACATTTTTTTTTAAGGTGTCCATAATACAGAGTAATTACCTAGTTGATTACTTAGTAGTAGCCATTATACTTACATGAAACAAAATGTACTTACCATATAACTAAGTTATGGAACAGCCTGTACTTACAGTTTGTAATTATGTACATGTAACAGGCAGCTACTGTTACACATATGTAACAGACCGAGTCTATTGCACAGCTACTTATGTAACCAAAAGATTGTTACATATGTGTTGCAGACTTTACACAACGTAATTATACAGACATAAGCTACTTAAAATAAAGTGTATCAAGATTGTACTTAAGGGTACTTCATGTGTATCTATAGTGTACACCTTATCCAGCTGCACCTTAGTTTGATTTAACCCACCAGTACACAGCTTAAGTACATGTAGTACCTTTCTAATTACATTAATATTACAGAATATTACACAGGCATAAGCAACTTAAAATAAAGTGTATCAAAATTGTACTTAAGTGTACTTCATGTGTATCTATACTGTACACCTTATCCAGCTGCACCTTAGTTTGATTTAACCCACTAGTACACAGCTTAAGTACATGTAATACCTTTCTAATTACATTAAAATTACAGAATATTACACAGGCATAAGCTAGTTAAAATAAAGTGTATCAAGATTTTACTTAAGTGTACAAGTAGCTGTGTAACAGACTCGGTCTGTTACATATGTGTAACAGCAGCTGCCTGTTACATCTACATAATTATAAACTGTAATTACAGGCTATTCCATAACTTACTTACATGGTAAGTACATTTTGTTTAATGTAAGTACAATGGCTACTACTAAGTACTTAATTAGGTAATTACGCTGTATTATGACATCTTAAAATAAAGTGTTACCAAAAACTTTTACTGCAGCTTGGCACCATCTGCTATTATGGCTGCTGGGAAAGCACATCACTCAAACATCAATTCAATCGAGATATCAGGATGTAATTCTTCTTCTTCTAAAGTTGAGACACACTTGAGACACAGATATCAACACTCATCTTACAAATCTCAACAATGGTGATAATTAAAAAGAAATTTCTCATGCCACAATGCATTCTGGAGCCGTAAATTTGTGTTGGCACGATGACTCATCTGCTGATTGTTGTGATCAGTGAATCATACCACTTCACAAAGACAATTAACAGCTCCCATCATTAACCAAACACTCAAGGGTCTAGTGTCCAAACACAGAAACCACTGATCACTACAATGGGGAAGCAATAACTATGGGACAGGCTATAAAGCTTTCCCACGTTCCAAAAGTGGGGGAACCCATGCTTAGCATTCGGGATTTAGGGGGACCATCTGCTTGGAAATACCAAGGGGAGTCCGCCCAACCTTACTACCCAGTGCTGAACAATGCTCTGGAAGGGAAGCTACAGGTACAGATACAAGGTACAAGCTCACTAGCCATGTCTATGATCCTCAGATCATGATGGGGCCAGACCCCTCAGAGGTAAGTACATCTAAACTGGTTATAAGAATTAACCTCCCAAATGCCACTGACCACACCCACACCCACCATACTCGCTGAGACAATAACGCAAAAGTCAGACTATGCCCTCAAGTGTTAGAATCCAAACACGGAGGCACATCTTCCTTAAAGCGCTGCTTGATTCACCAGGATGATGCTTCACACATGCTGAACAAACAGATGGCTCTGAAGACAACAAAAGTTGGTGACGTATTCAGCAGGTGCCCTTTTATTCTTCCGGGCACCCAGCTATGACGTCACAGACCACATGGACCAATAGGATTGGCGTTGTTTCACACGTGCTTCAGACACCAGTCATGCTGACTGCATTCCCCAGTGTGTCCCCTAGGGGACGCAGCATTGAGTTCCCTAGAAGGGAAACCAATTTCTCCCTCGGGCCATTTTCTTGGTTGCATTCACACCGGCAGTGGGAACTCTGAAGCAGCCGACCGCAACAACATTATTCGCAGGAGATGGAATGTAAATGCAATTTACGTGACTTAAAGAGCATGAAAATCTGACTAAATCTCCTATGACAACTTGCAGTGTCATCATCGGGCTGAGAAAACAAAGCTTCAGACAACAGATAAATGCCATCATTTCTGTTTTCGCTGATGTCTGTGGAGTAAATATGTTTACATGTTTTTTTTTTTTAATGCCGGGTAGCAAGTGTTTCTTATGCGTTTGGCCAATTAGCATACACTTACGTCACTGATAGTTCCTATAGAACTGTTTTAGACCCTACTCTGAAGTAGGAGCTAATTTAGTTCCCCCAAATAGAATCCTTATAGCTAAATTCATTCGTAGTTCCTATGGTGCAAACACGCCAAAAAGTGGGAACTATAAAAAGGTTCCTCCAGTGCAAAAGACTCTAATGCAGGGGTCTCCAACACATCGCTCGCTTAATTTGTGTGTGATTAATTTGTGTTTGATATGTGTGCTTAATTGGCAGTGCTAACGTTGCTGTGAGTAAAAGGTGCAATGTGGAGCGCCATTTCACTCAAGTTCACAGGAACTTTGCATGAGACTTTCTTGCGGGGAGTGGGCTACGGACTGAAAAGGTAAAGCAGCTGAAAGCAACATTACAAAAACAGCAATCTTTATTCACCAAACCAATAAAAAGAGGAAATGCTGTTACGGAGACATCATTTAAAGTGGCGTGCATCTTGACAAAACACAAAAACCATTCATCGATGGCGCCATGGTGAAGGAAGCAATGACAGCGGTGGCTGAAACTTTGTTCAAGGACCACAAAAGCAAGACAGAAATTATGTCTGCTATTGCGGATGTCCAGTTCAATGCCAACACTGTGACAAGTAGAGATTCGTTGCTTTCTTCAGATGCGATGGGACAGTCAGAATGGGACATAGAACGGAGTACATGGTTTTCACTTCAGTGCGATGATTTGGTAGTCTTCGGTGATACAGCTCAGTTGGATGTTTTCATTCATATAGTTTTTGATGATTTTTCCACCAAAGAGGAGATTTTGATACTGCTTCCTTTGAAAACCACGACCAGAGGAGTCAACATCTACAACGTTCCACTTCAGGAACTCGAGCTGTGTCAAACGCTTTGGGAATGCCTTCAGCGTGACCATGCTCTGAAACATGTGTAATCAGACCAATGGATGGGCACGATGTCACGAATGGGGTGACGTGTGACCAGGAAGCTATAAAAGCATGTGAGGTGGAGACAGGTGTAGCTTCTGTCATTCAGCGAAGTGCTCTGTGTCTGTATGTCTTATTTACTGTTGTCTGTCACTTTCAAAAACAAATCCCCGCGGCTCTGGTCCATTGTGGTTGTGGGGTTCGCAGGTGGATCTCGTGGAGGGAATGGAGACGGGCAAGTCCCTTTCTTCTTCCTCTGTCACGGGATCCAGCGCCTCCCAGGGTTCGGAAGCACGCTCTGATGGAGTGGTTTCTTCCTCCCAGGGAGAGTGCTCGGCTCTCAGACTGTTGTCCTCCGAGGAGGGCGATGGCGAGAGCGCCAACGAACCACCCCAGTCTGCGCAGTACGAGGAGCTTGTGGAGGTGATAACTCACGCTGTGGCCAAGTTAAATCTTGAATGGTCCACCGAGAAGCAGGCTGAACCCTCAAAGAGCAAGTTAGATGAGCGTTTTTGAGGTCTAAGCTGCTCCCTCCATGCTGGGGCTTGCCGTTTTACCCCGATCTCCATACTGAGGTTTCGAGATCGTGGGCAAGATCGTATTCGGCCCGCTTCTTTAGTCCCTCTCTCACTGACTACAGCAACGTCTCGGGACTAAGTGAGTGTGGTTATAGAGCGATGCCCTGGGTTGAGCAGACGCTCGTGGGCTGTCTCCCGGTGTGGCATCATCTCTAAAAGCCCCAGCACTGCCCACCGATCACTGTCAAGCAGTTTCAGAAACTACTGGGTCTGATGGCAGCTGCGTCCAACGTGATACCTTTTGGCCTGCTGTACATGAGACCCCTACAGTGGTGGCAAAAGACCAAGGGGATTTTCCCGAGGGGAAATCCACTTCGCATGATCAAGGTCACTCGGCGATGCTTTCATGCCTTGGACATATGGAGGAAACCTTGGTTCTTGTCACAGGCACTGGTGCTGGGAGTTCCTTGTCGTTGCGTAACATTAACGACAGATGTGTCCCTCACCAGTTGGGGTGCAGTTATGAGTGGTCACACTGCCCACGGTCTGTGGAGCGCCCGCCATCTCAAATGGCACATCAACTGCCTGGAGATGCTGGCCGTATTTCTAGCAATGAAGTACTTTCTCCCAGACCTGAGAGATCGCCATGTGTTGGTGCGCACCGACAACACATCGGTGGTCTCTTATATCAACCACCAGGGAGGTCTGCGTTCGCGCCCTTTGTACAAGCTGGCTCACCAGATCCTTGTGTGGTCCCAGGACAAACTCCTCTCGCTGAGAGCAGTGCATATTCCTGGTTATCTCAATATGGGAGCAGACATCCTGTCGAGGAAGGGGCCAAGGCCCGGGGAATGGATGCTTCACCCCGAGGTGGTGAAGCAGATATGGAGAGGTTTTGGCCAGGCTCAAGTGGACCTCTTTGCGACTCAGGAGACATCGTATTGTGCCCTCTGGTGCTCTCTGACTCATCCAGCTCCACTGAATGCCATGGTACAGACTTGGCCGAGGCTTCGTCTGTACACTTTTCCCCTGATCGCTCTTATCCCTGGAGTTCTGGAGAGAGTGCGCCGAGACGGGGTCCGTCTGCTACTAGTAGCCCCGTTCTGGCCGGGCCGAGTAGTTTTCTCGGAAATGATTTCCCTTCACGACGGCTCTCCATGGGAGATTCCCGTCAGGAGGGATCTCCTCTCACAGGTGGGGGGCACTATCTTTCACCCCCGCCCGGAGTTGTGGAAGCTGTGGCTGTGGCCTCTGAGGGGGCACAACTCGTAGCTTCTGGTCTCTCAACCGAGGCTGTTGAAACCATCCCCCAATCCAGAGCTCCCTCTACGAGGAAACTGTATGGCCTAAAGTAGAACCTTTTCACTTCATGGTGTAGAGATTGCCAGCTTGACCCAGTTAACTGCCTGGTTGGTTTAGTGCTGGAGTTCTTGCAGGCTAGACTCTCTGCAGGGTTGACCCACTCCACCCTGAAGGTCTACGTGGCGGCTATAACTGCTTACCACGCCCCTTTCGGTGGTCAGTCTGTGGGAAGACACCCCCTGGTTACACGTTTCCTCCGCGGTACGCTGAGGCCTCCCGTACGACCTCGTGTTCCACCATGGGACCTGGCCGTAGTCCTGGAGGCTCTCTGTAAACCTCAGTTTGAACCTTTAGAGGAGGTTTCAGATCAAGTTCTGACACTTAAGACTTCCTGTTAGCCATCACATCTCTGAAGAGAGTCAGGTATTTGCAAGCCTTGTCACTGGCCCCCTCTTTCCTAGACTTTGCGCCTGGGTTGGCCAAAGCTTTTCTGTACCCCAGGCCTGGGTACATCCCTAAAGTGCCCTCCTCAGTACCACGGCCCATCATACTTCAGGCTTTCTGTCCTTCTCCCTTTCGGGAGCCTGACCAGCGAGTGCTAGACACATATGTCCACAGAGCTGCCATGTGGAGGAAGTCCGACCAGTTATTCATTTGCTATGGTCTTTCCAAGAGAGGTCTGCCTGCCACTAAGCAGACCCTCAGTAGGTGGGTTGCTGATGCCATTACTATGTCATATAAGTCCTCTGGCCTTCCCTCACCCTTAGGGGTCAAGGCTCACTCCACCTGAAGTGTGGTGGCCTTCAAGGCCTTCCTGTCGGGTGTGGCTATGCAGGATATATGTAACGCTGCGGGCTGGTCTACGCCGCTGATCTTTGTCAGGTTCTACGACCTCGACATTCGTACCACTCCTGGTTCTTCCTTTTGCCATAGCTGTACTGAAGTTCATACACACTACGCAGGGACTTGAAAGTCTGGCGGCGTGGGCGCCTCATTCCCAAAGCGTGTGACGCAGCTCGAGTTCCTGAAGGGGAACGCCTCAAGGTTATGTATGTAACCCTAGTTCCCCGAGGGAACGAGATGCTGCGTCTCCCGCCATTTTTCCAGCATCCCTGCGAGTGTTTCCCTCATTTTCCAGAGGCTGCTGCTGCCTCCACCTCACGTGCTTTTATAGCTTCCTGGTCACACGTCACCCCGTCCGTGATGTCATGCCCATCCATTGGTCTGATTACACACGTTTCAGAGCGTGATCATGCTGAAGGCGTTCCCAAAGCGTTTGACGCAACATCTCATTCCCTCGGGGAACTAGCGTTACATACGTAATATAGAGGCCTTTTCGAGAACTACTGCGTGGAAAAACATGTGCCCCATGACAAGCTGGTATCTATGACAACAGATGGAGCTCCAGCCATGATAGGCCACCACTCTGGATTTATTGCACATTGCAAGAACGACACAGATTTTCCTGCATTTCTGAACTATCATTGCATCATTCATCAGCAGGCGATCTGCAGTTAGGTTATGTGTTTTAATCATGTCATGACACCGATTGTTCAGATTATCAACTCAATTAGAGCAAAGTCCAAACAGCACAGATGCTTCAAACTCTTTCTTGATGAATTTTCTGCAGAGTATGGCAATCACTTACTTCACACAGAAGTGAGGTGGTTGAGTAGGGGTAAGGTACTTCACCGCCTTATTTCCTTGCTGAGTGAAATTAAAGCTTTTATGCAAAGGGGGGAAGACACCAACTTGTGAACTATCCCTTTAATGGAGAATTGTTTTTTCATAACTTTGAGAGAACCTTGCCAGAACATTAGCCAAAATTATCAGAACGTTCCCTGTTAGCTGGGTTATTATCGGCTTTAATTATTCTAGTCTGTTAATTAAAAGGCTCCTTATATGTATATCCGCCTATTGCTTATGAGATGCAGACGTGTAAGAGGCTGTCCATTAGCTGAACATTTACTTGTTTAATTAGTGACACTTACATTTTAAAAACATTATTTGAATATGGCAACATTTTTATTTTACATTTTTTATTTGAATATGGCAACATGATACCTCATTCTAGAATATGCGTATGATTAAATCACTGACAGAGACCCATCACCTATTAGCCAATCACTGTGGTGTGTTAGTAAGCTTGTTGACATCATCAGTAGCAATGAGGGTACAGCCCCATATTGTGAATACGACCCCATATGTAAAGCGTTCATAAATGTGTAGCTCAAAATGTTTGAAAATATCAGCCTTATATGTTTCTTTCAGTGGTCAAAAAACATATATATCAAATGTGATTGCTACTATACAGTCAACATGTTAGATCATGTTATAATATAATATGTGAGTTCACTGTGAATTCAAAATGTTAAGTAGGTTCGAATACTGCTCACTGAAAAACACTCTACCTCCTGTTTCTGAACAATATCACAGTGATCCTACAGCATGAGATCAAGCATTGTCATAATTATTTACAAAGAACTTTAAAAGCATGATAAGACACAAACTGTGTTTGAAATACTGTGTCAGTTAGACACACAAAGACATCAAGATCAGTGAGTGACAGGGAGCTCATGCTGAGATCACTGTGATATCAAATTGTTGACAGTGTATGGAAACAAAACCAGACCAAACTGAAATTCTTGTGAGATGTTTTAAAATAACAACCTGCACATTACATTACTATCATTAAACAGCTTGATATCAGTACATCTCTGAATATTTACCTGAAATCTATCTCTGAAATGACCTCAGAGTGCTCGTGCAAGCACAGTACCATAACAAGTAGTGCTTTCCACAGAGCATCTGACTCATTTGCATCAATGTCTGATTTATATCACTTAAGAAAAGCTATTATGACTATTTTAATGCAGGTGATTTGATCATATAACCAAATATACAAAGTATGCTATAGGTTTTACCAGGTAATTTTATTCAATGGTCCCTTGTCACCCAGTAATTTCTACATGTGTCCCCCAAAAATTGCAAATTGGACATTCCTGTTCTAGGTGTTAAAATCACAGAAATTATACATGAAAGAAATAATAAAGGTCAATGTTAATTTGTAAATATACCAATACATGTTTAACATTTCATGCTTGTTTAACATTACTTGCTGTATAATTTAACATTAGTTGTTAGTTATTGTGAATGGACACAAATTAACTATTAACAATAATACATTTATTATTTAACATTCAGATAGATTAACCTAACCCATAATTGCTCACGTTAGTTTGTGATACCAATGCATAAACTAGGGTTAATATATCGAACCTAATTGTACAGAGTTACAATTAAACAATATTTAAAAAGACTTACCAATTGAGCCAAGAGCAAGCACTAGTAGATACATGGTGAACAGTGCAAAAAGTGTATGAGATACTTGTCAAACTGTAGGATGCTACTTCTCTCTTGAACAGATATTGGTATATGGTCATATTTATCGTGATGTCAATCCTCCCCATCATATATTTATTATATATTTACACTAGAGAGTCAGTACGAATGAAACATAACACCTGGAGACACACATCACAAGAAAGGGATTATAAAACCTTTAATATTATAATGACTTATAAATTTTGTGTAAATATACAATTAAAATGTTAAACATAACCCTTAACAGCTAGAGGGAAATATTGCAATGAACAATGGCAAATATTTTGCTCTGTTTATCACTGTGGTGAGCCTTCAATTTACACAGTGGTGGTCAAAAGTGATATCCAGAGGGGATATTTGCACAACATTTGCTTTTAATGACCATACAAGTTCAATGAAACCACCAAATATAAGGAGTTTTACTGTCGAACTTATGTTCAGGTTTGGTCGTGTCATCATTGTGTTTTGGTTCAGTCTTTCTGGTTTACTGTTTGACGGGCGGACTGGGGCTAAAACGTGGCCCTGGACTTTCTGGCACAGAGCGGCCCACCACACCTGGTCCACAACACACCACACCATAAACCCACCAGCTAACACGAATCAGAAATAAAAATGCTATCTATTTTTTTATTATTGAAATTATTATCTTTAACATTAATGCATGTTTTTCTTACATTATAATTGTTTACATTATAATTAGTCTATTCTGGTTTATATGACAAATAGTAAATAATTTAGAAGAATTTTTAGACATTTCTTTTAGAGGGACAGTTTAATATCACTTTAAATATAATATCAGTCCATATGTCACAATGCTCTGCTTAAGACTTGGAATGTAATCCAGAATATGGACTGTTTTTTATGGTGCCTTTCTATTGGTCCTTTAGAAATCATTCTAATATGCTGATTTTTTTCTCAAGAAACATTTCTAATTATTATCAATGTTGAAAATAGTTGTGCTGCTTCATATTTTTATAGAAAATGTGATACATTACTATTTAGTCAGGGTAATATAAAAACAAGGTTGCATTAAATTGATTTAAGTGACAGTAATTTATACTCGTTACAAATTAATTATATTTCAAATAAATGCTGTTCTTTAACTTCGTATTCATCAAATAATCATGAAAAAGTTGAAGCATCACAGTTTCCACAAAAATATTAAGTGAAAACAGTTTTCAGTATTGATAATAATGAAAACCATTAGTAAAAGGTTAATTGATCACAAATAATTACTGATAATAATTAGGCAGCAAAACAGCATATTAGAATGATTTATGAAGGAACGTGTGACACTGAAGACTGTAATGATGCTGAAAATTCATCTTTGATCCCAGAAATAAATTACATTTTAAAATATATTTCATAGAAAACCAATATTTTAAGTGTGTCATGAATCTGGTCCATGGACTTCCGTTCGTTCGCCACCAGAGGTCACTCTGTCATCACATTGACTCTCACACCACACAGACTGTTACACATTACCCCAGACTACATTTCCCAGCACCCATTTCACGAATCACATGCTCACACCTGAGACCCATCACACAATGGCCGGGTACACACTGCAAGTTTCAGGAGTGACAACCGCATTTAAATGCGGGAGTGAGTCCCGAAAATTATTATTCCATGTGTATACCACTGCATAAAAAGACTAATTTCCAGGATAAATCGGACAATGGAAATTTCAGTGAAACTTAAGGTGTACGACCCGTGCATGAAAATTTCCCAGGCTGAGTGTGCTGAGTCCCGTACACGACGTCCATACAGTTGAGATGCACTGAGATTTTCGGAGACAGGATATTTCTCATTGCACACACTAGACGTGTTCAGAGATTTCCAGTATACCAGCCCTTATAAATAACCCATGGTTTTATTATAGTAAAAGTGTATTTACCTTTTTTGGCAGATTGATTGCTATATTTGTATAACCACAGTTTTACTACAAATACACGTTTTTAACTACGTACAATAACCAGGGATTTTTTTTTTTTTTTTTTTTTTTTTTTTTTTTGTCGTTATATGTACCATGGCTAATTGTCATAAGGAGCAAGCACTGTTGTGTTTTTTGGGGTGTTTATCGGTTAAAAATGAATCAACCAGTCATTTTTAAATCTGTAGGCAAGTTTAAATTAATCTGAATTTAATTAATTTAAATGAGTCTTTTGATTAACAGAATCGCAAAATTTGAGTGAGATTAATAAAAATCCACACATTCGCGGATAGTGTTGTATCTCGGGGTTTGTTATAGTTTGGTAATCCAGGTAATGAACAGTAATATCATGCACGGACATTTGGAGCTGAAACACCCGAGACTCGCAATTCTTGACGCCCGTGAATCGAATCTTTTTGGAATCGACTCCTCCGAGCATCACTGTTCTTACCCCTCCCCCGCTTCCTCACTGTAGTTTTCGCGCGCGCGCTGACAGCGTCCGGTATTTTATCAGAGAAGGTAAGTGTGAATATATAAAACAGTTTTAAATAACATGTTTGCAAGAACATAACATTAAAAGATGTTCGATGTTGTAATATTTTTAAATTGTATTTCTAGCATGACGTTGTTTCGAGCCGTTTGTTCCCGCGCGCGCGCTGATTTTCTGAGAGATTTACCTCAGACGAAGGTCAGTATGCACACATAAAACCATTTAAATAACATGTTTATCAGACATAATATGTTATATCATTTCTTTTGAACTGTATTTCTAGACCGGTGCTGTTTGGAGCCGTTTGTTCCCGCTTCAGCGGCCTTCAGTCAGCGCGAGGTGACAGCCGTCCAGTGTTTTCAGAGAGATTTATGTCTGAAGAAAGTAAGGGAGAATTTACAGAAACCTGTTAAATAGTCTATTTACCAAACATAATATTAAGTGTTTTAATGTATAACGTTATATTTGAGTGGGTTTATGCTCTAAAATTAGTCTAGCTATCATGGTAAGCTGCTAAGTTAACTGGTAAGTTAGCTACTGCTACGTAAATTTAAAAAAGTTAACGTTAGCTATTAGTAAAATGTACATATGTATTAATTAATGTTAGTTTAGATAGCATGCTTTAGTTTTTAACGTATTCCCCATTGACAAATGTGCAGACACATTCTCCTGAACTGTTTTCAGACCCTCCAAACACTGCAGCTGACTTTGGATTCACCTGAGACAGCCTCTGAGGAGAAATCCTGCGTCTTAGCAATATCATGTGTTAATATATCATCATTTTCAAAGTGCAGCATTAATTTAACTCCTTTTGTTCATGCCAGTGTTCTAGTTTAAGTAATCTAGAATGTATTTTGTTTTATGATGATGTGATTTAATGTATAATATGTGTTATGTTTTAGGTCAGCCAATGCTGCCATTCTTCTGGAAAACTGCTCTTCAAAGAACAGTCATCAATCAGGTAATTTGCACACAGAAATATTTTTTGAATACCATTCAGTTACCCAGGTTATCTTATATTTTATTCAGTTACTAAATCTGCAAGATAGCACTTTGACTAGCTTAGATTGTTTCCTATTCTTAATGAAGTAGGCCTAGTGACTGTATTGCACACGATGTAGACAGCATTCGAAAGAAGTTTATCATGAATAAATGTTACATAAAGCACATAAAATAAAATAAGCCTACAAGAAAATATTTTTATCCATCCCACAGTCTAAGTCCATGAACTGATCATCTTTTTCCCATAAAATTTGTATATTATTATTTGTTATATTTTTATATTCATTATGTCTATGATTTTTTTTCCCTTTCATTTCGATCTCTTAACGTTTGAAAAGTTTTGTAAATAATAGCCTACTGTAAATGCTCGACATGCCAATAAAGCTTTGATTATACTATATGACTTACGGGAATTTTTACTGGAAGTGCAGTTTAAAGATTGAATTTAACATATATTTCAGCTAATTAATAGACTATAATTATAAATACTACAGTGTTTTATTGATGAATGAATCCTTTGCGTAGTTTCATTGTAAATGAAAACAGCACACTAATTTATCGTCACGTACAGGTGTAAATATAATCATAAAGTCAAAACTTTATTGGCATAATTGTCAGGCGTTTACAGTTTTTGCACTGCTAGCATAATTATGCAATACTAGCATAATTATACAGAACATTAATTAGGTAAAGTGATACATGAACTGAGAGGGGAAATAAGCATATATAACAATAAATGTAAAAATATAGCCCTAACCAGTTAATGTAATAATATCATTATATTACAGTTTAATAATGATATACATTTAATACTAATATTAATATACAATATTAATGTGTGAAACTCTCTGATGTATTTTAAAGATTCTGTGCCGCGAACTTTAAGTATTTCACATACTTTTGAAAATCCAGCGTTTATTTGATATTGATAAGCGTTTGTCGTCAAAGTTGTAAACACGACTGCTTTCTTCTTTCGTGAGAGGGTTTGGCGCCACGGCATTTTTGTTTCCAGGCGGAACGTTAAAGAACGCGACACAGACGTCTCCCGGAAATCCTGTATAATTCAACCAATCCGACGACAACTTCAACACTCCTGAAGTGTTTCCAGATAAGTTTGCCATATGCATCAGACGTTTAGCCAATGTTCCGTGGGCGTGACGTCTGAGGCTGAGACTACCTCAACATAGGATCTCAAGGCCACGACTTCACATTGCGTGGCCACGACAAAGGATGTTGTTACCTCGACAAAATAATCTTGTGGCCACGACAAAACTAAAGCCTGGAATACACTATGCGATTTTTTTTTTTTTTTTGCCCCAATTTCCCCCTGATTTTACAGTCTGAACAAGTTGACGCTAGTTGAGGAAAGTCAGAGCCAGTCTGCAGATTACAGCTGACAGATTCCACAGAAAATCTCGTAGTGGATGATGGTCACAGACTCCGATTTTTTTAGCTTCAGACTTTGATTCTATCCAGTCGGAGGATATCAAACATGTTTGATATTTTCAGACGATTTTAGAATACCATATGTTTTCATTTGTCATGTGTCTCCTAGCAACAAGGCGCACGTTTCTATGTGTTCGTTGTGATCGGAACAACTTTAAAGTCTGGTAGTGTATGATCTTCAGTCGCATAGTGTATGATGCCCAGTGTTCCTTTGTCACTATTTACAAAGTCGGTAAGTGTATGATGCCTAGTGTTTTAAAAATCTGTTCAGATTTTAAAAGTCGTGTAGTGTATTCCAGCTTTAAGTGAACCGAACATGTTCCCTCTGTACATATGAGAATTCGTGAATTGCTGTAAAATTCAGCTAACAAAATAGCTGGCTTTTATCATTACATTTGTATTATCATGTTATGTTTCATCACTCTAGCTTGTGCTTAAGCAATGAAAACTGTACAATGTATTTAGAGAAAATGTGTTTTATTTTATTATATTTTATTTTTTTCACAGGATCCTCTGTTCCCAGACCCAACCATTCATCTGAAGGACTGTGAACATGTGACAGAACCACCAGTGACAGTTTCCATAAAATAAATAGAAAGGACATGGCAGAGGATGATAGGAGTATTAATATTTCACTGAAATTAGCCTGCTGTACTCACTGTTTCACACATACGTATGGTTGTGGTCAAAAGTTTACATCACATTGCAGAATATGCATTATGTTATAAAACAAAATAATACGTTATTTATTTATTATTATTATTTAGGACTGGCCTGATGAAGCTGTTTCATTTAACAAATGTTTACGTTTGGTCTGCAAGTTAGAATCATAGCTGATTTAAAAAAAAAAAAAAAAAAAAAAAAAGGAATAGTGGTTCATGTTTGTTTTGTGATCGTGTTTCATGAGTCCTTTGTTTCTCCTGAGCAGTTCAACTGCCCACTTTTCTTCAGAAAAAACTTCAAGGTCCTGCACATTCTCAGGTTTTCCAGCATCTTTTGCAGATTTGAACCCTTTCCAGCAGTGACTGTATGATTTCAGATCCATCTTTTCACACTGAGGACAATCGAGGGACTCGTACATAACTATTACAAAAGGTAAACCCATTTACTTATGCTCAAGAAAGCAACAACAATGCATTAAGAGATGTAAGTCTAAAGTGTAAGCTATTTGAATAGGGTGATCAGGGTAAACTACTTAATTTGTCTGAAAAGTATAAAAAAATAAGTATTTTATGTAGCTTTTGAAGGGCAGTACTAAAAGAGCAAATATGATTTACTTATCATTATCATCCTGTTCAAAAGTTTACACCCCCAGCTCCTAATGCATTGTTTCCTTCTGGAGCATCAGTGAATGTTTTCACCTTTTATAATAGTTGTGCACGAGCCCTTCAGTTTTCCTCAGAGTGAAAAGATGGATCTCAAAATCATAAGTCATTGCTGGACAGGGGCAGAAGATGCTGGAAAACCAAAGACTTTGCAGAACTTGAAGGATTTTTCTGAAGAACAGCAGGCAGTTGAACTGCTCAGGGCTGCATTTCCCAAAACACTTTAAGCGTAAGTAGATTGTAGAACCTGCAGCCCAGGACAATCAAGGGACTCGTGAAAAAACTATCACAAAACATAAAAACAGCTGTGGGTCATCCAGGTAATGATTTAGTATTAAGAATAAAGTGTATGTAAACTTTTGAACATTTTTATAAATGATACATTTTCATTTTTATTCAGTATATATCTAAAATTGCTTATTCAGGACAGTACTAAATATAAATAGCATGGAGTGTTTATGATCCCTCGCATTTTATTCTTGTTTTGTTATTGCCATTAGAGTTGTAGAATATGTGTGTGTGACTGTCTGAGATGGAGCGGTAATCACTGCCCTGACTTTGCAGTATCCATTGCAAGTGTATTCATTATTGTGTTTGTTTACTGATTAGTATAATTTTTTTTATTTATTTATTTATTTTTCTTGTTCAATCAGTTTAATGATTCACTTGAAGTGTCTGTTTGCAAAATCTTTTTCTCAATCTAAATGATTAGTTAAATGTTGCAGTCCTGTTGTGTTTGTTGAATAATATTTGCAGTCCTGCATTTGCTGAAAAATAAAATTGAGTTTTGTTGATACTTTGCTGTGTTTGTGGCTTTCTTTGCTGTTTTTATGAGTGCATATGACGCATTTTTGTGTAGAAGGCCAGTAGCATTTTATAATATATTAAGTGCACAGTAATTTACAGATGTTTACTGAGATATATGATTGGCCGTTTACGGAGACTTAACCGCTTGTGAACAGGATGATACGTGGATTTACCGGTGAGTGTGTCAACATTTCCGTCTGTGTCTGGGCGTTTATCGCGTTAGTGAGTGGACTGGAAAACTGCCGAGCACAAAAGAGTCCGTTTCTGTCCGTGTCGAGACATCAGAAATGCAAACACACTTACACTGAAACTGCCGGAAACGTGCCGTTTACGGGTTTGTGCGCTGACGTGCACAGTCCGGAAACGCGCATTTTCACGCAGTATACGGAACAGCAGTCACTCCCGCATTTGTAACCATAGCAACATTTTGGCTTCTTGCAGGAGTGAAGAAGAATTTATCCGTTTGTTATCTGCCATTTTTTGGCTAAAGACTCTTTTTCTCCGTTGATTTTAACTGAACTACCTCTGATAGACGTGCTGTGTTTTGTTTCTGCTCGGGAGGCTGCTTTCGAGGGCACTGTTTTGCAGTGTTGCCATGTCCTCATAATTACAAGTGCTTTTAGGCATGTTGTTTGGTCTTAGCTCATAAAGCTAGGCACTGGAGTTAATAAAGTGGTCTGTTGCAGATATGAGATATAAGATTTTTTTTTGTGTGTGTTATAAAACCTAAAGCATTTGAGTGTTTTTGTGCTTGTCCTTGTTTATTGTTTTTCTTTCTGTGAAGATCTGGCAATAGTAACACTACCGTAGGGCTCGTGAGCGCAACTAACCCCAGCCATGTCAAAATGTGCTAAGGTTAAGACTAATTTCACTGTTATTTTCTTGCATCTAACATACAGACGAAGACACATTTCTGATGCAAGTTTAAATACGTCATTAACAACTAGTTGTTCAGTTCAGTTCTGTACACACTGCGTAGAATTTCTGTAAATGCGGTTGTCACTACCTGTAGGCCACGTACTCTCTGCAGCTAAATTCGGTTGGCAGTTCACCTTTTAGGCTAGCTGCGCTCATGAGCCCTGCGGTAAAGTGTCAGTGTTGCCAGATCTTCATAGAAAAATAAAAGCAAACAAACAAGCACTAAAACACCCAAATGCTTTATGTTTTATAACACCAAAAAAAAAAAAATCATATATCTCATATCTGTGACAGACCACTTTATTCACTCCATAAAGTGCCTATCTTTATGAGCTAAGACCAAACAACATGCCTGAAAGCGCTTGTAAATATGAGGACATGGCAACACGGCAAGACTGCGCTCTCTTAACACCTGATGTACACTGCACACGTCTGCGGCGCATCATGGCTCCGAAGAGGTTTTGTTCCATCCTCCACGCAGAAGCGTTTCAGAAGCGAAGCAACAGGATTCGTGAGACCACGTGATTTGCCTGTCCAAAGTTGTTTTTCTTGATTTTTTTGTGTTCTAACATGGTTGGCTAAATGTTTTTCTTTTGTCCGGTTGAATTCTGTTTATTACTCAGCTGATCTTCCAGAGTCTCGTCACGTCTCAGCTGATCTTCCAGAGTATGGTCACGTCTCAGCTGATCTTCCAGAGTCTCGTCACGTCTCAGCTGATCGTCCAGAGTCTCGTCACATCTCAGCTGATCGTCCAGAGTCTCGTCACGTCTCAGCTGATCTTCCAGAGTCTCGTCACGTCTCAGCTGATCTTCCAGAGTCTCGTCATGTCTTCACTGATCATCCAGAGTCTCGTCATGTCACAGCTGTTCGTCCAGAGTCCTGTCACGCTCTGTCTATTGCACCTAGATCGTCAAGGTCAGTTCATCAAACTCCCAGACTGGCATCCAGCGTGGAGGACCTACCGCTGGTGTCAGCCCGTGCAGCTGGTATCCCTAAACTAGCGCTCTCAACCCCTCCTGTTCCTGAACTAATTCCCCTGTCGGAAGCGTTTCCCATGATGGGGATCACGTTTTGGTGTGTTTGGGCTGCACACACCACCACAGAACCTCCCGGAGTGGTGCCCGCTGCAGTTTCTCCAGAGGTGGCGGTGTATGCTCCAGAACCTCCCGAAGCGGCAGTGCTCGCTTCAGCTCCTTGCGTGGTGGTGACGCCCAGCAATGCAGGTCCAGCCCATCATGTCACGGTCGAAGGAACCGTAGATGAGCACTGTACCTGTCCGGTTAATGAACACTACCCGTTTCCTGATGTTACCACTGTAGAACCTCCAGAGGTGGCGGCGTCTGCTGCAGAACCTCCAGAGGTGTCAGTGGTAACCATCTATGAATCCTCGTACTGCCCTGTCACGGCTACGGAGGCCGTCTGTGAATTCTCGTCCTATCCTGAATCGGCCACGAGGACTGTCTGTGAACTGTTGTCCAGCCCTGAATTGAACTTATGAATTTATGAACTTTTCTCCTGTCCCGATCTAGCCAAAGAGACCATCTATGAACTGTCTGTCTGTCTTGTTCCCACTGAGTCTGTCTGTGAAGTGTCTGCCTGTGTAATATCACTTACTGAAATGTCTACCAGTCCATTTTCAGTTTCAGTCAGTGCACCTGGTTTTGATTTGTCAGCCGGTCCCCTGCTCCCAAGTGTGTCTGATTCTGAACCATTTGTCTTACCAGTCTCAGTCCGTGTACCTAATCTTGAAGTATCTGTGTATCCTGTTCCAGTCTATGAGTTTAATATTGTACTGTCTGTTTGTGTAGCCACTCTCAAGGAAACCAATACTGAGTTTGCAGTCCTGCTTGTTACAGTTCAAAAACCTGACACTGAACCCTTAAAACTGCCTGTCTGGAGCCCGGAAACTATAAATGCACCCCATGTCTGTCCCATTAACTCTGTCACTGCCATAGAGACCATCTATGAACTGTCTGCCTATCTGGTTTCAGTTAACAAACCTGATTTCAAGCCTTTTGTCTGTCCAGTTTCTGTCAATGAGTCTTCCTGTTCAGTTTCAGTCAATCAGTCAAATTTTGAATTGTTTGTCTGTCCAGTTCCAGTCAATGAGTCAAATTTTTAACTGTCTGCCTGTCCATTTTCGATCAGTGAACTTACTTATGAACTGTTTGCCTGCTCAGTTGTCACCTGGGAAAATATTGATGGACTTCTTGTGTTCCCTGCCTCGGTCCTTGAGACCGTATATGCTCTCTCTGTCTCGTCTTTCTGTTTTTCCTAGACTCCTATCTCTGCTGTGGGTTCCTGATCGGCCTGATCCGCCATGGTGCTCTCCTGTTCCGTCGTGGTACCCCCCTGATCCGTCGTGGTGTTCTCCTGATCCGTCGTGGTGCTCTCCTGTTCCGTCGTGGTGCTCTCCTGATCCGTCGTGGTGCTCTCCTGTTCCGTCGTGGTGCTCTCCTGATCCGTCGTGGTGCTCTCCTGTTCCGTCCTGGTGCTCTCCTGTTCCATCGTGGTGTTCTCCTGTTCCGTCGTGGTGCTCTCCTGTTCCGTCGTGGTGCTCTCCTGATCCGTCGTGGTGCTCTCCTGATCTGTTGTGGTGTTTTCCTGATCCGTCGTGGTGCTCTCCTGTTCCGTCGTGGTGCTCTCCTGATCCGTCGTGGTGCTCTCCTGTTCCGTCGTGGTGCTCTCCTGTTCCGTCGTGGTGCTCTCCTGTTCCGCCGTGGTGCTCTCCTGATCTGTTGTGGTACTCTTCTGTTCCGCCCTGGTGGGCTCCTGCTCTGTCTGCTCCGCCGTGGAGGTCGTCTGCCCTGTCTCCTCCACACTGGTGGGCTCCTGCCCTGTCATGAATCTGGTCCATGGACTTCCGTTCGTTCGCCACCAGAGGTCACTCTGCGATCACATTGACTCTCACACCACACAGACTGTTACACATTACCCCGGACACATAATCGTTTTTTCATAACTTTGAGAGAACCTTGCCAGAACATTAGCCAAAATTATCAGAACGTTCCCAGTTAGCTGGGTTATTATCGGCTTTAATTATTCTAGTCTGTTAATTAAAAGGCTCCTTATATGTATATCTGCCTATTGCTTATGAGATGCAGACGTGTAAGAGGCTGTCCATTAGCTGAACATTTACTTGTTCAATTAGTGACACTTACATTTTAAAAACATTATTTGAATATGGCAACATTTTCATTTTACATTTTTTATTTGAATATGGCAACATGATACCTCATTCTACAATATGTGTATGATTAAATCACTGACAGAGATTTATCACCTATTAGCCAATCACTGTGGTGTGTTAGTAAGCTTGTTGACATCATAAGTAGCAATGAGGTTACAGCTCCATTTTGGGAATACGACCCCATATGTAAAGCGTTCATAAATAGCTGGATTTGCAGCAAACTCAAAATGTTTGAAAATATCAGCCTTATATGTTTCTTTCAATGGTCAAAAAACATATATATCAAATTTGATTGCTACTATACAGTCAACATGAGATCATGTTATAATATAATATGTGAGTTCACTGTGAATTCAAAATGCTAAGTAGTTTCGAATATTACTCACTGAAAAACACTCTACCTCCTGTTTCTGAACAATATCACAGTGATCCTACAGCATGAGATCAAGCATTGTCATAATTATTTACAAAAAACTTTAAAAGCATGATAAGACACAAACTGTGTTTGAAATACTGTGTCAGTTAGACACACAAAGACATCAAGATCAGTGAGTGACAGTCAAAAGCTTCATGTTGCAATGCATGCTCGGTACCTAGTCTTTGTGCAGTGAGTGAACTGTCTGTGACCTCACATTGTGACCACAGTATGAGCACACAGTGAGGGCGCTGTGAGGTTACACTTTAGCGCACTGTGACCTTACATTGTCACCACATCATCAGTAGGCTGGGAGCTCATGCTGAGATCACTGTGAAATCAAATTGTTGACAGTGTATGGAAACAAAACCAGACCAAACTGCAATTCTTGTGAGACGTTTTAAAATAACAACCTGCACATTAAATTACTATCATTAAACAGCTTGTGAATATTCTGTGAATATTTACCTGAAATCTATCTCTGAAATGACCTCAGAGTGCTCGTGCAAGCACAGTACCATAACAAGTAGTGCTTTCCACAGAGCATCTGACTCATTTGCATCAATGTCTGATTTATGTCACTTAAGAAAAGCTATTATGGCTATTTTAATGCAGGTGATTTGATCATATAACCAAATATACAAAGTATGCTAGGTTTTACCCCCTTGTCACCCAGTAATTTCTACAAGTGTCCCCCAAAAATTGCAAATTGGACATTCCTGTTCTAGGTGTTAAAATCACAGAAATTATACATGAAAGAAATAATAAAGGTCAATGTTAATTTGTAAATATACCAATACATGTTTAACATTTCATGCTTGTTTAACATTACATGCTGTACAATTTAATATTAGTTGATAGATTGTGAATGGACACAAATTAGCTATTAACAATAGTACATTTATTATTTAACATTCAGATAGATAGATTAACCTAACCCATAATTGCTCATGTTAGTTTGTGATACCAATGCATAAACTAGGGTTAATATATTGAACCTAGTTGTACAGAGTTACAATTAAACAATATTTAAAAAGACTTACCAATTGAGCCAAGAGCAAGCACTAGTAGATACATGGTGAACAGTGCAAAAAGTGTATGAGATACTTGTCAAACTGTAGGATGCTACTTCTCTCTTGAACAGATATTGGTATAAGGTCATATTTATCGTGATGTCAATCCTCCCCATCATATATTTTTTATATATTTACGCTAGAGAGTCAGTACGAATGAAACATAACACCTGGAGACACACATCACAAGAAAGGGATTACAAAGCCTTTAATATTATAATGACTTACAAATTTTGTGTAAATATACAATTAAAATGTTAAACATAACCCTTAACAGCTAGAGGGAAATATTGCAATGAACAATGGCAAATATTTTGCTCTGTTTATCACTGTGGTGAGCCTTCAATTTACACAGTAGTGGTCAATATGATATCCTGAGGGGATATTTTGCTTTTAATGACCATACAAGTTCAACGAAACCACCAAATAAAAGGAGTATTACTGTCGTACTTATGTTCAGGTTTGGTCATGTCATCATTGTGTTTTGGTTCAGTCTTTCTGGTTTACTGTTTGACGGGCGGACTGGGGCTAAAACGTGGCCCTGGACTTTCTGGCACAGAGCGGCCCACCACACCTGGTCCACAACACACCACACCATAAACCCACCAGCTAACACGATTCAGAAATAAAAATGCTATCTATTTTTTTATTATTGAAATTATCTTTAACATCAATGCATGTTTTTCTTACATTATAATTGTTTACATTATAATTAGTCTATTCTGGTTTATATGACAAATAGTAAATAATTTAGAAGAATTTTAAAACATTTTTTTTAGAGGGACAGTTTAATATCACTTTAAATATAATATCAGTCCATATGACACAATGCTCTGCTTAAGACTTGGAATGTAGTGCAGAATGTGGACTTTTTTATGGTGCCTTTCTATTGGTCCTTTAGAAATTCTAATATGCTGATTTTTTTCTCAAGAAACATTTCTGATTATTATCAATGTTTAAAATAGTTGTGCTGCTTCATATTTTTATGGAAAATGTGATACATTAGTCAGGGTAATATTAAAAATCAAAAAAATTATAAATTAATACTTTCATTCAACAAGGTTGCATTAAATTGATTTAAGTGACAGTAATTTATACTCATTACAAATTAATTATATTTCAAATAAATGCTGTTCTTTAACTTCGTATTCATCAAATAATTGAAGTATCATTGGTGTTTGGTAAAGAGTTTTTGGCTCAAGATCTGCATTTAAAGTCACACCAGAGATGTTCAGCTTGGATTAGGACTTGGCTTTCTGCAGACCAGTCAAGTTCTTCCACACTGACTAAATCAATCATTTCTTTTTGAACCTTGCCAGTCCTATCCAAACTGTTGCTTTAAAATTAGAAGCACACAATTCCCTAGAATATCATTATATGCTTAAACATTAAAATTTGTACTCATGGAAATTACTAAAGTAGTCAAACCTGTTCATTAGAAGGGGGTGACCCAGTACTTTTGGCAATATAGTGTATATCACTAATCATGGCACTTGAAAGTGAAAGTCTTCAGATTTACAATGTTTTGGACAAGAGCAGGGGTGTCAAACTCAGTTCCTGGAGGGCCAGAGCCCTGCAGAGTTTAGATGCAACCCTAAATAATCACATCTGGCACATGTGGAATGATGATCTGGCCCACATGTAGCGTGGAATGATGGCACTTGGGCGGACCGCTCCTGTTTGCTAGATCTGGGCCAAAAGCAGGCCATAGTTATGGACTGCAGCTTTAATATTCTAAGTAAATACAGCTTAACTGAAAATAAATTTAAAATAATACAAAAAAACATGAAATTGTATTATTTATGCCCTGGTGGAAAATACCAATAAATTAATATTCTGATGTCGCTTTATGGTCTTTTTGGGATTAAATTAAATTTTATGCAGTAATATTTTTAAACGCCGTTATGATAGCGTCCTTACATCCATTTTGACCTCTCCCAGCACACGTACCGTAAGTGCGCGATTAGACACACAAACTAAAAAAACAAATGCGGCTGGCTTGACCGTGTATTTTCAAACCGCGGCTGGCTTGACTGCAGTGAAATAGCGTCTAATCATCTGATATGATCACTTTTGGTTTCACTTTATGAGGCATCTGCAAAAACTAAGCTGCACCAAATCGGACTGAACGTGATGACGTTGGAATCCAGGCTACATGCTATCTATGCTTGCTACAGCAGGCGTAAATAACAAATAATAAAAATCACAGAGACTGTGCCACTTAAAATAAAACGAAGAAAACAGTAGCCTGTTTATTCATGTCAAAAACAAAAATCAAAATAAATCACTTTTTAACTGGCAGATAAATTGACATGGCTGAATTAGCTAGAGCAAGGTGGGACACCGACTTGATGTTTGTGATGCATTCATGCAATAAAATGTGAATTTGAACTGTGAAATTACATTTTTAAATATCAAAAAAAAAAAAAAAAGTCCTACTTTACTCATTGCTTTTCAAAAAGTGGAACATCGTGATTTGGAACACAATAATCTTTTTGTTTCAGATGGTAAAAATAACAAGTTTAATAATTATTAATAATAATTCCAGAGTGATACCACTTAATTACCCTACATAAGTTTTAAAGGGATAGTTCACCCAAAAATGAAAATTCTGTCATTAATTACTCACCCTCATGTCGTTCCAAACCCACAAGGCATGTGTTCAATGTCACCACGCTGGATCTGGATCAGCGCTTGCGCCACCACGCGCTTGTGTCATGTACTGTCGTGAACGCAAGTCCACAAGAGAAACAGTAGAGACGAAAATGTGGAATAAAATCGTTATTTTTGTTTTCTTTGCGCAAAAGGTATTCTCATGGCTTTGTAAAATTACAGTTGACAGACTGATGTCACATGGACTACTTTGTCGATCATCTTGGTACTTTTCTGGACCTTGATCATGTAAGGACCCTTGCTGTCTATGGGAGGGTCAGAGAGCTCTCAGATTCAATTCAGATTCTTGATTTGTGTTCCGAAGATGAACGGAGGTCTTACAGATTTGGAACGACACGAGAGTGAGTAATTAATGACAGAATTTTCATTTTAGGGTGAACTATCCCTTTAACAAATAGTGAAGATGTCTGAAATCCTACATATGAATAATACCCTCATGAATTACATTCAGTAGGCCTTTTAAATTAAAAAAGACCAGAATCAGAAGAGCTTTATTACCAAGTATGTTTACACACACAAGGAATTTGACTTGATGACAGGAGCTTCCAGTGCAGAAGAAAGTACAGAAATAGTGCATACATAAATGATAGTGCAGACATACTTAAACACAGTAGGGATGGAATATAACACTAATATAATAAATAATAATAATAATAATAATGTACTATATACAGAAATAGAAAAAAATTGTAATTGTTTAAATAAATGTACAGATATGTTATAAGTGTGCAGATATGTTATTTACAAAGTGTGCAGTTTACAAGTGTACAAATTTTGGATTCTGTGTATAAATATGTCAGTTGTGATGGACTATGTGTAAAGTTTTAATTGTTCAGGCTGAATATAGCCTGCGGGAAAAAACTGTTCTTGTGCCTGGCTGTTCTGGTGGTCAGTGCTCTGTAGCACCGACCAGAAGGCAACAGTTCGAAGAGAGAGTGGGCTGGGTGTGAGGGGTCCAGAGTGATTTTCTCAGCCCTTTTCCTCACTCTGGAGATGTAAAGATCTTGGAGGTTGGGCAGAGGGGCACTGATAATCCTCTCAGCAGTCCTGACTGTCCGTTGTAGTCTCTTGATGTCTGATTTGGTAGCTGAGCCAAACCAGACAGTTATGGATGAACACAGGACAGACTCAATAATAGCAGAGTAGAACTGTTTCAGCAGCTCCTGTGGTAGGTTGAATTGCCTCAGCTGGCTAAGGAAGTACAACCTCTGCTGGGCCTTTTTAGCAATGGAGTCTATGTGAGTGTCTCACTTAAGGTCCTGAGAGATAGTGGTGCCCAGGAATCTGAATGAATCTACCGCAGCCACAGAGCTGTTCATGATGGTGAGTGGGGGGAGTGCAGGGGAGTTCCTCCTGAAGTCCACGATCATTGTGGTGGCTTCTACCGCTGTCTTGAAGAATCATTCTCAAAGTCTTGGGGTTTTGATGCCAGAAGATAGACTTTATTACAAGAACAAAGCCGAGAAGTTTTCTGCAGAAAAAATCTCCAGAATGCTTTTGAGCTGTCTCTTTTATACAGTTTGTCCTTTAAGGCATGTTCCATACATTTCATAGAGTTTTCCTTATACATACAATCTGATTCCTCCCTAGAGAGAAGGGGCCCCAAGACGTGTTATGGTACAGACAAAAGCCCCCCTATATTCTTCCAGATGTTTCTTGTCTGCATGTTTCAGCCACGTAGGCACTTTTTATTCAGTGGCCTACGAGTATAATGGAAGATCAAATAGATATATTAAATGCAAGGATGGAAGATTAAATAGATATATTAAAGGCAAGGTTCACCTTGATTATACTTGATTAATTCATGCTTTGACTAATAAAACTCTTCGTCATCATCTCCACTGTTTTGAGCGTGTTCAGCTCCAGGTTGTTAAGAATGCACCAGACAGCCAGCTCTTTAACCTCCTGTCTATAAGCAGACTCGTCTCTGTCCTTGATGAGGCCGATGACTGTAGTGTCATCCGTGAACTTCAGGAGCTTGACAGAGGGGTCCTTTGAAGTGCAGTCATTCGTATAGAGGGAGAAGAGCAGTGGGGAGAGAACACAACCCTGAGGGGCGCCAGTGCTGATGGTGATAGTCCTGGATGTGAGTTTGCCCAGCCTCACTAGCTGCTGCCTGTCTGTCAGGAAGCTGGTGATCCACTGACAGATGGAGGTGGGCACAGAGAGCTGTATCAGTTTGTCTGAGAGAAGGTCAGACATGATGGTATTGAAGGCTGAAATGAAGTCCAGAAATAGGATCCTTGCATAATTCCCAGGTCTGTCGAGGTGTTGCAGGATGTAATACAGTCCCATGTTGACTACATCATCCACAGACCTGTTTGCTCTGTAGGCAAACTGAAGAGGGTCCAGCAAGGGTCCAGGGATGTCCTCCAGTTGCTCAAATGACTTCATGACCACAGACGTGAGAGTGACAGGTCTTTAGTCATTAAGTCCAGTGATTTTGGGCTTTTTGGGGACCGGAATGATGGTGGAGCGTTTGAAGCAGCAGGGAACTTTACACAGCTCCAGAGATCTGTTGAAGATCTGAGTGAAGATGGGGGCCAGTTGGTCAGCACAGACTTTTAGACATGCAGGTGAAACACCATCTGGGCCTGAAGCTTTCTTAGATTTCTGCTTCCTCAAGACCCAGTTCACATCCTCTACACAGACCGTAAGCGCAAGTTGAATGGTGGGCGAGGGAGGGAGGGGGCTTGCAGGGGGGGGGGTGTGTGTGTGTGTGAATTTATGAAGTACAGATCAGAGCGGGGACTGGGCTTTTCAAATCGACAGTAAAACACATTCAGATCGTCAGCCAGTTGTTGATTCTCCACAGACTGTGTCTTGTACAAGGTGATGTTCTTGAGACCAGTCCATACTGATGCCGGATCGTTGGCTGAAAACTGTTTTCTCAGCTTCTCAGAGTAGTTCTTTTTAGCCACTCTGATCTCCTTTGTTAGTCTGTTCCTGGCCTGGTTATACAAGATTTTATCCGCACTTCTGTAAGCATCATCTTTGGCGTGATGAAGCTGTTTGATTTTCACAGTAAACCACGGTTTATCATTATTGAATGATAAGAATGTCCTGGTGGGGATGCACATATCTGGGTTTGGAACGACATGAGGGTGAGTAATTAATGACAGAATTTTCATTTTTGGGTGAACTATCCCTTTAAAACTTATGTAGGGTAATTAAGTGAAATCACTCTGGAATTATTATTAATAATTATTAAACTTGTTATTTTTACCATCTGAAACAAAAAGATTATTGTGTTCCAAATCAAATTGATATATGAAGCTACAGTCTCTGTGAGCTCGTCCAGATCGGTGGCTGCAAATTCAAAAAACACTCCAATCAGTGAGGTCGAAAGAGGCTTGTAAATCCCGCTCTGCTTCATAACCATCGTAAAAAAAAAATAAATAAATAACCCTAGTAACATTATGATTTTCTGTGGTTTCTAGGGTGTTGCTAAGCAATAGAGTGGTTAAGCACTGAGATGGTTACTTGATAGATTAATCTATATGTTTAATAGAGGGGAAAGTTAGCAAGTCTGAATGACAGACAGGTTTAGAATAAAATATCTGACACATCTAATATTTCAACACTCTTAGGACTGGATTACTACATGAATTGAGTCAGTCATCAAATGTATGCAAAATCTTCTGTTAAGGCATTGTTTCATTTTGCCTTTATTTTTTTCATTATAACCCTGGCATCCAAGATGTGGATTTTTACCACATATTTTCTAATGTACCAACAGGATGTCCTCGCTGGCAACTTTTCTTCAACAATGAAATCCAGAGCACCCTAAGGAAAGAAAAAATGAAGTTTGTTATTGAGTTACAGGAAACAACAGATTGAAGAATCGAGGAAGATTAATAGTGATTTCATCTTTGCCAGGTGTGCTGATACACTATCAGAGAGCACACATACATGGTTTGTTTATTTTGCACACTAATAATAACAGACTCACACGTATCTAATAATGTATGACTCCTGTACGTCACTACTGTATTCATTTTAACTTCCATTTCAGTATTTATATTTATTTTTTTGTGTGAGTAGTTGTTTATTAAATTTACGATATGCAATTTAGGTGTAGCAAAATGTATAGATAAACCGTATAAGATGTATAATACGTTTATGTATAAATGTCTTTGCTCAGCTGTGCATGCAATCTTAAAATCAAATTTAAAAAAAAGAAGAAAATTGGCAGTAATGTGCAACAAGTTTAATTAATCAAAACACATCATGCAGGTGTTTGACTGGAAATATAAAGTTCTCAGGAGATTTCTCTCAGAGACCTGCTGTTAACAAACAGAATCATTGAAGAGACACAAGAACAGAGAAAAAGAGAAACACAACAACTACAACCGACTTCCAGCCACAGCCTTGGATGAAATCAACTGATGAAATCAAAGAATTTATACTATAGATAAAGCATAATTAAACTGCCAATTTAGAAATATTTGAATGTGTTTTATTTACAGATACATTGTGCTCTGTAATCCAAAACATTACAACTCTTTCAAACTTTCAAAAGCATGTCTGGCCAAATCAATCAATCAATAAATAATAATAAACAACAAGGCAACTGCGCAGGCAATCGGCAAGGCCATGGACAGTCTGGTGGTGGTTGAGCACCAACTTTGGCTGAATTTGACTGAGATCAGGGACGCTGACAAGGTCGCCTTCTTTGACTCACCAGTCTCTCCCAAGGGACTGTTCGGCCCAGCCATAGATGGGTTTGCTGAGTGTGTCACAGTGGCACAGAAGACCTCGCAGGCGCTGCGACACTTCTTGATGAAGTGCTCCAGTTCAGTGGCTGGTTCAAGTCACCAGAAGTCCCCAGCCAGCCAGCAGCCTGCAGAATCAGCACTGTCTCAGCCTTGACCTTAGACTCAGCCTCAGACGCCCACGGACCATTGGTTGAACATCTGATGCATACGGCACACAAAATTGGAAACACTTCAGGAGTTTCAAAGTCGTCATCGGATTGTTTGAATTATACAGGATTTTTGGGAGACGAGTGCGTCGTGTTCTTTAACGTTCCACCTGGAAACAAAGATGCAGTGGTGCCAAACCCCCTCATGGAAGAAGAAAGCCGTCGTGTTTACAGCTGTGATGATGTGCGCTTATCAGGATCAACTAAATGCTGGAATTTCAAAAGTATTTGAAATATTTAAAGTTTGTGGCATAGAATCTTTAAAATATGTCCAAGAGTTTTACACACCAGTCTGTTATTGTGGCGACATTTCCATGCCACTAAACATGATGCGGCACAGAATGAAACCTGATTGGTTGCTTTACCTGTCAGTCATATGGCCTCTTGGGTGGACCTTGGCCATTCAAAGTGGCCAAGGTTCCCAGACCTTTGGCCGTCAGTCTGAAGATCTGGCTACACGAGAGTACCTTGACCTAAACCTGAGACTGGGCTTCAACAGTGCTCCCGGCAAAGCGGTACCTGTTTCTGAAGCACCAAGGTCTAGAATGATGTTGGACCCTTAGCCTCAGAAGCCGTCCTCATCCATTTGCAGAGAGGCAGAGGAGAGGGTCAGTTCTCGTTGAGGCCGAAACTCCCTCGAAGAAAGCTTGCGCTCACTCTCCGTCCCTTTGAAGAGCCATCCCGGATGTGCCAAGCTGGCTTTTAAAAACTATAGAATGAGGTTACTCGCTTCAATTCACTCACAGGCCGCCTTGCTTCAGAGGTATTATTCACACTTCGGTACAGGACAACGAATCTCTCGTTTTTTGGTCCAAAGTACAGACATTGCTTGCAAAAAGAGCCATAGAAGTGGTTCCTCTAGCAAACAGCGAATCGGGCTTCTACAGCCGCTACTTCCTCGTTCCTAAGAAAGATGGCAGGCTCAGACCTATTCTCAATCTCAGATATCTTAATTGCTTGCTCATGCGAAGGCTGTTTAAAATGTTAAATGCTGTTTATAATGCTCAGCCTCATGGCGGCCGCTTCCTCTGTGATACCTCTGGGCCTACTCAGTATGCGGCCTCTCCAATACTGGCTGAAAGCCCAAGGCCCGTCCCACGTCTGGCGCCTGGGCCAGTTTTATGTCAGGGTAACCCACCGCTGAATCGGAGCCGTGACCCCATGGAAAACTTCTCGCCTGTTGCAGGCTAACATCAGTAGTGATCGAAGTGGAGCCACGTACATCCTGCCCATAGGTCCCGCCCACACTCCCGCAGAATTGATCGTAATCACACTCCCCTGACCCTTTTTTAATCAGCCTGACTTCTCCAATTTTTGTCTCCTGATTGCCGTACAAGAGGCTTGTTAAAATAAGATAAATATAACTCCATTCTCCTCCTGAAGGTCCTGAAAAAGTCAGTTGGCCCCTCAGTTCACTCAGAGAAGCTGTCAATCTCAGCTGTAAATCATGACATCACACTCCCATTTCTATAGCAGCACATAACTAACTAAACCATTAGGCAGGGCTGCCTTATTTCCCCTTACCTTTTTCTTTTTGCAGCTCAGATTCTTTGTTGTCATATAAAGGCCAGCAGTTTAAAGGGGTAACTATTGCTGAAAGAGAGGTGGTTATCAGTCAGCTTGGTGACGAAACAACCCCTTTTCTTAAAGATGATAGGCAGATTCCACTTGCTATAACTATTATTGATTCATTTTCTAAAGCCGCAGGTTTACACTTAAATATTCAAAAGTGTGAACTTTTTGCCATTAAAGACTTAATGAATCCTTTGTCCATAATATCCCAGTGAAAGAAAAAAATTGTTAGATGTTTTAATTATTAAAGATCTGAAAGAAAGATGTACTCTTAATTACCAACCCCTTTATTGATACACAGAAAAGATTTAACTAGTGGCTACAAAAGGATCTGTCTTTGAGAGGTAGGGAACAATCTAAAAGAAAACAGCTTTATGTAGTCCAGACCTCTCTCTTTTGTTTTTATAAAATAATTGTAATTGATCCAGTTGTCTAAGAACAAAAAAGTTTATCTGTCTGTAACTCTTTTCCTATCTTTAATGACAAGTAAGTCTCAATTTTGTTTTTCAGTTCGAAATGTAAACACTCTCTTTTTCTTCTTCTTTTTTTTTTTAAAGTTAAATAATAATAAAAAAATAACTAAACCAAACTTATTTTAAAAAACGAACACTTGAACTTACATCAGCGTGATAAAAACTACATAAAATAACATCTTTGTAAAAAATATTTGAAGCGTAATTTAATACTACTATAATACTATAAACGTAATTTAAATAATTTTAGTTTGTCTCACACGGAGAGGGCGGGGTTTAAGAGCTATACTGGGAACATTCACATGGGGGCGCCCTCAGTGTCCCTCCAGACCGATGGGTGGCGCTGGAGGTTCATCGGGTCATTCCTGCGCCTCAGGCTGTTTTAAAGAAGAAGACATGGCGTCACGACTCCTCATAAACAGTTGCAGGTGAAGATATGAAGAATTTGAGCTGCGATATCAACACAGATATGTTTATTTGGTAAGATGTTTTCGGATGTGTGCCGTTACCGCTTCCAGTGACTCTGTTGTTTCTCAATTTTCGTGTGGATTATTGCAGACATATAAGCAGTCAACTCCTCCCTTACGTGTTTTATTTTATTATACAGCTTTTTTGACGTTTGAATATCTAATAATCTTTATATTTACACCACACCAACATCATTAATCATTTTATTCCTTTATAGTATCATAAGAATAAACGTAAATAACAGGAATGACTTGAATTGAGCTGGATTCACATTTGATTGCATATGACAGGTTGTTTATGCATGTTTATGTATTGGTTGTTTTTGTCAACCTAATAATTTTATTTATTTTTTTCTTCACAATCGATCAAAATGGGCAAGTATTGTTTTCATGTCATATTTACTTGCGAATGTCCAGTGTAGTGTGGTTAACAAAGTAATTGAATGCGCGAATATAAAACCAACTTTACCCAAGTATGCATGTTTATGTATTGGTTGTTTTTTTTATTGTTTTTTTTCGCGACATTAATGCGTTTAATATTATACTTGCTGTCGTTGTTATAGTATATATTTATATTGGTATAGTAAAGTTACATGTTAATGTATTTTATAATGTATATTGCGTTTAGACACTGTTTAATTATTTATATTAGAATGTTTATTAGTATTATTAGAATTAAATTATTATTATTAGAATATATAGAATTTGTTACAATGACAAAAATAACAATTTATTATCATACGTTTTCTTTTTAACATACTATTTTTATTCATATTTTCCTTGACCAAAAATATGGTCTAAGAGTTTTTCTATTTAACATTATGATTTTTTTAGGATAAGACGCATATACATATTTATTTATTTATTTATTTAGTTATTTATTTATTTATTTATTTATTTATTTATTTATATTTATTTATTTATTTATTTAAAATTATTTTTCAAACAAAATTCCATTCAACCTTTCAAATGATATGAGGTCAAAAAACTTCATGCATATTGCCACTTTGGAATTATAAGGTTCTATCTGCATTCTAAGCAGTTTTGAGATATTGAGCTTCAAAGATTTTGCGTTCCATAGACTTCTGTAGATAGAACCCTTGTTGTTTTCTAAAAAAATTAAAAGAAAAAGCCCAAAATGTACACAGCTTACAAAAGAAACATCACAATGTAAATAAGTGGTCACAGAATAAGAATATGTGAATAACTCCATTTTGACAAAAATGTCAGATGGAACCTTATAATTCCAAGGTGACGATATTTATTATACACAAATTAGAGACTGCTGTTTGAAATAGTTTTATATGACGTATTGTACGCCACACTGCTGGAAATCACGTGTAATCTTTATGAGCTTCTCTATTGTTTTGTCAGCCTGATTGAGTGTTGAGATGGAAATCATGGCTGTGAATCTGCTGGCCACCTCTCCGTCCACCTCCACGCTCCCTCCGTCTCCCTGTTTGGAGGACCCTGGTTTGCCCTTGTCCTCTCTGGACAGTGAAGACTATGTGTTTGTGGAAGAGCGGCATCCCAACAAAGTGCTGGAAGGCTTGAACAGCTTACGTCTCAATAATGCTTTCTGTGATGTAACTCTGTGCTGCGGAGGGCAGGAGTTTCCCTGTCACCGCATTGTACTGGCCTCCTTCAGCTCTTATTTTCAGGTAATAGTCATTGTTTCTGTCAAAAGGCTGCCTGGTAGGATTAGTTCTTGACCTAAATAATAGCCAGTGGATATTTTCATGGAATTTTGTTTTCCCAAGTAATAAGTTTAGGTCCATTCCAGAGAATTCGGCACAGAAAAAAAAGGTGCTGTGTCTATGTTAAATGAAAATTAAATGTTAAATTAAGCAAGCCTTTGTTTTACAAGCTATTTGTTTAAACGCTGAAAAAAAGTGCCAGAAATACCCTTTTTTATCAGTGGATGAAACTGAAAATTATTACCAAAAATAAATAAATAAAATAAAGTAAATACATACACTACCAGTCAGAAGGATTTGAACAGTAAGAATTTTTTTTTTTTTTTTAAGAAGTCTCTTCTGCTCACCAAGCCTGCATTTATTTTATCCAAAGTACAGCAAAAACATTAAAATTTACAAAAATATTTACACTATTTAAAATAACTGTTTTCTATTTGAATATATTTTAAACTGTAATTTATTCCTGTGATTTCAAAGCTGAAATTTTAGCATCATTACTCCAGTCACATGATCCTTCAGAAATCATTCTAATATTCTGATTTACTGCTCAAAAACATTTATTATTATTATGATGCTGAAAGTAGAATTTTTTTCAGGTTTCTTTGGTGAATAGAAAGTTCAGAAGAACAGCATTTATCTGAAATGGAAATCTTTTATAACATTATAAATGTCTTTATCATCACTTTTGATCAATTTAAAGCATCCGTGCTAAATAAAAGTATTGATTCCTATAATTTATCCCCCCCTCCAAAAAAAAAAAAAAATTATACTGACTAATGTTACAAAAGCTTTTTATTTCAGATAAATGCTGATATTTGGATCTTTATATTCATCAAAGAATCCTGAAAAAAAGTACTCAGCTGTTTTAAATATCGATTATAATAATAATAAATGTTTCTTGAGCAGCAAACCAGCATAATATGATTTCTGAAGGATCATGTGACACTGAAGACTGGAGTAATGATGCTGAAAATTCAGCTTTGATCACCGGAATGAATTGCATTTTAAAATATATTCAAATAGAAAACAGTTATTTTAAATAGTAAAAATCTTTCAAAATTTTTCTGTTTTTGCTGTACTTTGGATCAAATAAATGCAGGCTTGGTGAGCAGAAGAGACTTCTTAAAAAAAAAAAAAAAAACGTTAAAAATCTTACTGTTCAAAAACATTTGACTGGTAGTGTATATTAATCTAAAATGCAACAAAACCTAAAAAGCAAATCTGAATTTGAGATTTCTGCTTATATAGAAGAGTAAAGTTTAAATATCTTTTATTATTGTATACATTAAATGATTAATATACATTTAAACTGTTCTTCATGGATCAATAACTCCCTAATCAATGCTTAACATTGTGGTGTTTTGTTGGCGCAGGCCATGTTCTCCACCGACCTGATGGAGTCTCGTCAGGAGCGGGTGGCCATCAACGGAGTGGAGCCCCAGATGATTGGCATGCTGGTGAGCTACGCCTACACGGCCGAGGTGGTGATCTCCAAGGCTAATGTGCAGGCGCTCCTGGCGGCCGCCAATCTGCTGGACGTGATGGCGGTGCGGGAGGCCTGCTGCAGGTTCATGGAGCGCCAGATGGACGAGATGAACTGCGTGGGCATTCACTGCTTTGCCGAGGCGCACTCATGCCGAGAGCTGGAGCGATGCAGCATGGAATACATCCAGCAGCACTTCAGCACCGTTTGCCAACAGGTAAGCTTGATGAACTCTTAAAGTGATGGTCAGTTACCACAGCAGGTCCTTGTCAGGGTCAGAAATGAACTTTTTCGGCAACGGGCATATATTTTACCATGTTTATGTTCATTCCCCTTAAAATCAGCACAGAAAGTGCAAAAAAAAAAAAAGTGTCTAATATGTAGAATGAAAAAATTAAATGTTAAATTAAATGAGCCTTTATTTCACAAACCCTTGTGTTTTTGTTCAAACCCTGAGCCATAAAATTGCCCAAAGCACCCTTTTTTATCAGTGGATGTAATTAAAAATGATTCATTCAATAAATATAGTTTAATTGTGCAGGGGCATTTTGAATGCACTTTTACCACTGTATCCTGTACTGTAATTATTGGTATTATCAGTGTAAGTAGACAAGAACCCTGGACTAACATTACTAGTGAATTTAAGAAAAAAAAGACATGTAGAAAACAGCGTGATTTGTGGAAAGTTTTCAGTTTTGAAAAGATGTGACAATGAACCTTGAACAAGGCTGAACCTTGACTTATTTAATTATAAATGTCTGACATCATGAGGATTCTAATTGTCCTTAATTTTTTAAAGAGTTCATTATCTTAGAAATTTATGTCTTCTTTCTCTTCTGTTTCGCCTCATCAGGAGGAGTTTCTGTCTCTTTGTGCCGATAAACTGACTGAGATCATTTCCAGTGACCATCTGAACGTGCCAAAAGAGGAGACGGTGTTTGAGGCGGCCGTTGTGTGGCTGGAGAAGAACTCCTCACGCAGACAGAGCTTTGAGAAGGTCAGTAATAAACCATATTAACATCTTTGTTCATGTCTTCAGGAAGAGACCCAATCAGAGCTAGTTCTCCAAGGATCAACTCTTCTGCTTTTAGTAATACTTTAACAATTATGTTGCTATCACGCTAGACTTTGAGCTCACAAAATTTCTTCAGACACGATGTAATGTCACACTTTGCGGCATCTTTTTTAAAATGAATTTAGATAATGAGAAATCCAAAATGCAGAAATATGCAATCTACTCCACTTTTCTGCAGTGCTACAAACCTAGTTTGTGTTATTTCAATTTAGCTAAGAAGTCACGCTGTGAAGTATCAGTCTTCTGTTGGTTAGACCTCTTCAAGTGATATGAATTAGCAGGTCAGAGTTGTCCAAACCAAACTGTGAACATCTTTGATATGAGCTTGCATTTCCGGTCTTCAGCGTTCATATGCGTCTGAATGGAAGTCGGTGGAACAAAAACTGTAGTGTGAACTTCTTTTTAAAGGGGTCATGAACTGCCTTTGTTTTTTTTTTCTTTTGTACTGTTCTTTGAGGTCCACTTATAATGCAAAAAACATAATTTAGAAGTAATAGGCTATTTTCTGTCCTGTTTTTAACCCCCCTCATCAGAACGCTTTGTTTGAATAGGCGTGGAGGATTGTAGACTCGGAAGTAGCAGCGTACATTAATTTCTCACAGATGGACGCCGCTGTGATTTAGGTTAAAAACGCATAAATAACACAATACATATCAAATGATCTGTAAGAAAAGACAAAGCAATAGTGATCACGTAATGAAAACAGTTACTCACACTTGTGTGGTGCGACATTACTGTCAGATTCAATATAGTCAGCAGAGCATCGTCTTTTAGTTTCAATCTTTCTGAAAATCTTGCTTCGAATCGTGCCTTGTTTGTAAACGAATCCGCTGTAAAATGAAGTGAACAAAGGACGGAGTTCTTACTGACACCGTCTGGATCTTCATTAAAAATAAAGTTCTTTCATTCTTTCCTCATGTTGGGATCAGAATGAAGGCAATGCAAACAAGTGCCAACAGCTTGGCACTACAGCATCTTGTTGTCTTCGGAGCATCTTTATCATTTGATTTCTGCTTAGACTTGTGTTCTTGTCAATTACCTACTACATGCACAAATCAGTGGGCGGGGCTAAACAGGCAGTGATGTAGAAGCAGGCGTTGATCTTCTGTGGAGGCTGTGTTTAGCCACACTATTATGTCATAAAGCTGTCGTTTTGGCAGATTGGCTTCAATATAAGCTGTTTTAGACTAATGAGAAAGTCTTGAGTTCTGAAACTTACAGTATGTTTTTGTAGCACAATGACCTCTTATATGTCGAAAGATCAAGGGAATTTTGGTTTCTCAGTTCATGACCCATTTAATTATAAATCATCAATGGCTAGTTGATATTTGGACTTTTGGCTTAACAACATGTAGTACTTTGGGTTAGGGGTTTGTTCTTGGGACACCAAGTTAGATACTGTAAAGCATGTTAAAAAATATGGGGCAAGTTGCTGATAAAACAAATATTTGCATTGCAGTGGTCAGAGACATAATTTGCATGTATACAACAAAAAATATTACTTCAAGAAATGTACAAATAACAGCATTGTGTAATACAGTTCTCACATCATATTAAAAGCTTCCAGTGGCAAGCACAATTTAGCTGTTATTTAACGTAGTTGATGTGCTTTATGTGTGTGTGTTGATCAATGGTGATATGTGAATAAAGACCTAAATTAAATCTGTCCAGTGTTCATTATATAAAGTGTCTCTTCAAAAAACTTTGAATATGTAATACATATGTAATGTAATAAACATTTCCATTCAATTTAAAGTCTGTGTCATGGTTGCAGCTAGGATAAAAAGATGTAAATGGTCAAAATAACATTTCCCTTATCATTTTATTGTATAACTCCTGGTTAGACACTGTGTTAGCAAGCTCCACGTATTGGTGTTTTTTAGAGTCGTGTTTGTATTATGATCTCAGTCGAGCGGGTGGGTTCCTCTCATGTGTCAGTGATAGAGCTCCAGCAGATGTCTGGGATTAGCCGCCTTTGTGTTTTGATGAACTAAGCCTGTGAAAGGTCACATGTTCCTTACAGGCTATGATTATGAAGAGAATAGTCACTTCACAGGGATGTGCGAGAAACGTAAATCTAGCCCTGATTGGATAAGGTCGGATTGCTATGTTTACATATCATTGTTGCTATGCAGTTATTTAAAGACTAGACCTTAATTACAGCTCTTCAGAAAAGCTCATTGCATATCTCATTGGAATGTAAAGCAATTCTGAATGTACAGGACTGATTTTAAGTTGTTTTTAGTAGTGTTTGCCAAGACAAGTGTCATTTTCACTATTACTCATAATTTGGTTTAAAGGGAAAGTTCACTCAAAAATCGCTTCAAAACCATATTATTTCGAAACACAAATATATATTTAATGAAAGCTGAGATTTCTGTTCCTCCATTGAAAGTTCTTGCAACCAAAACTTTGATGCTTCAAAAAGTTCGAGCATAAAAGTAATCCGTATGTATTAAATGGATAGTTCACCCAAAAATGAAAATTCTGTCATTAATTACTCACACTCATGTCGTTCCAAACCCATAAGACCTTCGTTCATCTTCAGAACACAAATTAAGATATTTTTGATGCATCCCAAGAGCTCTCTGACTCTCCCATAGACAGCAAGTGTCCTTACACGATCAAAGTCCAGAAACGTAGCAAGGAGATCGGTAAAATAATCCATGTGACATTAGCGGTTCAACCGTAATTTTGCGAAGCTACGAGAATACTTTTTGTGTGTAGAAGAAAACAAAAATAACGACTTTATTCAACAATTCTTCTCCTCCGCGTCACCCTATAGCGCCATTTTGGGGAGTATCCACTGAACGTAAACCGCGTATGCTGTTCTGTGTTAGCTGCGTCACACGGATACGTTGTTTTCATTTAGATCAAAGCGTAAACGACATGAGGGTGAGTAATTAATGACAGAATTTTTTTTTTTTTTTTTTTTTTCATTTTTCATCCCTTTAAGTAGTTTAATCTAAGTGTTCTGAAGAGACACGATCACTTTAGGTGTATGTTTTATTTATTATTCAATTTATTAATTAATTTTATTCACTTATCAAAAAAAATGTTTTATTTGATGCATTGTAATCAGACTGTGTGCATGATATCCGGATACAATAATGAGCTAAAAGGATAAAAACCACAGCTGATATTGCTTCTGCTTCATTTGTCACATAAGAAATGGAAAATGAATTCAAACACATTGCATTATGGGATACAGTATTCTATTAAGTATACGCTGGATTGTATCCTGCACTGAAATGAATTAGGTTTTCATTTAATTTTTATTTAAATTTGTAGACATATTTAATGATGCATTTGTATAATAAAAAGGATAAGTTCATAGTCACTTATTGGCCTGATTATCCAGGCTCTCCATAAAACAAACAAAACAAGCCCTACGATTTACTAAAATAACACATACTTTTGTTTTATTGAATGGTAGTTGATTATTTGTTAATTAAATTTAATAGATAACGCTTTTCAGATTGAAACAGTGGAAACGATTGGTTCAGCAGATTTAAGGTTCCTCCCATCCCTAGGTTCTGGAGCACATCAGGCTGCCCCTCATCAGTCCGTACTACATTCACGACGTCATCGAGACTCTGGATGTTGTGAAGGAATCGCTCAAGTGCCAGAAGCTGATCTCTGAAGCCAAGGACTATTTACTGCTGCAGGACCGCAGAGGAGAGCTGTACAGCCCTCGAGCACGACCTCGACGCGCAACAGGTGACCGCAGTCTCTCTATCGCTAAACCATTCCTGCTACAACGACTTATACATGCCTTATGGGCACTTTTACACTGTCAGCTACATCAGAGCCAATTCCCTTTTAACTGTGGGTTTTTTGTTATTGTTATAAGACAGATAGGATGAGCTAAATGAAGTTTGTTACCATGGACAACTGAGTGATTAGAATGAGAACAAATATTTAATGTGTATATTTACTCATTATTACCTCCCACATTCAGAATAGTCATAGAAACTGTGTTAACTGTTACCGATAATACCCCTGCTCTGGAATGTAATGTAATGTCCAAAGAAATTCATAGCTCTTATATTTGCTCTTGATATTCTCTCAACCAACATGAGGTGAAGTGCATCATCTGGAGAAGGCACCGTGTCTTGATGACTGTAATCATCCAGCGGCTGCTGTGTGTTTGTCTCTGTCAGGCACAGCTGAGGTGATTGTGACAGTAGGAGGAGAGGATGATAAGGTTGTGCTGCGCAGCGTGGAGAGTTTCGATCCCATCACCAGCCAGTGGAAGAGTCTGGCCTGCCTGCCCTTCGCTGTCAGCAAACACGGCTTAGTCGTGTCTGGTGAGTGTGTTGAGGATGTGACATCGTGTGACACTCAACTTCCTGCGTCAGTCGCTCAGTGATGTTTTTAGTTGATAAATAGGGCTGGCGGTGTATTGTTTATTCATTATTCATGCATAGATGAACACAAATGACTTGGTGATTTAAACTAGTTTAAAGCAAGATGAAACAGTGCTGACAAACAGGAGAAACACTACATATCGCCATCATTTACCGTGGAGTAGTAACACTAACTGCATAATGGTATTATGGCAGAAATGTGGGATATTCATATCGAATTTTATTAATGAAGACATGTATTCAATGTATTAAAGGAGTAATGGAATATAATTGCAGAATTTTTGTGATTAATCTACTGCTTTTGTGCATTTATACTAAATGTATTTAGATTACTGTTTTTCATACAAATAGAAACCATTTAGTTATATTTTTACCATGGTATTAAAGGGTTAATCCACTCCAAAATGAAAATTTTGTCATTAATCACTTACCCCCATGTCGTTCCAAACCCGGAGTGTCTTCTACGTTTATTTACGCTTTGATTTGAATGAAAACAGCGCATCCGTGTGGTGCGGCTGACACAGAACAGCATACGCTATTTGCGTCCAGCGGATACTCTCCAAAATGGCGTTACGCTGACGCAGAGGAGACGGATTGTTGAATAAAGATGGTATTTTGATTTTCTTTGCGTACAAAAAGTATTCTCATCACTTCATAAAGTTCAGATTGAACCACTGATGGCAGATGGACTATTTTGACAATGTTTTTATACTTTTCTGGGCCTTGACAGTGGTAATTGTTTGGCAGTCAATAGGACAGTCAGAAGCCTCCCAGTTTTCATCCAAATATCTTAAATTGTGTTTCGAAGACGAACAAAGCTTTTACGGGTTTGGAACGACATGGGGGTAAGTGATTAATGACAATTTTCATTTTGGGCTGGAGTAACCCTTTAAGGTGCTAAATGTGCGGTTTTAACTGTGGTTATCATGATATAAATTTATGCTACTATGGAAGACCAATGGTCAGTCAGAGTAATTACGTTTCACCTAGTGTTATTAAAAAATTTGTTTTTTAATCAATTGGCAGCACTAGTTTCACCATATAACAATGGGGTTGTTACAATTATAGATGTTACTGTTTGTGATAATGAGCGTAAGTTTATGTTTGCATCCTAACTCAAGCTACTGTCAAATGTGCGTTTCTAAGAGACAAATAAAGTAACATTATTAATACTGCAGCCCTCACTGCAAACTGTGCTGAAGATATGCGTCATCAATTCAGACAACACAAACCTGTTTCATGATTTGAAACAATATCACTTAACGTACAAAACTGAGAAATTAATTTTTCTATTAAGAGATTTATTTTGTTAGAGAAAAATGAGTGGTGTCAAAAGTGTAAAGAATTCAAAAGCGTGACGTCATGTTTTGACCATAAAGAGTCATTTAAAACCATGATTAATGGTCTGGTTTCTACAACTTTCACTTAGGAGCAAAAATCCGCCTTTAAACCTGAAAGAAATAAAATTTGTAAATTTATCGTGATAATTATCGATATCGACTGATTTATAGTGATTTTTTTTTTTCTTTCTTTTGTGGCCATATCGCCCAGCCCTATTGTTATATTGGTTCATATAAATGAACATGAATAAATATTATCCTTGTGTTCATTTTGTGAAAACATACCTTGGCTGTTTTAAGTAGATTTTTACTGTATTTTACTTCTTGCGTGAAAAATTAGGAAACTGTTTGCAAGTAAATACTTGAATATCATGAGATTTACACTATTGTTCAAAAATTTGCAGTCTGTCATAAGTCTTTTATGCATGCCAAAACTCAATTTGCTTGATCAGAAATACAGTAAAACTCTGAAATAATACTGTAATTAATTTTTTTATTTAAATATATTTTAAACTCTAATTTATTCCTGTGATGCAAAGTTGCATTTTCAGCATCATTACTCCAGTCTTCAGTGTCACATGATCCTTCAGAAACCATTCTAATATGCTGATTTGCTGCCCAAAAAACATTTCGTAACACTTTACAATAAGGTTCATTAGTTAACATTAGTTAACAACATAAGTAAACATGAACTAAGAATGAACAATACTTCTACAGCATTTATTAGTCTTAGTTAATGTTAATTTCAGCATGTACCAATGCGTTATTAAAATCACAAGTTGTGTTTGTTAACATTAGTTAATGCACTGAATTAACATGAATAAACAATGAACAACTGTATTTTCATTAACTAACATTAACAAAGATTAATAAATAGTGTAATAAATGCATTGTTCATTGTTTGTTCATGTTATTTAATACATTAATGTTAACAAATGACATCTCATTGTAAAGTGTTACCAACATTTCTTATTATTAGCAATGTTGAAATCAGACGTGCTGCTTAATATTTTTGTGGAAACAGTGGTACTTTTTTTTTTCAGGATACTTTGATGAATTAAAAAGTTCAAAAGAACAGCATTTATTAGAAAAACAAATCTTTTCTAGTGTTATTTATTTATTATTATTTTTTTAATCTTACTGACTCCAAACATTTAAAATGTAAATGAGTTGTTTACCAAGCCCTTAAGTGCCAGTGGTCAGAAATAATAATAATAACAGTCATGTTTTTCTTTGTCTGAATTGCGTTTGTGTTTATTCAGGCTCCATGCTGTATTTGGCTGGCGGTGAGTTTCCAGACGGTTCGGCCAGTAGAGAGATGTGGCGCTATGACCCATGTTTTGACTCCTGGTCAGAGATGGCACCCATGAACGTGGCTAGATCAGAACTGGGTAAGGACCACCAAATTTGTATAAATATTTACAAAAGAGCAGGTGGTTTATGCTGCATTCCATTCAGCTCCAAATGATGGGTTTCCAAAGAGTCAAAGTTACATTATAACTTTTTAGTAAATGTTTCCTCTGTTCACACACCTTTTGAACAATTCTCCTCAATTTGGTTGCAAGGAATTGTTTTTGTTGCCTGTAAAACACCTGCAGAGCTAATGGTAGCATTGCCATTTTTTTTTTTTTCACATCATTTTCCAAATATCAGAAAACTGAATGCTTTCATGGTCAGAAATTGGCGGACTAAGTAGGACTATCCCACATCCAACTTGGGATGGAACACAGTATTTCAGCCCACCCTATTGTTCGGAAACAAATAAGACCCTATTGTTTCAAAAATTAAAATAAGAATCTACAAGAGTGTTGTGCTGTTTTTTAGGGTTGGTGATGTTGGATGGATATGTGTTTGCTGTGGGCGGCTGGGAAGGCCGTTCTCGCCTGGACTCTGTTGAGTGTTATAATCCTCAGACAAACACATGGCAGTTTATGGAATCGGTCAAGATGGCGGTCACCAGTCCGGCTGTGGTGGCGCTGGATGGATTGCTCTATGTGACAGGTAACAGGTTTGCTCCAACATAAGCTCCAGACACTGTGTAGAATGAACATTTGATTCCAGAATATTCCAGGTTAAATACAACTGTATGGACAGCATGTGGCCTGATTTTGTTTACCACTGAAAATAATGTCAATATAAACTATAAATGTCAGGAATGCACACTGGTTACACTGCCAGTCAATGCTAGTAGAGCAAAAATAACATGCTCTTAAATAGAATAAATATCTGAATGATTGATAACAATAACAATCAATATATTTTTCTTACTCATTTTGGGGTGCTGATTACAAAAATAATGCCTGATTTATGTCAAACTTTCTTACAAAATATTAACATTTTGCAGATTTTTTTTTTTTTGTTGTTGTTTGTTTCAGCAGTCATTTGTAAGGTGAAAAAGTCCTGTATTTTCCTTTTATCACCAGAAAAACTACACAAAGACAAGATTCCTATCTTCCTCTGAGCCGGGTTACAACTATTTGTTCAATTATCAGCTGATTTTCACATGTATGAAGGATTGTCAAGACACTTTTATGCCTGATTCTGATTTCAAGATTAGAATAATGGCCAGTGACCGAAGAAAATGTATAACCTACATTTTTTGCTGCATACGTGGGTGTTTTGCTTTCAAATCGGCAACAGAAAATTACAGATTTTGAGAAAAAAAAAAAGTTTATTTATAGACTATTTATTTGACATCAAATTAAGTATTTGAACATATTTTTCCACTCCTTTTGCGGATTATAAGTTATACATTCTGCAAATATTTGACATTAGATTGTCTTTGTTTTTTGATAAGTGCATTAAAGCTGATACAGATGTATAATTTGAAAAATGTCATTCTTATTTTATGAAAAACTGTACATGATAGAAAGTTTATACTGATATTTTTGAACTCAGCGTCATGAAATTAGGTAATAATTGGCCTTTTTGCAAATTAGCAGAAATAGTTTTTTTTTTTTTTTTTTTTTCAAGGGCTGTGTAATAATATTCTCTTCTGAAACCACAGGAGGTGCTGTTTTAGAAGATGGCGACGGCACAAACTTGGCGCAAGCGTACAACCCTAAAACATGCGTGTGGACCGAGGTGGCGCCCATGCAGATCGCCCGCTCTGGATCTGCTGCCTGCATCCTGAAGGGCAAGATATACGTCATAGGTGAATATGGAGGCTTTTATTTAATTATCCATTTGAGCTTTATCCTGTAGAGCAGTGGATCACAGTTGTTCCTCTCTAGGCGGCTGGCATGCGTCCACTGAGAACACGGATAAGGTGGAGTGCTATGATCCCAAGACCAACAAGTGGACCATGTGTGCTCCCATGAAGGAGAGACGCTATCGACCCGGTGTTGCGGTGGTGGACGGAAAGATTTACGTTTTAGGAGGAGAGGAGGGATGGGACAGGTGAGAGACACTAAATCTGTTAATATATATAAATGTATTACATATTTGCATAATGCCCATCTACTGGCTGCTTTGGCCCGTCCTCAAAGAACGTCACTAGGTTGAGCTCTCATTGTTGGACTCGGGCTCACACTGGTACAACAATATCAACGCCATAGTTATCATAGCTGTAATACTCTAATACTATGCTGCTCATGAAGCCTTTGCAAGCTGAAACATGATTATGGGAATGGTTGTTACATCTCCAACACATTTTTACATCAAAAACATAATTTAGAAGTAACAGCCTATTTTCTGTTCTGTTTTTAACCCCCTCATCAGAACGCTCTGTTTGAATAGGGGTGATGGGTTGTAGACTCAAAAGTAAACGCCTACTGCTGTGATTGGCCAATAGTTGTGTATGTTTGACAGTCTACATCCTTCATAGATGGATGCTGCTGTGATTTAGGTCAAAAACGCCTAAATACTCAGTACATATTAAATGATCCGTTTAACAGACAAAGCAATAGTGATCACATAATAAAAATTATTATTATTAATTGTGTGTTGCGACATCACCGTCGGATCCAATATAGTCAGCACAGCATCGTCTTTTAGTTTCAATATTTCTGGAAATCCCACGTCGAATCGTGCCTTGTTTGTAAACGAATCCATGGTAAAATGAAGTGAACAAAGAACTGAGTTCTTACTGATGCGGTCTGGAACTTCATTAAAAATAAAGTTCATCCACTCTTTCCTCATGTTGGGATCAGAATGAACGCAATGCAAAGACTGTTTTTCCACAACTTGGCACTACAGCATCTTGTTGTCTTCAGAGCATCTTTATCGTTTGGTTTCTGTGTAGACCTACGTTTGCTTCTCTCATAAACACTACATGTGCAAATCAGTGGGCGGGGCTAAACAGGCAGTGATGTAGAAGCAGGCGTTGATCATCTTCTGTGGAGACAGTGTTTATCCGCACTATTACATCATAAAGTAGCATATTCCACAAGCTGTTGTTTTGGCAGACTGCCTTCAGTATAAGCTGTTTATAGATTAACAAGAATGTTTTGAGTTCTAAAGTCCATGTCCCCTTTAATAATATATTCAAAAAGTATGCCTAGTTGAATTCATAAAATTGAATTTTTATGTTTTTTAAAATATTTATATATATTTTATATTTTTAATGTAATTTTAGAGTTTATTTTAATTAAGTAATGGTGCCCTATGAAACGGATTATTTTCTCAGAAATTCTGTTGTAATCAAATGAAGTTTGAATTTTTTTTTTTTTTTTGGGTACTGCACAGCAGTTTAAAATATGGACACCAGTCATTCACACAGAGACACGCAGAGCTTGCAGACTACATAATCTTCATAATCTTTTCGTGGTTTTATATTCACAGACACTAGTCCATATCACGATTTGATTAACTTTACAGCCATTTTTTTTTTTTTTTCATTCCACGTTATACTGTATTTTATATTATTACTGGATTCTGTGTTTTCCACATTGTGGAAGTCATAGGATCTTACTATACTCAATCTGAGGCCTGCTAGCTATGTCTGCTGTCTATTAAGTGTTTCTGACCGAACTGACTTCCCCTGCAGGTATCATGACACTATAGAGCGGTACTGCGAGGAGTCGGACAGCTGGGAGATCGTCGGAGAAATGCCCACCAGCCGCAGCTGGCTGAGCTGCGTCTCTCTGCAGCTCCGGAAGGACACTCACGGGGGCAGCCGCCCCGGCACTGCCTTGGAGACGGAGTTTCCCGTGGACTGAGCGCACCGGGGCTCCGCCTGCATCACTGCCGGCCGGGACTGAAGGCCAGGGGGGAGCTTTCAAAGAGCTCCGCTCCACGAGAGCTTTTTAAGGAACGGAAAAGGTCCGACCCAAACGCTGGAGGGTCTTCAGAAAATACTCGTGTCATAAGCTATGCTTTCTCCAGTCTGACCCTCTGCCACGGTGTGAGGCTGGATGGATTGATGATATCTGTGGTGATTGTGAGTCTGTGTGTGTGTGTGTGTGTGAGCCACCATCCCGGAGTCTCCACAGTATCAGTTCAATGTGATGTTAAAGTGACGTACAGGGTTCCTTCCATGCGCTGAGCACCTCATGATTGTGATTTGTACAAGTACTTTGTTTTCTAACAGTGTTGTAGTGAATTGTTTTGTAATTTTTGTATGGTGATTTTGTATTTATTAGAAGTTTTTTTGTTGTATTGAGAGATTTATGGAGTAACTAGCACAGATACACTGAAACATGTTAACTGACTTTCTTTAAAGGGATAGTTCACCCAAAAATTATCTCATCATTTACTTCCCCTCAAGTCGTGTATGAGTTTTTCTTTTGTTGAACACATATTAATGGTAATGAGTAACCATCTACTCTGGCATGTGTTACACATTTAATCTAGCAGTCATATAACCTCTATAGGTCTGTTGATCATGTGACTTTTGTGGATATATTTGCCAGAGTTACTTCCTGCTTTTACAACTGATGAACGTGTTTGGATAGACACCAAAACATCTTAAGCTTTTTATAGTCCAGTGATTTTAATAAAAAGTACATTTTTGGAATAATGATGGTAACCAGTTTCTGGTCGCCATTGGCTTCCATAGTATGAAGAAAAAGAAAAATATTATGGAAGTCAATGGGGACCAGAAACGGTTCGGTTACCAACATTCTTCAAATTATCTTCTTTTGTTTTTAACAGATGAAAGAAATTCATACAGGTTTGGAGTAAATGATCCCTTGAACTATCCCTTTAAAACCGTAATTAGTCTTCATATTGTGTATGTATACCCAAATAACCTTCTACATTTGCCAAAATGTTTAGCATACAACTGAGCACATTGCGCTGGGTACTGTATCCCACAATGCAATGTGTTCATCTTGATCGTCCACAGTATGAAGAATGAACCTGAATTACAGCTGCAATTTTACAATCTTTCCTTGCTTTTCTTAAATACTTCTTTAGCTAAGACTGAGTTAAAAAGGAATAATATAAATAAGCAGTTCATGCATATGTATACAATATGTGAATCAGATTGCCAAATGTATGGTTCTTATTACAATCTGAAATCAGACTGGATTCTCTCATATGTAAAGCTCTATTTGTGATCTCAATACTGACACATTCTTTCTACATAACCGTTAAGGTCAGTACAATTTTTTTTAAAGAAATTAATGCCTTTATTCAGCAAGAATTCATAAAATTAATTAAAGTGACAGTAAAGGCATTAATGGTGTCACAAAATATTTAAATTTTAAATAAATGCTGCTGTTTTGAACTTATATTCATCAAAGATTCCTGAAAAAAATTATCTTTTTCCACAATAAATACGAAGCAGCACAACTGTTTTCAACATTGCTAATATTCAGAAATGCTTCTTGAGCAGCAAATCATCATATTAGAATGATTTCTGAAGGATCATGTGACACTGAAGACTGGAGTAATGCTGAAAATTCAGCTTTCACATGAAAACTTCAATTTAATACATTTTAAAAAATAAAGTCAAAATTGTAATTTTATTGTTACTGTATTTTTAATCAAATAAATGCAGGCTTGGAGAGCCTAAGAGATTTCTTTCAAAAACAAAAATTACTGAAACCAACATTTTTAACAATAGCGTACAATCACTAGTGAAGTACATAATTATAGTATAATTACTGTATACAAATAGGGAATATGCAGCACATATGTATCCTGGAGTTTGCGTTTTCTTACAAGACTGTACAATGATCCCTATATGTATATATATAACTTCATAACTATTATTTTAAATGTTCTACCATGTCAAGCAAACTTAACTCATAATTAAAAAAAAAAAATAGAAAAACAGCTATTATATTTTTCTTTCCTTAAATATACATGTGCTCGTCCAATGGCAAAATGAGAAAGTGACAAGTAAACACTTTAAAACTTAACATACGCAAAACAAATCATAATTAAATATTACAATTTAGGTGGTAACTGACAAACGAGGGCAAATCAAAACTGCAGGTGTGCGGAAGAGTTCTCAGACCAGCAGTCTCTCGATGGTCATCTGCACCGACTGAATCTGAGGCTTGAGCTGAGAGCCTTCCTTAATGGTGACCGAGGTGGCGATGACGGGCCGGGACACCCCGCACGCACGGCCCAAGGCCTGCTTGGAGCGCACAAACACGTACGGGACGTTCTTGTCCTCACACAGCAGAGGCAGATGAAGGATGATCTCCAGAGGCTCAGCATCTGCAGCCATCACGATGAACTCCGCAATGCCACGGTTCAGGGTTTTAGTAGCTGGAACAAATCCACAAGAAAATTAATCGCATCCCATGCAGCCAGACTTCTGATTTGTCTACAATAACAGTTTCTAGTATGTTTATCTACCTTCATTGGCCCCTTTTCTCAGTTGTTTGTAATTGGCCGCTTGTTGAACCAAGTCTAGGATGGTTTTGGTGAGAGTGGCATCAGCCAGAGGATAAGCTTTAGGATTCACGTCTGGTTCAGCCTGGAAGAGACCAGCATTTATTAAGTCAAAGACAATACAGACTACAAGCATGAATTAACACTGAATAGACAAACATATGAGGTGCTACGTGAATATCTTATAAACAAACCAGCGGCTGCTGTAAACCATTACATGTGTCGCACGTGGGTTGATTTACTGAGTTACATTAATGAAATGTATTAAAACGCCACGAGTTTTTAACCAAGACATTTTAAACCACGAAAACTACTTTTAACCACCACGAATTTTTAACTAAGAGTGTAAAATCATCCCATAAAACCAACCATACAAAAGAAAACAGCAGCACGTGTTGAGCGGACACGCACTGCACACATTCTGTCATCTAACCGCTAGATAAACAATGTGATTATGAAATACATATTTACCATTTCTGCAAGCTGTGATTTAGATGTCTGTGTAAATAAACTCAAGTGGTCCTCTCGGCGTGTGCTTCACGGAGGACGAGCGGACCGCTGCGGAGTTTAAAGTTCAAACGGCTCGTGCGTCGAACAGCGAACGTTCTGCGCGTGCTGCTGGCGCTTCGACGTGCGTCATCAAAACGAGACCGCGAGATCGTCAGACGTTTTTTGTTGTTGTTGATTTTTGTTTGTTTGTTTGTTTTGTTTTTTGCATTTCAACCGAATTCAACAGCATCTTAACAATAAAATATGCTAACAAAAACACAACTGTAAGTCCTCTCAGACTGAGACATTCATATTATTCACACTATAACAGAGAAATAAACCGCGATACAAGACATTAATCCAAATAACATAAAATAAAATAAATACATTCATGCAACCATAAACAATGTAGGGGATTAAACAAAATCACACTTATTAAACAAATCAAATAATTTCTTGGCCTTATCACTACTCATAATTTTTAGGACCTCTGTATACATGGCAAGACGTTTTGTGGCGAGTTAGGAAAGTTAAAAATTTGTCTTATGATTTGTCTCATCGGGTCTCTTTATTGAACGGAAAATTGATTTGCTGGGAAAAAAAAAAAAGTGTGGTTGTTACCACAGAAATATCATCTTTGAAATAAGATTAAAGAAGTTTCTTATAAGCTTATTCATAGATTTTATTCAGCAAATCATTATTTATTTATTTTTTAAAAAGGGATAAATGTAAATTGTATTTTTTATTTATTTATTTTTTTTTTTATTTATTTTTTTTTTTGGTAATGAATATGAGGAAACTGCCTTGCACTTATTTTAGCACTGTACAAACTCAGTTACATTATGGTGTAAGGTCCAAAAATTTATTAGCGAAAATATTCAGTGTTTAAGACTTTCTTCTCACTTATGGGAAAATGTACTCTTTGGCTTTACTGACTATCCTGACCAAGAGGAACAGCACTTTTACTTAATTAATTTACTTATTCTATTGGCCAAATTTCACATTCATAAGTGTAAATATACCAATAAAAAACCCGGTGTTATGGTTTTGTTGACTGAAATATATATATATATATATATATATATATATATATATATATATATATATATTGACAGTATCAGAGACTTTGTGAATAAGAAAACTGTAAGAACTTTGAAAGTTTGTGAATTTTACAATATATTTAATTGATTTTATATATATGTTCACGTGTATGTATGTATATCTTGTATTTTTGTTTTGAAGTTTTATACTTCCTCCCCCTTGTTTGTTGTATTTTGTCCTTCTATCTTTTTTTTATTTTTAGTTTCTTATTTTAATGTTGTTTTCTTGATAACATATTGTATGCTATTGTTCCTTGAATAAAAAAAAAAATAATAAATAAATAAAACAAATAAATAAAAAATAAAAAAGTTCAAAATTTGCTTTAAGGTCTCTTTAAAAAAAAAAAAAAAAAAAAAAAAAAAAAAAAAAAAAGGAAGATTGCATTAACTATTTTATTTAATTTAATTAGTAAATAATAACAGTATAGCCTACATGAACTTTCGTTCAAATTCAGATAAAACAACATACAATGTATTCAAAACTAAAATGGAAAAAAGAGCAAGAAAAAAAGAGAAAGAAATACTACAGAATTGGGTATATAAATGTTGAATAAATACTTACTCATAGCTATATTATTCTCTACTTTCTGTACACCTTTCAGTCAAAATAGCTAAATGTGTGCTTTTTTTTTTTTGTTTGTTTGTTTGTTTGTTTTTTTTAAACGTTCCTTTATGAGTGTGAAATTTGGGCAAAATTATAAGTAAATTAAAAATAAAAGTATTTTTCATCCTCTTCAGAACATTCAGTGAGGCAAAAAAGTTCCCCACAAAGCAGCATATATTTCTGTGTCTCTAGATACTGTATCTAGAGCTAGATTTTATAAAACGTAACGTACTGTCATTTCTTGCTCTTTCCTCGTACGTCTTGAGCATTTTATAGCATCTCATTAATATTAAACAGCTCGTCGTTCCGATGTGTCCATATATGGTGTCTCGTCGCGGCGCAGTGGGTTGTGGGTAGGTCGGCCATAACTGTCTTTCCCAGCGACCGAAGGAGAGAAACAGAGTCATGAGCGGCTTCAGAGGTTTCACTCATCTCTCCGTGAGTCCTCTTTCTCCTCTCTATTCACGTGTCGTGTTTCAAATACATAGGAACCTCACCTAGGGTCGCCAGAAACGTCTCGTCGCGGAGCTGCAGGCTAATGTTGCTAGTGTCATTTCTGAGCCGGTGTTTGACACGCAGCTGCTGTAAACTGTCCTCTGGACGCTGGAAAACCTCAAATAAAAGCCAGTCATTCAAAGGGACCCCAGAGGCGTCTGTTCTGGGGAGTCGTGATGGCTGGTTGTGTTTGTAAATCCCCTGTGCTGGTGTGTTTCTGTGATGAAGGTCATGGCACTGTGGTACTGCGCTTCCACGCACGTGACCCTTTGAACCCGGTCTCTGTGTGGTCTGAGAGAGCCTGGGTCCAGATGAGACGCTCAGATCAAACACAGCATGAGGGAGTCATACTGGAGTCACCATGTCATTGAAAACCTGTGAATGTCAGAGAGATTTACTGTCGTGATTTACAGGTTTGGGGAAGTCTACGTTGATAAGTAAATAAAGTAATAATGAATTGATAAAAAGTAAAAGTTTGGGTGTTTATATAGTGAATTAAAAGAATTTCACTGGTTTTACAATTATTCTTTTTTGAGGGCAGTCTCAATAAATTTATTTTCTAAATCTTTATCCAATAATCTCATATGATTGAAAAAGTTAATTGGTGGGAAATTTGTACTTTCCTATGCCCCATGACGCTTTGCACAAATTTTGGGAGTGACATCTGTTTAAACAATCAGCAAAAGGTTCGCTCTATGAACGCAATAATAAGCATTTTCAAAAACTGGGTACTATGAGGTGACATTATTTTACTCACCCTTCAACCATCGAGTGTTAAAAGGAAATTTAAAAGTGTAAAAGCATTAACCAGTTACTTTCAACACACCATGAATAACTCCTAAAGATCCTCCTTGTATCCTCAATATTATGGACGTGTTAAAGGGGTCATATGATGCAATTTCAAGTTTTTCGTTCTCTTTGGAGTGTTGCAAGCTGTTTGTGAATAGATAAGATCCCTGAAGTTGCAAAGACTAAAGTCTGAAAACCAAAGAGATATTCTTTATAAAAGTTAAGACTCGACCACGCCCCCCTAAAACGGCTCATTCAAACACGCCCCCACATGTCTACGTCACGGTGTGGGGAGATTTGTAAAACAACGCCCAAATGTATACACAATGAAAGAAGGCGGGACTTTTATTCTCGCTGTAGTATTGTTGCTGCCGCCGGCACCATGTCCTGGAGACGCTGTGTTTTGTTGTGAAAGTGAAACTACTTTGTTTGGGCTTCCAAAAGAGGACACAACTAGAAATCAGTGGTTAAGTTGTATTTACAACACTGTTCCAGAACAGTTCAACCCAAATATTTGAGTGTGTGCATCGCATTTTATAGAGGACTATTTCCTGAACCTGGGAGTAGCCTGTCAGCTATGCTCAAAGACTGTTTCTATAAAGTGGGGCAATTCCAACTTTGCAAGGACAGTCTGGCGCTTCTGACTCACAGCCTGTAAGTATGTTTTCATATTTAAAGAATTTGCCATTGACTATTCAAACGCGAGTTTTGAGCTGTGTAGAGTAGCGCTTGTTGTTTGTCGTTTCTCCGATCACAAATGCAGACATGGTAATGTTTATGCAGCGCGATGTAACGCGACGCGTAAAAAGACAGTATAAGTCATTATAATCAGTAATTATGTCCCCACTGGATGCAACAAATGCCTCATTTGTAATGGGTTTTATTGTTTTTGTGTCATCACGCCGGGACACGGCATCACAATACGGTAAAGGGCGTAACATTTCCGTCTCACACTTGAGGTATTCGGCCATCACAACACACCGGATAGCTGGCCAATCAGAGCACGTCTCACTTCTCAGAACGATGAACTTTGTAAAAATTGACGCGTTTCAGAAAGGCGGGGCTTAGAGGAGCAACAATAATGTACATTATGTGGAAAACAATGTGTTTTTTGAACCTTAAACCACAAAAACACATTGCATTACACCAAATACACAAAATAATGTTCTTTTTAGCAACGTCATATGACCCCTTTAAATCATTATAGTCATTATAGTAATATAGCAATTACATTTTACAGCATCCGTGTGAAAACAAACCTGGAAAGAGACATGAGGATTTGAGGAGAAAAATTAAAGCTTTTTAGTGCATTCCAGGGAATTATTCATGGTTTATATCGTAAATTAAATCGGGAGCAGAACACAGATACACAGTATATGTTGTCTTTTTTTCATTTAGCTACTTACAGCAGAATACAAAGGAAACATGAAAATAATCAGGAGGAAAATAATGCAGCAGGCTGAAAAGAGCTATTTTGTAGATATTTGATGTTGTTATGTCACATTAATATACCAAACATAACGTTATTCTCCTGACTTCTAAAAATAGAAAGTTAATGATAATTTACAGCCCATTCAGACATAATGACGGATAAGGGTTATTTGTAGTGCAATCTTGTGATTTAAAATGATTTGTTGTGGTCTTTTTGAGTGGAACTTAATTTAAAACACAGTAGGCTCGTTAGGAAAAAGGTGGATATATTTTACAGAAATATCTAGGTGTGATAAACTGCACAACAGGATAAGATTCAAAATAAGGTGACGACTAAGAGTTTAAGCTACAGTAAGCCTTCAGATCTCAAATATACAGTGGAAGTATAGTGAAGGGTCTATCTTTAACATTACAGAGGCCATCTGTTGATGAAATACCTCACCACCACCCACAATGCCCGTGTTTACCATCAAACATAAACCATTAACAATAATTCAAAGTATCAAATACTTACAAATGGGTAGTTGACAAATAAAAATTGCACTCTGTCCTATGGTGTGACACAGCAAAAATATAGAAAAAAAAAAAAACGTGAGAAAAATGTATCTTCATTCCTAGAGTTACAAATAGCATGAGAGAGGTTTATCTTCAATGTTAGAGGTTTATTTTTTACATTTTTTCGTCACACCATAGGACACACTGATACGTCAACTACCCAAATACAGTATACACCTCTCTGAGAGTTGCAACCTCAATGGAATACAAAACCGTTGCTTACTGGCTATTTTACATCTGTTTTATCTTTAGAATTAGTTGCACAACCTGTGCTTGAGGTGTAATTCACTGTAATTTAATATTTATAGTGAGGGGCTTATTCAAATATGAGCAATATGTTTGCTATAGCAAGTCTTAAGGTCCTTGCACACTGAGTCCATAATTTTGCATTTTTCGTACTTATCGTATTCGTCATCCTTTCCTATCACGGATGCGAAAACAGAAAATCGAACCTTGTCCGATTTTTTTTTTTTTTTTTTTATGACGGACAAAAGTTTTGGAGGCAGTGTGTAAACGTGATTGACACAACATGAGGTCGAATTTATTTTTTAACGTACGAAAATTTCGGACTCGGTATGCAATGGCCTTTAGTCTTGAGACCCTGTTTACTCACATAGAGTGTTTTTCACAGAGACGATGTTACGCTGCCGCCAGGAGGAGCGAGGCATTGACTGAACCTCTGGTCACCCAAAAACCTGCAGCAGCACCAGCCCTCGCTCCCCAGGATGTCCAGGTAATGGGGATGGATGTATAATGTTATGCTTTCAGTTCAAATCACTGCTTAAACCCACTACTTTTACTTACTTAATAACGTTTGCTGTAGGTGTCCAAGCTTCCCAGCGGACTTCTCGTCGCCTCTCTGGAGAACTACTCCCCCGTCTCTAAAATTGGTGTGTTTGTGAAAGCCGGCAGTCGTTATGAGACTGCAGACAACCTGGGCGTCACTCACATCCTGCGATTGGCAGGCAATCTGGTATGTTCAGGACAATTAGAAGTAGTTCTAATGAACATATAATCAAACAAGATAACTACTTGTTTTCTGAATTTGCTCTGTTGAAATTTGAGTTTAGTGTGAGTTGATCATACATGCAGATGATTTTTTGGTAGGTTTGTAGGTTTCATAGTAATGAATCTGCTGTGTTTCAGACCACTAAAGGTGCATCAGCATTCAGGATCTGTCGAGGTCTGGAGGCAGTGGGTGCCAGTTTGAGGTCAGTTTCATATTTATACATGACTCCTTTGAAACTCTTTCTGTATTACACTCTCAATCATTTCTTTCAACATCATGTTTTTTTTTTTTTTAGTGTGACGTCCTCAAGGGAACACATGGTCTATTCTCTGGACTGTCTAAGGGATGATTTGTGAGTATCTCTGTAGTAAATGAGACCCGGTCACTTTAGTTTGGAGAAAAATTCTCACTATTAACTAACTATTAACTATGACTTTTATCCTAATTACTGCTTATTAATAGTTAGTAGTTGTTAAGTTTAGGTATGGGGTTAGGGATCTAAAATATGGTCATGCAGAATAACTTACTAATAAACGTACTTTATAAGTACTAATAAACAGCCAATATGCAAGTAATAAGCAACAAGTTAGTAGTGAGAATTGGTCTTTAAAATGAAGTGTTACCTAAGACCCGATGTACATAAAACACACTACAGTTAAACAGTTTGGGGTCTGTAATTCATAATAATTCATACCTTTTTTTCAACTAGAACGCATTAAATTAATCAAAAGTAACAGTAGATGCTTTTCCATTGTTACAAAAGATTTCTATTTCAAATAAATGCTTTTGAATTTTCTATTGATCAAAGAATCCTAAAAAAATGTATCACGGTTTCAGCAAAAATATTAAGCAGTAAAAACAGTTTTCAGCATTGATAATAGTAAGAAATGTTTGTTTAGCAGCAAATCAGCATATCAGAATGAATTCTGAAGGATTATGTGACACTGAAGACTGGAATAATGATTCTGAAAATTCAGCTTTGATTCACAGTAATAAATGACATTTCAAATTAAAAATTTTAATTATTCAGATTTGAAAATGAAATGGGAATTGTGTGCATTATGAATGTGTTTCCTGTGCAGTGACAGCGTCATAGATTACCTGATCAATGTGAGCACTGCTCCTGACTTCAGACCCTGGGAGCTGTCTGACCTCTCGCCGAGGGTCAAGATAGACAAGGCTGTTGCAGACCAGAGCCCACAGATAGGTACATTATGCTGACGCCAAGAAATGAATGTAAAGACTGGTGCTGGTGGACTGAAGCATCTGGTGCTGATGAGATGTTTTGTCTCTCACAGGTGTTCTGGAGAAGCTGCATGAAGCTGCATATAAGAACGCTTTATCCAACTCTCTGTACTGTCCAGACCACATGGTGGGGAAGATTAGTGTTGATCATGTAAGTGACTGACAGCAGCTTCTGATCATTTCACAATTCTGTCTACGTATTTTACCTTATTTAAGCTGAACCATAGGCAAACACACTTCTCTTTCTGTTTTCACATTCTAGCTGAAACAGTTCTTTGCCAATAATTACACCAGTGCAAGAATGGCCCTCGTTGGATTAGGTAAGTCGTTCTTATGAGCGTGCATAGAGTGCTGCATTGATGACCTGCAGAAACATGTCAGCTCAGAAGTTTACATCGCCCTGGTTACCTCAACAAAAACCCAATCGGACATTTCCGGTGGCTTTTGAATTATTGTGGAAAAAAAGCTCTGTGACCAATAAAAGCTTATGATTTTTACACGTTCTCTTCACGATCTTCACAAATGGTGAACACAACTTATCAATGAATTTTAAAGCCTAAATACAATTTGCAGGATTAAAAAGCTAAATTTAGGTTATATTTTCCCTTGTTATATGCTTTATAATGAATAGAGTGTGGAATAAGAATGTATATGAATGTACAGGTGAAGTGCGTACTAAGTTTCAAAAGGTAACAAAATATGCTTTATTTTATTCTTTTATAACTTATTAAAATAGCAGGAGAGTTTTATGCTATTGCAGCAGTTAGAGAACCATCCATATTAGAGAATGTCCCATTTAGATACTTGTTAGCAACTGCCTTTTTCAAGACAAGGAAAAAAAAAAAAAGTGGTTACTACTTATATGTTATAAAATAAAATGTGAAAATATTTTGATCTTCGTTTTTACTTCAGGCATTTAACCAAAAACCCATTGACTTCGGGATGATGGAACCAGAAGTGCTAAATTGCTAACTTGTTTCTAGGTTTTGGCCTACAAAAATGTCATCCTTGCATTACTCTATTATGTCATTGAACTGGGCTGAGCAAGATATCAAATATTTAGGGTATATTTGTGAGGATGTTGTTGGCTTTGTAATATTAAACACCATTTTGTTAGCGATTCTCACAAACGCTTCCCAAAACTGATTAAGTAAATAATTTTAAATTAAACTAATATATTTAAAAATAAGCCTTTTTAGGAATATTTATTAAAGAACAAAATCCGTAAACACAGTATTGAAAATAATTCTTTTTAACTAGATTTTTACTATATTTTAAGTGAGTGAATGAATAAATGAGTGAGGCATTTCTATAGCGTTTTAATATGTATTACTGTACACCCAATGCGCTTTACAATCATATGAGGGGTCTCTCCTCACCCACCACCATAATACTCACAGAATACCCTTTTATGTAGTTTATTGCGTCACTTTAATGTAGCTCTATTAGCCAGCCCTAACTTTGTGTGATGAGGGAATGTGACTGTTTGAACATGTGATCATGTTGAATCTCTGTTTGAAGGCGTCAGTCATGCTGCTCTGAAGAAGGTGGGCGAGCAGTTCTTCAGTACCCATACAGGGGCAGGTGCACCAGGGGCTAAAGCCATTTACCGCGGCGGTGAGTAAACCAACATTTCAGGGAGATGAACTGCTTAGTTGGGTGGAATGAAATGCCTGTAATGAAACTTTATGCTAATTATTAGTTTTAAGTTAAATAAAAATACTCCATTGTGTAGTCATAGTTTTAGGACAATCTTTTCAGATGCTTTCCGTATAAAATAGCGATATGTCATGAGAAGCCATGCATTGTAGTGATTGTAATATGTTATATTGTTATGATTATATTTTTCTATTATTTAAATTATCACTATTAAATTATATTTTCTGTAAAAAAAAAAAAAAAAAAGTTTACAATTACAAAATTTTTATTACCATAATAAGGAAAATTATTGATATTAAACTGAATTGAAAATTGAAATTATTGAATTAAATTAGTGCTGTCAAACGATTAATCACATCCAAAATAAGTTGTTTACATAATATGTGTGTATACTGTGTATATTTATTATGTATATATAAATACGCACACACTAAATATATATTTTTTTAAATATTTACATGTATATATTTATATTCTTATATTATATCTAAATATAATTAACATATAAACATAACATATTTTTCATAAATATATACATCCATGTGTTTGTATTTTTACATATATATATATATATATATATATATATATTCGGGTAGTTGACAAATAAAAATTGGAGTGTGTCCTATGGTGTGACGTAGAAAAAAAAAAGCTTAACATACAAATAACATGAGAAAAATTTATCTTCAATGTTAGAGGTTTTTTGTTTGATTTTTTTATTTTAATTTTTATTTTATTTTTAACATTTTTCCGACACACCATAGGACACATTGATACGTCAATTACCCATACACATACACACATTATGTAAACAAAAACTTTTATTTTGGATGCGATTAATCGTTTGACAGCACTAAATTAAATGAACTATTTATACATCATGGTCATAAAGTATGTTGGATTGCCTTGAATTAATACTGATTTAAATTAAAAAAAAATTGTCATGTGTAACAGTATTTTTACTGTAACTAGAATCTGAAGTGTAAAATGAATCAACAATGAGAGTAATGGGAATTACAACCAAAAAGAAAAGTAGCAGTAATATGAAATGGATGCATAATGGAGAACAAGATTTTGTTTGCATTACAGTAATGAGAATTTTGTTGGCAAATAGGCTTAACTGACATAAAAAGTCATGGCATAATAAATCCTCATATTTTTAAATTTGACCTGGCAGTACTTTGTGAGATTGACTGAATTGGTGATCCTATTGAAATGGTGTTTGTGTGCAGGTGAGCTGCGTGTGCAGAGCGGTGGAGGTCTGGTGCATGCTCTGCTGGCGTGTGAAGGAGCCGCGGCGGGCTCTGCGGAGGCCAACGCCTTCAGTGTGCTGCAGAGGCTTCTGGGTGCTGGACCACACGTCAAGAGAGGATCCAACATCACCAGCAAACTCAGCCAGGGCATCGCCAAAGCCACCGCACAGCCATTTGATGTGAGTACACATCATCTGTGATCGCTTTCCTCAGAGTACGGATGTTTAGATCTCACTACAGCTTAGATGCTTCTGTCTGATCTTACCCACAGGCCACGGCTTTCAGTGCTACTTACTCTGACTCCGGCCTCTTCGGAGTGTATGTCATCTCACAAGCAGACTCAGCCCGTGAGGTGAGTGTTCAGAGAGCAGGGATAGTTGTTTGATTAAGGACTAGCTCACTCAAAAATGTCACTTCTGTCATTATTCATTAATTCTGATGTTCCAGTGTCATTAATTAAGCACACACAGTCACAGTGTTTTTATTTGCGGATGAACTGTCCCTTTAATGCTGACAGTGTGAAGTGAGTGATTGACATCTGCATTGATCTCTCTCTGTGTGCAGGTGATCAATGCAGCCATGGCACAGGTGACGGCTGTAGCTGAAGGAAGACTCACTGCAGATGACCTCACCAGAGCCAAGTGAGTCTATCAACAGCAGCCAGTCAGCAGAGTAAAAGAAACGCCACTGGCAAAGCTTTTAACACCCATAATGCATTTCTATACAAACAGTGCTTTTTGAACTTATAAGAATGAATTCGCTTGTTATTTCAGTAATTATTTCTATAAAACTGTAGGCTACAGTAGACGTTCAGAAATACTGTAAACAAGTTTGTGCTGCTTTTTATTTGGAGTAATGTGCTTTAAAATGCCCCTATTATGGGTAATGAAAGGTTCATATTTTGGTTTTGGGAGTCCCCGACAACATGTTGACATGCATGCAAGGTCAAAAAAACACTTTCATTGTCTTATAATATGCATTTATTTTTACCTTATTTTCTCAACGACTCCCAAACGATTCGCTCAGCGATTCATTTTTCCTTTGCATGACGCTATTCTGCGGTGATTGGTCGATTGGTCTCATTTTCATTTCATCATGCCTGTAATGCCTGATAAAGCAGTGTTTGTGAGTGCAGTGCTGCTTTGTGTACAGCGTTACCGGGGAAACAGCTATTTTTACCGCTCCAAAAGTGGCACCTAGTGGCAAAGAACGACTTTGCATTTTCATTCAGACCAATGCGAAAAGATCAACAAGTGGGCGGGCAATATGCTATTGTTTCATGTTGACATCAGCATGAAACGGCTTGGGATTCGCTTTAAAAATGTCTCGTTTCAATGATTCAGAGTTGACTCTTTCTTTTGAGAGACAATAACTTTATACATGGAGCACTTTCAGATTTAAACCTTTGCAGGATGTTTTCATTCACTTAGAGCTGTGTTACACACTGCATGAAAGGTCATTTTCAAAAATCCACAATAGGGGCACTTTAAGAAAGTGAATGGGGTCATGTTTGTTGTTTCTGTCAGTGATTCCATCAGTTGAATGAAGGACCTGGTATTGTGTTTTCAGGACCCAGCTGAAGACTGATTATCTGATGTCTTTGGAGAGTTCTGAGGGTCTGCTGGAGGAGCTGGGAGTTCAGGTTTTGAGCAGCGGCGCCTACAGCTCACCACAGTCTGTAACGCAGAACATCGACTCGGTGACCTCTAGTGACGTTGTCAAAGTAAGTCATTTATGTAAATCATAATAAGTTAACTTTTCCTTAATATTTCAAGTTCATAAGCAACAAAAACCTAAGAAACAGGAAAGGCCATAGTGAGAATATCACCATGAGCATAATTGGCATTGATTTAAAAATGCTAGTTTTTTTTGTTTTGTTTTAAGAAAATATTAACCTATGAAAATTAATATGGATCTAGCTCTGTCTGGTTCATTTAGGTGTTTAGATTAAAGGGATAGTTCACTCAAAAGTGAAAATTGTGTCATTAATTACTCACCCTCATGTCGTTCCAAACCCGTAAGACATTTGTTCACCTTCTGAACACAAATTAAGATATTGTTGATGAAATCCAAGAGCTTTCTGACTCTCCATAGACCTTTATCAGTCCAAAGGTTTTTCTGTCCAATTGAGCCATCGATCCAATTATAAAAGCATTACTAGGTTGCTCATTATACCATTTCGGGGGTCAGGTCCTGGCTTGTGGACCTTTCCCGATCCTGTCCCCCTTTCTACCACTTCGCTTCCTGTCTAACTACTGTCCTTTTATCAAATATACCAAAAAAAAAAAAAAAAAAAAAAAAGTACAGTACCATTCAAAAGTTTGGGGACAGTAATATTTTTAAAATGTTTTAAAAGAAGGCTCTTATACTCAGCAAGGCTGCATTTGATCAAATATACAGTAAAACCAGTAATAGTTTAATAATTTAAAATATTTTATAACTATTTTAATAATTTTTCAAATGTCATTTATTCCTGTGATGCAAAGTTGAATTTCCGGCATCATTACTCTAGTCTTCAGTGTCACATGATCCTTTGGAAATCATTCTAAAATGCTGAATTGCTGCTCAACAAACATTTATTATCAGTGATGAAAACAGCTGTGCTGCCTTATTTTTTATTCTTTTAGGATTAAGTTAAAAAGAGAGCATCAGCGAATATTACATTTATATTTATGAGACTCATTTATTCAAAGCAGCTTACATTGCATTCAAGTTATACACCTTTTATTTCATGTGTTACCTCAGACTTGAACCCATGGCCATAATGTTGCTAGTGCCACGCTCTGCTGTTTGAGCTACAGGAAGACTACCTAAATACTACTAATTAATCATCACAGACATATTTATGAATACTCAATGTTCCCAATAATATGGATTGTTAGCTTACCTGGTGGTTTTAGCAGCACCACTTGCTGATGAAACTGTTAAAGCAGTAAAAATACAGTAACTGTTGAATGATGTATGACAGCAGAATTCTCTCTTTTTTTTCCACAGGCTGCAAAGAAGTTTGTTGAGAGCAAGAAGACCATGTCATGTTGTGGACATCTGGCAAACACGCCATTTGTTGATGAATTGTGAGAGAAAGTCCCAGTCTAAAGTGCACACATTGTGCAGCTGCTTATTTGAGTGTAAAAACATTCTTAAACTTGTATGAATCCCTTATTGCTGTTGACAGTTGTTTTTTGGTCAGTTCATCATGAAGTCTGATCCTTAGTAACGGTTTACTGGCAGCAAAGGCGTCAGTTTCGTCCATTTCACTGTATATCTGATGTACATTCATTAAAACAAATCTATCAGTGAGTGATAAGTGCTTCTGGTCTGCTTCATCAGTCCCCTGAAGAGTCTGTGGGATTCTTCCATTGGCCTGCAGAGAGAGACATTGAGCTGCACATTAGGTTTAAGGTTTTATTTACAATACAGCACGGCCTCTCTACCTTATTGCTATATATATATATATATATATATATATATATATATATATATATATATATATATATATATATATATATATATATATATTACAATTATTGTATTTCATACATTAGAATTTTTTTTTTCAATTTACATCGTCTTTTTTATAATTTCGTGGGGTTTTTTTACATTTTCAAGTTCATGAACGTTTTTGTAAGTATCTCAAATTGTTATGCTTATAAATAGTAATTGCATATTTTGCATTTAATTTAAAAATAATAATACATATTTAAAATAAACGTAAAATAAATGCTTTTTCATTGTGATCTCAGGCTTTTGGACCCCACTGCTCATTCATAAAATAAATATGTCATGATCCCTTCCTCTGTATTACAGAACACATACATTGTTCACCAATGTAGGCGATGCATTTTGAAATCACTGTGTGCATTAAGCGGGTCAATTTTTATTTATTTATTTTTTTTTAATGCTTTATTGATTAAATGCCACAAGAACAAGAGGTATTACATATTCACATGATCAAATTAACATTAGCTGCCAGAGAGAGAGAAAAAATAAATAAATAAAGGAAGAAAATTACATAAATTTCAGTGCTTTCAGAGCATTACGTTTTCAATGCTTTTTTGTTTTTGTTTGTTCCAAGACTATTACATATAAAGTCATTTATAAAATGTGCAAAATTTGGTTTACATTGAGCCCACTTCTATTTATGTATATGGAATTTTCCAACAAAATAAACAAATGTATAATATGTTGTTCTTTACAATTCAAATTTTCGTTTTCTGTATAAAAATATACAAATTTCTATCATACACTGCATTTTTCTGTTAATATACAATTCCAAATCCTTCCAAAATAATCTTGAGTAAATACAATGAAAAAGCAAAAGAGATGCAAAATAGTTTCTTTTTCTTGACCACAAAATTCACAGGTATACGAAATATTAAGCTTAAATCTTTCCAAAACATGCTTAGCAGGATAAATTCTTTAAAGTATTTTGTAAGACGCTTCCTTAATTTTGTTATTGATACAAAACTTATTTGGCAGTTTCCATGCTTTAACCCAAGAGATATTACCAAATAAAGAAGACCATAAAAACCTTGCTGCAGGTAAAGACAGAACAAAGAGCGTTCCTTATAATCTTATTACTACATTGTTGTCTTAAAACATCAACATTTTCAATGAACACAAGGATTAACCATGCTGATTTCTTCTGAGATACAGTTTCTTTAAAGTAACATCACACTCTTTTGAATTGCATCAAGAACAATAGTAAATTCTCTTGGTTTAACAGGTAATTGAAATTTCTGAAGAAATTCAGTATAAGACAACAAGTACCCATGGGAATTAACTAACTGTCTTACTAAAAGAATACCTTCCTAGAACCAAGTATGATAGAATAAAGATTTGTTTTTAAATAACATGTCCATATGAAATAGTTGTGGGGTGGAAAATTGTGCTTATACACCAATTTCCATGCTAACAGGGCTTGTCTGTGAAAACCGACCAATTTAACAGGAATTTTGTCAACAGAAAAAATACATTTCAACAAAAATTCTACGCCTCCAAGAGTATTAAATATATAATTAGGAAATGCATTCCAAGGACTTTCTCTATTCTTCATAAACTTTATCAACCATTTAATTTTAAAAGTGTCCTTGAGAGGATTATAATCTAAGACCTCCAGTCCCCCTTGCTCTTTAGGATTACAAATTACCTCCTTCTTTTTTTTTTAAATAATGTGTGTTTTTTTTTCTCTCCAAATAAAGTTATAAAGGATCTGATTTAGATCTTTAATAATCTTGGGAGGCACATCTAACGATAATGACGTACAGACAGATCTCCGCCTTTGACAATAATACCCTCCCAAATATCCAGATGTCCCTCATTAACCACAAATTAAATTTCTTTTTAGTTTTCTCAATAATTGGTTCAAAATTAAACTGACTCCTTTGTTTTTCATTTTTACAAATCATTACACCTAAATATGTTAATTTATGTTTAACTGGAATGTTCTCTGTTTCTGAAGATGATCAATCTTTGAAGGGAAATAATACAGATTTTAAGGCCTGAAACACCAGTCAATTCCTCTCTTTTTTTTTTTTGGTACTTCAAATTTGTTTTTCAACAACACTTCAGTGTCATCAGCAAACTGGCTATGTTTAAATTGCACACCTAAAGCTGTGATACCATTAAATTGATTTATTTTCATAAGCGATGCTAAAACTTGAGTGACTAACAAAAATAAAAAATCCTTGCCTAATGCCACGATGAATATCAAATCTTTGTGAGGAACCATGAGCAAGTTTGACAGAACTATGACACCCACTATACAGTTTTAACTGCTTTCAAAAACATATCTCCAAAACCAAACAATTTAATAACTGAGAAAATAAAATCATGATATTAAGCGGGTAATTATAGAAGCACTCATGATGCCCCCACAGACCGAGACCCCCCTGTAACCACGCGGAGTCTCGCGAGAGCGACTGAGCGAGATCTCGCAGGCCTGTTGTGTCTAACGAGAGAACGAGAGAGAGAGAGAGACGCTGGGTGCGTGGGGGTTTTCGCTTGATGTCATTGGGAAAGACGCGAGAGCTGCGTTTACACACCGCTGTTTCTCATGCTTCAGCGGCGTCTTCCAGTCCTCTCTGTCCACAAACACCCGTTTAACGAGCGCTCGCGCCACACCGCGGGTTTTTGAGGATGATGCGGCGGCGCTCGTGCAGATGCGCGTGCAGCTGAGGAGAAAGATGGACCCTAACACCGTCGATGAAAACGGCCCTGAGTCGCTGTTCAGTACCCGCAGTCGAGAGCTTCTTCGCGATGGATATGTGCACGGCGAGCGGCAGCAGGCCCTCCTTATGGCAAACTAACCGCGAGGATCTAAGCTAAGTTAAGTTAGCTAGTTACTGAAGAGCCCGCAGTCAGTCAGTCAGTCACTATAAGAGGATGAGCATCAGCTCGCATCAGGAGGAAGATCAGGCACTCAACCTGGTCTTTAAGAGGTTTGTTTAGTTCTCCAAGGCTGCTGCTGGACTCCTAGCCGTATCATATCGCGCCGTATCATGCGGTCAGACTCGAGCAGGGACCGTGTGTACTGACTGCTGCTGATAGCTGTAGAGAGAGATTAGCTCAGTTCTTCACTCCTGCATCAGAGTCCAGGTCACCTGAGATGGATAAACTCACCATTATTTCAGGATGTCTCTTTCTGGCTGCGGATATATTTGCCATAGCGAGCATTGCCAATCCGGACTGGATCAACACTGGCGAGTCAGCAGGTGAGATGTGTGAGATCAATAACTTTGTGTTATAATGTCTTCAGATCTGAGAACAGCAAAGCTGCGAGCTGTGTGCATCTCTAAACAGACATTTCATGTTCGTAGACCTGCTACATCTTTATAATCTAATGTAATCTCAGTAGAAAACCCTTTTTTTTAATCAAGATTTTGACAAAAAATAAAAAAATAAATAAAAGTTTTCTACTGAGATTACATTAGATTATAAAAATGCATTTTATTATAACTTTCATTAATGTCATTAAGAAACGTGATTATATAATGCAAAACAGATCATTAGTTCACGTGCATTCAGATATCTAACGAACCCTTGATTCTTATGTATAAATAAATAAATGTAGAGAGAGAGAGAGTTCATTTGCAAGAAACCGAAAACTTCGTTTTTAAAAATTTTTGAAAATCATGTTTTTTTTTAGTTTTTCATTGTGCATTCCAATTAATCTCAATCAAACTGCGGTTGGGTTATTTTGATTTGGTTAAAAAATAACTAAAAAAAGACAGCTAACACCTACAATAAAAACATAACATAATAAAAAACATGATTTTTGAAAATTTAAAAAATGGAGTTATCTGTTTTTGCAAAAGCTCTTTATATATATATACTTATTTATTTAATATTGTAATTATATGTATGTGTATATATAATACATGAACATCTGTTATTTAATGAAATCAATATTTAGTGTCACTCAAGTTTGATTTTAAGGCCTTAATACTAAAAATACTCAATGTTTTCCATTTTTACAATATAGTGTAGTCTATCATTTTTAGCGCACAAATAGTTATTTTAATGAAATATGAAACATTTTAATCTCATTTAAATATAAATGTATTTGTATTTTGTCATAATTTAAACTCAACTCTTAAACCTTATTATTCATCATTTTGTGAGTAAATTCACTGTAAAATCATATTAAAAACCATTATCAGGAGTGACCAAAAAGGTCATTTTGACACATCAAGCATTGCAGTCAAAATTGCATCATGATTCTTTTGTAATGTTTAACCACATAACACAGTCATCTGAACACTAACATCACTATGTCCAGCTTCAAACCTTTAAACAAATGAAGCTCAATACATGCTTAGGTGAAATCGTTTTTAGCAGTTCCTCCATGTCTAGTTGTTCAACTGCTCTGTTTTGGTTATGTAGCAGTTTTATGTGGCTCTCGCAGCCGCGAGGACACCTACATCGTTATTAAACATTTAAACCCATGACCGTCTTCAGATGCCCATGTGCAAGCGGGCTGTTGATAAACAGCTGCTCTTTGTTCAGCATGCATGACTGCTTAGTAAGTGGGTCAGCAGGGGTTCAAGCACAATCCACTCAATTCAGCAAGAATCGCTGGCCTTGTGTTGTTTTCTTACACGTCAAATGCTCCAGCGGTGAATCAGGTGCTAAAACAAGCAGCCATATGAACATATTCCTTTGTGTCTTTCCTCAGCCATCCAGCACAAGGAGTTTTAGCACATGCTTCCTATCGAATTCTTGTCTGAGGCTTTCTTATTGTCTGGAGTAGGCATTGTTGTTCCATGTTGTGTGTGTGTATATATGCGTGTGTGTGTGTATACAGGTGCATCTCAATAAATTAGAATGTCGTGGAAAAGTTCATTTATTTCAGTAATTCAACTCAAATTGTGAAACTTGTGTAAAACTCGTGTGAAACAGACTAAAGTAGTTTAAGTCTTTGGTTCTTTTAATTGTGATGATTTTGGCTCACATTTAACAAAAACCCACCAATTCTCAACAATCTTCAATCTCAACAAATTAGAATATGGTGACATGTCAATCAGCTAATCAACTGAAAACACCTGCAAAGGTTTCCTGAGCCTTCAAAATGGTCTCTCAGTTTGGTTCACTAGGCTACACAATCATGGGGAAGACTGCTGATCTGACAGTTGTCCAGAAGACAATCATTGACACCCTTCACAAGGAGGGTAAGCCACAAACATTCATTGCCAAAGAAGTTGGCTATTCACAGAATGCTGTATCCAAGCATGTTAACAGAAAGTTGAGTGGAAGGAAAAAGTGTGGAAGAAAAAGATGCACAACCAACCGAGAGAACCGCAGCCTTATGAGGATTGTCAAGCAAAATCGATTCAAGAATTTGGGTGAACTTCACAAGGAATGGACTGAGGCTGGGGTCAAGGCATCAAGAGCCACCACACACAGACGTGTCAAGCAATTTGGCTACAGTTGTCGTATTCCTCTTGTTAAGCCACTCCTGAACCACAGACAACGTCAGAGGCGTCTTACCTGGGCTAAGGAGAAGAAGAACTGGACTGTTGCCCAGTGGTCCAAAGTCCTCTTTTCAGATGAGAGCAAGTTTTGTATTTCATTTGGAAACCAAGGTCCTAGAGTCTGGAGGAAGGGTGGAGAAGCTCATAGCCCAAGTTGCTTGAAGTCCAGTGTTAAGTTTCCACAGTCTGTGATGATTTGGGGTGCAATGTCATCTGCTGGTGTTGGTCCATTGTGTTTTTTGAAAACCAAGTCACTGTACCCGTTTACCAAGAAATTTTGGAGCACTTCATGCTTGCTTCTGCTGACCAGCTTTTTAAAGATGCTGATTTCATTTTCCAGCAGGATTTGGCACCTGCCCACACTGCCAAAAGCACCAAAAGTTGGTTAAATGACCATGGTGTTGGTGTGCTTAACTGGTCAGCAAACTCACCAGACCTGAACCCCATAGAGAATCTATGAGGTATTGTCAAGAGGAAAATGAGAAACAAGAGACCAAAAAATGCAGATGAGCTGAAGGCCACTGTTAAAGAAACCTGGGCTTCCATACCACCTCAGCAGTGCCACAAACTGATCACCTCCATGCCACGCCGAATTGAGGCAGCAATTAAAGCAAAAGGAGCCCCTACCGAGTATTGAGTACATATACAGTAAATGAACATACTTTCCAGTATGGGCCAACAATTCACTAAAAATGTTTTTTTATTGGTCTTATGAAATATTCTAATTTGTTGAGATAGTGAATTGGTGTGTTTTTGTTAAATGTGAGCCAAAATCATCACAATTAAAAGAACCAAAGACTTGAACTACTTCAGTCTGTGTGCATTGAATTTATTTAATAAACGAGTTTCACAATTTGAGTTGAATTACTGAAATAAATGAACTTTTCCACGACATTCTAATTTATTGAGATGCACCTGTGTATATATATGTGTGTGTGTGTGTGTGTGTGTGTGTATATACAGTGTGTATGTGTGTATATATATATATATATATATATATATATACACACGCACGCATACATACACAATCATATATATATATATGTATGTGTATGTGTATATTTATATGTGTGTGTGTATATATTATATTATATTATATTATATTACTGTAATGTATCCAGGTGTCTGTTTTACATTTGAGTTTCATTTTGTTTTGTAGTTCTCATTCTCAGTGGTAATTCGCATTATAGATTTCAAAATAAGAGTTACACAACAGTGTCTGTCTTCTTGCAGTCCTTTTTTATACTGTAAAATGAGTTATGAAAGTAGATGATGGATCACACACACATCTTTCAGACTCTTTAGTAAAGTCCATTGAGAAACACAAATGTTTTGATGCACACAGACTTAATATTATATGCAATATGTACGTTACTGTATGCGCTATGTATGATTTTTTGCATTATATAAATGGCAGTTATTTTGAGGGTTAATATAGCCTGCTTAATGCTTATTATTATTATTATTATTATTATTATTTATATTTAGTAATTTAGCAGACACTTTTATCCAAAGCGACTTACAAATGAGGACAATAGAAGCAGTCAAAACGAAATGAAAATTGAAATCGAAACAAACGTAAGAAGCATCATCACCGGCACCGCACGTGAAAAATAATTTCCCGACTGAGAAAATGCACCTGAACTCAAGTTGGAAAGCTCTAATAATACAAGTCCAACAAATCTTTGTAGTAACGAGAGCGTGGTCTTTTCACATTCCGACTTAAAAGCACAACTCGGGAAATGAGAGCATACGAGGAGCGTGTGAATGCAGAAATTACACTTGCTCTGACGGCAGCAGGTAGCCTTCCGTTAACTAGCTGAGCTAAACATGCTTAAATGCTTAAAAAGCTAAAATTCTCTTGTAATTTACGTTTTTAGACCTGTTGTCCAACAAAAGAGAACATTATAACCTTTTTAGTCCACAACACCAGTTAAATGCTTCCTTTTGTGATCTGATGTAGCCTCTTGTCACAGAATGAGGCAGAAAATATGTTCCATAGGCTACCAATACATCGATTAGCAATGGATTATTAATATACTTAATTATCATGAAAATACCAGAGATGGCTTGAATAACACAGATAAAAACTATACATTGTCGCAGTCGAGTGTTTATTGTATTTGTTTTATCATTCATATATCTTGTTTACTCAGTTACAGCGATAGCAATGCCTCTGTCCGTATTGGGGATTTCCTGGAGCTTCATGAGTTCCGCTACTTCTGTGACTGGATATATGGGTTTTTTGTGCAAGGGCGCCCTCTGGTGTCCAGTATGAATGAAAAAGACATCATGTGTTTAATTATTAATTGGTAATTTTAATTAATTTTTTATTATTATTTTTTTTATAAGTATCCGTTCAGGCACCGGTACCGTTTTAAAAGTATCGATTTGGCACCGGTATTGAAAAAAACCCAAACCTAGCTCTATGACAAGTCTCAGTTAGCCCAACACAGTACACGTAACAAGTGTTTTTTTGTTGTTGTTGTTTTTGTTTTTGTTTTTTATAAAGAAAACAAGTAGATAGAATTAAAAAGAAAGCCGGTGTTAGAGGGTCAGATAGATACAACGAAGACTAATAAATACAAAAGACAGATAGATAAAACAGAATTAGAAAAGAGAGTGCTAGAGTTAGAGGGTCAAATAAAGATGGAAGAGATGTGTTTTTAGCTGTTTCTTGAAGATGGCTTAGGATTCAGCTGCTCAGATTGAGTTGGGCAGGTCATTCCACCAGGTAGGAACAGTTAATGAAAAAGTCCGTGAAAGTGATTTTGTGCCTCTTTGGGATGGTACAATGATGCGTCGTTCAGTTGCAGAATGCAAGCTTCTAGAGGCACATAGGTCTGAAGTACTGAATTTAGGTAAAGGGGTGCAGAGCCAGTGGTATTATTATTATTATTATTATTATTATTATTGGGTGCATTTTGTAATGTTTTGTATGATTCTCTTTGAATGCCCTTGTCAAAGAATGACTTGATGAAAACAATACTGTAAAGCCCTCAAAGATGAATTGTTTGTCTGTTTATTTATTTGTTTGTGTGTAAGATTGTTCTTTTAGCCTGCCAAATGAAGAATTTAGAGTTTATTGTTTAGTACGTGGCTGCCTGCAATTCAGTAAACTGAATAGGCTCCTTTGTGAGCCATTGTCAGATTGTTTCCTGCCTGTGAATGGTAAAATCATTAAAGTGTTTGTAGAGTCCCTGCCCTCTCTTTGATGTGGTCTATGACCAGAATGAGGCAGAGTAATTGGCTGATGAGACATTGTTTAGGCTCTTTCAGAGAAATCGTGTCTTTGATCTACTTCTGGACATTTTGACTAAATGGTTGCATTGAAGGCTTTTTTTTTTCTTCTGTCATTATTTGTTTATTTTTCCCTGTGTTGATGGGTACACAAAGACATTTTCACACAGTTCAAGAAAGGTTGTTGTCTTTTTTTTCTTTTTTCTTTTTTGCTATTATTATGCTTATAGTTTTTGAATCAAATAAAACCCTAACTTCGATTATTCAACTTTGGCACTTAATTTGTCCCACATCAGTTGTGCTACACTAGATATAGTTCGCTCAATACAATTGAAATTTTCTGGAAATTTACCCTCAGACCATCCAAGACGTAGATGAGTTTGTTTCTTCATGGGAACAGATTTGGTAAAGTTCAGCATTACATCACTTGCTCACCAGTGGATCCTCTGCAGTGAATGGGTGCCGTCAGAATGAGCGTCCAAACAGCTGATTAAAAACATCACAATAATCCACAAGTAATCCACACCACTCCAGTCCATCAAATAACATCTTGTGAAGTGAAAAAGTTGTGTGTTTGTAAGAGACAAATCCATCAATAACACATTTTTACCTTAAAACGGTTGCTTCTGGCTAAAATATGAGTCTTCTATCCATAATATTGCTTAAGGTTTTCTCATGTGAATCAGGAGAGATATATGCACAAGCTGCTATGCGAAAACAGTCCAAAACAGTTCTGAACAAATATGTTGGTGGATTTTGATGTGAGAAGACAACACAAGATGGACTTTTTCACTGGATGAAGCGTTATTGTGGACTTGTATTTTAGCCAGAAGCAACAGTTTTAAGTTAACAACATTTGTAATGGTGGATTTGTTTCTTACAAACACGCAGCTTTTCACTTTACAAGATGTTAATTGATAGAATGGAGTGGTGTGGATTATTGTGAGGTTTCTATCAGCTGTTTGGACTCTCATTCTGACTGCACCCATTCACTTCATTCTCCACATCTGTTCTGAAGAAGAAATCATCTACGTGTTGGATGGCCTGAGAGTGATTACATTGTCATAAGATTTTCTCTTTTGTGAACTGTTCCTTTAATGATCCCTCAAATCTTGTTGCTTTTTGTAAACGATTAGGCCTAGACTTGCAACAAATTTCACCTGGTGGACAATATAAAGGGCGGTAAAAATCCCTTACTTGCATTGAGCGAGGGACACAAGCATATATAGAGAGACTAAAATATCAGACATTTATAAAGAAGGCTTATTTGACGTGGTCTAGAAATCAACCATATAACAGCTTGTCAAAACTCTCAGAACACCATAGTAACAGCATAGCAACACCTTGCCATTGTGAAAGCAAGATTTCCACAGACAACCACCACATGCATATTAGTAAAAAATGTAAAATCTTCATTTTTTTTAAAGGACAATTTTTAACATCTGGAGCCTTTTTAATGAGTCAACCTGCAGAGACTTAGAAAATGCTTGCCTTTTAAATTCCCCTGAATTTCGCATTTACAACATCAGCAGGGTGAAGAACAGCAGTAGAGTAAAACGATATGGCACCTATAAGTCTATGCTCGTATACACATGAGATTATCAGCATTGGCTAGTAATTAGCCTTGACCGTTTACTAAATGAAATGCTAGACAAAAAATGTAGTAACATTTTATTCTTTCATGTCACTTGAAAGTATGGTCTAACATGCCTTCTCACCTTGTCAGGCCTGTCAGTAAGGGCAATTAAATCTCATTTCCTTGTTGCTCTCATCTCAGACTCATTAGGCTGTTTGACAAGAATGTGGCCATCCAGACAGACGCCCAGTCTTGTCCCCTCAAACCCTAGCTGAAAAAAAGGGAAATCTTTTTGATTGGCATTTACTGCTCCGATTCATATCTGCGGTGCCAGAGAGACAGCTGTAAGGATGGTATGTTTGCATTTGTTCACTTTTTCAAAAGAAAGCTACAGTTCAAAGGCAGGAGTCACAGCAAAGACAGGAAATTATGCAGCGGAGACCTTCAAACTCAACACCAATGTTAAAATGCAAAAAATACAGTGTCAAAATAATAGAACCTGGACAGTTGGAGCACCAAAATGAATTTCAACATCTGCCCTGGCCAGACAAGTCACTTGAGTTGAATATTGAATACAAACCAGTGTAAGCAGTTTTGAAGAGGAGAGTAAGAAGCAGATTCTCTCCACCAACATCTCTACAGCAATTGGCAGATGTTCTGACATTCAGCTGAAGACTGTTCAGATGTCGTACGAATCTGTTGTAAGAAGGTTGGAAGCTCTATTAAAGGCAAGTGGTGGTCAAACGCCTTTATAAAGAAATATTGCCAGTGTTGTGTTGGCATTATTTCATCCAACAGGCATCAAGACAGTTTGTCCATATTGTCTTTTTTGGTAGTGTGTAGTTTGTCATCAACTGTTAAGCCCATTCATCTTTTTTCAAGTTTTGTTTTGGTAAAATCTTGTAATGCTTCCAGCAGTGAATACATTTTCCTTGTGTTTACTGTGAGTTCATCATGGGCACAGGATGTGTATGCATCTGTATGCATCTGAGAGAATTCAGCACGTTAAAAAAGAACAAGCCTGTAGCGGCGCATACGGCCTCCGCTTTCCACCCACTAAGGTTCAGAGGCTGTTTGACTCATCTCCATAGCGCTCCATATCTCCAGAGCTGCTCAGCCTGCACTAATGAGAGTACAGCAATGCTCAGGAAGCAGATGCATTTGCTTAATTTCCTGTTGTTTTACGCACAGGCTGTGAACAGGAGAGTGGTCCAGAGTGTCTGAATGTCAAGCCGCTGTTTAAATGGAGTCTCCCAAAGGTTACCAGTGATTACCGCTTTATCTCTCAGTGAAATGCAAGCAGTGCCCACTTATTGTGAGAGAAACTCACTCATAGCTTCTTCACCAGTTGCATATAGATGTTGAGTATTTTTCAATTAAAGGTAGGGTAGACAATTTTGGAAAGGCTAGAAATAGAAAGCTAGCTTTGAAAACATAAGATCCCACCCTCCCTGCAAATCACTTTCCAAATCCACGCTTCCTTCAAAACATATGAACGCACACAGGCAGAGCAAAGGCTAACCAGCAACACGAAAGACGACACTGGTGGAGGGTTGAATGCAACGCTGTCAGATTACCTCATGTCTCATTCACCGGTGAGAAAACATTACAGTACAAAGCGCATAATAATACAATAATAATGCCTTTAATTCTCGCTCGGTCTGCAGGAGCATAATGAATGCGCTGATGACGGATCATGTCTGCGTGAACGGGGTGCGCGTAGGTATGCAAATACATATGTTGACAGGAAGGTAGGACAGCCTATAGTAGCCCTCGGACTGAGGGATATTATTCGATGAACATTTTATGATCCTATGTCTTCCACAGATGACACACATACATTTAGACCACTTAACTTAGTGATTGCTATCAGGATTTGAAGAGACTTTCAACAAGCTTATGAATGCTTAGAAAAATACAACAAAAAGGTTAGTAGTAAATGAAGAAAGATTGAATATTTTTAAGCAACAGAACAAAGAATGCTGGAATTCGAAATTATGTAATTGTTATACATGGCATTACAACTTTATTTTTGTTACATTTGTCTTTGTTTTTGAATGTTGAGTTTTTACACGACAGACATGCTTTCTGCTCACTCATCTCTATATGGATTGTAGATACATTGTACATATTGATGTATTGAGCAGGTGTAATTTTTGTGTACAAACTAGGGATGTGAGCTATGACTAATTTCACTGCTGATTAGAGGGAATGTTTTTTCTGACTGTTTTTTTTAGTCAGAAACCCTTAGAAGACAGTCAAAAACGTGTATATGTGATCCATTTGAAATACTTAAACTGTGAACAAATGATTCCAGATAACTCATTATCCGAATTGATCTTATTTTCCATCATACGGTTAAAATTTGCAAAAATGATGGCAACAAAAGCAGCAGATGGGACGAATGAAAATGCAAATTCAGTCTCTGACAGAAGGTGGCGCTTTTGGACAAGCAGAAATACAGTGGTTACCATGTTTTCCCCTGTAAACAAAGTAGTGCTGCACTTATAAACACTATTTTATTAGGCATTATATGGAAATAACATGGAAAGAATATCAACAAAACTTTCCTGAAGAAAGTCAGTTCCCTTTCATTAATAATGTTTCCCCCTTTAAACTGGAAAATGCACTCCCACATTTTGCTCATCTTGCAAGCTGGGATTTCTCTACACCCGAAGCTAGTGACACGAAGAAAAAGCATGCTTGCAAGATCTGAGCTGAAAGGAAATTAATTTCTGCTTCTGATATCCAAAATAATGTATTATTTTTAAAACGTAACATTAAATGCACTTCATTTCGACTAGTTTCCCAGTGTCCAGTGTCAAGTTAAAGCTGTATTTCCGTTTAGTTGACAAGTCTCATCCCTATTAGTACCAACTAGCACATCCCTACTAGTACCAACTAGCATTGTGAAAATACGAATATTTCCACAAATCAGAAATTTGGTGTCAGCAGCTTTATGAACGATTTTACATGAAGCTCATTATGGGTATTATAGATCATTGTTTCTGCCATCTTTTAAATCAACATGCCCCTTTATGTCGTCAAATCTCGGTAACTTGTGTATCTTGTACTTGTGAATTGTTTTTCCACTTGTAAGTACAACTTTACTTGGTCATTCATGAGCTCACAATTACAATTTCTAACTCTACTTAAAGGACTCATAATGCACATAGTTTTAGCAAAAAGTGCATTTGACCACTTGTGCAGTCGGCAGAGGGCATTGAATCAAAGAGTGACTAGCTGTGAGCATAATTACAGCTTTGAAATTTCTGATATTAAGCCAGATAGAATGTTTGTTTCTGTTGTAAGTTATTTATTTTAAGGAAAATTGTGAAAAAATGGTGGACATTAGCACAACTGGTTGAACTTCTGTTGAAACCTGAAAATTCCTTTTTACATGTATTTACTAAAAATATTCCCAAACACATTTACCAAATTTGATTTCAGATACTTTTGTTGGGGACATATGTTCCTTGATAATCGCAAACAAAAGTTTGAGTCATTGACATGTTCTGCTGAATAGTATATTTCTAGTTTCCAGTGAAGGCTTCTTGGGAATTTGTCAGAGCTCCAGCACTTTGACTTGCTCCACGTTTATTTATCCAGATGTGTTGTTCTAAATGATGCTGTTTTGTGTGTGTGCATGTGTTTTTGAGAAAGGACTCAGTGAGTTTGTGCCCTATGAATGTCTAAACTGCAGTTGCGGGTGCGATTCAGTGTTGTCTTTCTTGTTAGTGTACCATAGCATGCCAGCTGGTTGTAATGATGGAATTAGACGTTGAAGTTGTGAATCAGCAGGGGATTGGTGGGTGATGAGGGAAATGTTTACCGGATGCAGACACTAGTCTTTATCAAGCCCTTTAAAGGCTTTCTTCCCACCAAGACAAAATGCTTCTTTCCCATCATCAAACTCTGGCTTAAACTCGAAGTTCTGTTTTACATTTGCAACCCTACAACGGCTCATGATGATAAAGCCAAGCATAAATCAACTTTCTTGCTTTATAAAATGTGAAAATCCTCTAGAGCTTGTAATGCAGATGAACTTATTTTGCCTGAAGCAAAATGAATACATCTGTTTATTGAACTAATTGAATTTATAGTGCTGTACTGTGCACGCAAAACAATGTAAACCAAGTAGGTTTTCTCAACTGGGAATAAAAGAAATAAATAAAAGACCAAATTAGATGGCTATAATTAGTTAATCTTCAGAACACACATAATGATATTTAATCAAATCCGAGAGATTTCTTTCCATCCATTAAAAATCTCTCCACCCAAAACTGTTATTTCAGCTTGTGTCATTCCACTGGCATTGGTATCAATTCCTGAAATTTTGGTACAATATTCTTTTGTCAGTGTAGCTAAATCTGTCTAACTGGGAGAGGTGCTGAGTTGTTATCATTCTGACTGTAAAGGACAGGATTTCCTTAGTTCTTCCATGTCCAGGATGTTTTCTTGGTGGATTCTCCACAATCTCCTGCTTGTTTTCCAGGGCGTAATGTGAATTTTTCCTCTAAGTGAACCCTGGTCCAGTGATGCATTTGAAGTTCCCTTACAGCTTCTCTAGACCTGCTCTTGGCATTCACAGACAGTGTGGCACCAGTCTGAGTATCAGCGCCAGCAGGCGCGTTCATCACTACAGAGCTCTGGATGCTGTTGTGCTTGACAGATATCAAAATCATGCAAATGTTGTATTTCACTCCAGAGGAGAGCTCAGCAGAATGTGACTGCTACCAGATGTAAGCTCAAACAGTGACGAGTCAGTTTAACTGATTAAGTGCCTCCCTTGTTTTCCTGCTCGATAAAGACTAGAGGAATCCTACGCACTTCAAGACGGCCAAAATGCATGCCAGCATGGGCATAAACAAAACTCCCAGTCAGGCTGAAATGCAGTGAGACCTAAAAATGCGAGCACTTGTGTGTCAAAAACAATTCAGTTAATGTGTTTACATTTGATGCCATCTTTTGTGTGTAGTATGTACTCAGAAGGACATACAAGCACATCACATGAAATGGATCTTCAGGAAACTTATTGAAGTTGGACTTTCCCAGCCACAAAAAAATGCATTAATAAATGCATTAATGTTGGCAAAAACTAGAATAAAATGGAATGAATGTTATCAGTCTGTGTATTAGTAGGTTACAGATTTGCGCAATTTGAAAGGTAATGGAAACACAGCTAGTGATGGTGTTAATTCTTCAGTTTCAGTCAAGATGCAGACACTGTGAGGAGTGCATATATTAGTTAGTGTACAGCCCTCACACACTTCCAGGTGGTGCAAAACACTTTTAAATGCATAAAGCAACAGTGGTAATAATGTTACTTTATTAGTTACATCAAGCAATACAGTAGTGCAATCGTCATTCACATGATTTTTTTTTTTTTCTTTAACTTGTCTTCTGCCAATATCTGAGTTGTTGCAGCCCTAAACATAGACTGTGACTTAAATGATATAGGCCTGAATTTACACTGTTAAAGCATGAATAACATACCATACGTGTTAAGACTGGCTCACACTGCATCCAAAAACACTAAAATCTTGTTTCTTTGTGTGTTGTGGATTGAGTTGTAGATGAAGCCCTGCTTGTTGTGCTGTGACGAGATGCTTTATATATGCTATTAATTGTTTTAACACTTAATATTGTGTATGCATTTAATGCATGTATTCACTAATATATCTTATTTATATTCTGTATAAGTGATTGTACAGTAGAGCAGTGCCAGAGATTTCACACACATTCAAGATTTTGTCTATAAAGTCTTGGAAAAGAGACTTGTTTTTCTGTTTGATGCCATCTTAGAAATATAAAATATGCTGCTTATGTCTACCTGTCTTGTGTAAAAAAGGTAGGTCCTCACTACCCAGCATGTTACAAATCGCAATTCACAACCCTGTTATTTCTGCTCCACCAATGCAGTTGCATTTGCACACCTTTGTTTCTATGGAGTCAACAGTGAAGCTTACCTCATCACCACACTACAAACGCCAATGGAAGCTTGCTTTCTTCTTACTCCATAATCAGTCCTTCTATAGTTTTTCTTTGATTCAACACTATAGAAGTTTAACCCATCGATGACACCTTCCACTTCTGAGAACCCCAGAAATGTAAAAAGAGTCCATTGAATGTTCAGCCTGTGAAAACAGATGCCAACAGGGATAACCTACTGATCCAACAAAATCCAACAACCATTGTTTTTGGGACTTCGCCTTTAGCAGGTTACACCCCGGTAGAACAATCTTTAGCACTGAATTAATTTTGAAAATGATAATATTGGCTATATCTAGATACACAAATTGAATTATGTGCATAAATATTGAATGACATGCATAAATATAGGTAGGAAAGAACACAGATATGACAAATAAATATGAACCATCACAGAAATTGAGTTGCATAATCATTATTTTTAGTGCAACTTCTAGTCCTAACACATTAAACCTTGTGTATGGTTTTAACTGGATTGTGTGACTGAGCCCCACAGGTTAACGTTCAGTCTCTTACAGGTTAATCTCTAGTAATCTGTTTGGTTGGCCATGTGTGTGATCTGACTGTAAAGCTGCTATAAGGATTTAGCTGGCTGTGAAGACTGAACTGGAGTGTAAAGTAAAGGCACCATAGTTAACCGTACCAAAATTCTAATGGTGCGGTGGTATGATATTGTTTTGTTCATATCAGTACCTGGCCCAGACAACAATGTGCATTCAGCATTGTAAATGTCATTCTTGAAAATACTTTTTACTTACCTGATCATACAGCGGCGCAGACACAGCCTCAGGGACTCTGCGTCTGACAGGTGCAGCGTGTTTTCCTGCAGAAAACAAGCTCTGAACTTTATACTCCACAGCTGTGTTGTTTTTGTTTGTCTCTGGTGTGCCATGTTATAGTTTAGTCCATAAGGACTAACCCAGGACTTCATTCCTGATAAAGAGCAGATCCTGCAAAACACCCTTCAGGTTTTGTGGGTTGAATGTGACTCACACGTCATTGATGTTGTTGTATTTGATTCCAGGAGCTCTTACTGTGGGGCTGGTGCGTCAATGTCAGACCATTCACGGACGAGATCGAACCTGCATCCCCCCACGACTCCCTCCGGAGTGGGTCACCACACTCTTCTTTATCATCATGGGCATCATCTCCCTCACGGTCACCTGCGGCCTGCTGGTGGCCTCGCACTGGCGTCGAGAAGCCACAAAATACGCAAGATGGATCGCCTTCACAGGAAGTGAGTGACGCATCTCATGTTTGAATCACCCCTGCTGTTTTCTTTCTTGCCTTTTTTGACCCACCCACCAGAGATGTAAAGTGTGTAGTTTCAGCACACCAGTGATGTCCCTCAGAATTGCAAGAATTTGTTTAACTAACACTTCCCAAATTGCTACCTCTAGGCGTGCAGAAACTACACACTTCACCTATAAGTCTTATACATAGAGCATAAAGAAGAAAGCCTGTGCATATGTCACATATAGTTAGGGTTGGGTATCGTTTGTTTTTGTTTTTTTTACTGGTGCCAAATCTATACTTTTAAAACGTTACTCTTGCCTTAACGGTGTCTGAACCGATACTTTAAAAAAAAAAATTAAAAATTGTACCCAAAATAGGATGGATTGGCCATTAGAGCTGTAGACACATTTAAAGCTGCAGTCTAGGGGTGTCCCCGAATAGTCGACGATTCGATGCTTCGATTCGAGGAGCCTGTTTCGACTCATAGTCTCACAGTTGAATATTCGCAGGGTGTTATGATCATGCCATTTTGGCTATATGGGGGTGCTCAGTGTCTGATTTCACATCGAACTACCAGTTTTCTCCCAATAAGTTAATATACAGCCTATTATGATAATGTTGTAAATAAGAATCTTAAAAGAAAGAAGCTTTAAATAAATATTTTAACGTGCGTGAATAAATCCAACTTCCCCTGTAGATTAAAGTTTCGCTTTCTAATCCGTCACCGACAGAGGAGCATCTTGGCGGCAGGGATTTAAATCTTTATCAAGACTCAAACTGACACAGGCAGAGTGGAAGACTTGGTTTTTTTCCGATCAGGTAGGGTACAACAAGTGATTTCAAAACGTTTCAGTCGGTTTATTTATATTGTGTATATATTATTTATCTCGTATAAGATGCATTTGGTTGAGTTATGCTACAGTAAAGCGCTTCATTGTAGTAGTATACAGTGATTATCTCTTCAGCGCGCGGTGCGAGCTGGACAACAATGCAGAATATTAATAACTATGACTGGCACTGTCATATACATAACATTATAATGAGAACACTATTATAATAAAACGCTGTGATTTTTTTTTTTTTGAGTGTTTAGTAGTTGTGTTTCTGCATGTTATTGCGTGAAGAACGCGTCCACAAAAGGAGTTCATTCAGAGCCGCGCAGACATGTTCATGTGCATTCGGGGCATTTTGTGCAGATAGCCTATAAGTCGTAATATTAATGTTATGTTATATAAATAACGGAGCGTATTCTATGTGAGATAAATGAGTTAAATCCCATTGATAAAACACCTGCTATCATATGCTTCATTCTACTGGTCATCTTCAGCGCGTGCAGCTCAAAACAGAAATGAAGAACGTTGTAACTACGATCATATACATAACGTTATAATGAGAGCACTAATGTAAAAAAATGTTGTGAATTCTTAAGGGTTTCGCTGACGTTTAATGTTAACTATCTTTTAATCAAAACATAAAACATTATTTACCCCGTTTGTATCTGCGAGGCGTCCGTTACACATTTTCCCTGTGTATTTATGACTGTCGAATGTCTGACTTGATTCTTGGTAATGTATTTTGGCCCCGCCCCCAAACATATGATTCGGCTATCAGTCGACTATCGGCAAGATTTGAAAATTCCGATTCGACTATGAAAATCCTTAGTCGGGGACACCCCTACTGCAGTCTGTAACTTTTTTTGGTTAAAAATTATCCGAATCAATTTTTGAGCAACTACATAACCAGCCAGTGGTTAGGACTCACCTTAGCCCGAGTCCTTACCTTATCCCGATTCACAACAGGAAGCTTGTAATAATGTTTTCTAATTTGAGTGGTACTGGTAGGAATTCACTGAAAATCCGAGCATGCCGCTGCGTCATTACGTCACGTCTGAAAACATAAAGAAGTTGTCCCGGCTGGTAGGTTATCGCGTATGTGGATCTTGCAGGTGGAAGATCGTTTATAACCTTTTCTCACAGCAGCTGGAATAATTAAATTTATCATTTTGATGGTGGATTATAATCCAAAAACGTGTAAGTGTTTATAAAACACAAGTAACTGAAATTAGATTAGCCTATATTCCAGTTTTAAATGTGCATCTGATTACAGACAGCCTATGTGAGATTACACAAATTTTACACAATTTTTTTTGTTACTTGTTCAGATGACAATATCCGGTGAAAGTTCTTATTTTGGCCATACTTCCAAGACTTAGGCTAGAATCTGTCATGCTCTGTGACGCTCATGAATCATGACGTTCCAGGAAATCCCCTAATATGAACAAAGGCTTTCCTATCACTATAACTGAATGAACAGAAGATATAAACATTTTGAATGATAAAACAAAGACAATAAACACTCGACTGCGACAATGTATAGTTGTGTTATTCAAGCCATCTCTGGTATTTTCATAATTAAGTATATTTTTGTGTTGTCAGAAGTACCGACTTAAAAACGTCCATTTCCTGCTAACATTTCAGCACTCTTGAGCGGATTCTTAAACTGCACTGATTGGCCATAGTGTTCACGTGCTCAACAGATATGACTGCGACTGGCTTCAATGATCATCGCTTCACGTTCTTCACCGAGCACTCACACAGAAGCATACGGGAGCGTTTGAAAAATGCGTCTATCAGTGGATCCCTAATATATCTGCACATAGACGGCCAATCAGCGCTGTTTAAGAATCCGCTCAAGAGCACTCAAATGTTAGTGGGAAATGGATGTTTTTAAAATTGCAGTACCGACTGGTATATTTAACACTAGTATATTTATAATCATGGCTATTTGACATAGCCTTTTTACAGTATAGAACATATTTTCTGCCTCATTCTGTGATGTGAAGCCTCATCAGATCACAAAAGGTAGTTATTTGACTGATGTTGTGGAGTAAAAACATGTTATAATGTTCTCTTTTGCTGGACAACAGGTTTAGAAATGCTTCTCATTGCAAGTCATTACAAGGGAAGTTTAGCTTTAGGCATTTTAATTTAAGCATGTTTAGCTGAGCTAGCTAATGGTAGGCTACCTGCTACCATCAGAACAAGTGTAATTGTTGCATTCACGCAATCTTTGGATGTTCTCATTTCCCAAGTTGTGCTTTGAAGTCAGAATATGAAACATGGACACTCTCGTTACTACAAAGATTGGATTTGCATTATTAGAGCTTTCCGACTTGCGTTCACGTGCATTTTCTCAGTCAGGAAATTATTCTTCATGTGCGGTGCTGGTGATTACGTCTGTTTCAGAGAACCAGAGGACAAATATTTCAATCGATCACTCAGGCATTTCAGTGTGTAGTTCCATTGTCGATTGCACTCATTTCTGTTGTGTGTCCTCAATCTGGCAACCCGTGTGAGTGAGTCTGAGGAGGAGGAGACTCTCTCCAATATTTTGAATTTGGACAGCAGTATCCATTTCAACCACTAGCTGTGAATATTACATACTGCACATTTAAATGCAGTGTTTCCCATTTTGTCTGTAATTGTGTGCCATATCCTAAACCCAAAGTATACAGTTTTTGTGCCTAATCTACTCTAAATGGCTAAAAAAAAAATAGACAGCCATGTTGACTAGTGCTTGTGTGAGGTGATTGGTTGCTGACAGTCATAACTTAACGTGAACTTTTTTTTTTCTTTTTCTTTTTTTTTTTTTTTTTTTATCCAGTTGCATAAATACTTAGTCTTTTCAAGTTTGTCCTCAGTTTTTTTTTTTTTCTTTAAGACTGGTTACATGAAGATGTAGATTGTCCAACTTGAATCCTGAAAATAAGACTGATTAGCCCGTGGCGAACTGCTAATTGTTTAGCTCAGAAATAGACTTAATGTAGAGGTTAAGTTTATATAACTGGCCCGTGGGCAGATTTTTCTGAAAAGGACGACACCACAATAGCAGACCAACATGAAATGAAATTATTTCAAACAATGGCACAGGAGTGTCTACAAATGGTTCTACAGGAAACAGTGAAACAACAGCTAAAAATGTGCTTCGACTGATTATTTCACAGACATAACTTTCTCAGCTGGAGCTACACATGCGCTTGACAAACACATTGGTTTTATCCTATCAAATGAGGTGTGGGTTCCCAGCTGTGGGGAATATACAACACCGACCAATTTAAAGTCCTGCGCACAAGCAGTCAGTGAGATAGATGATCTGTGTGGTTTGGGCTTGAATGGCGCTGCTGAGGTGTTGTGTGTCTGTCCAGCATGTGTGTAGCATCTGTTGTGTTCGCTCACTGGAGACGCTATTAACTTTCTTCTCTATTCCTCAAGCTAGTTTACACATCCTTTGTGTATTCTATAAAGAAACCCTTCAGTTTAAACTTCCTCTCAGGATACAAGTGTTTCAGGGTACATGAGAAGGCAGCAATAGGTAACTGTGCTGCAGATTCATCACCTTAATGTAATGTCACCTCTACCGTCAACTGAAGTGTCTTGTGTTGCTGAGATGTTCGGAGTTGTTTTAAAGACATTGCACTAGTGTTGTTGGCACCGGCAGGGTGTTGCTATACATTTGATAAGATTTTCTAAAACATTTTAAGCACATTGCGATGTGGTTGAGTGGTCAGCAGTTACCTGTTGTTCAGTTGATCTCACCTCAATTCTCTGTGAAAATCTAGATATGTCTCAAGTTGCTCCTTAATTACAGTCTATAAAATTTTGATCACCATATAATCGGTTGTAAAATCCAAAATGTCCAAAAATGTTTAGGGAATAAAATAAATGGTAACTGTGTTATATAATAACAAAACACGGTAACAAAAGTGACTCTTTTCAAAGAAATATTTTAAATCTGAGTATGAATAAAAAACGCAAATAGTGTAGCTAGTAGTGAAAACAATTGCGCAAATTGTCTTGTGCAACGAAAATACAAACAGTGCAAATGATTCGCAAGCTACACACAAAATGAGAGAGAAAGCCACAGAACAAATAGTGCAAATGATCTTTACAAACTATATAAGAATTATTTACATGATACAACAACCAAATGGATCGATCCATCTGTACTCTGCATCGGTATTGATTTTAACGGGACATTGCCTAGCTACACAAAAACATAAATTTGAGTTTGTTATTTGATATGTACTGCTGTTTCATGCTTGTTTTTGCTTTGTGTTATGTCAAAGTGCTCTGCTGTGAGTTTTTCTGTGCTTTATCAGATAGTGCTCTCATGCAGTTGTTATTTTGTGTTTGTTTTCATGCACTTTACTTTCACTTTGCGCTTGTTCAAATTTCCAAAGAAACATGCTAATTAGGGCTGCACGATTATGACAAAAATCATAATTGTCGATTATTCCCTTGAGATTGTAATTGCGATTATTAATAACGATTATTTTGAACAGCTTTATGCCATTGTTTGAAGCTGCATGCCATATTTTTATAAAATATAAAAAAAGGGCTGAAAACACTCTTCCTGAACTTTTATTACTTTTCTATAGCATTGAGCCTCAAATGTCAACTATACATTGGTTTGGTTTCTTCTTTAAACAAAAAAAGGTAAAATTATGCATGATATAATAATGTTATACTAAAACTAAAAGAAAAAAAAAGAAAAAACTGGTTTACTAAAGCTATATATTTCATTTACAATTAAACAGATGAAATTTCAAATTACAGTAACATTTTACAGTACAATTTATATTATCAGGGCTCCAGACTACCATTCGAGAGCAGTGGCACCAGCACCTGATTTGGTAGCACTGAACATGTAATAATTATATTACAAGTTTTGTCTCTTAGAAATGCACATTAGAACAGGAGCTTGAGTTCAGAGTAGCAGGAGCTTGAGTTGGGATGCAGATGTACATTTGACAGTACCATTGTGAAAACTGTAACAGCCTCATCTTTTATACATAACCAAAAGTACAGCACCTCATTACCATAGTAAAAAAAAAAAAAGTAGCCTAACTATATGGTTTCTGTGGTGTTTGCATTGAAAAACAGTAGCCTAAAGACATTCAGTCAATTACAAATCCACATCAACTAATAGAATAATTAACAAAATAATGTAATTATATTCCATTACTCCTTTAACATATTTAGTATATTAATAATATAATAATACTCGATGTGAATATCCTACTTTTCTGCCACCGTACCATTGTTACCGTTAGTGTTACTACAGTAAATCTATGGTAAATGTGGGTGATTTGTGGATTGAAACGTCTTCTAACTGGATCGTTGTTGCACTGTTTCTGCTGCTTTTTGCATCAGTGTTGATGAGAATAACAGCTCCGATTTATTTGGCTTTAAACTAGTTTCAATTAAAGAGACGCGATTTGTACTGGAGAACTGTGCTGAACTCGAGTGCTTCTTACTGGATTTCACAGCGTTGTTTAGTGCGTGATCGCAACTGGTCACTGTAATAAACGCATACGCTCTAAGCTCGTGCTGCGCTGTTTTCTTTTGAGGCGAGCGGATAAAAGGTCCGTGTGGCGCGCAGTTCAAACGAGTACCGCTATTTTGTTCCGCTTTTGACACGTTTGGCGTTTAACATCTATCCTGCGCAACAGAGTGACAACGACAAAATGTCTTTTATCCAGTGTGTTTGAGTTTAAATCCCATGCTGCAAACACCTCTTAAGCACACAGAATAATGCAAGTGGGCATTTTAAAATGTTTATTTAATTTTGTAATCACGGCTTTGAACGATTATGTAATCGTGGCATCCATAATCATAATCGCGACTAGAAATTCGATTAATTGTGCAGCGCTAATGCTAATTGGTGGTTCAAAAGACCAAAACCTATGCTTATTGGTTGAATAGATGACAGTTTGAACCAATCTGGGCATGAGGTTGGGACTAAGCATCAGCAATCGTTCCTGTTTGGCTCAGAGGAACAAAACGCATAGGTTTCTTTTGACAAATCAATGCTGATCAAAATGTGATGACATCATCACTTTTACTACTAAGACTCTGAGTGTCCAAATTAGACAAATGTGTTACCTCCTGAAAAGCATTCAGATTGAATTAGCGGTTCAAAAGTTATTAAACATTTAAGAACAATAGTTATTTTTATCCACGGGCAGCTGTCTTTGAGGGTTAAAAAACAGAAAAATGAGAAAGCATGCACAAAGTTAGAAAAGTAACAGCATACCTCTCCTGAACAAGCCGTAGGATTGAGGTATAGATAGTGTAGAGTCTTCAGTGTATCAAATAAAAGCTATTTTTAATAAATAGCTCCAGATTACAGCTGTCGTCTGTTTTGTAATCATAAGCCCAAAATCTATCACCGGCACTGTAGTGTGTCACAATAGCCAAGTACAGTGCGATTATGAAAGAGTCTTTTTCCGTCGTCTAATGGGTGGCATTGGCAGCACACGCAGAGAGATGCTGCTGAATGGAGAAGTCATTTCGTCGAGCATCGCACACGTAGTGGCATGGTTGCCATGGTAACATGAAAGAAATAATCCCAATTGTCCAGGTTCCGCTTACCGTCTCTGAACCTCAGTGACTCACTTGTCTTTTTCTATTGCCGTGTGTGGGCGGTAGTTACGCCGTTTAAAAGAGCAACAGCTCCTTAACTAGAACACCTCTGCAGGCTGGGATCACAACCTCTACCATCGGGGTTACATAGGAAGACTGGCCAAAAAAAAAAAAAAAAAATGGCGCAAGTTTGCGACGCCACAAAAAAAAAAAAAAAAAGGTGTTATACTGGTCGAAAAAATGGTTTAAAATATTTGATTAAAATATCAACATTTTAAACTGACACAAGCCGACTAACATCACAGATCATCGGTTCTCATCAAAAATGTCACTTCATTTCCCATTCCCATTTGAAGTGATGGCAGTGCAAATGAGAATTGAGGACAAAGTAATATTGAGGACATAGAAAATAAGAAATTCACAAGAAACCTTTTTTTGATTGTTTGTTTTTGTTTTTTTAACATTTTGAATGGAGAAAGAAAAAAACTGAAAAAAAAACCCTCAAATATTTAATATATAATATAATTGTAACTATAATATAAATCAAACTCAGCATATTTCTAAATTGACAACTTTTCTTGTTAGCAGCTCCCATGGACATGGTAAAAAATTCTGGTCAACAAAGTAACCTTTTTTTTTTTTTTGTATTTTAATAATTTGCATAGACAGAAGAATCATAGAACCAAATTAACAGTATATACAATTAGTAAAGTAGTGACATTATTTAAAATCTTTTCTTGTGTTCACATGTGAAGACAAGAAAACCAATACTAGCTAATATGATTTTGTTATTTAAAGTTTATTATTGTTGTTATTATTATTATTATTATTAGTCATAGTAGTAGTAGTATACAGTATAGTAATACATATTTGATGTAGTGGGTGGTCCAAATTTGCATTACAAAAATAACCTGCAAATATTTGAAAACCTTTATTTCTCATACATTTACGTTTATTTCCATTCCACAAGCTTCTCCTCAAGCAGTGTTGGAAGTTCTGCTTCTAATCCATTTAAAGCCCATTGCATGAGCGTTTGGGCTCCAGGTGGGGTTAACACAGGTGTCGGGGCTAAAGCTGCCACTGGCCTCAAGCCACCCGAACCTGAAAGAGCAGCTTTGTGTGAGTAACACAAGCCCCCTGTGTCCCCTCACACCACACCCAGCTTGACCAGGTTATGCTCACGGCTCCACGTCTGCTGTCATGTCCGCAGCTGTGGCTCTGGCTCGTGTCAGCTTCAGCATATGGTGCGTCAGCAGGGACAGACGTAAATATTAGCTGCTGTCTGCTCAGACTTGTGGCTCAACCAGAATGCATTGCTGGACAACACTGACATTAAATAAAAAGAAAGTAAAAGAGAGGCAGCCTTCATAACTCGGAAAACATAGCATGCTCTGAGGTTATTGATTTAGCATCGGTTCATTTGGAGTTTCTTGGCTGTCATAATGTTAGAATAAGTATTTAGTAGTTTTACAAGGAGAGCATTATTAATGTTGTGTGTGTGTGTGTGTGTGTGTGTGTATATATATATATATATATATATATATATATATATATATATATATATATATATATATATATATATATATATATATTAGTATTAATAATAATAATATACCATTAATTCCCATATCAGTCTCATTCATGATCGTGAATTAATCCAACCCTTCACCAGTAGTTGTTGTTTTTTGTTTTTTTAATATTTATTTTTACAGCCAATAACATATAATTGTTTTTATATTAAACCTATACATATTATACAATTCATATAATTTTGCCTTATATAAAATTTAGTTATACATGTAATTATTTAAGTATTATTATTATTATTATTATTATTATTATTATTATTATTGTTATTATGTAAATATTTATAATACATTTTAATGTTAACTTAAAATATATAATTTAAAAAGCATAAAATATATCAATTGTTAAAATGTATAATTAATAATAATATTAATAATAATAATAATAATAATGTTATACCATTAATTCCCATATTAGTGATTCATGAGCATCAATAAATCTTACCCTACAGCGATAGTTGATTATATTTTTATTACATCCAATAATGAATATGAGTGATTGTATATTATAGCCTTGATATTATACAATAGTGTGTGTGTGTGCGCGCATGTGCGTGTGTATATATTTGTATTAATTTTAGAATTTAGTTATACATTTGTTTAAATGTAGTATTATTATTATTATTATTATTATTATTATTATATAATTTAATATTTATAATACATTTTATTGTTAACGTAATAAAATATATTTAAAAAATATTAAATATATAAATTGTTTAAATGTATTGTTGTTAGTATTGTTATTATTATTATTATTATTATTATTATTATTATTATTATTATTATTGATATCAGGTTTTTGTGGTATGATGTTTTTAAACAAAAAAAGTATACATATTATATATACAAAATTATAAATGATTGTATAATATCATATCAATCAATATATCAGTGATCAGCTGTAATGTAAATAAATAAATGGCTATCGGTGGATAAAATTTGTGCCCACCCCTTCCAAGAATCATTGCTGCCATGAGTTCATTGTGTACTAGACTGTATGCATTATAGCTATGATGAATCATTAAGCAAAGAGCCAAATTGAAGGTTTCCAAATGCATTTCTTTACCCGGCAATCCAGAAATAGACTCTCAGACAGGTCTGCTAGCAACATAATTGGTTCTGGTGTCAAGGCCGAAGCCTGTTTCTATTTCCGCTCTATCCATTCAATTATATTTTTCATTGTTGTGCTCAAAAAAAGCACCCCCTTTTTTCATGGAACATATTCTTTTTTTTAACAGCATGACCAGAGCGGCAGACTGGCATTTACCACAGCAGGAAGTGCCTTTTTTACACTGCACCGAGGGCATGACCTTTCGTCCAGCAGCTTGGTTTATTCATCTCTTTAACCCTCTCCTTTGTGTGCGTCTAGGAGCCAAGACCGGCGAAAATGGTTTATGCAATAAATGTGCAAAGGCAAAAGCTTAATGCTGACACGCAGAGCCTCAGTCAGATCAGTGCACTTCTCTCAAGGCCGTCGTGTTTAATTGCAGCGCTGCATTCTGCTGAAAGATGCTATTATCTTGCTAATGGGCAGCAAGATTGAGCCGAGACTGTACTCAGGCATCTATTAGCAGTGTCTGTTTTTATCTCGCTAAAAGCCTTTCTGCCAGGCTAACATGAACCCGTGCTGAGTGTTATCACTCTGGTCGAGTGGAGGTCCGTTTTAAACATAACAGGCCAGAGGTTTGAAAGCTTGATGATTCAGAATAGACATTCCAGGGGTTTGCTGTTGTCAACATGGTCCTTTGGTCTGCAGTTATAAGAGGTCGAGGAACCATATGGGAAAGAGTTTGGCTGGGGTATATCATTGATGGCGACACTTTTGGTGGTGGTGGTCTCTCATTCCCTAGCGCCACCAGCAGTACAAAATGCTCATCTCGCAGCACTTTCACATTTAGTGTGGAGATAGTCTCAGCCTCAGACGTCACGCCCACGGAGCGTCGGCTAAATGTCTGATGTATATGGCACACAAAATTGGAAACACTTCAGGAGTTTCGAAGTTGTCGGATTGGTTGAATTATACAGGATTTATACACTATATTTCCTGCCGCGTTCTTTAACATGCCGCCTGGAAACAAAGATGCCGTTACGCCAAACTCCCTCACAAAAGAAAGCCATCGTGTTTACAGCTGTGATGACGAGTGCTTATCAGGATCAACTAAACGCTGGATTTTCAAAAGTATGTGAAATATTTAAATTTCGCGGCATAGAATCTTTAAAATACGTCCGAGAGTTTTACACACCGGTCTGTTATTGTGGCGACATTTCCACGCCCCAAAACGTGACACTGAACGAAACGAACTGATTGGTTGTTTGACATGTCGGTCAAACGGCCTCATGGGCGGGCCTTGGCCAATGAAAACTACCATGGATTCCAGACCTTCAGCCGTCAGTCTGAAGGTCTGGCTACGCGAGACTAGTGTGGAGATAGAAACCACTTCCTTCTGGAGGCTTGCAACATCACACCTAATTAGTGCATGGTGTTACGCCTGACTAGATTTTTTGTCTCTGAGGCTTTTGTTTGTAAATTGCACTTGTCCTCCTACATATTTTGGCTAAAAATTGGGCTTGACAATCTTCAGATTGAACTGAACATATATCAAAGGTGCTGTCTTTTTTTTCCACATTTTTTTCACTTTTTTTTTACCATAATAAAGTATAAAAATACCATATGTTTGCAGATATTTAAGAAACATGCAAGTTCACATACTTGTTTCTTCGAAAAACAATGCTACTGTCAGTTATTCGACTTTGAAATGTGAGTTCCGTGTCAGAATGTCTGCTTTGTTTTGTTTTTTTGTGGTTTCGTTTCTGCCCACTGCGAGTTTACCCAATAGTATTTTGACACCCTGGGTGGCCAGTTAGCAGAAAACACCCTGTATTGCAAGTATGGAAGCCAACAAATGTAAGTCAACGTTTGCAAATTCTACCCAACCTAAAAGGCCTTGGCATCCATCGACAGTGCTATGATCAGATGCATATTAAAACACGGATAAATAATCTCATCAAGGCTTGACGGATTCCAATGTCATTTGCGCTTGTTACTGTTGCGTGTCCTCAATCTGGCAACCCGTGTGAGCATCAAGTCTGAGGAGCAAAGGGCGAGAGAAACAACTCGATATTTTGAATTTGGACTGCAGTACCGATTTCATCCACTAGCTGTCAATATTACATAAATGGACTTCTGTTAATCTACTATTAAAATAATCAACCATCTTCTAGAAATACAGGAAGTTATTCTATCAGTGTTGGGAAGGTTGCTTTGGAAATGTAATAGGTTACCAATTACAAGTTACCCTATTTAAAATGTAATAAGCAGTGTAGCTATTTAATTTACTTTTATTAAATGTACCTGATTACATTTGATTACTTTTTGATTACTTTTCTAAATTTCTAAAAAATGTTTTTAAATGTTTTAAATTTAAACCACGCAGGGTTAACCGTACAGTAGTACTCAACACTGATTATTCTCAAGACTTTCAAAAGCCTTGAATTAAGATTCTGATAATTTAATTTTAAAGCACAGCACTGAAACGCACTTTTAAAGCACTGGAGCGCATTTTTATCACTCGCCATGTTGGCAACTCTCAGTCAGGTTTTATCCTAAAGCTTTCAGCGACAGTGTGGATTCAAAAGCATCAGAATTGTGTCCTTTAAATGGCAGGAGGCATCGTGCACATCAAAAACAGGCAAAGCAACAAAATAATATTATTCAACTCATCCTAGCTTTTTACAGAAAACATTCAGATGTAACCCCCTTTGTAATCGTTAACATTTTCATAAGCAATTGTAATTTAATTACACATTTTTTCTCTGTAACTGTAAGAGTTACAATTATTTTGTAATTAAATTACGTGACTCCATTACATGTAACTAGTTACTCCCCAACACTGGATTTTATATCTTTATATAATATAGATATTCAGTATTCATGCATTTGCTTCAAATGGTCTTGATAATATGTTTAACAAATGCCGTAATTAAATAAATTGATTCATTGAAGTTGCCAGTTTGAACTGATTCATGGTAATAAACAAATATACCAAACATACATAAATTTTTGCTACTAGTTTAAATTGGACTCTTAACATCATTCATAATGTTCTTATACTTGCAATTCATGAAACAAGGAAGGAACATTGAAGGACCTAGCCTTTAGGAAACTTGATGGCTAAATCTAAAACATCAAAATCATTGCTATTCACCATCTGCCATAATTTTATACTGGGACTAAAATCATGGTGAATACATGGTGAGTAATCCATATGGTGGCCAAACCTAACTGTATCTTGAAACTGCTTTGGTGGATCAAAATTACAATGAGCTTGTGAACACGCCCTAAGGATTTTGTAGCCCCCTGTTGGCCAAAAAATTTAAATATTGGTAGAATATTTACTTATTCTATAGTTCTATTCTTATTTTGGTGTTTAAATGTTTTTACCATTATTAGCTTAACCCTGTAATTGTTCTTTTGCTCTTGATCACCCAGCCTTGTTTTTTTTTTCCCCCCTCATTATTGTGTTAATTACTGTATCACCTATATAGTAACACTTTCTCTTTTTTTCCCCTCTTTTACAGTGATCTTGTTTTGTATGGCCGCCCTCATATTCCCAATAGGATTCTACATCAATGAAGTAGGGGGACAACCGTACAAATTACCCAACAACACAGTGGTGGGCTCCTCTTATGTACTGTTCGTGCTCTCCATCTTCTTCACAATAGTGGGGCTCCTGTTTGCGGGAAAAGTCTGCCTTCCTGGCTGAGGGGACGTTCCCAGCGGGGACAGCTGGGGTGTTCAAAGTGAAACGAAAAGAAGCGGCACTCCTCGAGAAGGGCCCACGACAGGGGGTGGTGGTATATGCTAATAACTCTTTAAAACTGCGAAACTAAACAGACGATTACTGCACACACTACATACGAGTGCTCCCCTCCGCCCAACCTGTGCTTCGTTAAACCCGTGCTATCTTTAAGTTGCACCTTTGAGTTTCAACCCAAAGGATCGGGGGCGTTGAAGGAAGGACAGAGCGCATCCACAGCGGCTGCTTCCAGTGCTACTTTACTTTGGAGTATAGTTCCGTTGTCTTCTGTTCAGTTACGTTTTGCAGCGGTTCACACAATTGCGCCCCCTACCTTCGTGGAGAGGAAAGACAAGAAACCAGTGGAGAATGCGGGCAGTTATATAATGGACCAGGCGCTCGGTCCAACAAGAGGGGCTCCCCACGTTCTCTCTAGCGCCCAGAGAGCTGGCCGAGACATTGCACTGTTGCAAAAGAGGAAAAAGGCAAAAGGGAACAGTATTAAGAACATTTTTGCTCACACACTACATGAGGTGAACGCTCCAGGACTGCCGGTCAGGACCCTGCAAGGCTGTGCCTCGCTGTTACATGCTCAGATATTGACGGACGCGTCTCTGAATCTGACATCATACCAAAATAAACTCCCGCCTGAGCTCAACTTGAGTTGAGTTTGGTTCAGTCACAGGCAGATGTTTTTTTTTTTTTTTTTTGACTTTACACCTGCTCATCTCTTCTTGCTTTGATCTCTGGGTTTGCAGAGCCCTTTACTTGTTTGGTTTGATTTGCTAATGTGCCATAAACTTGTTTTTGTTGTATGAATGCTACGGGCATGAGTTGGGTTTTAGGGAGCACTGTACGGTATAGCCATTTCAGTAGATGAAGCACTACAGATGTACAAAAATGAACTCCTTACCTCAGTGTTTTGCAATTCAGAATGATTTTCCCTCACCATAGCAAAATATGTGCCCTGTAACTTATGTTCTGCCTTGATCATGGACCTTTCATTCAAATGGTGCGATCATGGCAAATTATTTATCTGACACTGAATAAAAGGAGCTCGAGAATGCGTGCGTGTTATATCAGCTCTGTTTTTAAAGGGTTCCCTGTTTTTTTTTTTTTTTTTTTTGTAAAGAAAATGTACTTTGTGAGAGTGGAACAAAACCAGAAGTATTTGTTTATTATGGATGCGTGTAATATGAAGGTTACATTTTGCCCACAAGCTGTTGTTTTTTTTGTTTGTTTTTTTCATGAATCTTCTCTAAGTGTGTGTTCTGTTTTATTTGAATGTGCTTTTTTTTGTTCACTCAGTTTAAGAAAGGTCATGCTCACAGTCGCCTTTACATTCTTTACTAAATTAATTTCATTAATGCTTTGAAAGACTGCACTTTTCCTTGGAAGCGTTCATGTCCATTATAGGGATGGCGAACAGTTAAAATATTTATTCAAATTTTAGATGATTCTCGTAAATATATGGGATAACAACATACACTCTTGGATCGAAGAATTGATAAAAATGTTTATACGAAATTCCCTCCTGCATTCATGCAAGATGTGTACAACTGCTTTTGGCAAAAGATGTCTCTTCGTATCGCACTGGGACCTAAATTAATGTGAACTGTGAGAACGACGGCGGCCCGAGGTGGATGACATCCGTGCTAAAGACTGCTTCTGCTTTGGATATTTTTGGAAACCCATCATAAAATGGAAAAAAAGTGCATATAGGGTAATGAAAAGCTATTATTTATGATTTCAAAAGGGAAGGAAACAAATGTATGAGGAACAGTATTATATATCAAAGGATGTTAGCAGTCCTCGTGCACAGTTACTGTTAACAGATCCGTATTACTGGCAAGACAGCTGTTTTCTCTGCTACTCTTTGTTTCAGTATCTCACTGTATACAATAAAAGGCATTAAAGGCGGCGAACTGCTGGAGTTCAACTGAGCTTTACTTCATTAGGAGTACGGTTGCAAAGATTGCTCTACTTTCTATCCCAATGGTGAAAATTCACCAAACTTTGCATGCATGAAGAGTCTGTGGCTAATTGTGTTTTGAGGAATTTTTGGAAGCATGGGATGTATGGTTGCCTAGCAACTACTAGTTAAATTTGCAATATTCAAAACATCAGGCCTGCTCCCCTGTTTGAGCTAGAGATGAATTCTTTCACCAGACTGCCTTTGCTCATGGAGCCTTTCTTCAGTATTTGACATTTAAGTAAAACTAAAAATCCTGAGATTGCTGGTGTCATTTTTGGAGCCTTTACCAGTTTAATTCAGTGAAATGTAATGTTAAAGGGTTCTGCAGCTTTTTCACATTCACATTTCCTCACCTTAGGTTGGCTGACAGGTCCTGGAGGCGGGTTTTGGAAAGAGGCCGTGTGCTTGAAGAAGTAGAGTGATCTAATTAACTCGAGCAGAAGTTGCTGAAACCACTTACAGTGCCTTTAAATATGGGGCATCCCTCATACCACCACTTCCTTTTAAACAATGTTTTGCGATGAGTTTAAGTTTGGAATAATTTCGTTTTTTCAATGTTTTTGAAGTCTCTTAATGTTCTTTGAGATCACTACTTCAAATAAAATACATGTTAATAATAATAGTAATAATTTATTCCAGCTAGTTGCCAAACCAATATTTCTTGTTTTCATTTAGTTTAGTTTTCATTTATTTTTAGTTTCACTCATTTATTTAATGTTCTATCAGAGCTGGGTAGTAACTGATTACATGTAATCTGGGATTACATCTAATCTGATTCCAAAAATTAAGTACTTGTAATTAGAGTAAATTACATTTTAAACACTCAGAATTAATAGTAATAAATTATTCAACTGGATTTTCCCTAATTCCTCTTTTTCATATATTAAATTTTACTTTCTAAAATGGCCTACTACTAATACCCATTCAGAAGGTCTTCCAGTTCTGTGGTCATTCACACAGAGATCAGTCACTAGTCAGGTGGGTATTAATTACACAGAAAACTGAGAGGCCTCACAGCATTTGACCACTGGATTCACAAAAATCATTTCAGTTGTAAGAAGTGTTTTCTTGGCATTTCAACATTACATCAACTACTGATAAATGTTCATTTTTATTTGAATTCTCATTCAGAGGGTTATTTAATCGTGTCTTTGAAAGGCTTTTTGTCTTTCAAACATATTAAAATGCACAAATTCACATTATTTCTCATTTACATGTAGGGATTCCCAAATTGTTTTGTCATCTGAACCTCTTTTACCTAATATATTTACTTGAAGTACTTCTCTGAGATTTTAAAATAAATGTTTTAATAATAAAGTATAACTTTTGTATGTTCATGGTTCTCTGATGTTGGTTAATAGTCACACGAAATGCACGTAAACATAAAATATTTACTTTTTTTAGTAAGTTTTATTTTGATTGTTATTTCAAAATTATTTTTATGATTTGATTATTGGCTTTTCATTAAACACACAATCCCCCTGCAATTCCTCTATGAACCCCAATTTAGGAAATCTTAATTATCTAATGTAATATTTAATGCACTTAGTGTTGTCAATAACAACGTATAGAATATACGTTTTTTCATTACATTTTTATATTGATAGGGTACAAGATTATCCTATTTAATGTGATAAGTTAGATCAAAAGAAATCAAAAGTAGTCTGATTATATTACCTAAAATGTGTAATGTAATGGATTACGTAACTAACTACAATTTTTGTGATGTAATTTGTAATCAGTAACAGATTACAGTTTGTAAGTAATCTACCCAGCTCTGTGTTGTATAATAATTAAACTGAAAATAAAATATAGATAGATAGATAGATAGATAGATAGATAAAAATTGTTTTTGTAAAAAAAGATTAGAAAAAAAATCGTTTATATGTAAAATTATTTATATATATATATATATATATATATATATATATATATATATATTTATATAAATCTTCTTCCTTGCAATGTTCAAGATTTTTCATCAAATGCATAGCACACCTGTTCTCAGTGAAGTTCAATGCTCAGCGTTTATTCAAACCCTTAAGTCTGAGCAATGATTACACTGATACTTAGCAAGTAGCGCTGATTATGAAAATGTTTTTACATAATGTCAACATGAGCTCGTGTTGAATGGCTGAGTCGGTCGCTATGGAGACGCCTAACACAGCGCAGCTGTCAGTCACTGTCGAGTTTGAACCCAACAAGGACATTTACTGATTTCTGCGAGAGATGATAGATGCACTGTACAAACCAGCGCTCGCAGTCTGTGAAGGTAAACATTCATAACCTTGCTACACTTCACCATAGTAACCGTTGTTTCCTGCAAAACAGCACAGTTTACTGCATAGTTAGGTCGTTTCTACTCCGTTCAGAATCGTTTCATTAAAATACACGAGCTGAAGACTACACAATAATTTACTATAATGGTAACAACAATAATAATATATAGTGCTTAAAGCCAGTACTAAAAGCGCTTTAGCAAACATAGCCTATACATAGCAGCAAACAATATAAAGGTAAGATTGTCTTGGCTAAATGTTTTTGAAAGAAGTCTCTTATGCTCATCCAGGCTGCATTTGTTTGTTCAGAAATACAGTAAAAATAGCAATATTGTTAAACATTACTACAATTTAAAATAACTGTTTTCTATCTGAATATGTTTTAAAATGTAGCTAATTGGTGAATTTTCAGCAGTGTCACATGATCCTTCAGAAATCAGACTAAAATGCTGATTTGCTGCATAAGAAACATTTATTATTATTATCAATGTTGAAAACGGTGCTGTTTAATTTTTTTTTTTTTTTTTTTTTTTTGTGTGTGTGTGTGTGTGTGTGAAAACTGATTATTTGCTAACTAGAACGTTCAAAACAATTGATTTGATGTAGAAATCATTTGCAACATTACAAATGTCTTTATTGTCACTTTTAATCAATTTAATTCCAGCTTGGTTTATTAATTTAATATTATATTCCTATAAAAATTAAAAAAAAAACACTTGAATGGTTATGTAGGCTACATGCAGACACAGTGTAACAAACAAAATAAGAAAAGCACTCTCATTAGGGGAAGATTCATGAAGTACTGAGATACATTCATATGATAATTTCAGGCAAATGAAAACTTTTTCACTCTTGTGGAAATCACAACTGGGTTAACATGACTTACAGTAACAAATGTAATTTTTATGGGTCAGGTCAGGCATAAAACTTCAGGTAATAACAGTACATTTCATGTCTAGTAGAAGAGTGATTGCAGTATGAAGAAATCAATCCTCCGAGATTTAATCATTGTTCATCACAATACACTGTTAGGCACTCAGAGAACCTGCAGCACCTGGAAGATCTCCATATAGAGCAGAAGACAGGACCTGTCGAGTGGTAAATTTATACAACAGTTTCAGTCTTATGTTTCTGAATTCATCTGTGCTAGATTATAAAGAGCCCTTTCTTTTCCGTTCATTTCTAATTTTAATGGTCTGTAGGCTGGAGAACAGTCCCTATGAGTCTGGCTTTGTGAGTGATCAGCCCTCCGTGGAAATCCCACCAGTCTTCAGAGAAAATGTAATGTACTTCATTACCACCTGTTCACCTAAATTTATTCATGCAGTTATATAATAATAATATTATTACATTTTTAAGGAATAGTTCATTCCTAAATGAAAACTTGCTAAAATGTACTCACCTTCAGGGCATTCAATATGTTGTTGAGTTAGTTTTTTCAGTAGAACAGATTGGGAGAAATTTAGCATTACATCACTTGCTCACCAATGGATACTCTGCAGTGAATGGGTGCCATCAGAATGACAGCTGATAAAAACATCACAATAATCCACAAGTAATCAACACCACTCCAGTCCATCCGTTAATGTTTTGTGAAGTGAAAAGCTGCATGTTTGTGAAACAAATCCATGATTTGGACTCTCGTTCTGACGGCACCCATTCACTGCAGAGGATCCACTGGTGAGCAAGTGCTAAATTTCTCCAAATCTCTTCTGATGAAGAAACTCATCTACATCTTGGATGACTGTTCCATTGTTGTATAAAATCAGCTGTTTTTGTTGTGATCACACTGCTGAGTTATTGACCTGTGAATCATCATTAATTTTGAGCACATGCAGAAGCGGATGGATAACACTGATGTGTATGAGAGCTCAGAGCACTGGCTGGAGTCGAGCGGTCTGGAGAGCTGTGGACTGTCTCTCTCTCACCTCCTGTCACTCTGCACCACTGCTCCTGTGTAAGTTTACAGAATAACAGATTCATTACACCCTGTGCTGTTTAACTTAATCCCTGTCTACACTCGATGTGGCTCAGTCTAGAATGCTCCCATTATAACTAACAAAGCTGTCAAAACGTGTAAATGAACTGATTACAGATTTGTTTGGCACCGATTTTGTCTTTAACAATAAACTCCCCTCACAATATCTGTTCAGAATGTTGTTTCAAAGCATGTGAATTAGTTTGGGTCTTAGAAACCAGGTGGTGGATTTATAATCACCTGCTGTTCTCAAAAAAAGAAAAAAAAAATGCAAGCTCAAAATTTTATTTTGATGAAATTATAAACCATGCTTTTAGATTTAATACACACAACTAATACAGATAGTAAACCTACCATTATTTAATAGAAAATTGTGTTTAAGGTAGTATTGTGTGGCTTCTTTTACAGTAAGAAAAACACAACCTTATGAAAAATAAGTGTGTTTAATTGTATTGAATGTGCACTTGCAGTGTACTTCAAATCTTAAAAGTATTTTTTTTTAACTGTCGTTGGGCATAATATATATATTATTATAATATTAATGAAATTAATCTTACTTAAAGAGAGCACACTTTAACACATTTCTTAAGAAAACACTTTGTAATTTCAAAAAAGTTAAACGTTTTATTTAAAATGTACATTTTGAAACATTGTTTTAATCATCTTTTGTCATGCTTTAAAAAAATACACTTATTTTAATGTTGACTAACACTATAATTAAAGCATATGTGAGGTAATTTTAACTGTAGTGTGTTATTTGATATTACATTTAATTTTACTATATTTTAAATGTAATAAATATTCATTACAAATGTGCAATTACAAAACTATTGAAATATATTGCATACAAATTCAATAGAAATTCCAATAAAGTATTTTTTTTGCCACAAATTCTTGTCAATACATTTGGCAGTACTCTTTAACCATATTTCAAAGACAGTAGAATAATTGTGACATTACATGTAAAAATGTAAATGTGTCAAAAAAATATTAAAAACATCAAAACACCAAAAAGCACCAAAACGCGCAACTGTCATGTTTATATGCATTGTGACTGTAAGCTGTCAATTAGTTAAAATATTTAGTCACGGTTCAAAAAATAAATAAAACTATTGCTGGAACCAATGACTAATGCTTTTAATTCAGTGCATTAGTGCTTTGAATGCTAATGTTTTCGTGTAATTATTGAGTTCAAATATTTATAGTATAATGGAATCTAAGTTAGTGAAAACAACAGTACTAATAATTTGTGGGAGAAATGTTTTTAATTGTCATAAAAAGGTCAACGATGTAAAAATAACTTATAGGTCCTAAAAATAGGTTGTTTTCTTTATGCAAAACATTGCCTTTTTCTTTTGCTTTTGGTGAAATATGACTCTGACATGTTCTTTGTGAATTTTGTTCCAACTAGTACCAGACTGTAAATTGTGTTCTCTCTCTGTGTGTGCGTGTGTGTGTGTGTGTGTGTGTGTGTGTGTGTGTGTGCACGTGCGCGTGCGTGTGTGTGTGTGTGCGCGTGTGCACGTGTGTGTGCGCGTGTGTGTGTGCGTGTGTGCGTGTGTGTGTGTGTGTGTGTGTGTGTGCACGTGCGCGTGCGTGTGCGTGTGTGTGTGCGCGCGTGTGTGTGTGTGTGTCAGATCTGAGAGGGGAGATGGGATGAGCAAACAGATGCACATCAGCAGCGAGTCACTGGCTGACTTTGAGGAACAGCTTTACATGTAAGCATCATCTCCTCCACTGCACAGTCACCATGATGATGCTTTATCGTTCTGAGTGCTGCTGAATGCACATGTACATGTTTTGTTTTGATTTTAATATAATAACAAACAATGAATTTTTAATTGAGGTGTTTTTTGCAGTGCCATTGAGATGTACCATGATCAAATTAGGTGGCTCAGTCAAGGAAACAGGAAGGTAAATTGAATCTCTGAGATCTTCACTCCATGAATCTGGTTTAAGCAGATGTTTAAGCAGAACTTTGCCGTCCTGTGTTGGTTTGGTTTGATCTGTCAGGTGTTTGGGGTGGTGAACGGGTCCCACGTTGGAGTGCTTATTGACACGTCTGATTTGAACTGCTCTACAGAGAGACTAGCAGATCTACAGCGAGAGCTCTTAGTAGGATCCCAAATGAGTCATTGCTTCAACTGCGTGCTTTGTTTTACTAATTTAATCAATTACACTGCTCATTTTGTGATTTCTTTTTACTTGCACCATCAAAGACTCTCATTGGCGAGCAACTGCGCTTCAAAAAACAGCTGCATCTTCTGTCCTTCGGCTCAGAAGTCAGCAGCCTTTGGGACAAACCGCAAGATACCTGTCCACTAAGGTGAGTGGTCTCCACTATTCAATCAAACAAGCTGTTTTTGTAAATGGCTAATTGATTATGTTCACTGTTATTTTCATAATTCATATGGACAGTGATCATATAACCCCTTTGGGTTGCAGAAACGGCTCTGCCGGGCCATTATTTTCATTAGGATGCTTAGCGTCTGTTTAGAGAGACTGCTTGTTTTATTTTCGGTTTGTCTTGAGGGATGAGTGGGCACATGTGAGAACAGTTTGTACTTGTATTAGATGCCAAGAAATCACTAGAGAGAAGAGGAGAGGATGAAAGGACACGAGTGAAACGGGGAGATGAGATAATGAGAGAAGAGGATTAAAGGCCATGATTCTAACACACACTTAAAACAATGTTTTTGGCCTCCCATCATTCAAAATGAATTATTCATCAAGAAATTTGTATTTGAAACATGCTGATGAAATGAGTCGCTCATAGGCAGCTGTCCTAACTGAAACAGAGCCTCATATGTGACTCATTTGGAAGAGTCTATATGGGCAGCAGCTCACACAAAGAGGGACTGACCTTACAATTGATTTCAATAGAGTTGACATTAGCATGTTGCTAAGCTAAAAGTGAAACTATGGTAGGCTATCTGTACGTAGATACACTCAGAAAGGTACAAAAGCTGTCAATGGGGTGGTATCTAAAGGATCTACATTGGTCCTAAAAGGTACCAGAAGGGGCTTTCGCACCAGAGGAACCTTTTCATAGTTCCTAGAACTACTGGCAAAAGTTGCCGCTTTTTGGCGTGTTTATACCGCAGGAACTAGCAACGTATTCCCGTTTGGGGGAAATAAATGAGCTCCTACTTCAGAGTAGAGTCTAACACAGTTCTATAGGAACTACCAGTGATGTAAGTGTACGCTGATTGGCCAAACGCATACGAAACACCGGCTACCCAGCATTTTTAAAAAACCATGTAAAAATATGAACTCCACAAACATGGAAAACAGCTATTTACCTGTTGTCTGCAGTGTTGTGTTCTTTTCTCAGCTTTGATGATATGTAACAATGCAAGTTGTCATAGGAGATTTAGTCAGATTTTCGTTCTCTTTTAAATTGTGCGTTTACATTCCATCTCATCACCAAACCCACTACACACAACAAAAACAACTCCGATCACAGTGTCCTCCATTCACTAGTTGTTGATGTTTGTAAATGCCACAAATAAAGACGTCACTATTGGACACTTCAGAGTCCCTGCTGCCGGTATGAATGCAACCAGGAAAACGGCACGAAGGGGAAATTGGTTCTCTAGTTACTAGAACTAAGCTTCTAGAACTACGTGGTGCGAAAGCCCCTATTGTGTACCTTTTGAAAAGGTACCATCCCAGTGACAACTTTTTTTCTCATTCATCTAGTCTAGACAATGTGGCAATGTGACCACCATCGTGCAACCTATGAGTTGTTAGAATCACAGATATCTATGTACTGTCTATATCTATAGTATAGTACACTCTTAAAAGTAAAGGTGCTTAAAAGATTCTTCACAGCGATGCCATAGAAGAACCATTTTTGGTTCTACAATGAACCATTCAGTCAAAGGTTCTTTAAAGAACCATCTCTTTCTTACATTTTTGTAATCTGAAGAACCTTCTTTCACCACAAATAACCTTTTGTGAAACAGAAAGGTTCTTCAGATGTTAAAGGTTCTTTATGGAACCATTTAGACAAAAAAGGTTCTTTTATGGCATCGTGAAGCACCTTTATATTTAAGAGTGTAGGGTTCCTTGATGAGCTTTAACAAATTCTTTTTAATTTATCATATATAGAATTTTCTATCTTTAATGATAAACTAAATCCTGTGAAAATCAGCTGCTAAAGACTAATGCAGATGTGAATATCTATGGTTGCAAATACAAAGTCAACTTGCTGTCAATGGAGTTTTACCGTATGGCAGATGGCTTATGTACATTGGCCCATAGGAACAAATATCTGTGTACAGATATCAGTGGGTCCAATACTAATCATAAAACTATATATTTAAAATACATATAATCATAAACACCCAAATATTATGTAAAATAGTCAAATACACTGAAGTATTTCAATCTACTGTTCAAAAGTTTGTTTTTCTGTTCTGTTTGTTTGGTCAAACATACAGTAAAATGGTAATACTTTCAAATATATTACAATTTAAGATGACTGTTTTCTATTTCAGTATATGTTAAAATGTAATTTTTTCCTGTGATGTCAAAGCTTCAGTGTCACATGATCATTGAAACATTTTTTACTATTTTCAGTGTTGAAAACAATTGTGCTGCTTCATATTTTTGTAGAAACTTGTTCTGTATACAATTTTAATAATTATTAATTAATCAATTGATATCATGAGCATTATTTCTCACTTCATTTTCCATAATGTTTTTTTTTTTGTACCAAAAAAAATTGTGAATTGTGGCCTTATGTGGCCAAAATAAAGAATCTTTGACAGCAGCACAATACCTAGCTTTTGAAACTGTCTTCATGTCTGGAGCTCGTTTATAATGATGCTTATGAAAGCAGCTCACTGGTTTTTGGAATATAGCTAATGTTATGCTACATGTAATGAAACATGAATGAGTTTGCTGAAAATCAGGAATCAGGATACTCTTTGTGAGTGAAAGCATGCTGTCTCAGGCTCAGGGAGTGCTGTGCGTGGGTCACGCAGCTCCGGGCGGCTGGAGGCTGTGATCTCCTGCAGGTGCTACAGAGGGCACTGACCCACTCAGAGCTGGACACACTACTCATCATCCTCGGCTCTCGGTGAGAGTTTGTCTTGCTGTGATGAATCACAGTTTCTTAACTTAACTCGAGCCAGCAGACATTTCATTTCCTTCACTCTTGTGGGTGCCTTTAGACATATTTGCAGTCCATTTTCCTTAAATAGTTTGAGTGCTATAATTGGTCATGTCTGAGGAGATGGTTTAAAAATGGCAGCCTAGGCCTATTTCCTCTCCCAGCATAATAGAGCGCAACAGCAAGTAAAATCCTTCTCATTTTCTCCATAGAGAAATAGATTTTTTACGTGATAGCATGTAAAGCTTTCAATACAAATTCACCATGAACTGTGAGGTTGTTAAGTGGTTGCTATATTTGTCTGTAAAAGACAAAAGTCAGTGCAATTTGGGGATATAAATAGCCCAACAGCACACTCCCATGAAGCATTGCAAATCATGTAATCTAGTCTCTTTACACTCTCTTTCAGCTGTTTTTTGCTTCAAAACAAATGTTGTAATGCAGTGGCTTAATTTGGGTCTTGACTCAGAACTCTGTATCATAGTAAGTTCATGGAGAAAATGAATAGGAAAAATACTTTGAACCAAGGAAAATGTGTGGTTAACTGTTTGCACTCTGTTTGTGTTACTGATGGAAAATTATAATTGGAACCTTATATACTGATTATTTGATAACTCTTTTTTTATTTTCAGCCCTGATCAGACAGTAGACATTATATGTGATTTTTTAAATCAAAACCGAACACCTTCTGTTCATGCAGTCGCCTACAACTGCAGCAGTCCGGACGCTATTGTGAGTAACATAGACTGGTGTTTATGAAATATGTAGTGAGATGTTTTTCATTATTGTCACTGATTGATGTGTCCTGTCATAGGAAACTGTGAAGCAAATGCCAGCAGTTTCCGGAGGGAGATATCACCTGTTTTCTGCTGCAATGGTAATCTGTAAAAAAAAAAATCTTGAAATGAAACTGAAGTTGCATACAGTGTTGCCAAAAGGATTTGGACACTTAAGCCTAACCACTTAAAATATATGAATTTGACATTTGAAAGTGACATTTATTTTGTCAAACACACTTTTCAAGCAAAGCATTATTTAAAAAAAAAAAAAAAAATGGAATCAAAAGTGGATCATGTTCATACTTAAAGAGATAGTTCACCCCAAAATAAAAATTTTCTTTCAAAACGATCTTTCGTTCATCTTTGAAAAACAAATGAAGATATTTTTAATAAAACGTGAGAGATTTTAGTGTCCCTTCATTGAAAGTTCAAGCTTCAGAAAGTTTATAAAAATGTCTTAAAAGTAATGCATAAGAATCAAGTCTTCTGAAGAGACACAACGAGCTCAATCGAACTTGACGTGTGAAACCAGTGAGGTTTGTCCAACCAGGACAAGCAAATATGGCTAAACTGCCTTTTACCATGTATGATGTGCTCTATGTATGTGTGTTAATAATAAAAGCCTTAAATCTGTTTATCATATAAAACCACCGTCTGTCTTCTGAAGACTTGCAATAAACCGCTCAATTAATTTGGATTAGTTTCATAGTGTCTTTATGAAGTTACTGAAGCTTGAATGCTTGAAATTGCCTACATTAAATCAGATCAAAGTAAAAATAAATAAATAAATAAATACTTGTCTTACAAGTAATCAGTTTATTTTTCTCAACTGAAAAAAAATGGAGTTTGACCAAATCAAATTTCAATAGTCAACTAAAAATGTACATTCAACCAAATATAATTTTTACATAATTGCACCACAAATTATCACTAAATCTATTTGGATTAGTTTACATTTTTATATATTTTTAAATCAAATATCCAGATAAATACAAATCTGAATTGTACATATTAAGCACGCTGAAAAAAGTGACCCAATATGTAGCCTCAAAATGATTATGTAGTTTTCTGACAGGATTAATTAAATATCGTACACTTTGTTGTCTTACAACTGAATTATAGAACTGTACTAAGTAGCTAACAAGTTACCTAGAATGGTACATAAATAAATAGTATAAACATAGTATGCTAAATGCTAAGTGTTAAACGCTCTTCGAGCAAAACTGTAATCAAATGCTCCACTCGTCTTCACAATGCAATCCAGTGTAATTTAAATGGCTCTATTAATTGCAACATAATACACTATTAAACACTATCAAGTCGCTTTTCTCATCTTTGTCAAAAACACATAAAATAACAATTAATTTCATATTTTTTTTACTCTCCTCATTAAGTCCCAAGCAAAGCATGCTGGGAACAATTCTCAAACCGAACTTCGATGACTTCAGTGGTCATATGGTTTTCACAAAATAGTTTAAATTTCAATAATGAAACTTAGTTTTGCTTCCAATTAATTAAATATTTTACTTCAGCTCAGTGACAAGAGAAAAGTAAATTTATGGAGTTGGATCAAGTATAACATGTTCTTTAGAGTAACGACAAGTCATATGACTTCATACATCCACTAAAGGCCAATTCACACTGCACATGTTTGTTGGCATTTATCTATGTGGTGTAAATTGGCCATAAAAAGCACCAAAACATTGTTGATTAAAAGTGACTGAGCAAAAATGTTGAAGACAAGTGAAGTTAGTGAAGCTCCTGCAGTTTTTGATTGCAGATGATAATTGCTTCAAAATTTTGTTCTAATGACCCTTCAGAGATTTTGTGTGCCGTCAGTGTTCAAATACTTTTTGAGACCACTTTTTCACGTTTTTTCTACAGGGTGTAGTAGACAGCAGTACAGACATAGATCTGCTGTGGGTGGAGATTAAAGCAGCTCGCAATGTTCTTACCCAAATTCAGAACATGCGTCAGGGTCGACTGGGAGACACAGCTGTCACTGTTGTGTCAGAGGTGATCCTACAAACAGTTACACTAAAATACTTCTGTAGACAATCACAGAAAAGTACTGTGTTAGTATCGAGGACTAACAGTAGAATACAGTGGTGATACATACCATGAATGACCCTTATTAGTGCATTGAACTTGTAAAAACTTTGTAATAGTGTTAAATTAAACCTTTTAACTAAAAGTACATTTTAAATGAGTATGTTTTAATAATCATGCTTTGTGTTTTAAAGAAGCACACATATTTTGATGTGTTAACTGACATACTAAAATACATGTATAGCACTTGATTATAATTACGGTAGTGTGTTAGTTATTTGGTAGTATATTTAAAGTAATTATTACAAAAGTGTATTACGTACATATATTAAATACATGATGTACAAGTTTGAAATTACTTTAAAGTATATTTTAGTTACCATAAATACAGTACATAAGTCAGCACACTTTAACCATATTTCAAGACAATAGATTTATGCAATTACATATAAAGATGTAATTAAGTCCTACTGGGGTGGGTCAAAAAGCACTCTTAAGTTCACCTAATTGCATTTAATTGAAATTTAAACTAAAATGCATTTTCATGTAATTGCAATTAAGTGTCAGAAGATATTGCATTCAGTTCACACTTAAGTATATTCTTTTAAATTATATTATTTCTCTTTAAGTCATTTTCCAAGTCTATTATTACTCTTTTTAATAGTATGCTAAAATGTACTTCCTTTTTCAAGGGTGAATATTAATGCTGCATTCATGTACTATACTAACAGTATACTAACATACAAGGTATTGCTAAGGTGCATGTCTAAAACATAAACATGGTCGAGCCATGGCACTTTTTCCTTGTGAAATTTAGTGTTTTCTACTGGTTTATGCTGTGATACATGCTATACAGTGAGCTGGAAATTTTCACCTTTTCACTTTCAGTTCTCATTTGTACCTTCACAGATCTCCACAGGTTTGGACAGTCTGACTCTTTCTGACTTCAGTCCTATAAGTTCTGCTTTCAGTGCTCCATTGTGCATCCAACCCACAGGCCCGATACCAACCACCTCCAGTGAATGGCTGAAAACCCACGGCCTGAAGGGTATCTGCCATGTGGTGCCTTTTCAAACTCTGATAGAATAATGTCTGTTGGGTTCACTTTTCAATTTCAACAACCTAATTCACCTCTGTAATGTTACAAATGCATGACACATATGGCATATTTCTGAATGAAACAGAATACTCAACAAAGGGAAAAGTAAATGTAGCAAGAGTTTTTTATCCTTGGGAATTTAAGAAAATAAATATGATCAGTTGCTATTTAATATTGACTTTAAATATCAAATTAATTTTAAGATGGCCTAAATTTTCTAGAATATTACCAAAAAACACAATCTGTAAATCTTACAAACATATTGGCATGTGTCAGTTTATTTGCCAGTGTATATGCTGGGCAAATCTCCTTGATCAGAGTGGTTAGTCTTGGCTAACAGTTGTGTTCATGCAGCTCAGAAGCTGGATCTGTATCAGCTGCTGGCTCGTAATGCCTATTCTCCACAAGAGACGTTTGTGCCAATCTTGGGAAAGACTGTTTCCTCTACAGTTCATGAGGTGATGAACATGTCCTGCTGCATTTACGAATCCAGTTTGAGGCCCATCTGTTCACCTGTACAGCAGACTTACTGAACTAACTCACTGTGCTTGTCTGCAGCGGGTCATGGTACGGTTTGAGTGGCATGATGGGACAGTGAAGAATTTGCATGTCGATCTTCCATCAGTGCAAAAGTACCAGGTACATTTTATAAACCAAAAATGCCATATACCATTCTAAGACCAACTAGAAACCATGTAAAACCAGCTGCAATCCTACAAAAATTGTAAATAATGTTAGCCGTTTTGCTAACCTCCACATTCAAGTGCACCAGGTTACCTCCTACTTCTGAGCAAACTGTGAATCATAGCTGATACGTTTTGTGTATAACACATATTACTAAAATATGGAGCCTGACACATGACATGCAGGAAAAAAAATCTTATCCTCATTTGTTCCCTCATTTAGCCACATTGAAATTATCCGTTATCCTGTTTTAGTTAGATTGAAATGAAGGAGCAAATTAGTAGTGTAACTTGGCCACATTTTAGCTAAAATGATGGAACAAATTAATAAGTGGCCACAAAAAGTCATGGAAGTGAATTCTTAAGTTGTGTCGACTATATCGATTTATTTTTTTCTTCAGCATGTCATGTGTGGGTTTTTATACTGATATACAGAACTGAAGTTTTCTCAGTTATTCATTTCATTCTATTAGAGAGTTGTTTTCCCCCGTATTTGATGCGGACACGTCCCTTCCAATGTCAGCACTAAAAGAAACACATTTTCACTTGGTCATTCATGCCTTCCATCACAACTTGAAGACTGCATTTAGCCGCTAGGCTGCTCTCAAAAATTCCTCCAAATGCATGTCTTTAAACCTGAACACTCAACATTACTGAATGTTGTATTATTTACCTAACTGAAAGCTGTCACAACTCCCATTTCCATCATATCTGTTAGAGAGTAAGGACGTGTGCTATGCAGTACAAAGTTGCATTTAAATGGAAGTTTTTCTCCATCAGTCTAGAATCTGTGACATTTTCTATTTTTCACTTTATTTTGTCTTTCATGTGTGGCATTCAGAAGCGACTCATGGATGCTGTGCGTCTGTTTGAAAGGAGAGTTCAGTGGCTGAACAGGATGGGCAGCCAGCAGATATGGGGAACCGTTTGTGAGCACAGGTGAGAACCTTTAGACTGTAAAGATATGTTTTCATTATTTCAAGAGCACCCTGCAAAGTGGACTTCACAATAATAAGGAGTATTTATGTTCTGAAGGGCACAGTAGATGGCACAGAGAACAATATACCTTATCCCTTGTGAAAAAGAAGTGCACCTTGGCATAAAATTGGAAGTACACTTTAGCATAGCAATTTTGTCAACAGACACTTAAGCAGCAGTGAACACTGCATTTGGTTCCTATGAACTCGAACTCCACTTGTAGGCCTAGTTCTTGGCTGGACTTGAGTAGCAAAATTACTCATTGTACAAAAGTAAGCAGGGGTCATCAACTGCCTTTTTTATTATTTTGTACTGTTCTCTGATGTCCACTTATAATGTTTTCAAGATTTTTACATCAAAAAACGTCATAATTTAGAAGTAATAAGCTATATTTCTGTCCTGTTTTTAACCCTCCTCATCAGAACGCTCTGTTTGAATAGGTGTGATGGGATTGTAGACTCGGAAGTTAATGCCCACTGCTATGATTGGCTAATAGTTATTTTAATAGATTAAAATTTTTAATCGCGATTAATCGCACACTTATCATGAAATTAAGCATATACCATTTATCTTGCTTAATACCTTAATTTTGTCATTATTTACTATATCCAGCAAAGTAAACCAAAAGATTGAAGGGTGATTCTCACAAAACTATTTACTGCAAGCTTATTTCAAGATAAATTTAGATATCTTAAAAAAATAAATAAATAAATAAATAAAAAGACACTTGGGAGACTCCAAAAGGACACCAAAGAACCAAATGATATAAGAAGTTCAGTAACACTTTATTTTAAGGTCTCTTAACTAGTTGCTTATTAGCATGCATATTACTAGAATATTAGCTAAACTTAACAACTACCTTACTGACTATTAATAAGCAGCAAATTAGGAATGTATTGAGGGAAATGTTGTTGTTAATAGTGAATAAGTGTTCCCTATTCTATAGTGTTACCAGAAGTTCATATAATTGATACATTTGTGTACACTGACTAAACACAGCAACACATACAAGACAAATCAAAACATTATCCTGAATGTGTGTGGAAACGATGTGAATGTACTGAAATGTGTCTGTGCATGAATACAACATATGATCTGTGCGTCAAGAGCGCTCAAACACGGTGAATCAGACTCACGCGTGCTTACGACTCCTGTACATCACCGCAATCGTCTTTACCTTGATTGCAATCCTCAACCATCAAAACTCAAACATCAAAAGAAGCTGTTAGAGAAAGCTGCCACCGCTATATGCACCTGTCACCGGTGTTGTGCCCATTTTCAACTCCCTGCCAAATTATTACCCCCCTCGTTGAAATCGCTACCTGATTGCCTAATCCTTACCCTACCCCTAATCCTAACCCCTCCCCCACACCTAAACCTAAACCTACCAAAACTAGGGGGGTAATAATCTGCTGGGGGTCGGCACTACACCGGGTTGAGTGCCATGCGCATATAACGGTGACAGGTCGAGTGGCATATGCCTGTGGCACGAAAAAAGATTTTACTCCCTCTCCAACAAGAAGAGCTTTTGTTTTAAAGCAAAACACACTGAATTAATAAAATGCAACATAAGTATCTATTCTCTCCGCCATCTCTTATGTAATCAGCCTGGTTTTCTTTACATTAACCCTGTTTTGGACTGATTGCTTGAATGGATTCGCTTGCTGGATCACTGGACTGAAAACCCGGAGTTTAGTGGCTTAAAATGATCTGATTGCAAACAGAGAAGCGAAATCGGGAAAAAGGTTTAGAATATAAATTGTGTTTCAGTAATTTTGCGTTATTTGCGTTAAATTATTTTAACACGTTAAAGGTTTTGAATTAATCGCATGCATTAACGCGTTAACTTTGACAGCCCTAGTTAAAAAGCATAAATACTCATATCAAATGATCTGTTTAACAGACAAAGCAATAGTGATCACGTAATAAAAACAGTTACTCACACTTGTGTGGTGCAACATTACTGTCAGATCCAATATAGTCAGTATAGCATTGTCTTTTAGTTTCAGTCTTTCTGAAAATCCCGTGTCAAATCTTGCCTTGTTTGTAAACGAATCCACGGTAAAATTAAGTGAACAAAGGACCAAGTTCTTACTGACGCTGTCTGGATCTTCATTAAAAATAAAGTTCAGCCACTTTTTACGAATGTTGAAATCAGAAGGAAGGCAACGCCACAAACACTGTTTTTCCACAGTTTGGCACAGCATCTTGTTGTCTTCGGAGCATCTTTATTATTTGGTTTCTGTGTAGACCTACATTTGCTGCTCAGTGGGCGGGGCTAAACAGGCAGTGATGTAGAAGCAGGCATTGATCTTCTTCTGTGGAGGCAGTGATTAGCCACACTATTACATTATAAAGTAGAACATTCCAAAAGCTGTTGTTTTGGCAGATTGGCTGCAATATAAACTGTTTTTAGACTGAGAAAGTCTTGAGTTCTGAAACTTACAGGATATTTTTATAGCACAATGACTTCTTATTCAGTATGTCAAAAGATCAGGGGAATTTTGATTTATCAGTTTATGACCCCTTTAATCCTTTAATAAACTGCATAAACACTAAAACAAAAACTGAAGTGTGCATTGCTGTCTCGAAAGTTTGAATGTTTTTTAAATGCACTCAGCGGCTAATAATTGAAAAACACACCACACAAAATGTATTGTGGTCAGCACAAACCATGTTTATTCTTGTAAGACAAATTTAAGTGTTAGTGCATATTGATCTTTGTTTTCCAGCCTATAACTTTGGTGGAAATCCATTAACGCTGATGTTTTTGCTGGGACAGGAGGATGCAGGGATGTGGATTGTGTTTGTGTGCCTCAGTTGCTCTTTCTCTGTCTTTCTCCATGCAGGGTGCAGGTTCTTCTGGACATGTCTGGGATGAACGCCCACTACCAGCTCCATCTCCAGCACGCTCTGCGAATACTACTGCAGGAGCAGCTGGCCAACAAACACAGCTTCAATGTCATCGTGTAGGTCAAACACACCGTCTGGGGGTTTTCACTCATTTATAGTGTGACATTATGATCTGCTTTGTCATTTAGTCCTAAAGTCTCCTGTCTCTTTCGCTCTTGAAGTCATTTTATATCTTGAGATTTTCTTCTATATATACCAGTCAAAAGTTTGGACACACTTACCTGAAAACCTTTCAATCTAATGATTTTTGCTTAATTACTTAAAGTATTCTCTATAAAACAAAACTAAATTTTACAGTTTTCTGTAGGATTAGTGAATATTCTGTTGTTATTTTCTCACCCTAATGTTGTTCCAAACCCGAAGACTTTCATTCATCTTCAAAACACAAATTAAGATATTTTTAATAAAACCTGAGAGATTTCTGTTCCTCCATTGAAAATCCATTCCACCAAAACTTTGAAGCTTCAAAAGGTTCATACAGACATCATAAAAGTAATCCATATTTCCCAAAAGGAAAACTTGAATCTACACAAATGGTAGAGATTGCTTTGATTTAACATTTAATTCCCATACATCCATTTGTTTTTTCATAAAGTTTTCATGGTGGTATTAATCCTAAAATATGGACAACAGCAAAACTAAAGAATTAGTAGGTGTGTCCAGACATTTGAATGGTAGCGTATGTGTCTTCTTTTCATTGGGAGTCCAGTCTGGTCTGCAGAAAAAGGAACACTACAAAAGGTAACATTTGCATCTATACATTAAAATGGCACGATATGTTCGTATTATTTTAAATCAAGCGCAAAACAGCTCTTACAAATGCAAATTGTGCACTTTTCAGTTAGAAAAATTGATGTGAGTAACATTGCACAAGAGCAAAAAAAAAAATTCAGGTGCATGTACAAGCAGGAATGACCGAGACTTTTCTCGGTGGACTGGTCGACTTGTCGTCCAGCTGTCGATCCCACATTTAGATACCAAGTAAATAAACAAAGATTTTATTAGGAGAAAAATTCTGACATCATCTGACCAGCCTATTTAAGCTGCGGTGGTGGGTCCTGGCAACATAGTCAACAGTTTCGAAAAATTAACAGGCCTATATATATATATGAACTAGATAATACAGCAGGCAATAGTTTTTTATTAGGTTGGTACAAGTCTCATGCTGTGTTGAAGTCCTAGTCCATTTTTATTTCTGATTTATATGTCAGAGTACTATGGTATTACCACCACTCTTAATAATAATAGCTCTTTATTGGAATCTATTCCTTTTCACAATAGTGGAGAAGGTTTTTCAGATTAATAATTTCTTCAAACTAAGAAAACTTGGTTCTTTTTGGAACTGTTCACTGAAAGGTTCTTTGGGGAACCAAGAATGGTTCTTCAATGACATCACTGTGAAAACCCCCTTTTGGGACCATTATTTTTAAAAGTGTAATTTTGCAAGGGTATATTGAATTGGTTTCTACAGCACATGTGCCTGTACAAACACATTACGTTCATAAATTGCTTTTCATAAATCAGTGCCGGTGTCCTTTATTAATAGCAGAATCATATTTGCACCATCACACACAGTTACAGAGATGAAGACAGTAATGGCCCAGTCGAAAGCCTCTGTACCATTTATCGTCAGTCTTCGGCAGTTGTCTGCTCCTGTTTTAGCATAGTCATGAGCGATCTACTTTAGTCTGGCATAAATAGAAGTCTTAATAGATTTTGCCTGAGAGCGCAGCGCACATACCTGCTCTTAATACTGCAGAGCAGCTGCACGGCTTCACTCCAGAGCATTTCATTATGTCACATGACTCAGCCGGTTACCTGCTATTTAATTAATCTCAATTTGTACGGCGGAGCCACATTTACATACACACATTGTGTGTTATTAAAAGTGTCATTAATGTTCTTTGACCTCGTTGAATTTAGTTTAAAAATGTATATGCATGTGTTGTAATTTAAGTATTTTCAAGACTTGATTGTATATAAATTGAAAGTAAATGAGAATTGAAATAAATAGCCATTGACAGTTAGCTTGTATAAGAGCACTGACTTGAGGTTCATTTTAATGTTTATTTTAACCATCCTTTAAAATTGAAATGCACTACATAGGAATGAAGGACATGTCAACTGTGTTGAGTTCATTTCCTGTTTGCTGCCACATTCACTATTCTGTATGTATTCTTATCAATGTTCCTCACAGTTTTGGATCAGATGTCAAGTCATGGCAGGAGAAGATGGTTCCCTCCACCCATGAAAATCTTCAAGCTGTTTGGCAGTAAGAGGACAGGATGTGCTTTTGACTTCACAGTCTGTTGTTCTCCTTCTCATTTTCTCTTCCTCCTCCTGTTTTTTAAAGGCCTTTCATTATTAGTATTTGCAAAACTGAAATCACATCTATCAGGTTTCCAAAAAACTTAGTAGTCAGTCCATTTTTAGGCATTTCATTCTGTGTTCACTTAATCCATTTCAGTTGTGTATTTCATTCTTGTAATTGTTTTTGTTCCTAAATTCAGTTGAAGTTCATCCCAAAACAGTAAATCTGTGCAGCCTGTGTGCATTTCCTAATATAGCCTGTTCTGCTTTTTGGGGTTTAGAGTTTAATTGAAGCCTAGAAGGAAAATGTCTTTTTGGTGATAAATCGTGTATGTGTGTGTATGTGTGTCTTCAGGTGGATTCAGGCAGTGGAGTGTGTCGGGGGTCGTAACACTCTGGCTGCTCTACAGCGCGCTCTAGAGGAGGAAGCGCAGGAAGAATCGTCCCTGATTGGAGGTGTGTACCTCCTCACCACCGGCATGCCAGATCAACATATGGTTAGTTGGACACTCACAGTTCATTTTAATCACTTGCGAGTCAACGTCCTGTCACACATAGAGCACAATATGTGGATTTGTTGTCTAGTGGCCATCACATGTCTTGTGGTGTTCAGTTATTTTGCGGAGTTTACAGGAGTATTTTTTTATTTGTTTATTGGGTGCCACTCTTAGGAGTTAGGAGATTTAGAACTATTGAATGCAGCCCAATGGAAGACTTTTCATGATAGGCCATCCGTGATGTAGATGTAGATGAGTTTGTTTCTTCATTGGAACAGATTTGGAGAAATTTAGCATCACATCACTTGCTCACCATTGGATTCCCTGAAGTGAATGGGTGCCGTCAGAATGAGATTCCAAACAGCTGATAAAAACATCACAATAATCCACAAGTAATCCACACCACTCCAGTCCATCAATTAATGTCTTGTGTGTGTTTGTAATGAACAAATCCATCAAGATGTTTTTAATCTTCAAACCATTGCTTCCGAGTAAAAGATGAGTTTTCCATATTGCTTTCTCCAATAAAAAAATTGTCTCGTCTGAATTAGGAGAGCAATATGCACAGTCAAAAACATCTCTAAACAAGTATGTCAGTGGATTTTGATGTAAGAGGACAACAGGGGATGGACTTTTTCACTTATTATTATTCACTTATTGTGGATTATTTTGTCCAGAAGTAACGGTTTCAAGTTAAAATGCCTTGATGTTTTTGCTTATTTATTTATTTATTTATTTATTTAAAACAAACACACAGGTTTTCACTTCACAAAATGTTAACTGATGGACTGGAGAGGTGTGGATTACTTGTTAATTATTGTGAGATTTTTATCAGCTGTTTGAACTCTAATTCTGACGGCACCCATTCACTGCAGAGGATTCACTGGTGAGCAAGTGATGCAATACTACATTTCTCCAAATCTGTTCTAATGAAGAAACAAACTACATCTTGGATGGTCTGATGGTGAGTAAATCCTCAGCAAAATGTATTTATTTATTTTTTCATTTTTCAAGTGCCCACTTGAGACAACTTTGTTTCTCATAGGACTCAGTTAACAGCATTGGCTGTACAATGGTGTGGGCTATTAAATGAGGTAACTTTCTATGTGTCATTGTCACATGGAGGATTTTGGAGACACTGAAGACAGCCCTAAAATTTTTGTTTTGTTTGTTATGGTATGAATGTTATTCAGACTTAAACATGGAAATAAATAAATCTTTTAATTGGACAAATTAATTGACATTATAAAAACTCATATTTAAAACTCTTTATTTAATTATTATTATTTTTTTTAAATATAGTTAATATAAATAATACGAATATAAAATAATGTTCAATAAAAAAATAGTCATTTTGAAATGGAAAATAAATGGCCAGTTTACTTGATGTTTTAAAGTGTGTTTTTAAAATTTGGTTTATTGTTCAATTATAAATTAATTCATTTATTGTTTAATTATTGCATTTAACTACATTTAAAGACATGAATTTAATAGTTGTAAACATGTATTAATTACTCAATTTAAAAACTGATTTTTTAATTTATGTTTGGATTATTAAATTGATAATGTATTCCTAGTCCTCCATATAAAACCATGTTGAACCCTTCAAATATGACAATGCCAGCCACTGCTGCCCTCTGCTGTTCAGATATAAAAGGTGATACAGATTAATCACATTTTTTGTCTGCAAGCCAATATCAAAAAGCAGTCACAGTGTTTTTCATACTCTCATTCTCAGGTTTCTGTTACTAATTATGTGTCTGAGCGCTGCAGCGCAATAAACCTGAATCTCCACGTGTGCCTGTTCACCGGAGAGGAAGACACTGCCCGCTGCCCTCTGCCCCGTTACGCCACCCGGACCGAAACCGCCCGGGCTTTGAGCGGCCTGGCACACGCGGGCAACGGACGCTTCCTTTGGATGACTGAGACTGGTGAGAAGATTGTCTGAGTGATACCTGACTGACTTTAGAGGTAGAACAGAATTACAGGAACTACTGTAAAAAGAAGTTTTAGTTTAAAGAAGTTTTATTTTGTTGTTCAGCTTTTGAGACAGTTCTGAGGTCATGTGTAAAAGTCCCTAGAGCGGCTGTTTACTTGAGCTCTGATGCTGTGCTGCTCATATGTACAACACATGGTCCCTGAACCCAGTACAGCTTACAATGGGAAGTCTTGTGTTTGTTTGTGTGTGTGTATTTGAATGTGTGTGTGCAGTGGAAAATATGAGCCTCTGCCTCGTCTTTCCCTGCAGGCATCGTGGAGAGTGATGACATCAGTGCCCTAATTGGAGAAATGGAGACGGCCGTTAATTATTTTCAGAAGGTGAGTTCAGAGCACTGCGTTTGGGGGCGATTTTCTCACATGACCTGTACGTGACCTGTGTCCATGGTGTCTAAATAATTCATGGGAACCCGAGGAAAAGTTTGAAGCACACCTGCAAGAAATGATCAGTTGTTGATGTTTAGAAAGGTTCATCCAGAACTTTGTGTTCATTCAAAACCAGCTGCATTTGCTGAAGATATTTCATTACTCATCCGAGCTGCATTGTTATCATCTATTCAATCAAGTCCAGTTGCTATTAAAGTCACAGTGAAATCTGTAAATCAATGAACGACTGAGGCTGTTTACTTTCTTAATAGATACGCTACTGTTTAAATATTTTGGCTTCAGGAAGATTTAAAAAAACAATAATACTTTTATTTAGCGAGGATGCATTAAATTAATTAAAAGTGACAGTGAAGACATTCATAATGTTACAAAAGATTTTAAGTAAATGCTGTTTTTTGAACTTTCTGTTCATTAAAGATGAATAAAAACTTTTCAACATTGATAATGATAATAAATGTTTCTTGAGCATCAAATCATCATATTAGAATGATTTCTGAAGGATCATGTGACACGGATTAATGATACTGAAAATTCAGTTTCGCATCACAGGAATAAATTACATTTTAAAATATATTACAATAGAAACAGTTATTTTATATTATAATAATATTTCACATTTTTATTCTCTGTACTGCATCAAAAATCAGCTTTGGTCAGCATTAGACACTTCTTTCAAAAACACTTATTGTGCACAATTTGGAAAAATGTTTCAAAGATAAAATCCCTTTGTAATATATTTATTTGCTCAACCTTAAACAAAATGTCTTTTCCAATTTTCCACCCCCTGTTTTTCACAATCCAGTAATTACACAGTGGATTAAGTCTCGGCCAACATTTTTCCATCAGATTAATGAAGTTCCAAACGTAGGTTCGGGAGAAGCCTAATAATCCAGTCCTGTCAATCATCATTACGAGCCCATATAAGCAGCTCTCATTGCGACGTCCTAGCATCAATTCTTCTGGCATCCCTCCACCTCCCCATCTCCCCCTTTATTCCTGTTATTCTCCCTTTAGGTAGTAACTCAGTGCTCAAGCCGAGCCTCAGGTTCAAGCCTCCATTGAGGACAGCAAGCCAAGTTTGTTTACCATTAAACATCAGGACTGGATGGGCAGGCAAACTCATGAACCAAAATAAAATAGATTGCAAACATGTTGTTTTCATATTACCTGCAGTTGTTTCTGATATAGCATACATGTAATTCTTCATGTATTGGACTTTCATCCATGTTTTTTTCTGCAGTGCTCTGAATTAGTGGACTCTCTGATCCAGAAGGGCTCTGACAGGGGTTCAGGAGAAACGAGTACCCCATCCATCAAACCCCAGACCTGGACTCGCAGAGCAAAACTGCCATCTCCTCGACCCACAACACTCAGCCTTGCTAGACTGGTCAGATCATTCTCTTCATCCCACCATCGAGCACGTTATGCTTAACCTATCATACCATCAGTATGAAATGCTCTCATTATTGGTCATCAGCATGCGTTGTGTTTGGGATGCTGGTGTGCTGGTGCTCTCATCATGCTTCATTACTAGTATAATCAATAACGCCTTCATCCTTTAGAACTTACCAGTGATTAGTTTCACATAGCCAGACTTTTCAACAAGTCCTGTTCAGCTGATTCTAGCCAAGAACCAGAACTTAAACAAGAAGAGACCATCTGTCTGACATGCAAAGTGACCAATCAGATTTTTTGTTTGATATGTGCTGTTTAAATTCAGCTTTATATGAAGTTGTTGAAATTACAGACTATATAAACCATTTTAGAGATTCACGCTGGTCTAAACTGGTCTTTTCAGTAGGACACTTAAAGTGATAGTAATTTTGTCAGGATTTAATAACCCTCATGTTATTCCAAACCTGTATTATTTTCTTCTGCTGAACACAAAAGAAGATATTTTGAGGAATGTTGATAACCAAACTTTATTGGCCAAAAAACACAGAGTTGTAAACAATGCTGGGGGTAACGCATTACAAGTAGCGCAAGTTACGTAATCAGATTAATTTTTTCAAGTAACTAGTAAAGTAGCGCATTACTTTTAAATTTACAGTGAAGTATCCGAGTTCTTTTTTTTTAATAAGTAATGCCAGTTACTTAATTTTCCTATTTATTGACTGGCTCAGCTCTCCTGTCCTGAGATGCTGAGAAATCTGGAGTAAGTGCAGAGGCCGAGGCATTTCCTTCATCCCGAGGTTTATTAATTTCACTTTTGGTGTGAAAGGGCCTTTACAGTTGCCAAAAATATAACATTTGGGATTTTTGTTATTAAAAACAAATAAGCAAGCCCAGCTCAGTAACACGGTGCATTACTTTCCATAAAAAGTAACTAAGTAACGCAATTAGGTACTTTTTTTATGGAGTAACGCAATATTGTAATGCGTTACTTTTAAAAGTAACTTTCCCCAACACTGGTTATACAGGTCTTGAATGACACTTTTAGGTGAGCTATCCCTTTAAAGATTTATTAGAAAGATGTTTTCATAATGAATGCTTTTTCATCATGATGTCTGATGTGAATAGGAAAGCAGGCAGAAGAGCAGATTGGCACAGAACGGCTGGGTTTGGAGGCCGAACAGCTCTAAAGCAGATATCCCACCAGGTGTGATGTCTTATTAACATCCTGACTGTAATTACTAGAGATCATATACCAAATGCTCTCTATTTGCCATCCAAACTGTTTGCTTTAATTTATACTCTAAATATATGTAAATATATTTACTTTTGCTTTATATTGCTCCAAGTAACTCATTCTGTCCACGTCAGATTCTGAAAGCGTATCAGTGTCTATATTTGTCTCAGTCTAAAACATCCTCAGATTGCCTCTTAGACTAAATGCCGGACTATTTATGTGACTCATGATGCATTCATATTTTTTTCAGAATATTTAATTGGTCTTTTTTATAGTCCAATCAGCTGATATCAGCACACCGGCAAGGCTGTCCAGGTCTGCAGATCAGAGGAAAACCACCGTGTCACAGTCTGTCTTCTTCATGGAAGACGGCAACTTGGGTTAGTGGAAATGGATTTTCCATGTTTATCTTGCCATAGCCAGAAATATGAACACATGAGATCCACACATATTGATTATTGGCTCATATTGTGTCATATAGTGTTGATTGTCCTATCTAGGTGTTGTCTTCAAGAAATATCCAAAACAAAAGAGTGTTCGCAAGTCTGTCACCACTATTAAACTACCAAGACATGAAGACATCTGTTCAACTAAACAAGTACTATACTGTATTTCCAGTACCACTGGTTTGGTTTTTTATATAAATCGCTCTTTTTTTTTTGTTCTAGCTGATAACCTTAGCCCATAGTATCCTACTATCCTGTGACTATTACACACAGGAGTCAACAATAGATCAAAGGACTGTTTTAAGTCAGTGTTTATTTTTTTATATTCTTTAAGTGGCTGAAAAGGTTTGGTATCAAGCATCTGAAGTTGGACCTTCACAAGCTGATATCTGGACCTGAATGCTGCCATCACAACAAACTGGTGCCATCTGTCCAGAAGAGAGTGTCTGCTAAATATTGCGCCATATTCCCTAGTGTCCAGATCAATGTAAGCACAGTGCAGTCTGGCATGATACTGAAAATGTATTTTTTTCATGTTGGTTCCGTGTTTAGTATGCTGTATGTCTTAATGTTCATATAGGGGACTGTGAAACACTTGCATCTGACTCCTGGTGAGTTAAAGCAGTACCTCAATCAGACTGAGAAACTGATGCAGCGCTACAGCCAAAGACTAGAGTGGTTACTGACAGGTACAATACATGCATCCATCGCAAATAACCTTAAAAGATGACTGACGCTCAAAAAAGTGTATGGCTCTGTTCCAAAACATAGTGATCTGCCTGCACAGGCATCATTTAAGGGTTGGTAGGATTCTTGCGGCATGAAGGCTGTTCCAGAAGGCAGGCAGCGTGATGAGGATTTTAGTCAGCAGAAAACAGACAGCATGGAAGCTCACTAGGTTTTGGAAGAGATCCTATTTCATCTTGTTCTTCTGCCATGTGAATCTTTCCATTTGTGAGCAGGCAGCAGGTGTATGTTTGGATCGGTGCTGGAGAAGTTGGTCTGTGTTCTGCTAGATGTGTCTGGATCTATGGCTCCCTGCCTCGCTGAGCTCCAGAAGGAGCTGACTTTACTGATTTGGGATCAGCTGCGTGCCAACAGCATGAGGTAAACTCTTTTTTGCTCTAGAGGGAGATATTAAAAATCATTTACATAGTTACCTGTCTTCCAGTGGTTGACCAAACAGGCCCAAACTCACACCATATCTGTAGGACAGTGGTCTCTAACACAATTCCTGGAGGGCCACAGCTCTGCAGAGTTTAGCTCCAACCAGCTCCAAATCACACATGCTTGGAAGTTTCTAGTAATCCTGAAGAGCTTGATTAGCTGGATCAGGTGTGTTTGATTAGGGTTGGAGCTAAACTGTGCAGAACTGTGGCCCTCCAGGAATTGAGTTTGAGACCAATGCAATAGGATGAAGAAATGTGGCTGTATTTCAAGAATAACACACCTGAAAATTTTCCTATCATTGGCTGTTGCTTTTGCTCGGTAGCATGGTTTGTGACGTGCTGAATTTGACAGGTTCCCAGTGACTGATCTGTGTGTGTGTCAGGTTTAATATGCTGGCGTTCTCTGGAGAGGTGCGGCTGTGGCAGCCGGCGTTGGTTCAGTCCACAGAGGAGCTGTGTGTGGAGGCTGTGCAGTGGTTGAATCAGCTCAGCACTCATGGAGCTTCCTCCACACTACAAGCACTACAGGTACTTGCAACAGTACTCGAAATATAGACTTTATTATATATCATTATTACATGACGTATTGGAAAACCTGCTAATGATTGGTCGTTGCAGCAATTTGTGGCCTGATTTTTGTGTAATGACTATCTTTGACCTAATTTTATTTCTCATATCACTGCGCCTTCTCACATATTTTAGGTTCATTTATTTTTATTTTTTCAGTATACTGTTATTGAACTGAACTGAATCAACATTGAAGAGCTGCCAAATCGTCAACATTGAAGACACTTTTGTAGAGCTGCTAATAGTTGAATTTCATAGTTGGTGAACTCTACACAGTTATTAACGAACTGAACTAAATCAACACTGAGTTTATACTGGAGATTTCATCTCATATTTGATTAAATCTGCATCATTGGTTTTTATTATTTTCCTGTTTGTCGCTGTGAAGCCGATTTTGTTTCAAAAGCAACTTGTTTAGCCCTCTTCTCTGCACAAGTGTGACTGTGTGTCATGTGTCTTTGCTCCAGACAGGCTGTGGCTTTGGAGATGCCATGGGTTTGTATCTGATCACTGATGGGAGATGTGACTCCAGCCACAGTCTGATACTGACAGAGATCGAGAAACTGAGACAAGAGAAGGACTTCACCGTCCACACCATTGCAGTCAACTGCCATGACAGGTCAACTCTGATGCTGCATTGCATGTGAATGTAGCCATTTGTATTTATCCTTGGTCGAGATTTGTATGTATTTATTCTGGCGATTTTACTGTCTGGTCCCAATCCCAGAAAATGTAGTTTTAGCAACATATTTTATGTTTAATGAATAAATGTTTTTATATTCACAACATTCTAGCAATTTCAACAAGTCCTCATCTATTTTAAATTTGGACCTTGACTCTGTAATAAAAAGTTTGGATATCAGCCAGCTCATAATATTACCTTAATATCATCTGTTCAGACTGCATTTATTCATGGGTTCAGAACACAGATTTTATGCAGCTTTCTGTTGCAGACAACTAAACAGATGTTATATGAACAACGCTTACTTTATGTGTCTTACATCAAAAACACTTGTTGCAATGAAAGTATATGTTATAGAATGTGGAATAGAGTGATTTTAAAAGCTATTTATCATTTCAATAATTTTTAAACAGAGCATGCAGTGAGTTTCTGAAGAGTCTGGCCCATAAAACAGGAGGACGATTCCATCAGGCCCCTGAAAACACAGATACAGCTCTTATCAGAAAACTCCTGTCAGATCCGTGCAGTGCGGTATGTTCATTTTAAAGAGAAGTGGTCAACATTTCTTAAATATAATTACAGTGCATGAGCATTATGTTGAATTTGGTTTGTAGTTTTCAACATGTTCAAATGCATTTCTGCAGATTGATTCTTATGAAATGATGTACTGATTCTTCTATGTCCTGAATCAAAGGACCCAGTGCTTCCAAAATTTGAGGGGGACGATCTTAGGAAACTATCAGAAGAGATTGAGAAGCTGAGAATGTTCCAGAAACAAGCTAAAGCTTTCAGGTTTGTGACTTCTTGTGTGCTTATGCTGTGATACACAGGCCTAGTGTAATGATTGGTGGTATTGTAGACTTTTTAATATGGTGATTTGTGTTTTGTTTTCATAGGGAAACTATTTTGGAGTCGAGGAACCAGGAGGGAATGTAGACGTTGATCTCCACAGTTGTTCAAATGATTACAGCTTTAGATTTGTTATACCTTGACATTTTATGTACTTCATGAAAAAAAATTGTGTGTCTAGCATCAAAACAGTGGGGGGAAAAGCTAATTTCTATTATTGAAAAATATATGAGGACATATAAATTATATAAAATAGATACACTAAAATATATGCAATGTGGAATACATTTAACTGAATATATTTTGAATACATATTACCAATATATTTTACTGATATACTATATTTTTAACTTAATGTATGTCTTTTTGTTAAAAACAGGATAAACAGTACAGTGTTTGAATTCTGCTTGTCAGTGTGACGTCACTGAGCCTGGCTGTAAATACTGGGCATTTCTTCATGAGCGCAGCGCTGGTTTCATTTAGGTTCCTGGTTTTCACGTGCACACCCTGCGTTTATAGGGGCTTGAATTCTTTATTTTAGATTAGATTTGGGGTTGGAGGGGTGGGTTTTAGCTTCAGGGACCCCAGGGCACCTCCTGAAGCTAGAAGTAGGGCAAAGCCTGCAAGGTGGGTGTGTGGGCAGCAGGGGACGCCCTAGATGTTACCTTTTTATTTTATTTATTTTTTAATATGTGTTTCCAAAGATAGACTCACCCACACTCTTCACATTATACGTTTCACATAACAAAGTATCAGAAAGTATCATGATATTACCATGGTATTTTCTACACTCTTCACACTACACAGGTCACATATAACAAAATACCAAAAAGTATCATGGTATGGTATTATCATGGCGTTTTGGACATGAACCAGTGTATATAATGTACAAGAATTCCATATAGTGTTCTGTAGCATTTTATTTAAAATAAACGTTCGGTATAAATATAAATAACCTATTTATACAGAAATATAATTATTAGGAGCTGATTTCAATCTCCAGTGAAGAGGCCATGAGCCAGAGAAAGACAACTTAGGCTAGTTTTTACTATTCAGTGATTAAAAGTTATTTAGTGTAGGCTATTAGTTTGTAAAATGCATCATACTGTATGGTCTGTCTATTGTATGATTGCTTTTTATGCAGTGTATCGGTAACACAATAATATATAAGACCGAACGATACTTTTAGAGCATTTGTTTACCTTGATGAAAATTTAAACATATGCTAATTTATTAATAAATATAAAATAAAAATAAAATACAGTGTGCATTATTACGAAAAAAAAATCTAACAATGAACAACATTACCGGGATTACACCCAAAATTAATTTGCCTTCTGCAGAAGGAGAAATTCATAGAGATTTGTAACGACATGAGGAGATGAGTGAGGCTGCAGGCCTACTTTTGATATTTAATGTTAGTTATTTTAATACATTTAGCCTTCATACGTATTTTCCTGTCTTAATTTACTTCGGTTTTTATTACTTTATTTTTTTATTATTAGGTAGGCTATTATTATAAAGTGTGCGTGTATGTAGCCTATTGTGCCTCTTCTTCTTCTGAATATTGTTAGATTTATAAAAGCAATGGCGTGAACGCTGCTGATTGGCTGCTGTGTGTTCGCGTGCGCTCGGTGTTTTACGGTAGCGCGCTCAGGTGAGGCGCAGGTGATTGACAGATGCAGAACATCATCAGAGACACCAGCGGGATGAGGCGATGCACGCGCAGCTGACGGACACAGCACATGTATGATCAGTGACTGACAGGTAAAAAAAAAACTCCGTTTGCTTCTGTTTAATGTTAATCAATTATGAAATAAAAACAGGGTGCATGTGCAGAGAAAGCTGGGACATGCAAATTTAATGACATTCTGGCTATTTGGTAATATCGATTACAGCTCAAATTTGCATTTTTATCTGTTTTTATTCGATAGCTACTTATTATGCAAGGTGCATCGTTTTAGAGCACTTCTGATTATTTTATTATTAATATATCAGTATTTGAGAAATTAGTAGACTGTAGTTTCCATTCTAGGTGACAGTTTATTATTCAGAGTTCATGTTTCCATGTATTTACTAATTACAGAGTAATTCTAATTAACTAAATGCACTTGGTGTGTAATTATTTTCTTATAGCTCTTGTTATCAATATAGTAATTAATTATAGTAACCTGTCACACTAACACTGTAAAAAAAAAAAATAATAATAATAAACAAAAAAAGGTAAAAATCTATGTTGTATGTAACTCTCTATAGAAATGAAAATGTTTTGGTATACTGTTTGACCTACTGACACTAATATGATTTATTCTGTGATATTTTTTCTATTTGCTATGTTTTTGTGCATACATACATTCTTTATAGGAATTGTTTAAATTATAAAGGAACCAAGACCCTAAAAACCTGAAATATTCTTTGCTGTCCTACAGAGGCATTAATTTCTCTTAGTCATCATAAAAAAAAGTAATTTTGAATGTTCTAAAAGGTTTTTATTTTTATTTTTGTGGTCTTGTGTTTTAACCATAAAAATATGTCACACCAACATACACTAAATTCAATTGGGTATTGGATTTTATTGAATCAGTGTGTGGGTTTGTGCTGTAAATTGTGAAAATGATCCCAATTACTGTTTTCCAATAACTTAAAAAAAAAATGAAATGTTGGTGATGTTTCTTCATATTTATATATTTCCATTTTCTTACATGTATGAATGCCATTGATGAAAAGTCACACTGATTATTGAGACATGGGACAGTCAGGCTAGAGAAGTAATAAAAAATCAAAGTTAATGTAGAATTATTTTGGATTTATCTGTTCAGTATGTTCAGGGCTGTTTCTGTATGACCTCCTGCATCTTCCATTTTCTCACCATCTCTTACCTGTCACTCAGTGTTGATCTACACCATCAGATACATAAGTAATTTCAAATATTTATTATAAATATCAACAAATCTAGCTCTTTAAGAGTGAATTGAGACTACAAAAAGTGATAAAACTGGCTCTCAACTCCATCTATTAAATACAATGGTAGTGGCAGTTTATTTTGTAAATATCTTGCGTATTACATATTTATTTATTAATTTCAGTACTTTGTTTTTCTGATGTTGCTAACTACAAATAAGATTTACTTATTGTCATATTACGTGTCATATCTTCGACACAAAAACATTAGCACATTTACCAGTTTACATTTACATGTAGTGTGGAATAAAGAAAAAAAAATAATTGTAAGGATGAAGGCTGACAATATCCCTTGATTTTATAGACCAAATATTTTTGGTCAAACTTAATTTTAAAGTCCAATTCTCGTTATTAACAAACTATCAACTACGTATTATGCCTCAATAAACTCCTAATTTGCTGCTTATTAATAGTTAGTAAGGTTTTTAAGTTTAGGTTGATTTAGGTTTGATTAGGGATGTAGAATATGGTCATGAAAAATATGTGATTTATAATTACTAATAAACAGCCAGTATGTTAATAATAGGCATGCTAATAAGCAACTAGTTAATACTGAAAATTGGTCCATATTCTAAAGTGTTACCATGTTTTCATAGATATATGACGTGTCGACAAAAAAAAGTAGAGACACAGATGTCAAAACTTTTGAAAGAGGTACATAGTTTATTTTAAACATATTTATTAATTACAGTTTTTCTTGAAGGGTTAATATTTGCCCTCATATGTTTGTGTTTTTTGGTGGAACACCAAAGAAGATATTTTGGAAAAATATCTTTGTTTATATGGCCATACAATGGGGTCAAATATTTTTTGGGCTTTGCTGATTTGTATTATACGAAGAAAAACAGTTGAAAGAAAGTCATATAGGTTTGAGTAAATGATGATTTATTTATTTATTTATTTTCATTTTAGGGTGAACTATTCCTATTAAATTAATAAATATTTCATGTATTTATATAATTGAGTTATAGTCTGAGGATGGGTGGTTTTATGCAGTTTTACTGCGGTTAGGTCAGTGATCGTTTCTGTGGAATTAGGAATCTTGCTATATTCTAATAGTTGTGGGACGTGTGTTGTCCCATGTCTCAGTTTTTGGTAACAGTTTCAAAGTGAGTGCCCAGTGTGTAAGGAAAAGTTTGGCATCTGCCTCTTTACATGCAGAGGTGAATTATGCATCCATTCACTCACTCATAGGCAGATCTGTTTCACAGCGGCCGCTCATTCATTAGACTCTCACTGTCTCTGATCGTCCCCAGACTGGACGCAGTGGAGGTATCTGAAGCCGCGTGTGCATTATGAAGGAGAACAGGTCCTTGTGTCAGGTGGAGCAGCTGCCCTGTGCATGTCTGCTAGACTGCCACCGACAGACCCACACCCGCGGCGCTGCAGGGGCCCCGATTCGACACAGAGCCAACGGGGCTGTGGGCGCCTTGTGCAACAGTCCCAACTGCGTGGTGGCCGCCAGACTGGAGGACCCGGAGCAGGGGCGGCATGGGGCCGGCAGGGTGCTGGTCACCGGAGGGGCCGGATACTTCGGATTCAGGCTTGGCCGTGCTCTGGCAGGCCAAGGGGCTACTGTCTTACTCCTGGATCTGCACAAGCCGCCCTGGGATATCCCCGATGGAGCCGTCTTCCAGCAGGTAAAGTGAAACTGGAGAGCATTGGGCTGAGGGACGGTGGGTTGTTGAGGGGCGGTTGGGCAGCGGACTGTAACAGAAGCAGATGGGTGCCAGGTGCAGAGTACGCAAGGTGATGCAGGACAACATCCTCGAGTTTCAGCACAAGTTTTTATGACTCTTCGCTGACGTGGTCGGGTGTCTCAGAGAAACCTTCAGGAAGAGCCATGAAAGTGAATCTGAAACTGCCATGTCAAACAGAACTTGACAAAACCATGTTGTAGTTAATGGTCTTAAAGCCAGCTTTTTCTTTTGTTTTTACAATTTATGTTGTACGATAGTTGTAGGGTTGAATTAGTGGTTCTCAACTGGTTGGTTGTGACCCAAAAATGTGGGCCTGGGCTGCGTTTCCCAAAAGCATCGTAAGCTTAAGCCATTGAAACCAATGGTGCTATGATCAACTTAGGCTTACGATGCTTTTGGGAAACGCAGCCCAGATCTGTTCTTACAGCAGGAGGGAAAAAACAATGTTAAATGCAACTAATGATATCATTGTTTAGAATAGCAAAATAAAAAGGGATGAGAAAACATTTCCTATATCCTTGATGTGGAAGGATGTGTGTTCAGTCACACAACATGTTATTACTTGGCAAAAATGACTTGCAAAAATGGTATGCAAAAAGTACACTCACAGAGATTGTTCTGCCAACCAGAAAGTGTTTTGTGTAGTGAAACATTGAATACTGAAATGGCTTGAATTAATTACAACTGAAATTTAGAAACCAAAATTGTCAATTTTTGGTATTGTGGTATGAATAACTTTCATGTTGAATTTGATGGGCGTTTTTGCCATGTAGCAACTTGATGTCCAAAACCAGTTGAGAACCAGAAAATTAATGAAAAGTTTTAGATTATATATTATAATCCAAAAATATTTACATGCTTCCATCAATCTAGAACCACTGCCTAAAAGAAATCAAAAAGTAAAGATTTAGGCAAATTGCTGTGGTTCTATTTCTAAGCTAATTAATTAAGCAAATTAATAAATAATTTCTGCACAGAGTGTATTGTTTTATATTCTTTTTTACATTGCTGTTATTGAATAAGCATTGTTATAATTTTGTACATCTGTGTGTGTTTTATTTCAAGATTGATATCCGGGATTATGATGCCCTGTATAAGATCTGTGCGGGAGTGGATGTTATTTATCACACTGCTTCCTATGGGATGTCAGGACCGGAACAGGTCAGTGAGAAAAGCATGCATCTAAAGAGTGTTCGGTTTATATCACTGAGACAAATAAAATTTAAATATATTGTGTTTGTAACATTAATTGAGTCCCTATTTTGCATTGAATTACAGTATAGGTTGAACTGTGTGCGTAAAACAGGCCATATCACATCAATGAAATTGTTTGCTAAAGTATTTATATTCATAAGAACTCATATGAGTAATCCTATGGGTGATTCTTCACTTAGCTTTTAATTATTTATTAGCTTTTTTTTTTACAGGATGGTTTATACTAGCTTTAACATGGAATGTTACATTTGCTATAATATCCTTATTTAAGACTTGCCTCCCACTCTTATTTTAACTTCCGCAATATAATATTGTCAAAAATCAGTAAAATTCCATTTTGTACTTTAAAATTAATTTTCTATTTGTGTATAATATTTATAACAAAGAACTGGTATTTTTTCTAGCCTTTTTTCTTTTTATGTTAAGATATTAACATGTTAATGTATATTATGGCCACTAACATGTTATGATCCACACATTAAATGATAATCAGATATTCATTCCAGGATGTGGTAAACATTTAATTTTTATTTTTATTTTTTAAATATAACATTGCCACATTCTTATAATTCTAAGTGTGAAGAAGTTGTGTACTACTGTCATAATACTGTATACTAAAGTGAAATACGCTGGTCATGTATTTTCATGTTCTGCAGTTGAGGAAAAAGCAGATTGAATCAGTCAATGTTGGCGGCACGAACAATGTCATAAACGGTAAGCTGTCATCATTTGATTCACTGATACTGCAACTATTAGACCTGTTATTCAAATAATGAGTGAAATGATATTTATAATATCGCCCATTCAGTATTCAAGAACAAATTACAGCACCAAAGCTAAATATAGTTCTAAATATAGAGAGCTGTCTATGAAGGCATCGATCCCAATGTGCAGATTCTTCTAAGAGACCCACGTTTGACCAAATTAACAGCCAACATCATGTGTGTATCTTTCGTAAAAAGGACAAAGAATGCATTGCGACAAGATCAGTGGAGAAAAATTGAGAAAGCGGACAAAGCAATTAAGAATAAGAAGTAAATGTAACTTAAAATATGCTATTTTGGCCAATATTAGCGTGTGCTGAATATTTAGTTTTGGTTGGTGGTTGTAGTCTGTACGGAGCGGGGCATCTCTAGACTCATCTACACCAGCACAGTCAATGTGGCGTTTGCTGGCCGGCCCATCGAGGATGGAGATGAAGACTCAGTTCCCTGTGTGCCGCTGGACATGGTGAGACGGACACTGAGTGTGTTGTGATTTGTTCTGCATTCAGCCATTTTCTGAAGTGTTCATATTGGTACCTCAAGAGATTTGTTCAATATGAGACTTTTTTGAACACTAGACTTGTTAAAGACAAAATCACATCTAGGAGAAACTGTGATTTCAGCATCCATTTTTTAAAATCATTTTTAAATGAACTTTGGTGTGGTGGCTCAGGGCTAATAACCAGAAGACGCTGGTTTGATCTTTGCAAAAAGCAAGCCACGAGCCCTTCAGCAAGATACTTCACCACAGTATAAAAACATGGGGAAAAAATCTAAATTGCATCAGACCCAAAGGAGAAGCACCTTCAGAAAATGTGAAAATCTAATCTTCCTTCACCCATATCCAGTTTTTAATTAACACAAACCGATCTGTTACATTAGTGAGCATTGTGATCATAGGCATCAGATGTGGATGACTTTCACTAGGGATAAGTGTGTCATGTTTGATGAACTCTGTGCTCCTGTGTGCTCCGCTTCACTCTCCTGAAGAACAGTAGACTGAAGTTAAGGAAGGTTAATGGAATCAAATTAGTCCACCTGACACCTCACTCGTGTGATGAAGCCTGAAGTGCTACAGAAGTCACCTGCTTTTGTCTGCCCAAACTTCATACATGAATACATAACATCTGATAAATCATACAACGGTACAGCTTACACACTCAGATTTCACTGGTGCTCATTTTCAGCAGAGGTTGACTGACGTGTGATGGTTTTTCACATTTAAAAAGCTTTTAGTGATAATAAAATATAATATAATATAATATAATATAATATAATATAATATAATATAATATATAACAAACAGTGGACATAGTCTGAGTAATTTTACTTGAGAATTTTCATTTTAGAGCTGATGTCCCATGACTAAGTAATTGTATAGTTTGGAAATGCTCATCGGGTCTTGTCATTTGTTTAATTTTTTCTTTTGTTTTATTTGTTCTCTCTTCAAGCATATAGACCATTACTCCAGGACTAAAGCCATTGCTGAACGCATGGTGCTCGCTGCCAATAGAAGATCAACAAAAGGTGCGGAAATGGAAACTTGTTGGTTTCTAAAGTCAATCCTGTTATTGCGTACAATAGCTATAAGCGCAAGTGGTATCATGTACCCTGCTCATGTCGTGTGTGTGTGTGTGTCCACTGCTGATGAGGTACTGAGGTAACGGCTGCTATGGTAATGACCACAGCCTGCAACCCAAGACAACCAGACCAGTTTTAAATTTAGACCTAGGCTTAATAATAAAACCAAGCACTGAGAGAATTTGTAGTTGGTGTGAAGCTTATTTTGTGCGTTTGGATTCTGTGCTAATAATCACACGCCTCCTTTCAGAACACAAAGTGAGAAGCAACTTTTTTATCAGGAACATTGCTATTTTAAGCAGTGTGAAATTATGTAATTAAATATATATTTTATTTTTTAATCACATTGTTTCTGGTTTATTTGTTGAACACATCCAGATCAGTATTACTGTACATTTCTTTGATATCGTGAGTAAAACCCAAAATACTACAATAGATATATCAGCCAGTGCTGAAACACCATGTGCCATCGTATTGTGTATTGTGTGAATTCTGTAGCAGAAAATATCAGAGGAAATAGTACTGATCAGCTGTTGCTTTTTCATATCTTTTGTTCTCATGGAGTTCTGTTTTATGTTTTCACCTTAAAATTAAAAAAAAAAAAAAAACGAAAGAAACAAAAAAAAAAAAAAAGAAAGAAAATGGGCTCAAATACGTCAATTGAGATTCAATTTAATTTTATATTATATTTAGCATTTTTTGGCATATTTTTTTGCCTTTATGTAGACATAATTATGTAGAAACAAAGTGGTAGAGAGACAGGACCACAATCCGGGACTCAAACTAGGGTCTTCTTTAGATTATATTTAGGCTTCTATTTATTTATTTCTGAATATGAAAAAAATAATGTAGGTTACTGATAAATTTCTTATGTAATATTGAGGTATTGTTGTTTGAGGTGGTGGTCTTCTTCACACATGTGTCCTGCGCCCCTCTGGTATCTATGGTCCTGAAGAGAGAAGACATTTACACAGGGTGATGGTGAGTCCTCTCATTCTCTCTCATTTATCCCTGTTCCATCTTTACCCTTTTCCTCCTTTACTCTCTCTCTCTCTCTCTCTCACACACACACACACACACACACACACACACACACAGGTCCCAGACAGATGTACTCTGCACCCTCAGCTGTGCCACTGTGCCCAGAGCTGTACAATATTAATGGAGTCTGTGAGAGGCTCTTGTTACAGACTGTGCTTTAAACTGTGCTTGTACATACAGACACATGACTGTCTGTGCTTATTCTGAGACTCTACAGACATACACGACTGTCTGTGCTTGTGCTGTCACTGTTCATACAGACAAATGCATGTCTTGTATACCTCATGTGATCTCTTCACATTCTTGTGTCCCTCAGTTAGAGAGTGTTGTTATCTCTGCGAAGTCCAAGTGCCGAATCCAGAGACAAACATTTTTTTTTTTATTCTCTTCTCTTCTCAGGTGAATGTGGAGAGGAGATTGTTCAGCTTTCGTTTTGGGGACCCTAATGCCAAGATGAACTGGGTACATGTGGATAATCTGGTGATGGCTCATGTTTTAGCAGCAGACGCCCTCGCTGCAGATAAAGCTTTTGTGGCGGTATGTGTGGAATGATAGAATTTAATTTCTTATTACAATCAGCAGTTTTAAACACAGATCAGTTATAATGTGTTGTGTATTTGTGATTTTCAGAGCGGACAGGTTTATTTTATCAATGATGGGGAGTCTGTCAATGTCTTTGAATGGTTGACACCTCTGGTGAGTAGCAATCAAACCAAGTATTTATAATTAATGCATGTATATTACAATTATTTACTATTTTAAGGAACTGTACCTTTATTTATCTGCAGTTTGAAAGACTGGGTTATGGTCGGCCACTGATTCACCTTCCTGTTTCTCTCGTGTACTCAGCAGGTATGACTAAAGTGAAATTAAAATTGACAAATTTTATTTTAAAAAATGTTTTTTGTTTGTTTTGCAAATACAACTGTATCACATTCTTGTTTTCTCCAGCAATTTTGATGGAGCGACTGCATGTGGCTCTGAGTCCTATAATGGAAATTCCATTACTTCTGACAAGAAACGAGGTAAATATGTTTCCTCCTGCCTTCACTGCATTATGTCTACAGTTTTCTCTAATCACTTTTTCCTAATGAAGTTGTTTTGATGCCATCTTGAGAGCAGTGTGACATTGCAGTTTCCCTTCGCTATTATAGGTAATTAAACTGTTAACGAACAGAGCAGTAATCTTTGTAACCACACACAGTTTCAAAACAGTTTTATTTATTTTTTATTTTATGCAAGTATAGGGCTGGGTGATATATTGGATGCTTGTGAGTGTCACAATAACTTTGATATTTATTATTTTATCATTTTATGGTTTCACATTAAACTGTTTAATGTTTGAGAATCTGACTCGAGATTAAAGTATGCTCAGCAATATGAATTCAGCAATAAATAGATATAAAGGTCAAGTGGAGTAATGAAGGGATGCTGGAAAAATTGAGGTATGAAATAATCAGTCGTTTATACGTGCTTACTCATCCATTGCAGTTGACATGATTAGATGAACACCCTTCCCACAAACCTTTGTTTAGGTTTTCTTTATTAAATCTTCTAAAGACCATTATTCATTGGTCAAAGTTGGTTTCTCTAAAGCAGAGGTCTCTGCTTCTGGAGACCCACTGTCCTGAAGAGTTTATCTTTAACCTTATTCAAGAGCACCTGAACTGGTAGGTGCATGTAAAGAAGCCTTGCAAAAATAATGGAAAAATATTAAGATGTATATTGAATATCAACAAAATATCAAGATATTTTATAATTTAAGTTATGTTGCTACTGCTAGATGTACAGTATGTGTGTGAGATACACTGAAGTTGTTGGTGTCATGGTGACAACTATAGCCCGAGTATGGCATCTTAGGTTACCATCACCATAGGTACTTCCTTAAACTCTCCTTAACATGCACAGCAGCTCTAGTAATCCTGAACTCAACTTAATGAACAGAGTTTACATTCTGTAATTAGTCAGGTCTGATAAATCGAATGAGCGAGTATCTCTATGATATCTGTGAAACACATTGTGTCTCCTCCAGCTGTTTAAATATCACAGTTGATTCTGAGAGGATAGTTAAGGGTGACAAACAAGCTGGCATAAAGGCAGAGCAAGAAAGAGTTGCGTTAGTAGAGCTGGGCGTTGACTGGTGCTGTGTCATGCATTAGTCATGAGAAACAGAAGCCATGAGCTGAAGGGGCGATTCTGGTCAGATGGCGGCAGGTTTGATGATTGCATTGTGAATAAAACATGAGATACCAGCTCCTTGCCGGATCTTTTAGTTTGAGATGGACAAGAGAAGTTGCACTGAGGAAAGAAACCACACACACACGAAACCAGGAAATGGGTATATCAAACACAATGGCAATCCCCTTCCCTGTTTCTGATCCAAATCTTATATTCAGTGGCCCCAAAACTAATGGGACACTTTTAGGCACTTAAAGGGACAGTTCACCCAAAAATGAAAATTACCCCATGATTTACTCAGCCTCAAGCCATCCTAGGTGTATATGACTTTCTTCTTTCAGACGAATACAATATGAGTAAAGTGGTTAGTAAATCATGGGGTAATTTTCATTTTTGGGTGAACTATTCCTTTAAAGGGTTACTCCACCCCAAAATGAAAATTTTGTCATTAATCACTTACCCCCATGTCGTTCCAAACCCGTAAAAGCTTCGTTCGTCTTCGGAACACAATTTTAGAATATTTTGGATGAAAACCGGGAGGCTTGTGACTGTCCCATTGACTGCCAAGTAAATAACACTGTCAAGGCCCAGAAAAGTATGAAAGACATCGTCAAAATAGTCCATCTGCCATCAGTGGTTCAACCGTAACGTTATGAAGCTACAAGAATACTTTTTGTATGCAAAAAAAACCTAAAATAACGATTTTTTCAACAATTCGTCTCCTCTGTGTCAGCATAGCGCCATTTTGGAGAATATCCGCTGGAAGCAAACTGCGTACGCTGTTCTGTGTCAGCTGCACCGCACTGATACGCTGTTTTCATTCAAATCAAAGCGTAAATAAACATAGAAGACGTATCCGTGAGGTGCGGCTGACACAGAACAGCGTACGCAGTTTGCGATCAGTGGATACTCTCCAAAATGACGCTACGCTGACGCAGAGGAGATAAATTGTTGAATAAAGTCATTATTTTTGGGGGGTTTTTGCGTACAAAAAGTGTTCTCGTCGCTTCATTAAATTCAGATTGAACCACTGTGAGAATTACTTGGCAGTCAATGGAACAGTCACAAGCCTCCCGGTTTTCATCCAAAATATCTTAAATTGTGTTCCGAAGACGAACGAAGCTTTTGCGGGTTTGGAACGACTTGGGGGTAAGTGATTAATGACAAAACGTTCATTATGGGCTGGAGTAATACTTTGTCACATTAAATGATTACTATAGATGAAGGGTTCATGAAGGTATAATCTCTTTCCATATAGCGTAAAACTTAGTACAAAAACATAAAGAAAGTTAATTTAAATTGATAGTATTAATTATGAAAAAAATAGAAAGAATAATAAAGAATAAAAACAGATTAAAAAATACAATTATAAGCAAGACAATACAAATATAGAACTCTAACTAATAACAGTTAAGTAATTACTATTGTGTGAACAGTTTATTTCTGGATTATCTTTTTATGATAGCGAATTGAACTTTGGCATTGTTTTTGAATTGACTGAGGCTCTTCTGTGGATTCATTTCACTGGAGTGGAATCAGTTTCAGCTTTTGGAATCGACTCTTGATTCTGAACACCTCAGACCTGGAAAATTGATTCTTTCTAAATCAAGTCCCAGTGCTTTTCCAAAATCCCCTGGCAGGATTGCAGAAAATTAGCTCACGCAATACTAGGCCTGAACTAGCTACTACAGGAAATCAGCAACCAAATAAAGATGACTTGCACAAGTGGGCTATTTTATGTATTTTTAAAATACACAAATGCCCAACTTATGTACGTGGTGTAGTTACAGTAGACACAAATTACATTTGATCTAAATAGTGTTTTATATTTCAGATATGTGTCAGAGATATTTCTGCCCCCCTCTTATGAACCACTAGCATTTCATAATTACAAAATGTTTATTTTTCTCTTCATTTTGAACAATATACAGTATATGATTTGAAACCAAACAAACCTCTAGAACCTCCAAATACTCTGCCACTTTATTATTTATATCAATGCTTTTTTCCCTGTATCACACATTGTTTGGAGAGACTGTTAGAAGTATAAACCGTGCTTTGTGGTGTTTTGTCCACTAGATAGCACTAATGTGCTTCATAGCATGTTCTCATCATGGGATTATTTGGAGGTCAACTCCTGAGGGCAGTCGGATTGGAGAATAGACCAAGGTTTATGCCAAGTTGTCTTTTAACTGACCCAGCTAATTAATTTGTTTAAACAGTTGTATACTAGGTAATGAAATTGATTTATGTTTCTAATTTTTTTTTGGTTGAGCACCAGGAGTGCTGATATTTACAAACGCTTCACTGTTTGTATCTCTCTGCTTGTCTGTGTTTATAGCAGTCGGAGAACAGGATGTAATTGTTGTAACTGTAGTGTAACTGTAACTGTTATATAGTGTAATTGGTTTTAATATATGGAGTTGTAGCATAACTTCAACTGAAGTGAGAAGAAGGATGTTTTAAAGTTGAGAGACAGTGACAGAGTACTTGATGTAGGGCAGGGAAGGACTACCTAACAATAGACATGTTTAACCGTTGATAAGCTAAAAGAGATCCTAAAGAAGTTGGATGAGCTTTGGATGAATGACCACTTACCTACCTCTTAGAAAATCCACTGGACAAACTGGATAAAAATATGGCATCACCTATTTAATATTTATGAGCTAAGCTGATAAGGTTTATATCGTGGCCCCTCACCCAGCACACACTTTTCAGATGGCTTCTATGGCCCTGGTCTAGACAGCAGTGTGTGTGGGTCAGGGGCATCTGCTCTGGCTCTCGGCCCAGTGGAGATTTTCCATGTAGATACCCAATCTGCAGGCTGGTAAGGGGAGAGAGACTGTGGGGGCATTTCATCGTGCCAGGAGCTTTATGTAAAAGTAATGCCAGGTAAAAGGAGGTCATTAAAGCCATTAGTAAATGTGAAGCCCTCAGAATCTGATCTGTGAAGTCAAATCCAGAGTCCATCTCTCAGCGTAGTGTCCGGCTTCAAGACAACCTGACGGTGACACTTTTTAAAGTGATAGTGAGAGAACGTAGATTTTCCGGTGAACTACTGTTTCCTCATGCTGTTTAAAAACATTAAAACAAACCATTGTAGTAAAAAAAAGTATACTTAAGCATTTATTTATTAAGCATTTATCCTACTTATTACGGAAATAATAGAATTGAAAAGAAATTACTTAAGTGTGAACTGAATGTAATGTTTTCAGATACTTAACTGTATGTTATTTACAATTAAATGAAAATGTATTGTAGTTTAAATTTATTCAACAAAATGTTTTGACCCACTTGTATAGGATTTATTTAGTACATCTTTATTTCATTACTTTTATTGTCCTTGAAAGGATATGTTATGGTTTCAAGTGTAGTGCTGAATGTACTGACGAGCTTATAGTAAACTTAAATGTATACTTTAATGTTATTTCTATTTGAAACGTATGTCACGTATATATACACACATAACGTGTGTGTAATTACACAGTGTTAGATGATGAAGATGCAGTTTAGTAGATTTAAAATATATTAACTTTTAATGTAATATCAAATAAAACACTACAGGTAAAATTATAATCAAGTAGCTACTATGTGCTTTGGTATTTTAGTAAACACACACAAAAAAGTGTACTTCTTTAAAGCATGACAAAAGATTATTAAAACAGATTTAAAATGTATTTTAAAGTTTAAATCTTTATTTTGACATTATTACAAAGTGCAGGTTTAAAAGTGTACTTAAGTGTGTTATGAAACATCATGAATCAGTTTACTCTCTTTAAGTACACCTAAAGCAGCCTTTTAATGAATTTAACTTTTTAATGAATTATTTTTAAGAACAGTTTTTTTTTTTTATAAAATATGCTTCTAAGATTTGAAGTACACTAGAAGTGCACATTCAGCACAGTTAAGCGCACTTCAGTTCTGCTTTGAAAGCTTGTGTGTTTGATGTGTACATCAGTTGAACGGATGTGATGTGAGATTACAGAGACATCCGTACTATCATCTCATCTCTGTCTCAGCTGAGCATGTTCAGCACTCCTGACATCTGACCTCTGTATCTCTCTCAGGTGAGAAACATTGCTGTCAGTCACACCTTTAAAATCGAGAAGGCACAGCGAGAACTGGGCTTCAGTCCTAAGAAGTACAGCCTGACTGACTCGGTGGATCAGTACCTCCGGAGCCGACCGCCGCGTTCAGCTGCGTCATTATTGAACACACAGTACCTCTTCCTGCTGCTCCTGATGGGATTCATCGCCTTCATGATCTGCTCTGCAGGACTGGAATAAAAAGCCTCAATATTGCAGTCTCACTTCCAAAAAATCTCATGGATCACTTGTAGGGTTTGAATCAGGGCTGGGCGATATAATGAATACATAATCACGCAACATTCTGAATATCATGACAGTTCTGCTATCCTTTTTATTTTGCCATTAAGTTTTATAAAGAAAAAGTCTCCAATTACTCACTTTCTTGCCATTTCGAATCCATAAAACTCTTCCAAACACAAAATATGATATTTTTAATGAAAGCTGAGCGATTTCCGTCCCTCCATTGAAAGTCCAGGTAACCAAAACTTAGAAGAAGGTCATAAAGGCATAATAAAACAAATCCATATGAACTGAGCAGTTTTATCCAAGTATTATGAAGAAATACAGTCAGTTTTTTTTTTTTTTATGATGATTAGATTTAACTTAGGCTTTTATTTGCATATAAACACACATACTGTACACAGAGTGCATCACATATAGTAAACATGGAAGTGTGTGATAAATGTGTGTCATGAACAAGATCCAGTGAGGTTTGTGACACGAACATGTTATCTTCCGTGTTATGGATCTTATGGGTTTGAAATAACATGATAGTGAGTAAATGATGACAGAATTTTCATCTTTGGATGAACTATCACTTTAATACAGACGGTTTTAGGTATTTAATATACTTAAAATTTAAATTAATTAACTGTCCAGTTCAATTAATCGATTAAAAAAAATATTATTTGTGCCATCACTCAAAATATTTAATGGAAAAAATCATCCACAATTTTAATCTTATATTAAAAGTTAATATAAGTACTGTTTATTGTTCTATATTCATGATATATGTAAAAACATGCATTGATTATTTCAAACAAAATTTTAACTGTATTTTAGTTTTGTTAAACATTTTGAACGGGTTTGGTTCAGATGATTATTTTTAGATTTGCATTGTTAAAAGGCTGGAAAAAAATATTTATTTATTTATTTACTTGCTATATCGCTCACCCCTATTTTGAACCCACAAATGTTTTACTACCAGATCAGATCTTTAACCACAATGTCACACCTCCTCAGAAACAAAAATCACTTTGGTGTTTTACATTATATATTTTCTATATAGTCCTGAGAGAACTGACGTGTGTGATTTAGGGTTGGTGTAAATTTGAAATATAATCTGCAGAGCTGTTTGGGAACAAGTATAGCACTCTATTATCATCACTGCTAGTAGATATGTTTTAAAATGATATTTGTTAGTACTTAGACCACAATTTATTTATTTATAGCTTCTTTTTTTATTTAGAAATAGGTGAGAAAAAGCAGTGTGATCTTGGCAGACGGCAAATTGTGATGTACATTAAATATATTGTTTGTGATGCTGGAAAAGTTAGTTTTTGATGAATTCTCAAGTTATGTCTACAATTTATTTGACTCCTAATGAATAAGGTTGTTTGCCCATGGTCTTCCACAAAATTAAGTGTATTTATAGTTGCACTTCCTAAATGTGTTGAAAAAAGGGAAGGTTTATTCAGCACACACAGTTTTTTTTTTTCATTCATATTCTTTTCATTAACACTATTTACATATTTATATGAAAGAATACTGACATGTATTTTGTTTGGATGAACCAGGATAAAGGCCTTTTGTCTCTACCTCAGCAAAGAAACTCAAACAACATGAATTTGAATGTACAGTTTTACAGAAAGTATAATAATACTGAGACCGAAGGAACCAATGCTGCAGGCAGACACTCAGAGAGAGGCAATACATGCTGTACACACATTACAGTGACCTATGATTCTTCTGTCATTTCATTATACTGATTCAAGAGTATTGTTTCTAGTATCACTTGATGAACCCCGTATGAACTGTGCTGGTGTGTGTTGGGGGAATGAGTGAGATCGAGTGTGTATATGTGCTCACATCCGTTGAAGTATTACATTTGTGTCATATGTGTTCATATTTTAAAACACAAGCAACGTCAACTCAGATGACATAGACGTAACACTAGTGAGTTTGAAAAATTACAAACGTTCAAAGTGAGACGTTTTTGATTTGCCCTGGTGTCTGTAAAGGTTTATTGAAGCAACAGCATTTACACATTTGAAGCATTAAAGCAGTAAATGTATGCCATGCATGGCATTCATGAATGCCAATGAAATGTTTTATATTCAGAAGCTGTACTTGTAAAGGCAAGTGTCTACTGATATAATCTTTGATTTTGCGTTATACTTTATCGGCTGTTGTCTTTAAGACTTAAGACGTGTTGTTTTTCCATAGGTTTGTGATGTCAACAATGTGACATGAGAAAATTGTTCATCAGTTATTAATTAACAAGTTGAATAAAAATGTGCTGTGGATCCTCTTGCTATTAAAGCATTGCATTTTCTTGAACGGTTTACAAAAACTTTACCTCATCAACATTCCCAAATTTGTGGCAAGGACGCCACAAATTAGAAAACAACATAAGCCATGCAGTGTGAACAACGCTTTTCCGTGTTTTATACAAGTTATTAAAACAAATAGAGAAATGCCGAATACAATACTAAATTTCACAATGATTTTGTCTTTTTTGAAGTTTTTACACGCTATTTGTTTGCGACAAAGTATTGTCGATAGCCCCCAAACCTGCTTTGAGGTAATTTCTTTCCAATGATAAAACATCTATCTATACAAAAGACATAGATGTTGGATATGTTATTGTTAAATAAAACCAGAACCAGAACTGTAATTGGTTCAATCATACAGTTTTATTTTCTGGATAACCCAAGTAAGATGTTAGTCATGCCATTACATACACAGACCACTGATTTTCAGAAAAGACATCTTTGAGAAGAACCTTGCATATTCAGCACCAGTAAATAACCAGATTTGTGCATTCCTTCTCTAAACACGTCAAATTTTATAATCTGCAGTTGATTAAACGTAATAAATAATGTAGAAAACTATTCTTTTACTTAAAACACTGAACTCCGATTCCAGCGTAAAACAAGATTCATGGCTGAAACAGCCATCAACTCTGGACGGAAGAGGTAACAGATTCAACTGTGTACATTCTCAACATATATAAACACGATTTTTATGTGGTTATCACAAATTGATTGTTTTACCTGCAAGATATCATAACTATAATTGTTAAGACAATTCTACACAGAGAACTACAGTTGCTTTCCATTTAAGATGTGGTCAATTTACCTCTTTGTACGTTTCAAGGAACACTGCTGAAGAGAAACAAACTTTTTTTCCTCTCTTTTTTAATCTTGAGCACAAGAGCTATATTTTTGCTGCACACTAACATCTGATCATGCACACTGTCTTCTAACACAACGCTGACCAAGAAGCATATCATTTTAGATGGCATTTGAAAAGGGCAGGAATTTATGCCTAAAACAGAGCGCAGGGACGGCTGCAATACAGTAGCACCATTTTCACTGAAATAAAGCAATAAGATCAGAAATGCAAAACACCACGATATATTTTGCTCCCCCAAGACAATATTCAAATATTTTTCTTTGTCAGGACCAATCCATCTATGAACATTTCCCTGTGATCTCCGCCTGCTATTTAAGACATCATTCATATCAAAAACACTTTCCTTCTTTCTTTTTCTCGTTTCATGCCACTTTCCTAGTCATCTACGCAATACGTTTATTTAAAAAGTCTAAGCCTACTTAAACTGTCCAACTTAAGGCATTTAACAACTTCAAAATGTTACAAAATGAACCTGAACATGGTTAATCTTGATTGAGTATTAAGTAGCGCATGGTTTGGTTGTGAAATACAAGTTATCAAAGACATAAACCAACAATAATTAGCTATTGTTTGACTAACTGTTAAACCACATTGAACTACTTACAACTTAAAATGCTCTACTTTGTGCTGGTGTAACATTTAAGAAACTCAGTCAAATCATCTGTTCAATAGCCTTCAATCTTCAAACATTATATAACACCCTCATTCAGTACATTTTCAACATCTTCATATCCATCAAGACATCGGTAACAATCTAATGTTGACTTAAACCCACAGGCGACAGAAAAAATAAAAAAATTTAAAAAAAAATTGGAAAACAGTGAATCAATACCAAACAAGAAAATAAATAAAATCTCTGGACAACAATGATTGAAAAAAATTAAATAAATAAAAATAGAACTAAAACAAAAACAAAACTGACCACAGGCCTGTCTTCTAAAGTGCATAGTTTCACAGTGGTGTTTAGATGAATGACAAAACAAAGTGCTGGGAACTTGCGCGAATGTGGCTGCCAAACGTTTAACTATGATTTGCTCTAAACAAACTATTCACACAAAGTCACATGAGAATTTCAAGCATATTGCATATTTACATGAGCTAATTCTGACTATTTTTTTCTAACCATTGAGGTAACCAGACAATTTATTAAAGCAGCAAACAATATTGCCTCAAATATCGTTGTTAGTAATGTAATTGAAATCACATGCAGTCTTTTCTTTTAAATAATAATAATAATAATAATAATAATAATAATAATAATAATAATAAAAAATTTAATACTGCTTGTGAAATTTCTAGACACTCGAAGAATATGGCTACATATTGTCCTACTAAATTCCTTAATCATGTTTGTACGTTTTTTTTTTTTTTTAATGTTTTTAAGGTTTATCAGATGAATCCCACAAAAACATGTCTGAGAAAGAACAGATATTTTGTATTTGGAAAATTAAGCCCTTGATTCATATGAGTTTTTAAATTACTTTAATTTTTTTGCCCCAAATTTAGCTAAAATTAGCTCAACAAATACTACTTTTGATTTGACTACAATTTTCTTGCATTATTGTAATGAGAATCTGAATTTTTAATATATGTTACTTATAATACAATGTGCTAAACTGTCATGAAAATAAAGTCACAAAGCAAAACAAATGGTCCTAAAAACAGGCTTAATTTACAACATTTATTTGATTCTGGTATGGAACTTCTCATTCTTGGTTTTGTGAGATTCACCCTATCAGGCATATCATTTACATTAATTTAATTGATTAACTGTGTTAGTCAATAATAATAATTTAGTCTACCCTCTGCACATTGGATGGTTAAAGGAATACTCCACCCCAAAATGAAAATTTTGTCATTAATCACTTACTCCCATGTCATTTCAAACCCGTAAAAGCTTTGTTTGTCTTCGGAACACAATTTAAGATATTTTAGATGAAAACCAGGAGGCTTGTGACTGTCCCATTGACTGCCAAGTAAATTACACTGTCAAGGCACAGAAAAGTATCAAATACATCGTCGAAATAGTCCATCTGCCATCAGTGGTTCAACCGTAACGTTATGAAGCGACGAGAATACTTTTTGTACGGAAATAAAACAAAAACAACGACTTTATTCAACAATTCGGCACGCAAAAAGCGTAGCTCTTCCGTGTCAGCCGCGACATAGGGATGCGCTGTTTGCGTTCAAATCAAAGCGTAAATCCACGTAGAAAACGTATCCTTGTGTCGCGGCTGACACGGAAGAGCTACGCATTTTGCGTGCAGCGATAATTTCCAAAATGGCACTACGGTGACGTTACGGTGCTGAATTGTTGAATAAAGTTGTTATTTTTGTTTTATTTCCATACAAAAAGTATTCGCGTCGCTTCATAACGTTACGTTTGAACCACTGATGGCAGATGGACTATTTTGACGATGTTTTTGATACTTTTCTGGACCCTGACAGTGTAATTTACTTGGCAGTCAATGGGACTGGTTTTCATCTAAAATATCTTAAATTGTCTTCCGAAGATGAACGAAGCTTTTACGGGTTTGGAACGACATTGGGGGTAAGTGATTAATGACAAAATTTTCATTTTGGGGTGGAGTATCCCTTTAAGTCTTGACCTTCTACACAGATGTGGTTCTACGAAATCAAGATGTGCTTTCAAACCCAAAGCACAGACGCACTCGGGTGTCACATATGGCTTTATTGCAGAGATCCACACATCTCATGTGACTTATAAAAGTACAAAAACACCGGTCAGGTCTACTGCATTTGCAGGTTTTGGATGTGGATGGTTTGGTGTATAGGCACAGCTTTTATAGTGCAATCGACACAAACAAAGACCACGGCGCTATTAAAACTCTCAACACGTCCATCAAATTCATTCAGAAGCACAAAGCCACGCTGAAGATCACTACACTGAAGATGTATAATACTGCCAACTCACATACCCACTCACTGACTCTGCCCAGCCCTGTTCTCACTCAGGTCCTCTTTGGTTTTCTGAATGCAGGTGAAGATTTCTTTAAACAGGGCTTTGTATTCTGGCTGGTGGAGCTCGTCTGCGAGGCAGAGGGTGTCTGTTGTTGCGGTCACCTGGCTTTTGCGGCGCTGCGCAGGAGCGGAGGGCGTCTGGACGGCTTTGTGGCTGAGGCTGTCTGCCCCCTGCTGGCAGCGGCGGAGCAGCTCTTCGTATTTCAGCTGCAGCGCGCTATATTGCGCGTCCACCTCATTGAGAAGCGAGATCCCACGCTGCTTCACCGCTTGAGCTCGGCGGATGCACGTGCGCTCGTGTCCGCGCCGGATATCCTCGGCTCGAGCCCCGCGGACGTAGCTCTCGCTGCTGCAACGCCGCCTCCCCTGAGGAAGCTCCGCCTCTGGCTCCTCCTCCTCCTCATGCCCTGCCCCCACTCTTTCCTCCACGCCGAAGAAAACACTGTCGGGCAGCAGTGCGTCTGTCAGTCTTGCTCCGGACGACTCGGAGCGCCACAGCTGCCGTAGCTCCTCCACCTCGGCCTCCAGCTCGGCCTGTCGACGGCGCGCTCCCTCCAGCAGACTCAGACGCTCCTCCAGAGCGCTGTTTTCCTGCGCCGTCAGCTCCGTCTCGCGCTCGGCCTCCACCCGCCGGGATCGCTCGGCTGCCAGCTGCACCTTGAGGTTGTGGAGGGTGTGCTGCAGGGTGGAGTTCTCCTCCTCCACACGTCTGTCATCCAGGGCAGGCCAGGACTTCTCCTCCTGCAGGCTCTCTGAGCTCAAGTACCTACAAGATGATAGGAGCATGAGTCCGAGCAACCATTTCTGCAGGAGTTGTTTATTATGACAGAATATATGGAGAATAAACTGGTACTGAATGGTTCCATAATAAACACCTAGAACTGCAGGATGGTCAGCGCAAACTTAATAAATGAATCTGTCACCCAGAAAGCATTCTATATGCAAAATTAAGATACTATGTTAGTAATAACAATATGTGATCAACAGATTCGTAATAAGGGGGAAATAGTATAAAAATGTATGCACCCTAACCCAGTGGTTCTTAATATAGTTTTAATATATTAATGTTTGTAAATAATTTTAAGTTATGTTTTTTGAACATAAATAATGTGTATAAAGTACCTCATCATTAGAAATTAGTGTCTTTATTTTTAATGAAATGTTAAAGAAAAACAATTTAGGGATGATTTTTTTCTTAACCCATGTAAGTGCAATGCAACTTTGCAAAAAGTCTGTCACTGAAGAAAGTGGGCACAAAATGGAGTTTACATTCTTTACAAGTCTTATAAGCATAAACGGGCCATTTAATTCCAAGGATAATTCCAAGGATCAGACAGAGTTATGAAAATCTAAATTTCATCTGAAAAATAAAAGATTAACATTACACTAAGATTAGACTAACATTATACAATGAAAAAAAATAAATAAAACTTTATTATATTAACATTAATAATTTTATTCTAAATATTTTAATTATTAATATATTTTAATAACTTAATATATTAAGTTAACTTAACTTAATATTTTAATAATTTAATTGTATTACTTTATTATTATAAATATATTCTGTACTATGTAGTTATTTATTAGTTATATTGTAGTATTTATTTAATTTTAAATGCTACAAGTGAATTTAGGAAACACGATATTAATGTAAATAATATATAAGTGAATATTTAATAAATGAATAATTATTGTATTATAAATACATTCTGTATTCTGTAGTTATTTAATCGTTTTAAATGCTACAAGTGAATGTAGGCAACACAATGTTAATGTATATTAGTTTATATAGAAGTTAATATTTTAATTTTATAATTATTTTATTATTATTATTATAAATATATTCTGAACTCTGTGGCTATTTATTTAATCATTTTAAATGCTACAAGTGGATTTAGGTATCACAATATTAATGTATATTATGTAAAATAGATATTCATTTTGAGAAGGTGTGTTATAAAAATGATTAGTGTTTTTAAAAATTAACTTTGAACATAGTAATTATGAAAGTAGTAATTTAAATGCAAACACATGGAAAACAAGCACACACAAATAAATATAATCAAATATCAGTCGATACTGTTAAATAAACATCTCTAATGGTTGGCTAGTAACAGATAAAGTACCAATATATCATGCAATTATGAAATGACCCTCTTTGAATTGAGTTTTTCTGAGATGTATCCACAGAAAACCTCTTGTTAACTGCATCACAGGACCTGTTGCACACTGTTTACTTCTAGCTCCATATTAGCCTCTGCAGCACTGATGGATTAGATCAAGGATTACTGGATTAAGGGCCAGGTCAGATTATGATGTCTGGCTTTGGAGGTCTTTAAGATGCCCAGTCAGCACGTACTAACACTGCAGTACACAGATCAGAGAGGTCATTCACGAGCTGGACGTCACAGAGAGAGACATCCACTTTAATCAGTGCTGCATGAGTCCACAAGCCCTTAGCATAATTACAGGCCCTACCTAAATTAAAGTCTCCATAAAACGGCTTGACAAACACAAATCTCTTTCTGAAGTTGATGCATTGCCTACTAAAACAGAACGTACAAGTGCAAGCAAGATCTTCAGCACAAAGTCGAACTCTCCAATGACAAGCTGAGACATGAGTGCATGGGTGTTTGCGTGATGCTGATGTGAATGATAGGGATTTGTTGGCGTCATTTGGCTCCAGACTCACTTTTCTTGTTGCAGATCATAGATTTCTTTCAGACAGGACATGCTTTGGGCACCAAGGCTGCGGCGAGCAGCTGCCAGATCTCTCTTGGACTGAGATGCCTTCAGCTCGTCCACCTGCTTCTGAAGACCCTCCATATGAGTCTGCAGCCCATCTATGGTCTCGGTTAGACTGCAGATAGAGAACAATAAAGAGATGCATGTTCCAGCATGTCAAGAGTTCAGTGCTGCTGCAGAGAGATCTGGACGTGTCCTCACCTCTGGATCCTGTGCTGGGCTGTGCGGTTCTCCAGCACCAGCCTCTGGTTGCTTTTCTCCAGGTCTCGAGCTGCTAGGTCCAGCTGCTCATAAACTTTGGCATGCTGGTCATTCATCTGCCTCAGGAGATCCACCTGCTTGGTCAGGTACTGCGAGAGGCAATACAGACACAAGTCTTCAAATATTTGTGCAACAGACTGATCAATATGGATATTCCTCCTTAGAGCTGGACAATATTTTGGACAATGTGTTTAACATTTATTTTCCCTAATAACTTCTTAAGCAAAAAAAAAAAAAAGTGTTAATTTAGGACTGGTAACTTTGATTACTTTCTGTGAATAGGTTCACACTGTCCATTTCAAAGAATCGATTCAGAACAGATTCAACGATTTGTTTGCATAATTGCTAAAAATGATTTTTGATCTATGGGAACTCGTAGTTTCTGTAAATTAAATAAAATCAATTAAAATAAATCAAATTATTACAATTAAAACTAAAATAATTACATTTCAGGACTCTACACATTTTAGGTGCCAAATGCTCTTTCCATGCCATTTTGATATTTGATAAATTTACTTAACATAACTTTGGTTCTTCAAAGGTAACAGTTTTCAAAATAAGAAACATCTTGATTTTTAGTTGTTAGCTTATTTTGACGATTTTAATCATTTTGGGCCAAATTTACTAAACAGGGCAAATTAGCATTAGAGTGCAATTCCATAAAAGCGCCGATCGGAGGGAAAATTCTGTGTGTGATTTATTGACAATGCACACATTAAAGAACGCAGACGCAGCCAGATCATTTCCATAATGACCAGCGCAATCTACCAAGAGCAGCGCAAATTACCGCCTGCTTTAAGACATGCTTTTTTTGGGCGTTAAATAATGGCGCAAATAACAGAAATTTGATGAGCGCAAACGTTAGTAAATCGCGTTGTGTGATTTATTTGAATACTCTCCTCCCATAAATTTTGCGTCTGAAAGGGAAACTCCTACAAATGCATATTTAATAAGGTCAGGTGCAAAAATAACTGTGTTTCAACGCTAATTCTTCACTGTGCGTCTTTAGTAAATCCTGACAGTACTACTTTAACGCCAAAAGACGGTTTGCGCTAGCACAAGCTGTTAGTAAACCTGGCCCTTTAAGTTCTCTTGAGGACCCCTTAAAAGTTTGCTAAAGGCCCCCTGGTTGAGAACAACTGCTGTATTGCAACAATTTTCTCCAAAAGTAATTTTTCTTTCGTCAAAAGCCTGAAGATTATCAACATTTAGCCATTTTTAGATATATTTCCCAGCTTAGCAAGCACAGAATGGTCAACCAGATTTGTTTGTTGCTGGTAGTGGTACGGAAATACACACTACAATTTTACATTTAGGCCCTATTTTGGACATTTGTTATCACCCTTGAAAGTAACCACTTTATTTTTAACGTAAGAGCAGACGCAGCAATTTTTAATTTGAATGTGCAAGGCTTCCTGTGTCTTTCTCTTCCAGTTATTTTAGTTGTACAAAACAGCTTGTTATGCTGCTTGATATTGCAAGCTAGCATATCTTATTATATTGTTTTAATGTGTTACCAATCATAAAACACACTGGTTTGTAGCATAAATAGTTTTGTGTTTACTGCACTTTGTTCTTCTTCTCGTTATTTACCTATAAGTCTCAGAGCTTACTTCCACATTACAAAAAAAAAAAAAAAAAAGGTGGATACCACAGACTTCATCATTCAGAGCTAGCTGATGCCAAAGATGCGCTAAAGCAAACCACAGTTTTCACAAGTTGCAATGACATTTCACAACCTAATGCAACTGTGGCTTTGTCAACATTTCCCTGCTCTTTTGTCAATGTTTCACTACAAGAGACGGAAGAGTTACTTTATGTTGCAATTACAAACTTCCCACTACACTGTTACTGACAAGTCAATGTTTGACTAGAGAATATTATATCGTCAAGTATATTTGAAACATTCAAACCAGTCATAAAACCAGGATCAAGTAAGCTAAACAACAAGTCTTTCTGTTAGAACCTAATTCTGCTTAGACCCCAAAGTCTGCTTGAGATATAAGATTTAAGACCGAATACTAGCTCACGGAGTACTGCAAGGTGTAAATTACATACTGCCTATGGTATACTATGCATTATGCATCAATTGACCTTTAAATCAATAATACGATACACTGTTATCAGATGACTTCATCTCATGCATGTGAACATGGCATCTTGAAAATAAATGCAATTTTTTTAAGATTCAATTTATGTTCAAATCTTTTGGTTATCTGATCAAATAATCAAAACGGAGATCATGTTTGTAATTCATGACAACAAAAACACTAGGAGGTGAAATAAAGCTGACTGCACTGTGGGATATTATTCTATGCAGTGTGCTTTGTTGTACACATGCAAATTTTGGCAAATGTGATGTGATAAGATATTCTGCACTTACAGAACATATGCCATCTGTTCACAGTATACATACTATGTATTCACGGCAAAAATAATGAGAATAGTATGCCACTCCAAACATTATCCTGAGAAAGCGAATTACATAAGAGAGTATTGCCATGCAAGGCCATTAGCCAAACAGGACACCACAAACACTGTTAATGTCTTATCTCATGATTGGTGTCACGCCAGACACAGTTTACCAGAAATAGCAGTAGTTCCTCTGCACGATGTCTTAACTGTGACCAGGAAAGAGGATCAAACAGGAAATCTCCCGCTGTTTACGCGTTTCCACGAAGGGAAAGACTAGTGGAGTTCATACGAGTACAGCGACAGCGAAACTAAACTCATTTCTGCCTTTTTATTGGATAGTTAGCAGATAATGTGACCATGGATGGTTTTAAAATCAACATCAAGATTTAAATGAATTACATATGAGGTAATTGCAAGGTAATGTAATCCCAGTTTTTGACCATTTTAAACAGCTTTCTCCTTCAACTTTTGATTCTCCATCACAAAAATACACCATGTCAGCTACTCATACAATACAAAGACCTGAAACAGGACGTTTCATATCTATACAACATAAGATCTGCACCATGGGGGAAGAGTTAAAGAAACCAGATGTGTTGGATTTTGGGATAAGTGTCACCTCAATCTCCTGCAGCTGCTCGTGATTGGTGGAGTACATCTGCTGAAGGCCCTGCTCCAGCTCATGGTTCCTGTCCAACAGAGTCTTGCCCAACTCGGCGGCCAAATGGAGATCTGTCCCACACACACGGAGAAGACAGAACGGTAAACATCGAGTAGACTCGGTGGGCGTTATCCTGCCAAACCCAGCGGCAGGAATGCTCAAGTCGCCCAAACACAGTCCAGATCAACAACAAACTTTCGCACAATAGCATGATTTTTTAGGGATGATTCAAATGGAGAATAATAGTCCCTAAACTAGTAGTTCCTGTAGCTTGGCTGGTATTGCATGATGCTAGCAATGCAGTCATGGGTTTGATACGCACATGCAATACTAAAATGTGTCCTTTGAATATAAAAATATATTAAAGATGCTATGAATAAAAGCATCTGCCAAATGCAAAAAACGCTGAATCTAGTTATCGTGAGTGAAATAACAAAATGTATTAAGATCTAAATAAAAATAAAACAAGCATAATGGACATAAAATTGCAGAAAAGAGAGACATTAGCTAAACACCAAGTAATATTATACAAGTTTCACAGCTTTTCTCATATTTTTTATGTCATAACATTTAAAACCAATGGTTTTCTCGTCACAAGTTTCATGTTTTATATATATATATATATATAAATAAAAATAAATAAAATATGTGACCCTGGAGCACAAAAGCAGTCATAAGTAGCACAGATATATTTATAATAGCCAACAATACATTTTATGGGTCAAAGTTATCGATTTTCTTTCATGCCAAAAATCATTAGGATATTAAGTAAAGATCATGTTCCATGAAGATATTTTGTAAATTTCCTACCGTAAATATAACACATTTTTTGATTAGTAATATACATTGCTAAGAACTTCATTTGGACAACTTTAAAGGTGTTTTTCTCAATATTTCGATTTTTTTGCACCCTCAGACTCCAGATTTTCAAATAGTTGTATCTCAGGCAAATATTGTCCGATCCTAACAAACCATACATCAATGGACAGCTAATTTATTCAAATTTCAGATGTTTAATGTCAATTTAAAATAATAAAAAGACCCTTATGACTCGTTTTGTGATCCAGGGTCACATATTCAATACACTGACATGAATACACAAACCAAACATGTTGAAGTATGTTTCAAATGTTTTTTTGTTTTTTTTTTAAATAAACAAATAAGAACCAAAACTCACATTCAGTTTTAACAAATAAACATATTACAAAGTGCCAGGGGGATTGAAGACTGTATCACAGTATTTTAAACATGCCACAGACTTTTTGATGAAATATAAAAGTCAAAATCGTAACAAAACACATTTAACACAGGAGATGAAGTAAGATGTTTCTGTTGATGCATGTGTCATCTGAGCATGTTTCAACTGTACCATCCTCACCCTCCGCCGATGACGTCAGAGTGCGCATTTAAAGGGTTTATATGGGCGTGGCCTTCAGTTAGACAGCTCACACACTGCTGTGCCATCACTTCAGATAACCTTTCATTAAGAAATTCCTCTTTCATTTCACTCAGGGTTTAAACACTATCGCTCCCCCTTAATATTTCACCTGACCTCTGACAAAGTCAAGTCGTATTGATGCTGAACAACCTTAACCACGCATAAAGACAAAGTGTTCAAACGAAACGTGACATTTGAAATCAAATGACTTAGTTTTAATGAAAAGTACAAGCATCTGCTATCAGTTCGCAATGCACACATTATTGTGGAGTCTTACCATGCTCCAAATCCTTCCTGCTGTACCACAGCTCCTCTTCATTGCGTTCAAACTCCTCTTCTGCTATCACGTCCGTCAGCATCTCGACTGCAGGTCAAGCTTTAGGCAGACAGGAATCACTCGTTTGTTTTAAGACATCAGCGCCCTTTGTCTGATGGAGAACCGCCGGCTTTCAACGCTTCAATCCCTAGCGGTGCGAGCCGGTGTCTACAGCAACGTGGCAGACTCCGCTTTAGAGAGCAGACTGGATCACAACAAGAACGGATCTCTGCGCTGGCCAATAGGAGGCCGAGGGCGGGACTTTGGAGGCGTGTTGACCAATGACGGCTTACTAGTGGATCGATTTGCGTACAAGCCACGCCTACTTTTGAATACCAGGAAGTGGTGCACTGCACTGTTTTTAAGTAGAATGAGCTCAGTTGTGGTTATACTCAAAACTTGAGTGTTTTAATCAAAGCTTTTATTTTCTGGCTACTCCGGGGAGTTAACGTAACTAATTAGCCGCGATTGCACGAGTTTTATAACAGTGTTCGTTTTCACATGCATTTTGCTTGACAAACTTTAGCTTCCAGCAAGTCAAACATCTGTTTTAGCATCATGAGGCACTTTGCTCATCCAGCTGCTTTGGCTTACTCCATGACTACGCTTGGTGCTGGCATGATGAACAGCATTTTTAGTTTCTACTATGTAAAGCTATTCTTAAATAAGTACAAAATATCAGAGACAGCCTTCCACCAGTCACAGGTGAGTTTTTATAGCTTTTAACATATTAATCTGAACTGCCATAGGGAGTTAATGTTTTTGACTAACGTTGATGTAAACTACATGTTTTATTACCACATATATTTCACGAAGCAGTAAAAATGACACATACAAGCGCTAGACTCTGTAAACAGCGATACAGAGTCGTGGGCGTGGCCAGCAGTGTTTATAGCCAATCAGAAGCGATCTCGATCTGTCGGCGCATTCGGAGTTTTGACTGGTATGAGGTTATATTTCTGCCACAATCAGTGTTGCCAATTTAGCAATTGTTTTGCTAAATTTAGCAACTTTTCAGACTACCCTAGCAACTTTTTCTTCCAAAAGCACCTATAGCAACAAATTTTGCAATTTTTAAAATTTATTTGGCAACTTTAGACAATAAAACGGCACACATTTTCCATCCAAATTACACAAAAAGAGGAAACCAAAGATGCCTAGCAGTACACACAACACTTGAATTGAATTAATTGCTATTTGCAGTTGTTCAGTTTAATAATAATAATAATTTAATAATTGTTTATTTATTATACACTTTGTTAGTAGCTTGTACCTGCGATTGCTGTTCAGTTTGTACATTGTTAGAAAAATGGAAAAGATACTAGTAATTTTCCAGGACATTATCCATTATCCATTATAACCCTGTAACCTGAAAACACAATGCGTAAATTAAAATGCAGGTAAAAAAAAAAAAACAATACGGAAAATTCTTTCATATAGTAGATTGTGGCCTATTTTTACAGACTTTTCTTAGTGTAGCATACTAACTACTACTACACTGCTTAAAGCATTATTGTTGAGAATGTGTAGTATTACTAGTTTACTAGCTATTAAAAAAATTTAAATTGAAATCATTCAAAAATGCGTAAGCGTTCAATAATGTATTTAAAATACAGTTATTTATATTTTAATATTATATTATGCATATTATTTTACAAACAAATCTAAATGAACATGTATAAAATATATTTTTTGCTGAGATTTGATGTTGTGACAACCTCGAACATTCATTTTGCATCGTGGTTACGCAATGACGTCATCGCGCAATGACATCACAACGTCATTTAGCAACTTTTAGCAACAAATCGACCTTCCTTTAGCAACTTTCACTGAAAATTAGTTGGCAACACTGGCCACAATTCTGTGCGCGAAAGATCATGTCTTCAGCGGTGAAAGAGAGGACAGAAGTAGTGATGAGATGGTCTAATTCAGTATAGCAGATTTTATAAAATGGCCGAAATTGTTTCACAATTGATAAGAGAATCACCTTCATATATTCATATGAATGCATCTAGGTTTTGACCATATTACAGCAATCAATATCACAACAGTGTTGTTCTGAACTGTGCTGTGGCCAGCGTGCCATAACCAGTATTAAGAACATCAATACATACTGTCATATTGCCATCTTCATAAGCTATGATAGTCTGCCAGTCAATAAATCCTAGTTTCTGTTTTCAAATATTTGAGAGAATTGAGTTATGTAAAAAAAAAAAAAAAAAAAAAGGCATAGGCATACGTCTTAGTTACATATAAAATTGGTCGTCCATCAGCAATATTTTCTGTGAACATTATGAACATGTATTTGGATAAATAAAGAGTCATGTTAGTATATTAAAAGCAAACAAACTTAAACACAGTTAACCCAGTTTAGCTAGATTAAACTGGTTTAGCTGGTCTTCCAGCCTGGCCAAGATAATGTTAAACTGGTCTTCCAGCTTCCACCTTAAAAAAGCCCTAAACCTCTCTAAAACCATCAGAACAAACCAGCTTGACCAGGCTGAAAGACCACCTGAAGACCCCTACGAAATCAAGGAAGGAACAGGTTCTTTGGGCTAACAAACAGGCTAAAACAGAGGCATTTTTTAATTTGTTTCTGTGGTTAAAACAGCTCATCAGCACTAACTTTCAGTTTTTAAAGGGATAGTTTACCCCAAAATGGAAAATTTTGCTACTAACTCTCATTTGTTTCAACCCTGTGGAACACACACACACACACACACACACAAAGTTATTCTGAGAAATGTCTTTTGATAACATTTTATTTTGAGTCCACTTTAGACATGCTGCTAACTATAAGTAACTTTGCAACTGCATGTTAATTAGCAGTCAACGTATTAGTAGACTGTCTGCTAAATATTTCCTAACCCTTTATTTTGATGGTCAACTAACAGACATTCTAACTAACTATAAGAAACGTTACAAGTTCATGTCAATTTGTTCTACTAACCCTAAACTAATAGTCTTCTAATACTCTAAAGAGAGTTAGTTGATACGTAATTGCTTATAGTTAGTAGAACATCTAAAGTGGACTATAAAAATACAGTGTTACCTGTCTTTTTTGTTTGTTGGTTGGTTGGTTTTTGTCCATACAATGTAAAGTTATTATTGGTAGCTAAACTGTTTGGTTATCAATTTTCTTCAAAATATCTTCTTTTGCGTTCTGTAGAAGAACAAAGTCAAACATGTTAAAATCAAATCAAAGCATTGAACATAATATGCGTTACTGACATTTCAAGTTCATTTTAGTATCCTGCTATCATACACATTATTTAAATCTGCAAAATGCTTATTTGAAATATTATCTGGACCTTTAAAGATAACACAGCTATGTCTCCGCAGGTTGTCTTTATGATCTGGAATGCACTGAATGACCCCTTGTTTGGATATTTGCAAGACAACTCGCGTATGGAGTGTTGCTCGCGGCGGAGGCTCTCCATCTTATACGGAGCCCCGCTGTACTGTCTGTCTTTCTTGCTGGCGTGGTTCCCGTGGAGGACGTACGAGCCGGATGACTGGCTGAGCGGCGTCCACCTTATGGTGACCCTCTGCGCTTTTGATGGCATGCTCACATTCGTGCTGCTAGCCCAGTGCGCCCTCTTCGCAGAAATCTCCGGACACCATCAGAGCAGACTGAGGCTGATAAAATACAGCCAGGTGGCGTCTCTAATGGGCTCCTCCAGTGTGCTGTTCTGCGGTCTCGTCTCCAAGAATATGGACAACTTCGCTGCCTTCCAGGGCTTCAGCGTGGTTGTGGCCATATTGGCCTGCGTTTGCATGCTGTACACGGGCTTCAACAGCGAGAGTCGATTTGATAGTAAAACCTCTGAAGAAGATTCCCAGAGTCCTCAGAAGCCGCCGCTCTCGCTGTCGTCCGTGATGTCCATGACCTGGCAGATCCTTACCAACAGAGACTTCCAGCTGTTTGTAATCATGAACTTTTTCCAGGTGTTCATGGTGGCGTTCTGCAATAACTTCACAATGATTTTTGCAGAGCACCTCATTCCTCAGGATGTCCTGCCATCGCTTGCCAAGAGCATCATGTATGGCGCTGGATTCATCTGCCCTCAGGTGCATCATAGTTGTAGCCGGTGTTGGGGGTAACACATTATAAGTAACTTGAGTTATGTAATCAGGTTACTTTTTAAGTAATTAGTAAAGTAATGCATTACTTTTAAATTTACAACAAAATATCTGAGTTACTTTTTCAAATAAGTAATGTAAATGACTGTTTTCCAGTTATTGACTGAGACCTCTCTTGTTTCCATGTTGAGAGAAATTGGGAGTAAGTGCAGAAGCGTTGTGTGCGCTGTGTAAACATGATAGTTATTGTAGTTCTAGACTAAATGTGAACATGCATTTACTCATCTCACTTAGTCAAACACAGGTTCAGTATTCCTAGAAATAAATAAAAACTGTAAAATGCAAACTCTGTTATGAGCAAATATGACTTTAGTTAAACATCGCATTTGTGTCACTTTTTTGAGGCCGAATTTTTCATGTTTTTTCGTTTTTTTTTTTTTCATATTTATCATCCTTTCCTATCAAAATACATGCTACGGATGCGAAAACGCAGAAAATCGAACCTGATCCGTGAGTTTTTTATGACGGATGAAAGTTTTGGAGGCAGTGTGTAAACGTGATTGACACAACGTGAGGTTGTATTTATTTTCTAACGTGTGAAAATTTCAGACGAGAATTTCAGATTTGGTGTGCAAAGACCTTTATTCTTATTAATTTATTTTTTGTTAGCAAGCCCAGCCCAGGTGAGAAAAATATTGCAAAAGTAAAGTCACACATTACTTTTTTTATTAACAGTAAGTAACGTAATTAGTTACAAGTTACTTTTTTATGGAGAAATGCTGTATTGTAATGCATTACTTTTAAAAGTAACTTTCCCCAACACTGGTTGTAGCAAGCATTACTAATATTGTCATTCATACTGGCTGGAATTTAATAAACCCCTGTTTCATGGAAAAAAAAAATTTATGCCTCGCATCAAAACACCAAATAAAAAACAATAACTAACACTTAAATATCTTAAACCTATCTATGTTTTCTTCTACAGTTGTTGGTTTTGTGCAGCCAGAATCTGCTCCATAAGTTTGGCTACTACAGACTCATTCTGATCACCTTCTACGTGGAGGCCGGAGCTGCTGTGATCATGTTACTCCTGGGTCCAGGCAACTACTATTTCCTTGCATTGTTCCTCACTTCCAGCATGTGAGTAATTACACAGAACAATACTGTTCCTTTTGCCTTCCATTGGGATAAAGGAATTAATGTGTTAAGATAGAACAAGAAATGTGCTTCCAACGAGAGAATGGCTGTGTTACATTTGTGGCATGTTCAGTGCGGTAGTTTATGCATTTAGAAATGTACTTTTGTTCAAACGTTTGTGGTCGGTAATATTTTTTTAATGTTTTGAAAGAAGACTCTTATGCTTTCCAAGGTTGCATTTATTTGATGATAAAACAGTAAAAACAGCAGTATTTTGAAATATTATTACAATTGAAAAAATCAAAAAGTTATTTTAATATATTTTAAAATATAAATATTTTGTAACATTATAAATGCCTTTACTATCCCTTTTTTAATGCATCTTTGTTTAAGGAAAGTAGTACTTTATTTATTTATTTATTTTTTTAAATCTTACTGACCCCAAACTTTTGAACAGTAGTGTATTTAGGTGTTACACTCAGCGTTTACTAGTGAATAGAAGTTTTAAAATGTAGGCCAGATTATGTGTTTGACTAATTAGAGTATATAGCATTCTTTAATACTAACTGGACTTGTTCTGTTGTATTACTGAATAGGGCTGGGTGATGTATATTAAAAAAAAACAAAAAACCTTTTGACATTATTCAGCGTAATAGTATTTATTTACTTACATATACTTAAGCAGTTTAAGAAGGAGGACCTTTTTCCCATCCACCAAACAGCTACTACAAGCAAATAAATTTGTAATGTTTAATGTAAGAAATTATATTTTAATTATAAAATATTTATTTATTTAACTTTCCACGTGTTTTTCACAGAAATGGCATTAATAATTAACATTTTTAATGCCCCAATATAACATGCAGTAATGTATAGTGCTGTCAAATGATTAATCGCGATTAATCGCATCCAAAATAAAAGTTTTTGTTTGCATAGTATATGTGTATGTACTGTGTATATTTATTATGTATATATAAAAACACTCTCATGCATGTATACATTTAAGAAAATTATGTTACGTTTATATATTAAATATATTAATATATAATATAAATTATATGAATATAAATATATGCATGTAAATACATGCAAATATTTTCAAAATATATACTATATGTGTGTATTTATATATACTAAATATACACAGTACACACAGATATATTATGTAAATAAAAACTTTATTTTGGATGTAATTAATCGCGATTAATCGTTTGACAGCACTAATTCACTAAAATATTTATTTTCTGATAAATGCAACATATTTCCATGAACATTTTTAGCTAATGATGCAGCTTGAATCAGTTCACTTATTAATGCTGTTTTTCTTCTACTTACTGTAAATGGGTCATATAATTAATCAAATTTTCTTCTTTTTTTCAGAGAGTGGGTAATAAATGGCCATAAATAGTATAATATGACCTTACACAGAGAAAAAAAAAAAAAGTTCAGAAAAAATATATTATGAATGTCACCCTCTGAATGTTGATGTTTTGCCCTCTGATGGTGATTTTAGGGTCTTGGTTCAAGCGGCCTTCAGTCTCTTCAATTTGCCTCTAGCGGACATCATTGACTCTGACCTGCAGAAATACAAACGCAGGTATTTAGGTCACTGTTAAAAACAACAACAACAGTGTAATAAAGAGTTTTTAAATGAAGTGATTTTGAAAAATGACTTTTTTTAAATGTCTCCAGCTCTCCTCTCTCGTCTATGGTTTTTGGGACCAACGCTCTTTTCACAAAGCCGGCACAGTCTTTAGCTCCTATGCTGGTCGTGTCGGTTCTAAACCAATATGGCTATGCAGAAATGAAAGATGTTGGGAAGGCTGCAGATCCAAGGTAACTTCACTTATCAAATATCCCAATACATTTTGTTAAAGCATAACAGATGTTTTAGAAAAGTGTGTTTTGGATTATTTATTTCAACTTTCTTTAATCATGTATGCTACATAGCACTCACTGTAAGCAGTCAACAGTCTGTCGTCCTCTAGGGGTGGAAAGGTCCATTACATTGAAGGAAATATTGTTTGTCTCTTTATTTTCCTAGTGCTCTTCAGTCCCTGCACAGTGCCATGTTTTACCTGGTGTGTGTGGTGCCGTTGTGTGTCACAGCCCTGCAGGTGCTCGCGTGGAGGCCGTTCTCCATACGAGAGAGCCACACAATGGACTCAAAGTACATCGATGGGTGAATTCGGCTCATTTTATTTTGTTCGTATGTGTTCACTTGCAGCACTTGATTTATATTTTGATTTTTGTCAAACTGCAGACTGTAATGTAATGAGAAAGGGAATTTCTAGATGAATATCCTAGTACTGTAAAGCAGGTTTGTTTCTTTGGTGGTTGGTGGTATCACATCACACAAATCAGATCATCAGAAATCAGATACATTATCTACATTATCTGAAATGTAGGAAAATGTTATGTATGTAAAATAAATGTACAGTCTTCCAGTCCTTTTTTAAAAAAAAAAAAAAAAAAAACCCCAAAGTAAAGTTGAGGGGTGTTTTATCACTCTAAAGAGGTTTACCGTCTGCACATTATCCCACTTAATCCACTCTACTTAAATAAATAAATAACATTGTAATTAACATATTAGTTTCAATGTAAATTATTTGATTATGTGTCAGGAAAGAGAGCATGCCGTGGTTGACCAATCAGAATCAAGTAATTCAGAGAGTCGTGGAATAATTTTCTTTCATGTGACACATTCTCTTGATGCCAAGCTGTAGTGCAAAGCTTTGTGATTTGTGATTGCAGTTACAAACTGTAAAGGACCAAATCAAATTTTAAAAGACACTGAGATGTATTAAATGAGATGTAAGCTATTAAAAGGTTTAGTCTTTTACCAGAAAATAAATATATGATAATTTCTCAGTTTTTTTATCACTTTAAAGTGAATTTGATGATGAGTGCATATTCGTGCCTTTCCTGTTGATTCACACAGAACATTAATTTTGTATATATTTATTTGTTTATTAGTTAGTGGGAAAGGTTTTGTGATTGTTGTTATTTTCTATGTCAATAAACTTAACCTTTATGGTCAAACAATGTGTGATATGTCATAATTATGTGGATTTGATATGTGCATTATGAAGCAAAGGATGCAATTAAAGAATGCAAAAACTAATTGTGAAAAAAATAAAATACTGAGGATTATAGTTATATTAGTGTTGAGTTGGGTTGAAATATATACAGGCCTCTATCATGAAACATTCTTCAGGTCACTTTTTTACCATTACAATAGTTTGTTTATATATATATATATATATATATATATATATATATATATATACATATATATACAGGTGCATCTCAATGAATTAAAATGTCGTGGAAAAGTTAATTTATTTCAGTAATTCAACTCAAATTGTGAAACTCGTGTATTAAATAAATTCAATCCACACAGACTGAAGTAGTTTAAGTCTTTGGTTCTTTTAATTGTGATGATTTTGGCTCACATTTAACAAATACCCACCAATTCACTATCTCAACAAATTAGAATACTTCATAAGACCAATAAAAAAAAAAAACATTTTTAGTGAATTGTTGGCCTTCTGGAAAGTATGTTCATTTACTGTATATGTACTCAATACTTGGTAGGAGCTCCTTTTGCTTTAATTACTGCCTCAATTCGGTGTGGCATGGAGGTGATCAGTTTGTGGCACTGCTGAGGTGGTATGGAAGCCCAGGTTTCTTTGACAGTGGCCTTCAGCTCATCTGCATTTTTTGGTCTCTTGTTTCTCATTTTCCTCTTGACAATACCCCATAGATTCTCTATGGGGTTCAGGTCTGGTGAGTTTGCTGGCATTTAACCAACTTTTGGTGTTTTTGGCAGTGTGGGCAGGTGCCAAGTCCTGCTGGAAAATTAAATCAGCATCTCCATAAAGCTTGTCAGCAGAAGGAAGCATGAAGTGCTCTAAAATGTCCTGGTAGATGGCTGCGTTGACTGTGGACTTCAGAAGACACAATGGACCAACACCAGCAGATGAAATGGCAGCCCAATTCATCACTGACTGTGGAAACTTCACACTGGGCTTCAAGCAGCTTGGATTCTGTGCCTCTCCAGTCTTCCTCCAGACTCTGGGACCTTGATTTCCAAATGAAATGCAAAATTTACTTTTATCTGAAAAGAGGACTTTGGACCACTGAGCAACAGTCCAGTTTTTTTCTCCTTAGCCCAGGTAAGATGCTTCTGACATTGTTTCTGTTTCAGAAGTGGCTTGGTAGCCCATTTCCTGAAGACGTCTGAGAGTGGTGACTCTTGATCACTGACTCCAGCTTCAGTCCACTCCTTGTGAAGCTCTCCCAAGTGTTTGAATCAGCTTTGTTTGACAGTATTCTCAAGCTTGTGGTCATGCCTGTTGCTCGTGCACCTTTTCCTACCCCATTTCTTCCTTCCAGTCAACTTTTCACTTAATATGCTTTGATACAGCACTCTGTGAACAGCCAACCATTCAGTAATGACCTTCTGTGACTTACCCTCTTTGTGGAGGGTGTCAATGTTCGTCTTCTGGACAACTGTCAGATCAGCAGTCTTCCCCATGATTGTATAGGCTATTGTGTGACCATTTTGAAGGTTCAGGAAACCTTTGCAGGTGTTTTGAGTTGATTAGCTGATTGGCGTGTCACCATATTCTAATTTGTTGAGATAGTGAATTGGTGGGTTTTTGTTAAATGTGAGCCAAAATCATCACAATTAAAAGAACCAAAGACTTAAACTACTTCAGTCTGTGTGCACTGAATATTTTTAATACAGTTTCACAATTTGAGTTGAGTTAGTGAAATAAATGAACTTTTCCACGACATTCTAATTCATTGAGATACACCTGTATATATTACCATTCTTAGTTATTTAAAATCTGTAACTTTAAATTTAGCTATTTATTACTCTAAGCTACACTGCCGTTCAAAAGTTTGGGATCAGTAAGAGTTTTAATGTTTTTAATGGAGTCTCTTATGTTCGTGATGGCTGTATTTATTTGATCAAAAATACAGTTAAAAAACAGTAATATTGTGAAATAATTTCTGTGATGCAACGATGAATTTTCAGCATCATTACTCCAGTCTGAAGTGTCACATGATCCTTCAGAAATCATTCTAATAAACTGATTGATTATCTGTTGAAACTGTTGTGCTGCTTAAGATTTTTTTGGAACCTGTGATACATTTTTCTTTGATGAATAGAAAGTTACAAGAACACCATTTATTCAAAATAGAAATCTTTTCTAACAATATAAGTCTTTAATATCACTTTTTATCCATTTAACACATCCATGCTAAATAAAAGTATTAATTTCTTTAAAAAAAAAAAAAAGACTGAACCCAAACTTTTGAATAAATCCTGTTCTTTTTAACTTTTTATTCATCAAAGAATCCTGAAAAAAAGTATCACATGTTCCAAAAACTACTGAGAAGCACAACTGTTTCCAACACTGATTATAAATCAGCATATTAGATTGATTTCTGAAGGATAAAGTCATACTGAAGCCTTGAATGATGAAAATTCAGCTTCACAGGAATAAATTATATTTTAAAGTATATTGAAATAAAAAACTATTATTTTATATTGTCCTTTTGGACGGCAGTGTATATTTTCTTTCCATTATATGCTATTATATTTATGGAGATGAGTACGGAAAATGAAGAAACACAAGACATGATAAAATGTCTATTTTTACCGATCAATTCGCTTTTATTTTGAAAGCAGTTCTATTGTGTTTCGTATTCCGGTCGCCATGTTTAGCCGGATTCACACAGTTAAACTGAAGAACTGCCTTGTCCAGCTTTCGCCAGTAGTTTTACTCTTTTATATAATTAGTACACATGTGTTTTAGACCAGATTAATTTTTTTAAATACCCGTGCCTTTGATGATATGCTCAGTAAGTGTGGGTAGTGTAGGGACGCGTTATTTCTCTGGTAAGTGTCTACTAGTGTTACATTGACACCTGGTTAGCGTTAGCTGTGGTATCAGCCTCTGACTTCATCAATATCAATCAATAGATCGATCACAACATGGCGCAGTACAACTCATAAAACCATTATAAACAGCATTAACAGGTACCATTGTGCCTCATATTTATTAATATGGGCATACAGAACTACTTTACTCCTCTGTTTTGGGTTTGTGTGTTAATATGTTTCAGTCTGTAGGATGCGTTTGCTTTCAGATTCACTTTGGGAGCACAATCAGAAGAGATTGTATTTTTTTAAGGAGCACTTTATTTTAAGTTTACTTTCTGGTGAAATATTGTCAATCTAGCATGGCTGGATCACATTTGAGCTCTATAGAGCCATGATTCCTCTAACGTTACTTAGTATGAATCAGTGTTTAGCATAGTTATGCGTAATTTATTTATTTTGCATTACGGTAATACAGATGTAACATTCTTAAAGTTGTAATTATTATATATTTTAAATTATTAAATGTATGTCATGGTTGTATCTGTTGTAGTGCAATTTATTTATTTATTTATTTTATTTGTTTATTCTATTCTGTTATTTTACTTTTGCAATACACCCAGCAGAGACCATATTGGGCAGGTAATTAACTTAAAAATTATTATACTAATTCGATGATGATAAACTGATGATGATATTATTTATTTATTTATTTTATTTTATTTTATTTTATTTTATTTCATTATTATTATTATTTTTTTTACTTTTACTGTTGATTTGTACTTTACTAACATATTGTAATATACCCAGCAGAGTCCATATTGTTCAGGTTATTAAATTATTAGCTAAATTTGATGACTTTATTATTATTATTATGTCATTTATTTTTAAAAAAGGAAAGGAAAGGAAAGGACGTGACGTGACGTGTGGCCAAGTATGGTGACCCATACTCGGAATTTGTGCTCTGCATTTAACCCATCCATTTGCACACACACAGCAGCGAGTAGTGAACAAACACACACACACACCGTGAACACACACCCGGAGCAGTGGGCAGCCATTTATGCTGCGGCGCCCGGGGAGCAGTTGGGGGTTCGGTGCCTTGCTCAAGGGTCTCACCTCAGTCGTGGTATTGAAGGTGGAGAGAGCACTGGATATTCACTCCCCCCACCGACAATTCCTGCCAGACCTGAGATTCAAACCCGCGACCTTTGGGTTACAAGTCCGACTCTCTATCCATTAGGCTTCTACTATGTTGATTTTTGTTTTTTTTTTCGCCAACAAAGTCAAGGTCAAGTTTTTTTTAAAATCAACGTGTGCTGATCAAGGTGCGGCACAGCCAAAACATCAGAAAAAAATCAACCAACAAAAAGCATTAGGATAGTTAAATTTTACAATCATTAAATACTAATTATAAAAGCAGGAAATCAAGTAAAGAAAAATACAAAATAATACAAAACATCACCAAACAAAGAAAAGATAGAAAAAAAGGTGTTTTCAAGTTAAGCAAAAGCCTGAGAAAAAAAACAAATATGTTTTAAGAGATTATTTAAGGTGAAGACTGGGTTTATTCCAGCGTAAACAGCATTACAGTAATCCAGCCTGGTTGAAATGAATGCATGAATAACTTTTTCCTGGATGTTTTCTTCAAAGGGGCCCAGAGTAGGGCTCAATTATTTAAAAGGTGTGGAGGGCCAAACAAAATAACTTCAGTCGTTTTTTTGATTTAACTGAAGGAAATAATTTTCCATCCAATTCTTGATGTCCTCTAAACAAGCCAGCAATGGGGACACTGAATCAGAACCTGATTTTAGAGGGAAATAAAGCTGAGTATCATCTGCATAAATGTGGTATGAAATGTTATAAGACTGAAATATAAAACGAAGATATAGGGAGAGTAAAATTGGACCCAAAATAGAGCCCTGGGGTACCCCACAAGTGATGGGAACTGAGCTTGATGAAAATTAACCAATTTCCACAGAAAACACCTAAATTTTGACACCTAAATTTTCTTGATTTCTTTCAGTTATGGACCCTCTTAACCAGGCTGATGTCATGCACCTTCAGGAGTCTCGTTCCTCAGCTCTGGATCTGTCCGTGGGTTGCAGGCAGAGTCCGTTAAAGACAAACTCCACGGAGGCTTTGGATCTGGTGAAAAAGCCCAGCTGGTGTGGCATTACCTCAGGGAGCAAGAGCATTAACATGTCCGAGTCTCGGTACATCACTCGGCCTAGCAAACCGAATTCTCCAGATCACCCAGAATCAGGATCGAAGCATCATGGGACAAGGACTTGTGGCACATCATCCCACGGCCCCTACTCTATACCTTTGCCACTGATCAATGGCTTGCCATCTGTGGCTCAGATATTGTCTCAGTGCCCACCCACAGACCAAGTGTTTACAGATGACAGTGATTACAGTGTCGAAATGGACGATATGTTGAAGCATACTAAAACATGTCACAAAAAAGCAGATTCTGTATTAGAAAACAGCACACTGGGAGGAAGGATAGCGCACAGTGTATTAGAGACACATCCACAAGACATTTTGACCGGTTGTAGAGAAACATACTTGAGTGACACAGGCATGTCACAAACTAAGGGCTCATTGTGTTTACCTCAGGACACCAGCGCGGCTGCATACACACTACGTTCCACCAGCTCAGCGGTTGAGCAAACTGCCATCGAAACGCTCGCATCCGAATGTTCCGGCGCTAAAAAAACATCTCCGTGCTCCATCGACTACATCTCTAGTGACCATGACAGTGACATCATTGAGGTGCCAGTAAGCAACTCCAGATGCAAGACGCCTCCAAACTGCTGCTTACGAACTCAGAGTGTTATAGTTAATGAGAGAAGTTGTGGAAGACAAAGAAATTCCTCCGTAAAGCAAGAAGTTAAAATGGACTGCTCTCCCAAAAATGTGAACAATTTCTATGCCCTGGATGAACCTGTTTTTGAAGACCATTATGACAGGGCCGGCTCTGAATCCAAGTCGTTGCTGTCGTGGATGGAGTCGGTCTGTATTCCCATATCTCCAGAAGACAGCGATCAAGACATGGATGCTGCTTTTCCCAAAAACTTCCCATCTACCTCAGATGCCGAGAACACAAGCATCTTCAAGTCTCCACAGAGTGGGGCTTCGTCTTTAGCGTCAAGCCGTCCGCGCAAAACTCCAGCTTCGAAGAGCAGGAAACGGGCAAAACCGAGGCCCAAACCCAAGAAACCCACTAAGCGGGTGAGAGCGCCACTTGCTGGCAAATCGGCAACAAGCACGGCAAAGAGAAGACGCAGAAAACCTCGATCATCTGGACCTTCATCCATGTTTTCACCTCAAGAGCCGGAGATCAATCTAAAATATGCAAACCACAAAGAAGAGAAGAAAGACACCAAGCCGGACAGCTTCGCCCCGTACATTCACATGGAGTTCTCATCCTGCACAATCATCAATTTTAGGGAAGAGGATGTTTATTCGACGAAGAACGGGTCACACCAGGTGGTCTCGGGGGTCATCCCAAAGACATCCTGTTTACAGCTGGGCCGTGTTGGCTCTGACTCCAGGTTGCAGGTCAGGCATATCTGCTGTTTGTGTGGAAGAGCTGGCAATGTTGAAGGTCTCGGGGACTTGCATGGGCCGTACCACTCCAGTGGAGCTCAGGCTGTCTGTAAATCCGACAGCAGTCCTCCTGCCCAAAAGCAGGAACCTGACTGCAGCGATTTGGACTCAGTCTACAGTTTGGAGGATGGTGCATCCCAGTCTGTCAAACGGCAGAGGAAGAAGAACTGCTCAGAGAGCGTTGAGGAGTCTGGTGTGTGTAGTGAGCACTGGATACATGAGGACTGTAGCATTTGGACGGCAGGCATCTTTTTGGTTAAAGGGAAACTCTACGGATTGGAGGAAGCCGTCCGGCTTGCGCAAGAAACAGTAAGTCTTTTTCTTCCCCTGTCAGAGTGAATCTAATGAAGAAAGGTCTGGTTCATAATTCTCCTGAAATATCGAAAGAAAAAAGAAATTATATTTTTCATTATGAAAGTGAGTGCTGTTTTTTTTTTTTATTATCATAAAGATTTTTTGCATTGTGACATTGTTCCAATGTTTCAACAATATCCACTACTGTTCAAAAGTTTGGGGTTGGTAAATTTTTTTCTTCATTATTTTTGAAAGAAATTATTACTTATATTCAGCAAACTGAAAAAAAGTGATAGTAAAGAAAAAAGGGAATTATACGGATTGGAGGAAGCCATCCAGCTTGCGCAAGGAGCAGTAAGTCTCCTTCTTCCCCTGTCACAGTGAATCTAATGAAGAAATGTCTGGGTCATATCAAAAGAAATTATATTTTGTGTTATGAAAGTGAGAGCTGATTTTTATGATTTTTTTTTTTTTTTTTTTTTACATTGTGACATTGTTTCTTTATAAGCTTAATATATATATATATATATATATATATATATATATATATATATATATATATATATATATACACATTATATATTACAGTCTTACACACTTGGCCCTAATCCTCTTCTGTAAGTTTCTTTTTGGTTAAATATGTGAATGGACATGTGCTTGACAGATGCTGTGAGATTTTTGTCTCTTTATTTCATATAAAAACTATTGTCTGACTATTATAGTTATAATTACACTGCCTTTGAATCTTCTGAAGCTGTAAAGTGCTGTTTTGTTTGGTTGTTGCAGGTGTGTTCACATTGTCATAGGGTTGGTGCCACTTTGGGATGTTTCTTCAAAGATTGCCCCAATAAGTACCACTTCCCCTGTGCCCTGCAGTCAGGTAATGGTCATCAGTTTGCCTGTACTGTCTCTGTCTCGAGAGACCATGCAGACGGAAACCAAAAATAATGCAGTGTACATTGTACAAAACTACAGTGTCAGTTTGGGTGTACTGATGGTTCTTCTGAAAAAGAAAAGAAAAATGTTTCAAGGCAGTGGTGAATGACAAATGCATTTCAGGGCTGCGTCCAAAGGCTTAGGCAGCTGGCTTGTTGACTTGCTACCCTATCAGGCAGTGAGGTACAAAGGTACCTCCTGAAATTGATTTCGGACAGACTTCTGAGGCAGCATAATGATCTCATGATCTACAATAAAATAGAGAGTGCTTTGGTGATAACTAGGTGAATATTAAATTACTATACAAATAATTTTATCAAAATATGACATCAAAAGTAAAAAAAAAAAAAAAAAAAAAAAAAAAAGTTGTTCAAAACATACATTGACTCATAAACTGACCACTAATCACAACTTTCAGGCAGCATTGTATTTTTAGCTCAATTGTTATGAAAATGAACGCACAGGATATCATAGGCAACGACCTGTTTATGCTGCCTTCAAAAATTGATCATATGAAGGTATCTCAGTAGACTTGATGTGACACGATATTTGGATTTGGACATCCCTTCCTACCTCTATATCCACTTTATTTTGCAAAGGGAAAGTAAGATATTTTTTGAGGTTGTAAGTTGTAAGCCCAGTTGTAAGTCGCTTTGGATAAAAGCGTCTGCAAAATGACTAAATGTAAACGTGTGAGACTTCCAATTGATTGGCCACTGTAGATAAATACCTAGAAGGATAACAAAGTGCAGTAAACAGTAAAACTGTGATTTAAAAAAATGCCAGTTTGCAAAATCAAGCCACATAACAATCTGTTTTTACAACTAAAAATAAGTGGAAGTGAATAACACCAGAAGCCTTGCACATACCGGTTACAATTGGCTGCTTATTTTTTTTTTTTTTTTTTTGTCAAGTATGGTGACCCATACTCGAAATTGGTGCTCTGCATTTAACCCATCCAAGTGCACACACACAGCAGTGAATAGTGAACAAACACGCACACACACACCGTGAACACACACCCGGAGCAGTGGGCAGCCATTGCTCCAGCGCCCGGGGAGCAATTGGGGGTTCGGTGCCTTGCTCAAGGGCACCTCAGTCATGGTATCGAAGGCAGAGAGAGTGCTGTTCATTCACAATCCCCACCTTCAATTCCTGCCGGTGTGAGAATCGAACCGGCAACCTTCAGGTTACAAGCCCAACTCTCTAACCATTAGGCCACGACTTCCCCTTATGGTAACATAAAACTGTGGAAGCAGCATTTTTCAGCTTTTAGACGCGGCCTAGGTTTCTACTAATGCACTGATGCAACAATCAGGTGTGTTTCATTAAGAAGACATGCATTGTTGGAGGGGCTTCAGAAACAGGGTTGGTATCCACTGTTTGAAGTCATTTTCACACTTGAAATAGTTAACCCTGGGTCATTGTACAAATTGTCACAAATTAGAAGCACAAACCTAGGATTTGAAAGAAAATTGTCAGAGGATTTCAATATAATCCAAGAGGAGACCGGTTTTCCTTGGCTAAAGTAAGGAAACTTTGCTTCCTTTGCTCCTGTAAACAAACTCTCGAGACTTGCGTATCTCAGAGGCGCGCACACAACGCATACGTCCTACATCATCCGCCGGAACGCCTTCCGCGTATAACAGATAGCGTAAGTCAGAGAAAAGTGTTTATTACGTTTGAAATATGGATATTTTGTTACAAAAACGCATGGATTCGCTACGGGAGGCCTTTATTCAGGCCCCGGAGCCGTGTGAGGCACGTTTTGTTATGGATGCGCACGCTTTATTTGACGTGTTGTGGACTGTTGAACAGAAACACCCGCCCACTGCAATGATAACGCTTGGAAGAGCCACGACAATTTTTAATATAACTCTGATATGATTCGTCTGAAAGAAGAAAGTTATATACACCTAGGATGCCTCAAGGGTGAGTAAATCACAGGCTAATTTTCATTTTTGGCTGAACTAACCCTTTAAGGTTTTTGAGGAAAAAAATCCAGGATTTTTCTCCATATAGTGGACTTCAGTGGTGGCCAATGGGTTGAAGGTCCAAACTGCAGTTTCAGTGCAGCTTCAAAGGGCTCTACACAATCCCAGCCAAGGAATAAGGGTCTTATGTTGTGAAAAAAACGGTCATTTTTTATTTTAAAAAAAGAAAAGAAAATGTATATACTTTTTAACCACAAATACTTGTCTTGCACTAGCTCTTCGATGCGTGTCCACGACTTTACACAGTACGTAATCACTTTACACGTTTTTTCCTAGCTGAAAAAATCTTTTAGGTTTCAAAAGATTTAAACATATAGGATATGCACATGAATGGACCATTTTAAACAGCTGATACAAAGATATATGAGTTTCATTAAACATACAACTTTTGAACGTTCCACCTTCTCCACGCTTGTAACACTGGGTCGGTACTTCCGGTTATTACGTAATACAAGTGAACTTTAACAATTCATTCTTGGTATTCATAAACTGACGTTTCACAGTGTACGTTCCTAAACCTTGAGTTTTCTTTTTTATTTGCATATTTGCGTTGTCAATGTCATTGATTGCGATCCAATTCAGTAAAAGCTCTAGCATTGCACATCCTCATATTATTACAGACTGTACCATCAGGTCTTTCCTAAATAGACTTTTCAGTGGACTGTAAACGTAAGAATAAAGCAGTCTCTCTTCTTCTCTCCAATTCATGTGTTTTCGACCACCATTTTACATGCACACAAAAGATGAAATGATTGTTTATACAACACACACTGTTTCTGTAACTGTCCAAAGCACATGAATACGAGGCGCACAATTGGCTGTCTGTTGCTAAGCATCTAGCTGTAACATTCTAACACCACATAATTTTAACACTGTACAAACAAAAGCAGTGCTAACTGTGCTCTGAAGCAGGGTTTCATACTTTTACCTGCGGTTAAGAGTGGGGTTTAGAACGACAATAACCTGGGTTTAAGTGCAGTGTGAAAAGCGCTGTTGAGATTTTAGCTCCTTGTAAGGCAGCAGTTTGTTTCCCATTTCCAGCTGTTTTGGAGATTCTCACTTATCTCCGTTTTGTTGCATTGATACTTGTTTTTTATATCTTGTTGAGGTGCTTATCTGCGCTGTTGTATCTCCACAGGCAGTGCACTCAATGAGGAGAACTTCACGATAAGATGCCCGAAGCACAAGGTGACTCAGAGATATTATCTATATTAGCTGGAGTTTCTCAGAAACAATGAGTTTAAGTTATGAAAATGACAGGAGTTTGCAGCATAATAGACTGCAGTACTGGGTTTCTCTGCTTTATTGTCTTCCTCTTACATCATCCTCACTGCTGATAATGATCACTCATGTTTTTGTCTTCTCAGAATAAAACATCCAGAATGAGCGTTAGCAGGTTGAAGAACAGATGACATTTGGTAGGTGCTGATATGTCTTTGAAGGTATTTTACTGCAAGTATCTCACTACTCACACCTTTATCAGGCCTTAAACGTTTTTATTTTGCCTTTAGAACTTTATTTTTTGTTTTTCACCTCAAAATCAGAAGAATGACGTTAGTTAGATTTTGCTCAAAGAAAATGTGTGCAGGCCTTATTAGGATAATTAAGATTTTTTTTTTTCATTGTGATATGACCTAGGCATGTTCTTGACAGGTTTTGTGAGATTTTGTGAGTAGTAATTATAACATTGTCTCACTTAAATAACATCTTTAATTTCTGTGATATTTTCATGAAAGGTTACGCAATGTTACTATTAAAAAAAGTACTTAATAGCTACTAATTACATCTTCAACAATGTAACTACATTACTATACTAATTACTCTCTCTAAAAAGTAGTGCATTTTTTTTCTATAATCCCATATCAAACTCAACCAATTGAACAATACATAGATAGACATGAGAATGCTCTTTAATTCTTTAAAATAAATAATATAAAATTGCATAAATTATTCTTGAACTGACCAAAAAGTTACATTAAGAACATGCATTTTAACGTCAAATGTTACATTTTGACTTTAAATCCACTTTTGTTTATATATAATTGCTGTATAGTCTATACAGTATTTAATGGCATTACATCAGAAGTAACTGTAATTAAATTACAGTAAAATTAGAGTAAAGTGTAATCCCTTACATTGCATTTTCAAGGGAAAAATCATTATATTACAGTAATGAATTACTTGCTAAAGCAGTACACCCAACACTGCCACCAAATCTCATTATGTGCAAAAAACATCTATAATGCAAAAACGGTATATTATTAGAGGTATACATAGATAATTGTAGAATTTTTGATAGATGGATTTTTTAATACAAATCCACAAATTACAGTATTTTTATATTTACAGAGTTACTGTATTACAGAAATTAGAATTGGCAATGAGAAAATTGGGATATATAAAAAAACAAATCACAGTGAAAATGGCATAATGGATATAATTTCATTTCATTTTGTGCCTAAACATGACCCAGGCATGTACTAACGAGCTGACGAGATGCTGATCAGGTGTGTTTAATTAGAACCAGTTTGAAAATGTGTAGTATTGGTGTGCCTCCAGGAACAGGTTTGGAAAACAGTGACATAACATAGATGTAATAACACTTCTTATGCAAGTCTGACAAACTCTGTTCTTGTTTGGTGTCAGTTACAGATTTAATGAAGTCAGTTTTTCAGCATTAATGATAATTTCAAACACTAAAGCTGTGTTTTATGGTGTAATGATACTTAATTTTTCTTTGATCTTCCTCTGCAGGTAGACTTCGACAGATGTTTGGTTATCTGGCTGTGGAGTGGATCCCTAATGTGTTTACAGATTGTTCCATTTGAATTAGTACTTCACATATTGAGTGTTTACATGGACTCTCAGGCAGTTGAATGTTCGGGACTGGATATGCTTTGTCTGTGCTGCAGACAGCCACTGCCTTTTATCTGTTAACCCTTGGACAATGCTGGATGATTTTCATTGCATTCCACTGCAGATTTTTACATCTCCATTTCATTTAAGTTTACTGAAGGCCAAATATCTCCATCGGCTTCAGGCTAAATCCCGTAAAACCCTTTACAATGGTACGGAAATCTAACCAACAGTGGAGATAAAAACGAGAGCCTCGTTTCATTTGAAGTGACAGTACAAGCGTATTGAGCAGAAGTGCTTGATTTTTCTCCTTAATTTTATTCTTATATGCACTTAAGCGTCTCGTTCATTAAATATGTAACACCAACTGTCCATTCTGTAACAGCGATGTCTTTATTACATAAACTGAAATGCTGAATGGACTAGTCTCCTCCAGTGGTACCGTATGCACTATTATGTGAACATATTTATTTCTATTTATGTTTAATGCATAGTTGTGTATTTATTTGCCAATGAACAGCCTCCTTTAAAAGGAGAGAGTGTGTTTTAGCACCTTGTGTAAATGCAGTAAAGGCACATTATAATTTGATGTTTGTAACAGCTACAGGGTGCTTTAAATATGAATCTGATTTCAGTTATATTTTGCAACTCGTGGCCTGGGAATCAAGGAGTCACAGCGTCTGTAGGATTTTCCATTTCACCTGATGCCTTGTGATGTTTCGAGTTCTGTTTCAATAAATGTTTTTATTCTACATTCCTAACAATCGATTGTGTGACGGTCCTTTATTTGGCATTGGGCTTGCTTTGCTGATGCACATTTGTCCTGGTGGTGGTGCTAAACAACCTTCAGACCGCAGACAAACTTGTGTGTGCATTTCTTGAAAAGACTGTCTTTGCTTCTGATATGGTTAAATGAATCTCAAATTAAACAGCAGCAACTGCACACTGCAGCAGAATAAAGCACTTTAGATGTTTACATTGTGAATGGTACTTACTCCTGGAAAAACTCACCATCACAGTGCTACAGGGATGTGGGTGGTTGCAGCGGTGTCACTATCCAGTTGATAAGGTTTTCTGAGAGGAGTTGCTATGTGGTTTATAGGGCTTTCTGCTGCAGCTGCTACATTGTTTTGAGTGGTTTCTAGTGCAGTACTCTCCAACTGCTTGGATGTTACCATGGTATTGCTTGGTGATTGCTAAAGTTATCTGGTTACTGGTCCAAATCAGTATGGCCAAGTTCACGCAGCAGCAGAATATGGTTGCCTCGCCAGTCCTGTATTCCCTAATACATTTGTGTTCACACACATTTTGGTTATTTATGGGAGTGCAATCCGCATTCAGTAACTGAACTCACACCCATAAGTTTTCAAGATCACATTTCCGGTAAAGCCCTGATGTGTGAATGGAACCAGACTGGACAACTAGCTGTGTCGCATTATACAATGTGAGAGTGCCTTTTGGATCAGCCAAAAGAAAAAAATTAAATAAATAAATGGGGGTGTGAAAAAATGCAACTTTCCATTTATTACTTTAAGAATTCGTTGCTGATACATCAGCAAAAACTGCTAGCCTAACTGATAAAGTTCAAACATTATTAATAACAAGTGTGAAAGAATTAAATTTAGATTCAAAAGGTATCCATGCTTTGAGGTTGTGCCCACAGAAAACAGAGCACGAGTAGAGAGTTATCATTCCCTTCTTTTGCGCTTGAATGATTCAAATTTGCTTGAATGGCTAAACTGGCAAGACTTAGAAACACGTGCATCACTCCATGACAGTTAAACTTTGCAACTAATACATGAATCGGGACCTGATCCATACGGATCACAAATCAGGTATGATTCATTGAACCCCTAAACATGTAAGGATAAACTTGCGCCTCGACTAGACTTTTGTCATTTCAAATGTGGTAATACAGTTTTAATTACATTGCCATATTTGATATCAAGTAAAATACACACTTGACTTACGTTGTACATTGTCGTTTCCGCTGTCGTTCCTCCACAGTACTCAAGCCGTTACTGGAAGCAGCTGTGTGAACAGGACATTTTTTCGAGACTCACACCTGTAAGTACGGTTGTCAATCCCAAAAATACAAAGCTTGAATTTAGCCTAATTGGCCATATTTAGTTTTTGACAGGAAATGAAAATGAGGTGAAGAAAGAAATACGGTTTGTTTTTTTCAATGGATTGTACAGTTGTTCAAAACATACTGATTATTCACCTTTTCAAATGTCAAAACTCCATAAAACAGATAGAAATTTGAGAATTTTAAAGATTACATTAGATTTAGGATCTTTATACAGTGTGCACCAAATCCTTCACACAGCATTATTTTCATTTGCATAAAATTCTGTATGGCCTGTACCCGGACTAAGGTGTCTCTAGATATTATGTCAGTAGTTACAATGTTTAGTTACGCATACAATGGATGAGTTTCAATGTTTAGTTACGCATTTAGTGTGGTTATACATTTTTTCAAATCTTTGAAAAAAGGAATAAGCTATAGTAATAATAATGCTGGCCTTAGTTTAAGTTCTCACATTTAGATACTGGCATCCTGTTATTCACAGATTCACAGTCTGAATAGTCTCTGATATGTCCTTATTTTTCCTCTAGTCAAATCTTATGACTCATCCCCCTCATTACCCAATCAGATCACTAGCTGTAGCTGTACCAGGCTGCCAAGGTCCCTGCTGACATCCGCTGTGTTTGTGGTGGAAATAGTGTGCTTGTCTCTTAGCAGTGTGTGAATTCACTGATCCAATAACAGCGCTGGTGTTGCCCTGCCTCTACCTGACTGTGCCTATTACTTATTATGTGAGCCTTGATAAGGCTCCTGCAGATGAACTCTGTTCTGTGATTGTCCAAGAATTAACTGATAATTAGATTTGATCTGATTTTCCTGGCTAAGTGAGAACATTTAAACATTCTATAGCATGACACTTTAAAAATGATATAATAAGACATTATACAACATTATTATTATACAAAGTGACATTATAAGCATCACATAATGTTTGATCCAAAAGGTCAGCTCAAATACTCTAAGGCAGCATCACCTCTATCCATCATGGATGATACAATCCCATTTTGATTTGCAAAAAATCCATCCAAGAGGGCAGAAAAAGCGAGAATATCAATTGTACATAGTTCAGTGGGGGTGAAAAAAACTAAAAGTAATAAAAATTCAAATTGGGGTTGATCTGTAGGCCAGTAGTTGCAGGGCAGGTTTTGGAAAACAGCCAATGTTTCCTAGGAACGTGAGCTACGACTAATTTCACTAACGTTTAAATGGAAATTTTGCCACCAACTAGTTGACTAGTCTAAAAGTAAGAAACCCTGAGAAGACAATCAAAAGCATTGTGTGTATATGTGACCCGTTTGAAATACTTGTGGACACTTCTCAGCCCACAGCAAGTGACATGAAGAAAATGCATGCATGCGAGATCTGAGGTGAAATTAACTAAACGTTTTCCACTTCAGATATCCACTTTTCAAAGCAATGTATTATTTCTAAAACATTAAAATGACTAAATTTTGACTAGTCGACTATTAGCAGCAGCAGTTACGTTTTTAGTGATTATAGTCAACTAATCTTGCACATTTCTATAGTACATTTAAAAAGAAGATATCAATCTTTCTGTTTGCATGGTCAGTTTTGGTAGGCGCCATACACTTTGTAGCGGAAGGATGTTTCCTCATTCAAAAGTAGGAAATTGACTCAAAAATCATCCAATATCAGATTTTCCTTCTAATCATATAAGTAGCAAATGGCAACAGTAATTTCCTAACTCTTGACATATCAGGTTAATAGAGTGGAAAGGTTATGATGGCCTTACTTTTCAAGCACAGCACTGGTGCTATCTGCTTTTGCTTTGACTAATCTGTCCTGCTTATCTCAAAGATTAACTGTGAGAAGATGAGAGAGCGAGAGAGAGATGAGACGCAGGATCTGTCACGTCTGCGTAAAGTTGCTTTATGGCTGATGCCTGCAGCTAATGGCTGGCTCTCTTTCTGCTCGGCTTCCGTTCGCTCTGGGCGTTAACAGTATCTCAGCACCCAGAAATCCAACAGTATAATTTGTTTTCTGTCTTTATCATAATCTGCAGTGCTGCCCAAAGGTTTTCTGGATCATCCACATTTTGCATCTCTCTCAGTGGCTAAGGATCTTTGCTCAACCTTATTAATTAGTGATGTAGGAGTAAACAGTCTAGCAATAAGTTTGTCATTTTGTTGTGAGGTATCCTGTGTGGGAGGAAAAGTACATAAAAGAGTATAGAAATATTATACTTTATACTTAAATGCAAACTGAATGTAGTGTTTTCATACACTTAATTGTGTTATTTACAATTAAATTAAAATTATAGTTTAAAGGAGACCTATTATGCCCCTTTTTACAAGATGCCATACAAGTCTCAGGTGTCCCCAGAATGTGTCTGTGAAGTTTCAGCTCAAAATACCCCACAGATCATGTATTACTGTATATCATTTTGAAAATGCCTATTTTAAGTAGAAGCAGAAACCCGCTGTTTTTGTGCATGTCTCTTTAAATGCAAATGAGCTGCTGCTCCTCGCCCCCTTTTCCGGAATAGGGCTGTGCCTTTACAGCTCGTGCCTCAGATATTCTGCAAAAAATATCTGTTGCTTTTGATTATCATTTCTATCACGCTAAAATTATGCATTTTAAACCATATTAGTTTAAACTTTTGATATACGGTTTTCTGAGCACACCTAAATAGTGTTCTGTGCTCATAAGTGCAGGCAACGACAGAATAGTTAACATGCTTGGCTCGAATTTTCACCATGGAGTTAGAACTGGTACACTGGTTGTCGTTTGCGAAAACACAATGGCGGCACCTTCCTACGTCACGGTGTTTTTCGCAAACTTGCAGAGAAAGGCTTACCAAAAATTTTTTACTGGATTGTTCTTTTTCACGTTTTCTGGATTGGTAGATGCACTCAGGACCCGAATATTGCACTTAAAAATGGAAAATCAGATTTTTATGATATGTCATATATACATTATATATATATATATATACACATTTGTAATGATGAAGTTGAGATTTAATACATTTAACATATTAGCTTTAAATGTAAGGTCAAAAAGGGCAAAAAAAAGTTACCAGTCACCACCAGCATTTTTGATAATTTTCATTAAAAATGTATTTCATTTGGTAACATTAGGAAGTTTGGATTTATATGCTGTTTAATGCTTGATGATTGTGTTAATTTACATATGCATCTGCTTACCTATGCTGTTGCTTGTTTCTGCTTCTTCTTCACCCTGTTTTGATCCAGAGATTCTGTAGTCTTTCAGAAAATGTGTAATAGCGCCTCCTACCGTATAACAGTGCAAACATGGAGAGCTGGAAAATTCTGTCAATGGCGGGGAAGTGTTCTTCATAAATGGTGGAAAACTCACCACATTCAGTGTACTTAAGCACACTTCTTTTTCACAAGGGGAGGTAGTTTTGTGTTTCCAGGGCAACGGGAAACAGAAACTAGGTTCTGATTGACTAGGTTCTGAGTGGAGTGGAGCTTAGTATACAACTGTTGATAAAAACTCTAGCTAGAACAAGATAAGGAATAAGATCTTTACTATGTGGGTTTGTAGCGGCTGTCACCTGCTTACAGTCTGGCAAATTTCAGTCATGTTCTCTAGATTTTCCACAAATTTTATAATAATATAGTAATCATAATTCATTAAATAGTAATGATGATGCTTGTTTTAGTTAGCTCCACTATGTGCAGCAAAATTTTTTTTGATTGTGCTCAGATGATCAAACAAATCAGTATGCTTCGCCATGTGTTCGGTGTGAATCACTTTAAAAAGCCATATGCTACCACACATAAATAGTTTACATCACTATCTGATGAATTGCTCTGGCCACCAGAAAACTGCACTGGAATTCAGCCTTTGCAAGCTTTAAAAGAGGCTGACATCGAGATCTTGGAGTTCCGCTTTGAGCTTTAAGCATTAAAATCCAATCAGATGAATATAGATCGAGCTGTTCTTTCTGTCTGTACCAGGCTGTATTTCACTACCTCCCACTGCTAGATGGTCGACAGTAAACATGATCTTCTATTCATATCCATATAAATCCTTCTTGTGCAAAAACAGCCACTGAGTCACCTCTCTAGATGTCCAAAAAAGCACCACGGGGTTGTGATTTTAGCTATATCATCTTGCAAAACTGTGTTTGGCTCTGAGGTGTGAAAGTGGAGGGATGGTAATAAGGTGGGAGTTTGATACATTCTCTTCTTATCCAGCATGAATCGTGGGAACAAAATGTACACCATAGCTGTTATTTTGTCTTCCTGCTTCTGTCTTGCAGTCTGAGCCGTCCAGATGGCAGAAGTACTAGAGCTGGTGCTTTAGTCAAACATTTCCAGTAAATCTTTGACAAATCACAGCAAATAAGATATTATCATTACATTTTTATTCCCTTTCATGTTTGTTTTTAGGGTTAAACTAAACTACCAAGCACAGACCAACACACACAGTCCTCTAGGGCTCTTTCTCACATCTTTGTTTCTCATTAGCATCCCATAATGAGTCAGCTCACTTCTGTCACTTTAATTTGTGTAAGAGAACTGGTCAGCACTTGCCCTAGTCTTCACCAACTCTGATCCCTTTTTGATAAATATTTTAGTTTAATGAATTATCTATCCAGATACATTTAAAAACGTGTATTTTTTCTCTACATTTTCACCTTTTGTCTACACTGAGACAGTGTTTTTGTTCAGCGAAAACAGAACTTTTTGAAGATGCTATCCCAAGCAGATAAATTTGCAAGAGCCGGTAGTGTGGACTGTGAAAACTGAGGTATTTGAAAATGATGACTTATGTTTAGTCATATGATGCATATTGTACCTATATATTTATCTGTGGTTGTACCATTATTGTTGTGCCTCCTCTTCCCTTTCATAGTGTTGTTAAATGTAGGTGTTACTGTGTACGATCTTTTTGCAAAGATTGCAAAACATTTATTCAAAATTGCCATCCTGCCAACTACACTTTTGACAAGGTGGCTAATTCGTACAACCTCACATTCGTACGAATTCAAACGATTTGTGAAACATTTTAAATATTTTACAAAGTGACAAATTCGTAGGAATTAGTATGAAGGACCACACCTTCGTACAAATTTGACAAGGTGGCCAATTCGTACAAATTTGTACAACCTCATTTGAACGTATGCATATGATTTCTGAAAAATCGATTTTGCCAGTTGCCTTTAGACCAAACCTGGATACACTAGTGAGTTGAAGGATATTTTTCTAATAAAATGATCTACCAGAAGAATAACATGAGAACTTTTTCACATTTTCAGACGTCAGTGTAAAAAAATTAAAAAAACCGGACGGAGAGCGTTTTCAAACAAATATGGCGTTTTCAAATTTTAAAATGTGGATGTAGATTTAACTAATTATTTGATTTATTTAAAAAATAGCATAATGCAAACATTTAAATATTTACTTAACTAATACATTTTTATTCATTAGAAGAGTCTATATTACCTGTAGAGATCTATCCAATAGCTGCTTAAAAACAAATGCTCTCAGACAGAATACACTGCTACACTTTAATAGAACCAATGCAGAAAGAGGGTTTTTGCGTAAAAATACGTGGAAAAAAGGGCAAACTAACTATGTTTAACATTTTCAGGCAAGTATAGCTCGTTGGCTCTATAGATATCAACAACTGCATTGGTCATGAATGCAAATACTGCTTAACTCAACATGTTTTAAAATAAATTAAAATAGAATCTCTTTTCCAGTAGACATGTATCTTGTGACACATGTGACACAAGGACACATCAGTCCTTCAGATGAGATGTTAAACCGAGGTCCTGACTCTCTGTGGTCATTAAAAATCCTAGGATGTTCTTCGAAAAAGAGTAGGGGTGTATGTGGATGAGGAGATTTGTATGTGAAAACCAGTTGGAACATTGCTTCAGAAAAGACACAAAAGCCACATCATTCAGTACTTTTAGTGTTTATTTCTACAATGTTTCTCCAGAGCAATGTTGATTCATGCAAATATTTCTGGAAAACACAACACATTAAAATGTCTGTCTTTGCTTTTGTCCTTTTAACAAAAAACTTTTCACATTTGACTTGTTTTCTTCAACCATTTTGCAGGGTTAAAATGTCTTTCAGCTTCTTCATGGTTATTGTCTGTGAGCGCATCAATATGTTTTGTAATGCCCCATCACTGTTGGCTGGCCATATAAGTTCCATGTTCTGCACATGAAGAATTAAAAAAACGTCTTTTTTTTGTCCTTTCACGTTGTCCTTTTTGACTCCACTGAAACTTTTATTAAGTTATGCAAACTTGTGCTAATTTAAAATATTACTACACAATAACTGTCACAATTCTGAAAAGTAGATATCATCCCCTTACACTGGTTTTCAGTTATACCCATGCAAATGCCCTTTCAAACATTGTCGACACTTTTATTTTTGCATTTTAACAACACAAGATCAAAACAGTTCCAACAAATTAACTTCTTTTGCTACCTTTCTTCAAACAAGAGTATGAAATTGAACAAATGTCATAAAATTTATAAATATTAAATAAAAAATGAAAAACCTTTTTTTTTAAATTGCGCAAGACTTGTTGTGGAATAGGGTACATTCCACTTTATTGGCATTTTAATAAATCTAACCGCAAATTATACCAGGTTTAGCAGCTGGTAACATTTTTTATATGTAATTAATGGTCCAAATAAAAGATCTTATACAGATATACAACTGGACCTTTTTTTTTTTTGGACCAAAGCAGCATTTTATTTTAGACATCAATGCCACATTAATCATGAAACATAAATATGACATTTTCAACAGATCCTTCCTACGCATCAAGTAACATATTAGGTGTTAAAGACAACATGAAATGGTGTTTGAAACCGTTTCACAAATAATTTTACTAATAATAACCATCATTTGACATTTTAATGTAAAACGATACTCAGTGAGAAAAAATGAAGGAGGCTGTAGGCTGAATTGATCTATTTTGACAAGTGTCTGAATTTGACAAGTGGTTGGAGGGGAAGGTTTGAAAGTAAGAGGTATAAGTCATCAAAAATGAAAATCATTTTAGTGGCAGAAATTTTGGAAGAAAACTCTTTTTATGTTTTGAATAATGTGTACTGGTAAGTGCACAGTAAGACTTGGAATGTGTATTAGGAAAGTAAATTGGGTAAATTTTGATTTCATGTTGACTTTTAAATGTTACACAGTGAATGGTATACCTGAGAAATCCTTAAACTTCACTCAGTAAGCACATGTACGTCAATAAGATATCTATGAGAGAGAACTTTGCAAATCTGGAAAGCATAACATGCTCTTTTAAGCATCACGTTTTGTCTACAAACATCTGATTAACCCAAATTCATATATAAAAATTTAAATCTCACATTGCAAAAACATTGGTTAAATTTCATTCTAACATCCAACAGGAACTTCTCCAAGAGAATCCAAAACCGACATCTAGAGAAAACCAAAGATGTCTCAGCGACATAGGTGTGCTAACAGGACTCCATCCATAATGCTCAGAAAAAATGCAAAAAGAGGAAATAATGTAAAGTAGATAATGTGGTATCATGCTTTACTGTATGAACATATGAACACATAGTGGCTGAATGGTTTTTGAAGTGTGTTTTTGGTAGCCATCATGTCTAAATTACTCTTGCATTTTGTGGTACACCCACAGCCCTGTAAAGAACTGTTTCTGATTGCAAGAAGGGCCAAGTATTGTACTCCTAGACAGAGAGGAATTACTTGCTGTATATGGATTGCATCTATATGTTACTTAAGAAAAAAAGAGTTTTTCAATCTACCATTCAAACCTCCCTAACAGTCTTCTGAAATCAAGTGATCTTTTCTTGCCAGTTTTGGTTTAATAGTGAGCAAACTGAGATTTGACAGCGCAGATTCTCTGCAAATTATAATTTAACATTGCAATGCTACAATATTAAATAAATAACAAAAAGGTCAAGACCAAAATGAATAATACAACACACTTATAAAGTAACCAATAAGCTTCCAAAGTCATATCCACTGACCACAGGGATGCACAAGCACGAAACAATACCAACACAGTTCCTACTGTGCTTCTGAAACCACGTAAGTCTCCACAAGAAATGTTTTTGCTTTTTTTTCCCCCTCATGTTTCAAATCAAAGTTTTTTGAAATCGTTTTTGACAATCACTTCTGCTCAAAAAAATCAACATATTGCTTCATATTTTCGCAAAGTTTTTTTTTCTATTCTTCTAAAGTTGCTTTTGTTTTGGTCTAATTATACATGGAAAACGTGGTTGAGACACAATCTGCAGACTCTGGTGATTGTCTTAGAGATTCCCTCAGAGATACTCGTCATCAGGAAGAGTTTCAAGCTGTCAGCTCTTCTTGGGATGCTGAGCACTTGTGCATCAGCTACCAACGTTTCCTCTGACGCGTTTGCTTCACAAGGACTTGAGTCCTTATTGTCATCAAGTCATCCCAAATATATGTGCAAGGTAGGTCAATGCCAGTGACCTCTTTACACACATATTTCAATTGGTGTCGTCACTAGGATTCGACCATTGTTGCCATTGTTATCACGGGAGACGCGCTCATAGCCGCCAGTGGAGGAAGCAGGGCTGTTCGTGGACGTAGAGGAGTAGTGCGCTGTCACTGGCTCCATGACGATGCCTCCTTTAGCTACCCCACACACAGGCGATAAGCTCTGCTGCTTCAAACGGTCCACCAACTCATCTTCTTCAGAGGAAGAAGAGCTAAGCTCAGCCTGACGGCCATTCATTACCGCACTGTTGTTGCTGTTACCGCCCGAGACATGGGTCGTGTTGCCGTTCTCTGTGTCGAGCATCCAGCAGTGGTTGAAGTAGCTGAAGACCTCTTTGACAGAGCATCGGCGGTCCTGCTCGATGGCCAGCAGGCAGCGGAACATGCGGAGTGCCTCGTCAGTGAAACGGCGCCACTGTGAAGGCACCGAGCTGGTTCGCCTCCGCCGATGCTGCCAGCGCACAAACTCTTCGTAGAAGGCGTCAGTTGGCAGTGCTTTTTCCCAGGGGAAATTCCCAGTGAGCATGCAGAACAGAAGCACACCGAAGGCCCACACGTCAGTGCTGTAGTCTACACACAGGCCCTCTTGTCGGCTGGGGTCGCACAGTTCTGGAGCCGTGTACGGGATGGTTCCACTCACCCGCTTCACTGGAGAGCCAGCGCACCGCGTCATGCCAAAGTCTGACAGTTTCACCTTCCGGCATTCCTTGTCAAAGATGAGGACGTTCTCTGGCTTTATGTCACGATGCACCAGCTTCTTGCAGTGCAGGTAATCCAGTGCAATCGCCACCTGGTGCACACACCGCTTGGCAATGTTCTCCAGCAGTCCAACCTACGCACAGGAGAGTGGAAATAATACGGAATTAGACGCTAGAAGAAGTTAAAATAGCACTGTTGCATCAGAGAATGTGTTTGTATATCACCTTTGCTTTTATTAACAATATTGGGTAGGTTTAGGTTTAGGTGTGTGTTATTTTCCAACATTAAACTTTTAGCAACACTCACTGGCCATTTGAATTGTGAACTGCCACAATACATGACTGTACCAACATAATAAAAACGTGGCCACAATGAAGTATTGGACGTGTGTTTTAGTGCCACTCAATGGACACCTTGAAACTGGCACGAAACGTGCAATAAGGTACATAATATGTTTTTTATTTTTATTTTTAATGAGCCTGGGTTGACCTACTGCAGCAACACCCTTGTGACCAGCGAGAACAACCAACAACTTAAATTTTCTATAAATGTAAAACTAGAATTTATTACAATGTTGGAACCACGTTTTCTGTTTAGAACTGAATCATTTTAATGCCTTCTTTAGGACTCAAACAACTGCAAAAACATATGTGCAAGCAGCACAATATGAATATATCTATAATATATGTCAATTATATAGCGATTTGTTGTAGTCTCACCTGGGGAGGAATGATGTCAAAGAGATCGCCTGCCAGTGCATACTCTTGAGCGAAGATGTAGTATTCATCAGTTTCGAAGGCAATGCCATACATGTTGATGATGAAAGGACACGGTGACAGGTAGAGAGAGATGCTGTACTCGCGTAGGAAACTCTTCAGTTTAGTGGTTTTCTTCCGCAAGAATTTCAAGGCCATTTTCGTGCCTGGAAGAAAAAAGAGAGAGGTAGAGGTTAACATTGCTTGGCTTTTAATGCATTCCTGATCATTCTGTCGCTGACACAGAGTTAATGGCCTACTTGCAAGATCTGAACATGCTCTTTTAAATGTCACGTCGAGACAATGTAAGGTCATGTATTAATGTAGGAAACCAATTTACAAGGGAACAGCTCTTTTTGACTAATAAATTCTAAAGCAAGTTTGAAAGGTTCAAGAAAACCTGAAGCAAGTTCCAATAACATGAATCTATTTCCTGTTGTTTAATTCTGCCTTAATGTTCTTTTTTTTTTTTTTTTTTTTTTTTGCTTTTTGAAAGTATTAGGCCATGAAAGTATGCAAATGCTTCTAGTTAAACAAGTTTGATTAACTGCATTGTTCAACTGCAGTAAACTCACTGTATTATGTAGCGTCATCAGTCCCACCAGCACTTTTTCCTTTCAGTAAAACTTTTTATTGCATTAGTGATCAATGTCGGTCCTGGAGAGCCACAGTCCTACAGAGTTTTGCTCCAACCTTGATAAAAACTCACCTGCCTGTAACCCTTAGACAAGGGCTTCTCAATTCTAGCCCTCAATATCCACACCTGAACAAGCTAATGAAGTTCTTCAGGATTACTAAAGTTGCAGGAAGGTGTGTTTAATCCAGGTTGGAGCTAATCGTTGCAGGAAAGTGGATCTTGAGGTCTAGAGTTGAGGACCTTGATTAGCTGGTTCAAGTGTGTTTGATTAGGGTTGGAGCGAAACTCTGCAGGACTGTGGCTCTCCAATACCAATGTTGTCCACCCCTGCATTAGTGCATAAAATGACTTCCATCAGTAGAATGACAAGGGTGTCTCAACCACAGACGGGTTTCTATCAGCTCGACGATGAACAAAATCATGTTTAAAAGGTACCAGGTGCATCTAGGGAAGAACTTAGATATCAATGTGCAGAGATGTGCATTCCACTTTCTGTCTGTGAAATAATCAGTACTTTTAGATTTTGCATTTCCATCAATTTCTGTTTTCTGAACATCCATTTCACAGAGACGTGCAATATTTTGAATGAGCAGTTTGAATATTTTGAATATTTTACTGCCAGTCTATTACTGAGGCGTCATCTTTCAGATTTACTCATCCCTAAATGACACAAACTGTGATTGTCATTCACATGGTCTCGTCAACATCTTGTACAAAAAGACATTTTGAAGAGATTTTGAATGAGAGTCACTACTGAGGTCCTTTGCATAACACACTGCAGAGGGTTAGCAGCTGCTGAGCGCTTGAAAGGAAGGTCAAATGGCAAGAGGAACCCCCGCCCTCAACTTTGTTATTACATAACACAACAGATAGCAGAAGCTGTCTGTCCAGCTAAGATAAAGGCCTTCACAAAGGACCTTCAGCATAAGCACAGCCGACAGTTGCACCTGCTCAGGCAGATGACAGGCAAACTGGCACTGCAGTAGGTGGAACCTTATTGGGAACTGTAGTGCTATCATTTGCAGATGAACACAGAACGCAATCTCAACTTTATATACGTATACATTCTTTCTGGAATACTGGTATACTACAGAGCAGTCCTCTGTGCAATTAAAGATCCCGTGATCTTTCCTTTGTTGACATATTTCCTATTTGTACATATATCAATGTATTGTTATTTTTTACATAGCCAAAAGGCTTTTTAGTTGATCAGAACCTAGTAAATCATGATTTTTATAAATGATAATTGGTTGCAGTTGGAAATTTTAGTTTACTTAATAGGGCTTAGTGTTACAACCCCTAACAATTTAGCACACAACTAGCCTGGACTATGCTGAAGATGTAGGGCTGTCAATCTAATTTTTTTTTTAATCGCAATTAATCACATGATTGTCATGAGTTAACTCGTGATTAATCGCAACTTAATCGCACATTTTTATTTGTTCTAAATGTACCTTAAATGAATGCTTTTCAAGTTTTTAATACTCTAATCAACATGAGCATGGACAAATATGGATGCTTTATGCAAATGTATGTTTATTATTATTGAAACCATAGTCAAGATAGAGCATGAAGACATGTTTCAAAGGTCATTGATGTTTTTCAAAGAACTTGTGCATATCTATTAGACACATGAAAAAAGAAATTCCAGGGTCCCATTACTTCTCTTTCACTGAGCAATTTACTTACACAAACCTGTTTACATTTTTGCATGACAGGGCAGCTCACTTCTTCTGAACATGCAAAATGTACATTTATTATTAGATTTGTTTGCCTCTCTGTGTCCACGTACTGTATTTTGATGCAGTTAAATTCTCAATAAAACTGTTTTCATTGGTATATTTGACTGTTTCTGTTGTCAGACAATGGAATGAATATGAAATAGTGACTGAAACGTGACCCATTAAGACTATATAACCAGCTCTCCCTTCCAAGATGTTAATCTGCACAGAAATCCTGATAATCGAGCCGTTGTCTGATAAAATCAAATACACATAAGATAATGACAATAGCTGTGCTGTGATTTTGGCTTTACTTGCATGTAAAATTAGAGAAGCAACATAATATCTGTGTTTAAATGAAAGCGCTGCTCCTCTCCGCCGCTCGCTGAACGATGCAGATGCACAGAGAGAGAAAGAAAGGTATGTCTGTGCACTGGGAAAGAGAGACTTCACGCTCACACGACAGTACCAGCGAGTCTCAGAAACTAAATAAAGGTTTGGGTAAACCCTAAAGATTTGTTGCTAGGCGCTTTTTTGAAGAGGGGGGAAAAAGTCACTAAAGGGGTCTGCAAAGTTGCTAAGTTGGCAACACAGTGCATCTCCATTTCTCCAACTACAGGCTAGGCCACAGGTCAAACAGAAAATGCATGCTGCGTTAATCGCACGTTGATAAAATTAGTGCCATTAAAATAAATTTGCGTTAATGCGTTATTAACGTGTTGACTTGTAGTTGCATTCCTGGGGAAAAACACTACATTCCAGCTTTATAATAATTCACACCGTAGCCACCAACAAGGAAAAAGAGGAAAAGCCAAAACTAGATATTCACACCAGTATGAGGAAATGTACCACTTTGTGGAAAGTGTAATTTAACATCACTTTAACTCAGACTTTCAACCCTCATTTCGCCAAGTTGCAGGTGATAAACATTCACTTTTAAGCAAATGAAATGCACCAATGAGTCAAAGTTCCTACGTTACATCATAATATAAACGTTTGCATAAACAGGTGTGTAAAACACAGTAAATGATCCTTTCTGCTGATAATAGTACACCTGCTGAACAAACACATCGTTTATCCTCTGCAGTTTTGTTGCTAGGAGATGTCCGTGTTATCGATAGCACAGACATCTAGCTTCTTTACACAAGCATCAGGCAATAGAACATTGTAATGGTCACAAGCCAGACATAGGAGTATCCCACATTTGAATGAAATGCAGTATTAAAGAGAGGGGTCATTCTCATTAATAGAGAATTGAAGTGGTATACGACCCTGAGCGGTAGATACTGTGTACGTTTTAAACGCAAAAAAGTCAATTTTGGCAACTTTTATGATTACACTGGAATATAGATTGAAACATCTGCTGTGATTGTGACCTCTGGGTTTAAGCATTTAATTACAGTCTGAGTATTCCCACAAACATTATGAAACCATCAAGATCAGAGGAATGCTTAAAGCAAAATACAAATGGAAAACGGCAAACACAAATTCAGCTTATTCCTCTAGTGATATCCTAGCTGGTAAACACATTCTTCCTCTGAGGGGCATCCCATAATATACAGTACATGCAATAACTGTCAGGTATTGGAGCAGATATCCTGAAATGTAAATGTTATGACAGCACACAAGTTGTGCTGAGGCCAGCAGGATTGTGGATTCCTGGAACTGCACCCACAGTGCACTGCATCATATATCCTCTTAGTATGGCCGGTACTTCTGTGAATAATAAATGAGGTGTAGATGGATGGGGATTTTGGATGCTGACAGATGGTGTGTTTTGCTTCTCTTTGAATTCTGGAGGATGCACAAGCCAAACAGGGGCACTTTATAGGCTGGAGAGCATCACTACACGTCCAAAAAGAAATGTAAACATAACGTCTTGATCAGAACTTGTGGACATCTTGAAAGAGGCTGAAAATGTAACTGGGAGAAGGCTGTTTTTAGGTATGACTTCATGATCATCACCATCATTCAGTATGCTGTTTTTCAGAATAGGCTGCTGGTTTTCCAAAAAGGTTTCTTGATTAGCAAAACTAGCAAGACTTCCTTGATCATTCATCAGCACTGGTTGACTAGCTTCGCCAGCTACTTTTTCATGGGAGAACAGTGCGAGTTTTTTTTATTTTTTTTTTTTTGAGTTACTACTAAACCATTACTACTAGTGGCATCTGTTTACAACTGAAGCTACAGCAATTTAGAAGAAGTTTCACTGTGTTATTGAAGAATTTGTCGCTTTGGAGTTGCCAGCAAAATGCTACATAGAGAATGGCATAATAGCACAATTTGTCTGCTGAACCGTACTGGAGTTCATATGAACTGCATTCCAGACTCGGGTTCATGAAACTGTTTTTGCACTATAAATGAACTAAACTTCGATGTCAGATGGACTCGTGTTCACTCCAAAAGCTCTAGTGTGAAAGTGCACGTAATAGCTGTGAGCTGCAGTATTTGTTTGATCTACAGGATCTTGAAAATATGACAGATGACTGATAAATAATGCATGATTTCACAGGACGGAGAGAAATGTGTGCTTGTGTGTGTTTGTAAGTGTAGGTGGATTTTGTTTTTGTGTACAAATATTCTTTGTCAGTTTGAATGGGAAAATTTCCCACAGGAAAGAAAACCACAAATGAGGTCTCTTTCATATCTCAATTGCTTGTCCTACACACCAATTAATAGTTAGGTGAAAGATATGAAACACTTAATCATAGTCAAAATATAAATAAAGAGTTAATTTGCAAAAACAGATAACTCCATTTTTCTTAATTTTCATAAATCATGTTTTTTTTTTTGTTGGTTTTTTTATCGTGTTATGTTTTTATTGTGTTTCATTGTGTTAGTTAGCAGTAATTTTTTAATTATTATTATTTAATCAAAACAACCCAACTGCAGTTTGATTGATATTAATTGGAATGCAGGATAAAAAAACATGATTTTTGAACATTTTTAAAAACGGAGTTATCTGTTTTTGCAAATTAACTCTTCTAATATATATAATATTTGAATAACATACAACTTTATCAAACAGCAATAGTCAGGGTATGCACCACATTGAATTTTACATGGATGAAAATGAGGTTGTGAGGGACAGATTTATAGCATACATTGTATAAAGGTCGCATGCAATTTTCAAAACTTTTTTTAATGGAGTTTTTGTCTACTGAAAGGGGTTTAGAAAGGTGTTTCATCAGCTGAACAATTCGCACCCAGTGTTAAACACACTGTACTTCTTTCCCTCACAGCCTCGTTTTCATTTCTGTCAAAATGTATTTGGTTTGCTTCCTAACTAAGGCCTGTAAGCCAGGCCATCTTGTCCATCTCCTTCAACCTACCTCTGATCTTGTGGATGACCAGGTCCACCTTGCCATAGGTGCCCTTGCCAAGCTCCCTAATGACCTCATAGTATTTATTAAAGTCCAGCTTCTCCAGGTTCTCAGCAGTGATGAGCTGCAGCTCTTCCAGGATGTCAATGGAAGAACGGGACATGTGGGGCGAGGAGCTCATTATTCCAGAGACGGGGGGACCAGTTTCCACGACAACAGTGTTGATTTAGGAATCTAAAGGTAGGAAAGTGGAAAAGAAGGGCAGATTGTTCAAGTACATGATAAAATACTCTAAAATAATCAATTTCACACCTTGGGCTTTGGAACATGATTGCACTGGACACACACTTTATCACCGACATCAAAGTTACAGAGATTGCGGGGCTTCCTAAACAAGTTCTTATATAACATCGTGCATCCTACAGTTCACTGATCTTCTTTATGTTGTGTGGGGGCTCTTTCATGTGCACGACATCACAGGCTGTATGTGAAATGAGAACGTATGAGAGGAACTGAGCAGAACAAAAGATCAGAGCACACAGACCCTGACCGATCCTCTTTGTAACGCTAAAATCACATAGTTCCATAGGGTTATTTACTTCCGCATCACGAAACCTCTCCAAAAGGTGTTAGAGGGCAAGCCAGCCTGTTGCATAACACCATTTCATAGTTTTTGGCTAACATGCACTATATGGATTCAACAAATGAACTGAATACAAGAGAAGTGTAAGAACAAAACATCATTAAGTAAGTACAGGGTGCACAACAAACAGTACAAAAGCAGTTCAAAGTTCTGTTCATTAGAGTCTGATACCATTTGATACCATAAGCATGAATGATATTTAAAATATGAAGCTTGCTGAAGCTGTTGTATGATATAATTTTTTTAAGCGACACTATATTTTTAGAAAAGGTTTCCAATGGCCAATATAATTCCAATACATTAATAACATTTGATTGCCCTTTATTTTATGATGTCTTTGTTACAATGTAATTATACAATTAAGTACTGAGTAATAGTAATTAACAACATGTACTTAACTATAGGATTAGGGTTTGGTTTTGGGGTCAGTTGCATGTAATTATGCATAATTAAAATAATTTAAACAATTTAGTAAATGCATATAATACTACGAAAGATGTAAACAAAATTGTTTACATTACATAAATGTATTTTATACAATATACAATATTAGAAAATGTGCATTATTCATTGACAAAGCAGTAGAAGTGACACCAGTCTGAATGACCGCTTCTATTAATCGACCAAGTGGACACATTTACTGGTCCATTATGAAAATCAACACACTAAAATTGTGCACTTTTGGATAAGCAAACTCGCAAAGTTTTGCAGTAGTAGTTGTAGTTTTGCATACTGTTATTTCTCTAAACATCTGTTGTTTTAGCATATGTGGGAATACAGTATAAAATGCATTATGAATGTTGTGAAATACAAAATTAGAATGTCGTGAGATATTAGATTTCATAACGGCCTGCTCGGAGAATGCTCAGTGGAATTTCTGCTAATATAAACAGTCTGTCTGATGAAATTTTTGAATGAATTTACAGTCCTGATGGCACCTCAGGCCTGCCAGTGCTCATTAATAGAGAAGAATTTGTTGAATGAGACAGGATGACAGCACTTCCTGTTCAGTGACACCATCTGTGGAAATTTGAAAATGTCTGTGTGTGTGTGTGTGTGTGTGTGAGAGAGAGAGAGTATGGAGCTGCCGGAAAGCTTTTTTTGGCTACTCATCAAACACTTGCACAAAACTAGCTCATTCTGCCTCCAATCTCAAGGATGGACGATTGACAAAAAAGATGAAAGGAGGACTGTGTCAGTTATAAGAAAGCCTTGATCTGACAGGAAACATTCAGCAGAAAACAAATGTGTAGAGTGCTTAATTCATTTCAGTTCATATACAATTTACTTATGAAAGAGAGTGACAACAACCACATTATGTAAACAAAGTGAATCCCTGAAATTAACTGGAGTCATAGTATGAGTTTGGTCCAGATATGTGTATAAGAGTCATTCTCCAAAGAGAAAACATCAAAAGCATTTCCGAAATGAAATAGCCTACTGAACAGTTTAGAACTAAAATTAAACCTTCGTTGCGTCCGAAATCATTTGAACTTGAACTTGAATTTGAACTTCACAACCGTTAAAAAAAGAGAGTATGTTCTACTTAACTGCCATGTTGTTACTGTCATGTGACCTATCAGCATCAGTTTTGTCACTTACTGCCATTCATAAATCCTCTCCTGTGGCCTCATGGGATAGTAAAGTGTTCACTGAATGCAAACTTCAGAATCCGGGCGGAAGTATTGGTCTTCCAGGAACTTTTTGCCTATACTGTTTTCTGAATACTATGAATTTGGACATTCTGTTTTGGTGTACTATTTTTTGCCAACTATATAATTTGGAAGTATTCACTGTGTGGTTGCTAGGCAGTTGCTGAAGAGTTTGAGTAGTTGCTAGGGAGCTGCACACCTGTTCATCCCGAACTGAAGCCTTCATTGGCAGCTGCTCATTTCAGACAAACACTCATGACAACTACAACTCCCAAGAGCCCAGCTCACATTTGAACAAACACAACTAGATAGATGGATAGATAGATAGATAGATAGATAGATAGATAGATAGGACAACATATGCCCAATAACAGTATAATAAGTAGTGACTGGATGTCATTTTCAAAGCAATTCTTTCCAGTGGACATACAGGCAACAGCCCACACAGTTTCCCATCTCTTGAGTAAATGTGGCATGTTGTACCAGATCTTTCTTCATGCAGTTCTCCATTACCGATATACTGAGCCCGGTGCTTTGTTGACCTGTTCCTTATCATCTTGTGCTCACTGTTTATTTCTCTGGCTCTCCTCCTTCAGCTTCTACAGAAAAAGCAATGCTGCCAGAGATGGAGTGGCTGCCAAATTCCTGTGCTTAGCCATTTAAAGGTAATAATCATTGCAAACAGCTTAATCAATGCTGTATGGGCTCTCACGGCCACCGCAATTAACACTCGCACTGTAAATATCCATCTAACTCCTTCAGAGGTGAGCACTAGCGCTTAATATTTACGTATGCTGCATAGCTGTATAAGCTGTACAACTACAACCTGCAGCCAATGAGAAATGTTTCCAATGAAAGAATGAAAACTCCTGTACAACCTTAAGCATCACTATTGCTCATATTTAGGATTAAGGATTCAAACAACCTGTAAACATAATTTTTGACATGACGGGTCAAGTTGTGCAGCTTGTTATGTAGAGGTGTGCTGCTACTTTTTGAATCGATCTGACTTGAGATTTTGCCTGGTGGACAATATAATGGCTGAGAAAAAAAAAAAATAAAAATCTATAGACTTATATTGACAGAGGGACCCAAGCTGTATAGAGCCTTGGGGTGGGATTTTTTTATACTTAGGCACCTAGCAACAATCCGAATAACTGCATAGCAACCAACACACACACACACACACACACACACACACACACACAAAACACTCAGATGCCTTAGTAACCATATAGCAACCTTCTGGCAACCATTGATATCACCTTAGTATTGTGACATATTGTCTCTTTCACAGAAAATCATCACTCACATTTAATGAAAAAATGTGACCTATTAAAAACCAATTTCCTCTTTGTTGTTTATATATCGAAATGACATATCATTTACATAAACTATTATATATAATGTTTGTTATTGTGGTATAAAATTCAGAATATTGAAAGCCATTATACAAGAACTATGTTTTTTTATTTTTTTTTTTAAAGTACATTTTTACAGAAATAATATACTTTAAAATAGTATACTTAAGTGCAAACTGAATGTTATGTTTTTGTACACTTAAATGCGTGGTATTTGCAATTAAAAGAAATTGTATTTTAAATGCATATTAAATGCAATTAGTTAAGAGTGGATTTTAACACACTTAAGTACACCTTTGTGTAGTTTCATAATTACTTCTATTGTCTATGAAATATGGTTAAAGTGTACTGCTAAATGTACTGACATTTGTAATGATGTCTACTACAGTCACAATTAAAGTACGTTGAATGTGCTTTATGTTGAAACAATTGTTAACAACATCACTACAAAGTGCACTTTTTGAAAGTGTACTTAAGTGTGTGTTAAAAAATATAGTCTTTAAAGTGTACTTTAAGTGGAACCTGCACAGATATTGACAGCAAATGCAAAGCGGACTGAGTTTGTATGACAGAATGGAAGACAGTGCATGTTATATACTCTGTTCCCATGGAAATCCAGTAGCAGACAGATAAACCACCGATGGAAACTGAAATGGTGATAGGACTCTGTGTACTCTCAGAAAACCTTTTGCCATCAGTCTCTGTAACGAAGAAGATTTATCTTGCGCTGAAAACAGAACGAGACAGGGTTCAAAACAAGATTGAAATTGCCATTGGAGTTATGCAGTAAAGTGTATGGACGGTAGATATATAAGCCTGTCCAATGGTTTAGCAGCACAAATCCCTCTACCATTAATCATAATGCCAATCACGTGTAGCGGGAGCGCAGAGGAAATGAATATCTGGAATGTTCAGAGAATCTTGGACAATTATTAATTTTTCCAATCTATAAAGGGATAGTTCTCCCAAAAATGAAATCCCTGTCATCATTTACTCATCCTCATGTCATTCCCAACCTGTATGCATTTCTTCTGTGGAACACAATAGGAGATATTTTAAAGAACGCTGGAGTGCAGACAACATCAGACCCCATTGACCCTGGATGAACAATCGTTTTAAATCTGTTGCTTTGAAGTCACATCCTACTGCATCTTCCCAGGTCCTATTGTGCACCTTCGATTTCTTATAAACCATTTTGTTGTTCGTCTTTTAGTCCAACACTTTGCAATGGCACGCTCTACTGTGTTCTGTGACGGTGCTGAGCTTTCTGAGACTTTCGAAAAAGCCCCATAAGCCCTGTTAGTGCTGGTTTGTCTGCTGGTTGTGATGGTTCTGTGTCCTGCACACACAAACACACACACACACACACACACGCGCGCAATGTTGACAGTGCTATGAAGCACATCAAAGGCAGTGGGCTTGGCAAGTCTCTGCATTTTGTGTTCACGCTTGGAGACAGATCAGCAGAGACACCAAGGGCTCGAGGCTTGGTCTCATCTCTGCTGCTTTCACAGCAAGCACAACGCTCCCCGCTGGTCAGGCGACACATGCAGATCACAAGCTTAAAGTCAACATGCAATCAAAATTGACCATATTTACTTTTTTATGCATGTTCCTGGTGTTATTTAAGAATCTTTTATCAAAAGAATAATAATTTGCTCCGCCTCTTTCCTTTTAGCTGATGTCACAAATGCCCTTTTAAGGGCTGTTCACACAAAACGTGTGTTTGTAGGTGCATCCCAAATCGTGTACTTATGCACTATTCTATCACTTTTGTAGTATTAATAGTGCGAGTAGTGTGTTCACACTAAATAAATTTCAAAAAGAAAAAGTGCACTTTAAATACCCAAATAATGCACTTAACCGAAAAAAAAAATTAAGTGTGGAATGTTGGACACTTCATGCAATCAACTGTCGCAGCTTTAATCACGCCGCGAAGGGTGGGGAGGCTATCAGACTCTGATTATTAATGACAAAATAACCTTATAAAATTCATACACTACATAGCTAATTACATAAGTACATCGTTTATAAGTGCATATAGTGCATCATTGTGCATCAATGCACATTGTGTCTAAAAACGTGAGACGCCTGTTTTGGAAATGAGTGGTATTGCGTGTAAAGTTGAAATTCTTTTAACTTAACAGCTTCTTAAAAATTTGACGCTCATGTGTGAGACGCTGCAAAAGATGCAAGACGCGAGTGCAACAGTCATACACATCCATCTAGTGCATGTTTACATTAAAAACAATGGAAAAGTAGTGCATTCGAATGGAAAAAGCATTCTGTGTGAACAGCCCCTTACTTTTTCAACCCCCGACCAGCCGCTCCAGCCACCTGCCTCCATTCTGATATCTAACACCCACTTTTAACAATCCATTCAGTTCCTGGTTCCTAATTCAAAGACTTTTTATTTCTTATTAAATAACTACTTATCATCATTTGTCGTTTGAATGTGCTATATATTATTTCAAATACGTCAGATAGTGGAAGCAAACTGGATTACGAATGGCACTGTCTGTACATATTTGCATGGCTCTGTGCAAATGCTATGAAAGGTCTTTTCTAGTTGCATTATAGGTCTGATACATATACTTATTTCAAACATCGCAGCATGTCTAATCAAGGTTGCTTGACCAAAATGTTGCAATGTCATTTTCAGTGTTTTATGAAATTTAAACTACAGGACTTCACAGGATGAAATAATGTGGCCCTCAATTTAAACCTCATTAAATATAACTAGACTATATATATATAACTAGACTCCTGATCTATTCCAAAAGACTGCTGAAATTTTGGATATCAGATGTTGGAATTCAAATAACGCCCATTTAGACAAAGGACAGAGCTGTGTGTGTCTGAATAGTCACACCTAGTGAGAGACTCGTGTCATTAAATGCCGAAAACCTCTTTTTAAAAATACTTTTAATGAAAAGTTATGAGTATATATTGTGTATTGTGTCAATGTCAAATCTCAAAAGCTAAATGTAAAATCGAATGGCATATTGGCATTACATTTGTCCTGGTTTAACCCTACACCTCAGAGTATTACTCATGAAGCTTGCATATAAACATGCTGTCATCTGTCTTGCAAAATCCTGTCCAGACAATACCTGTTATGAAAGCAGCGTGAAGACATTCAGTTCAATGAGTGCACTGAATGTACACTTCAGCCCTTTGGGTTTGTGTGAGCGTGCATGTGGGTGTCCATGTACATGGATATCCATGTGTGCAAAATAAAAATAATAGATAAACACACAAACAAACATCTCTCTTTGATATGCAACTGACATCTATACATGACAACCTGCTGGAATGACATGCCTTCAGTCTGGGTCATACCCGCCTAACAGCAGCTCAAGATGTGTTTTGGCAGTCTATTGTTCTTCAGTGGATTGCATGCTATGCAGATTACATAGTGATGGGCTCAGCTGCACTGACACCTTTATGTCAATAATGAGAAAAACTGGATGCTGCTGTCTGTTTACACGTACAACGCAACATAAACAAAGCAATGTGTTATTATAACACATATAATAAATATAATGAATATATAAACTTAAGAAGTAAAGAAATGTATTATTAAGGCATTTGCATTATCTAAACAGCAGCCTATGCAAATGTTAATTTTAAAATAGCAGTTCTCGGTTTTTATTGGATATGCAATGGCAAATGAAAACGACTTTACGTATCTTTTATAGGTTTCATTATTTTAATGTTAAACACAATGTTTCCTACCTTTTAAGGAAGAAATGATGCGCAAACCCCCGCTGTCATTCCGTTGTGGTCAGTGAGCAATCGGGAGCAATGTTTTTCTGCTGCCCTCTCTGTTATTTTCTTAAAGTCTTGATGTACTAATATTGATTCTTGTGCACATCGCGCTGATGCGTCTGATAGAGAGGCTGCTGTTGCCCTATTGTCTCTCCGCTGGTTGTGGATGTCTGTAGTGACAGCGCTGTCCCCGCCCACCGCATTATCAACCAATCAGAGAACAAACCGAGGGAGCGCTGCACACGCCCACCGCGAAACTCAACCAATCAGAGAACTGAATGAGACAGTCCGCTGAGCTAACCGACCAATCAGAGAAGAAAGCGATGAATCGCTGAGGTCGGTGCATTCTGTCTCCGTACAGATTTCTTCTTGCATGAGGAGGTGCTTAGAGACGCAGGGCATGAGGAACAGACAGAGATCTATAACATCAAGTTCCCTTAGTCAAGAAAAACCTGGACATATATCCACTTGTTCCAGGCATAGACAAGTAGCCTAGGTAATGGAAAAGTCAGGAAAATACATTTTCCGTTAATGAAATATTTCTTGAAATAATCTCCTCCTGGTAAAAATTTTACAATTTAGAGAAATGTAAAAAAAAAAAAAAAAAAAAAGATTTTATTTAAAGATTAGAAACCGCTTTATTTACAAAATTTGGAAGCCACAAATTGATTGAAAAGAGTGAGTGAGTATTTTGGATTTTGGCAGGGATGCATATTACATTTGGTCCCCCCAGTCCTGAATTTGTGGATGATACAATAAAAACAGGCAACTAGAGAGAAAGCAACCTAACTGGTTACTAAAATAAAATTAATCATATAGATAATAATGAGGTAAATGTGTGCTAAGTGGTGTTAGCCTCACACACACTGCAAAAAATGTTTTTTTTTTAGTATTTTGTCTTTGTTTCTAGTATAAATATCTAAACATTCTTGAATAACGACATTTACTTGAGAAGCAAAATGACTATTAAGTCTTGTTTTCTGAATAAATAAATAAATAAATAAATAAATAAAAGTCAAAATTTACTTTTTTTTTTTTTTTTTGCTTAAAACAAGAAACTATATCTGCCAATGGGGTAAGAAAAATATCTCAATCAAAGGGAAAACAAGATTATTATTCTAGCCCCATTAGCAGATATATATATTTTTTCTTTTTTAAGCAAAAACATATGATTTTTGACGATTTTTGTAAATGTATCTTGATACAAACATGTTTAGATATTTATAGAAAACAAGACAAAAATACTAGGAAAATCTTTTTTGCAGTTTAAAGATCAAAATAATTAAAACGAACATTTAATAAAATGTATAAAAGTGCTCTGAAAGTTTAAAAAATGTTTTTGCTAAATATTAATCATTTAATAACTCATTTACAGTTAACTGTGGTCCATTTTTACATGTACATTTAGTCATTTAGCAGACGCTTTTATCCAAAGCGACTTACAAATGAGGATTTAAATTAAAATCTACCAGTTAAATATAAAGCCCACACTTTTACAATGGTTAATGTTTCATAGAGTCTCTCTCTCTCTTTCAAAAGCTTAATGAGATATAGTTTCTGTGACAGTGTATAGCATATAGTTAGTGGCAGTCGCCCCAATTCATGTTAAATCTAAAGATAAATATGTAATATGTAAAATTGTAGTCTCTAATGTTTGTGTATATAATAACAGAATACTTACTATAAATAAACAGTATGTATGCCTGTATATCTGCATGTGTCCTTGTGGAGGCCTGTCGTTCTGTTTATGTGAGGGATGTAAAGCAGCTTAACTCGTGCCAAATTACTCTGATTAATCGCTATAATGCGCCATTCACTCAATCAGCTCCTTCATACTCTGCAGTGGCCTGATATTAAACTGAGTAAAGTGATCTAAGGCTCGGAAGATTTCTCAGTGAAATCTGTGGAAAACATGTGAAGACACCAGAGGCAGCGAAATCGCTTCAGAATCAGAAATTGAAAGCAGGTAACTAAGTTATTGTTGCTTTGTGCCGGGTGGCCTCGAAGGAGATTGCTTTAACGGTTTTATCTGAGAACATTTAATTATGTCCTGCACAGAAAATACAGAAATCCTGACTCTGTGATCAGTATGTGTGTGTGCTGAATAGCTCAGATGACGGGATGAGGACTGTCAGCAAAGGCGGCTTATGTTGAGCCTAATAATATAGTCCATGCATGTGTGCTTGACTAAACAGATTATGCAGGACTCAGAGTCCTCTATAAAATCACAGTCCTCATTTATTTAAACAGTATCACACAAAAGTCCACAAAAAGTTAATTGCTTTATGCATATTTTTTCTTTCACCAATGAAAATACTGCGGTTCCAAAGCATTTGTTGACATATCTGTGTGTTGCAAAAGTATGCAAATCTCTTGGATTAGCAGTTAATTTGAAGGTGAAAATAAGAGTCCATCTGTGCAGAGGTGTTCACATACTTTTGCAACGCACAGATATGTAACACTGGATCATTTTTCTCAATAAATAAATGACAAAGAAAATATTTTTTCTCTCACTTGTTTGATTCGGTTCTCTTTGTCTACTTTCAGGACTTATATGAAAATCTGATGATGTTTTGGGTCATATTTATGCAGAATTATAGAAAATTCTAAAGGGTTCACAAACTTTCAAGCAGCACTGTATATATATATATATATATATATATATATATATATATATATATGTGTGTGTGTGTGTGTGTGTGTGTGTGTGTGTGTAAGTGTGTGTGTGTGTGTCTTATGCTCACCGAGGCTGCAATTATTTGTTTAAAAATAGAGTAAAAATAGTAATATTGTGAATACATTTAGTATAGTTTAAAATGTTTATATTTATATAAAAAAATTAATCTTTCTGTAAAATGAAATAAAATAAAACAATATATTAATAATTATATATCTACTTGTGTAGGCCTTAATAGTCCATTTGAGTTGAATGTTTATGATAAATAAATAAATAAATAACATTTTTGGTAAACTGAATCCATAATTCTTTCAAATATGACTTGCTATTTGATTTAAATATGGAACCCAACCTAATAAGTTAACTGAATAAAAGGTTACACGTTATTCATTCTTTATTTTAGAATGACTGAACTTTAGAATAAGTCATTACAATAAAATATGAAATAACACAAATGGGAACCATGTAATGAACTATGTAAAAATATGTAAAACATCACATGTAAAACGACAAATCTCTTATGCTTGAGCTTCTACTTTGTCTAGATTCCAACTCAACACACAGGGATGCTTTTTATTGAAGGAGCTTCTTTTCACTATCTGCTCTAATCAATAATGTTTTGTTTAAACACACACACTGACACACACGCACACACACACACACACACACAGACAGGCATAATTTCAAGGGTTAGGCATATCAAAATATCATGAGAATCATAAAGTCAAGCGAGTCCAAATTTCTGAATAGTGCTCAGCTGTGTCTACAAACCCCCAGATTGGTATTAGAGAAGTTTTTGTGTGTTATCAATACACTGTCCTTTACAGTGCAAAATAAATTCCTTCAAAATCTTTTAATGAGCTCCCCAAGGCTCCACAACCTCACCTGTGTCACAGCTGTAGCCATGGTGAGCCACATTTATACACACACACACACACACACACACACGTACGTTCACAAACGTGCTTTGGGAGCACGCTTAAATCGCAGCGAGGCTCGTGAGCATCAGAGCACCTTTCATTCTACGTTTGGAGATTCTGCTTTGAATGATGAAGACGTCTCCTGTGAAGTCACCTGGTAAATGTGCATGCCACTGGCCTTAACAACAATAACGTGTCAGCGTGTCGTGACATGAATTTCTCCATTGCTCTTACGCATGATGAAGTCTTTTTTTTGTCAGTAAGTGCACACTGTCTAACAGTCACATGGAGCACAAGGTGAGCGCTGTGCTGGATTGCATTGTTCGAAACACTTCAGAATCAATACTGTATTGTGTGTGCAAAGCCAGACTGCTCTTTCTGTCTGAAGTCCTATTTGAAATCATCTCTGTTCATCTTCAGTTCTTTGTATACTGTTCAAAAGTTTGAAGTAGATTTAAAAAAAAAAAAAAATGTTTTTGAAAGAAGTCTCTTCTGTTCACCAAGGCTGTGAGTTCCATTCTATTTTAATATACTTTAAAATGTAATTTATTCCTGTGATGCAAAGCTGAATTTTCAGCAACATTACTCCAGTCTTCAGTGTTACATGATCCTTCAGAAATCATTCTGATATGCTGATTTACTGCTCAAGAAACATTTCTTACCATTATCTGTTGAAAACATTTTTTACTGCTTAATATGTTTGTCTAAACTGTTTTTTTTTTCAGGATGCTTTGATAAATAGAAAGTTCAAAAGAACAGTCAATCAATCAATCAATCAATCAATCAATCAGTCAGTCAGCCAGTCAGTCACTCACTCAATCAATCAATCAATCAATTGAATAATAAAATGGTTCTTTTAAGAGCTGTTCACTGAAAAGTTCTTTGAGGAACCCAAAATGGTTTTTCTATGGCATTGCTGCCAACATGATGCCGATAAGTTTTGCTAGGCCAATCACTACTCAATAGTTTTTACATTTAAAGTGTAAAAATCTAGTTAGTTATATGAATTGTTGAGTACAGGTTTGCTTCTACTTTTTTTGAGCAATCAGACTTAATATTTTCACCAAGTAGATAATTAAATGGGCTTACACTGATGGAGACCATACAAGAGACCAACATAGATAAGGGGCTTTAGCACCATGTAGTTCTAAGAATTCAGTTCTGGGAACTAACCAGCATGGTGGTTCCTAGAGAACCAATTTCATACCGTTTTCCTGGTTACATTCGCAGCGGGAACTCTGAAGTGTCCAACAGTGACATCTTTATTTGTGGCATTTACAATCATTGAGGCTGAGAAAAGAACACAACACTGCAGACAACAGGTTGCCATTATCGCTGTTCCATGTTTGTGGAGTAAATATTTTTACAAGGCTTTTTAAAAATGTCAAGTAGCCGGTGTTTCGTTTGGCCAATCAGCGCACACTTACGCCACTGGCAGTTCCTGTAGAGCTGTTATAGACCCTACTCTGAAGTAGGAGCTAATTTACTTCCCCCAAACGGAGTTCCTAGAACTAAAACCGTTCCTAGTTCCTGCGATGTAAACACGCCAAAAAGCGGGAACTTCCGCCAACAGTTCTAGGAACCATGAAAAGAATCCTCCACTGCGAAAGCCCCTATAGAGAACTGAGGGTGAGAAAGAAACAACACACTTCACCTTCAGCTATTAAAACTTTTCTACAAGAGTCAGGAATTCTCAATAATAGTCATTGAATGGATTTGTGGCTTTGACTGTTAGTTAAATTGATGATGATTTATGTGGTAAATCCTCAGTGTGTGTGACTAGCTCTGATGGTGTGTCCCAGAGCATTGCTGTCATCGGCCAGTCGCACGGCTGTAATTCAGTCCCATCAAGGTGTCAGACCCAATCCCCCAGAGTGCACTGCACTCCAAATGCCCATTAACTCATGACTGCAATCCTGATCGGCCAAGTGCAAAATTCTCTACTTGTCAGTTCGTCTCTCCTCTCATTTACTTTGCTGTGAAGCATATTCTCCTGGTGATTATGAAAAAGCCGTCCCTTGGGCTTTCGCTCACTGCCAGTGACAGATTTGATAAAGATAAATGTTACATAATGGTGCCTTGGCACATGAGTGTTTGGATAGTGGAAGGGCACTCTGGAGGGAATGAGACGGCTAATATTTTGGCTGTTTTTCGTGAGCGGCAGACAGACAGACTGTGACGCTGGCGGTCTGTTGTTTATGTGGCGCCCAGCAACAATGGAATCCAAGGCAGAAACACGTTCTCCTCGTCTCAGACCCACGGGTTCAAAAAACAGTCCCCAAATTACAGCAATTCCCTCTGGGACAAACTCTCACCACTCAGGAGCCAAGAACAATGAGCAGTCTCTGTGAAAGAGCTACTTCCACCGAAAACAAGCGTCTGATGGCTTTAAAGGCCAATTCTGACACTCCACCCATGTAGAGCACAAGGGTCGTGATCAGGAAATGGTGCTATTTTGTCTTTTTCTTCAGCATTTAATTTGAACAGGTTACTAACTTTCAAGAAGTCATGTTTTCCCACTACGGGAATGAAGTAACAGAGCAAAACTGTGCGTAACTGTGCCATAAGAGAATTAGTGGTCAACAAGTATGAATATTTTTCAGTTATAATGACTTCTGATGTTTATGACTCCCAATCATAACTCTTTAGATATAAACAGTAAGATATAAAAGATATATATTAGATATAAATTATATTTAAATGAGCGTTGTCAAACGATTAATCACGATTAATCGCATCCAAAATAAGTTTTTGTTTACATAATATATGTGTGTTCTGTGTGTTTATTATGTATATATAAATACAAACATCATATTTTTGAAAATATTTACATATAAATATTAATATATTTATACGTATAAATATGTATTTATTAATATTCATATAATTTATATCGTATATAAATATATTTAATATATAAACATTGCATATTTTTCTTAAATATATACATGCATGGGTGTGTTTTTATATATACATAATAAATATACACAGAACACACACATAATTTTGGATGTGATTAATCGCGATTAATCGTTTGACAGCACTAAATTTAATATACATATAATATATTTATTAAGATATTATGTAATCAGTTTTTCTAAATAACCAATTAAAACTAATGGTGGACTAATGGTTAAATGCAAACTGGAAGGTATTCAAAACATTACAATATTATTAATTATTTTAACATTTACAGTACTTTACACACTAAACCGAGCCAAATCTATCAAATAATGTGACTAAGTTGCAAAACCTGTTAATTGTAACAGTCTAAGTCATGAGGACACAAATAGGGTGCAAATGGCAGCGTTTCCTGAGGATGACTCATAGAAAACAGACAAAAGTGTTATTTGTGTATAACATAAAACAGGATTATATTGTAAAATGGGCTGTTTAAAGCCACAGCATGAAATCAGTCAGCACAGAGAGAGAAAGAGACCGGCACCTGAGGCGAGTGCTGTCACATGTGAGCTGGAGAGGTTAACACGTTTGCAGCTCTGCGTTTGGCAGCAGTTCTTCCTGAAGCTTTTGCCATGTGCCGGATACATAGACAACACAGGATGGTGCTATGGGAGGAGCTGTCCTTCAAGATCCGGGTTCTTCAGTTAGCACGGCAGGAGATGAACAGGCGTGTGAGATTTGGTCTCACGTGCCGAGCCCACCACTCTCATGCATGTGAGATGCTGCTGTAGTAAGTCATCACCTTAGTTTAGAGGCCACCTCACAAAGTATTCTCTGTTTCTGTTTAAAACATCGTCTTACTGTCGTTTCAGCATTTTTCTGTAAAATAAATGCATAATGTGAAGGATCACTATCTAATAATTAGGCATGTGCTCTCATTTGCAGGAAAGGTTTCTGCATCTCAGTTCCTTAAAGGGATAGTTCACCCCAAAACCAAAATTCTGTTATTAGTTATTCACCCTCATGTTGTTTCAAAACCATATGACTGATGTCAAATGGAAAAATAGATTTAAAAATATCTATTATACGAAAACTTTCCAAAAGCATCATAAATATAGTGATAAATCGACTGGTTCAAATATGGTAAATGCAAGCTCAAATGTACTTGCTTGACTTCTTGCACTTCGAGAAGCACGTTTGAGATTCTGTTTACCATATTTGTTGTGTTTATCAATGTTTATATGTAAATAAAAGCCTTAATTAAGCCCTAATCTGTTAATCATATAAATATTAGATTAATCTGATCAATTTATATGGATTATTTTATTTACAATGCCTTTACTAAATTTTCTAAGTGTCAAAGATTTGTTGGAATAAACTTTAAACGGATGCACAGAAATCTCAGTAAAATATTTTCATTTGTGTTTCAAAGATTCCAAAGTCAAGAGTTTGGAACGGCATGAGGCTGAATAAATGGTGACGACTATGATGGATGAAATATGCCTAAATAAAAATATTTTATAAAAGAAAGAGAGATATAAGGCAGACTGCCCAAGCTTCTGTTATCTATACAATGAAAGTGAATGGATACTGAAAAACAAAACACTCTAAAAAGTACCTTAAACTTGTACCATCCTATAAAAATACCATAACTTATGTGCTTTCACTGATTCTTGAGACATGGGACAAAACATGTCCAGCAATTGTAACTGCTAATAGGTTTAAACATGAAAATATTTTCAATTGTGAATGTTATGAGGGATTAATAACAGAATGTATTTAACACAATGATCCCCTTCAGTTTAATTTGATCATTATTATATCAAATCTATGACATTTATTGTCTTCTCACTACATCTACAACAGTGTGTCCACAGAGAAGGGTTCAATCATTCATATGCTATAAAATGGATAAAAATGTTTTGTTTTAATTATGAAAAAGAGCTTGTTTTATCAAAAGCAACACTTGATAATATCTCATATCATAGCAAGGTTGTTTTTCAAGGACACGTGTTTCATATGGTTTCAAAGCTGTGTCCCCACTTTTTGTCAACACCATCAGACATTCATTTATATATATATATATATATATATATATATATATATATATATATATATATATATATATATATCAGGGAATATCAAGGGCAGCTGACCCTCTGAATGACCCCCTTTCCACATTCCACCTCTGCAGAGAACATCAGTATCAGATGTCAAAAAGCTTTAAACACTAACATACTCACTGTTTCTTGTGTTTGTTTTAATACAGTAATTGATTGACTCAATGTATTTGATAGTTAAAAAGACTACAAATTAAGTTTTTTGTCACAACCGTCAGATGTGCCAACTCTGTCAGGTCTGTCACCTGTCAGATGAATATTTTGATAATATTTAATTGTGGTATTTTATATTTGTTGAGGAACTGTTGGTCACATCTGAATATGTAATCTGTCTGCTAACATGAGAATGTGTTTTGAAATGTTAAAAACATCTTGATTGTTTGATTGCAAAATAAGTGATGGCAAGGTAAAAATCACATTTTGATTAAAGAAAAAAGTTGGGAGGTTGCATCAAAGCATAGCTCAGTAGCTTAGTACATGTAAGATACAACAATGTAGTTTTTTTTTTTTTTTTTGTCTGAGTACAAGGTTTTATTTTTTCAATATTGCACCCTGTTTTGTCCCACTTCTCAAGAGTCAGTGCTTTATTTAAAAGTCTGCTGGACAGCTTTTTGTGAAAAAAAAGGAGAGAGATTATAAACAGATTGTATTCACAATAATCTTCCCCTCAGTCAGGGCTCTCAGTGCTGCTTTGTGTCATTGACACCAAATCTACCATAACATATCCAATGGTGCCAAAGCAAGTGCTTTGACAACTTCATTGATAATGACTTAAATTTGGATTTGTTCCTCACACAAAGCAGTTTTATTGGTTTGGGCTTTGCAGTATAAATCATTTGCTGCATGGAAAACAGATATTCTGCCCAACATTTCCTTTCACAGTATGTTTCATGCATGAAAATAACATAAGTTTGGAATGACACAATGGTGACGTGATGCATTTGGGCCACGGAGGCAGAATATTAACACTTTGTCTTTTAAAACGAGTCGGAATGGAATTACAGATTCAACATTGCTCACAAATACAGGATCAATCCATGGTGGACCCAGTACAGGCTTGGACGTCCTCTAATTTACATCCCATCTGCCACACGCAGACCTTGTGCTGCGCTGCAGGAGGCTTGAAAAGACACAATCATGTCTTTATTCTGTGAGCACCGCCTCATGGAGAGCTGGCTGTCATGCTGCTGAGAGACAACACATGTGACGTGATAGACAGGATCGTTGTCTTTCATTGATCAAATGCAGCTGAGACTTCCATGCCAAACGCTGAGAAATCTGAAGTGGGTAAATTCAAGAACAATCCGAGACAAGGAAAACAGCTTGCAAACTAGGTCAAGAGGGGGGAAGAAACCTATAAAATCTTTATTAAAATGCCAAAAGGTGCTCAGTGGAAACTGGTGACCTTTTATCAAGCTTTTGAATCAAGATTTTGTGGGATTATTCCTTTTATCGTTTGTTAACAGCTGATTTAAAATATATCGGTTGAAGTGCAGATGGCAAACTGAGGAGAGAAACACTGTACTTGAGCTGTCTGGATTTGACAAATTCAGAGTGAAGTACTCCATTCAAAAGAAATAAGCCGTCTGTTCTTCTTTGTTCTTCCACATGTACATCAGTGAGTATGTTGATTCAACTGAATGTGAATAATGTGAGTAACTTTTTAAAAGTACATTTTTAAGGCACTTCAGAGGGGAATGTATTAAGGATGTGTTTTCTGGTATGCTTCACTTCAGGTTTGCACTGCTGTGCAGTTTATCAACACTGCATTGCTGTTGGAGTCTCCCACTATACACTCGCTACATTGAGGTCTTCAACCCTGCTCCTGGGGACCCACTGTCCTGCAAAGTTTATTTCCAACCTGATTGAGCACACCTGCCTTTGTATTATTAAGCAATCGTGAGGAGCTTGATTAGGTGCTTCAGGTGTGTTTGATTAGGGTTGCAGCTAAACTCTGCAGGACAGTGGGTCCCCAGGAACAGGGTTGAAGACCTATGAGCTACAACATTAAAACCACCTGCCTAATATTGTGTAGGGCAGGAATCCTCAAATTTGGCCCACGAGATCCACTTTCCTTCAGAGTTTAGCTCTAACCCTAATCAAACACACCAGAGTATGCTAATCAATTTCTTCAGGACCATTAGAAAATCACAGGTAGCTGAGTTTGATCAGGGTGCCCCTCCAGGACAAGATGTTTGGCACCAAGATATTAGCAGCAGACCCTTTAAATCCTGCAGGTTGTGTGGTGTGGCCCCCATGGATTTGTTGGTCCAATACATCTCATGGATGCTCAATCGGATTGAGATTTGGGGACACTTCAGTTCCAACACTTCTTATCAAGTTGCCCTGAACACCTTGATTAGCTGCTTCAGGTGTGTTTGATTGTGTTTGGAGCTGAAATCTGCAGGACAGTAGTTCGTCAGGAGCAGGGTTGGAGATTCTTGCACTAGATTTTAAGATGACAGTTCAGGAGCCATTTTACTTCTGTAATCTGATACTTCTGTCATAGCTCTGAGTTTAAAGCCCGAGACACACTGCATGATTGTCGTCTGTCCCAGACATAAGATTGGCATTGTGAAACAATCGTGGCGATTTCTGTGATCGTGGCCCCTCTTAAGCCCTAAACACACTGCACGATTGTCGGCTGTGCCAGATGAAAGATTGGCATCGTGAAATAATCGTGGCGAATCAGAAATCACCATGATTGCTTCACGATGCCAGTCTTTCGTCTGGGACAGCCGACAATCGTGCAGTGTGTTTTGGGCTTTACGTCGTACAGTTAGAGAGGTTCTAAGACTGACGTTTTCACGGTCTTGCGACCAAAGATAGCCTACGATACAGCATGATCATTGCACATTGTGTTTGCTGCTACGATCCACTTTTACTGATCAACCAATAAAAATGCAACATGAAATCAACTCAACATGGTGCTAAAACATAAAACTGCTTACCTCAAGCTCTTATCCCTTCCTCTTTCGCCGCTTCCATTTTTTTTCAGCACACATAAAAAATACAACTGCTACAGTGTGATTATGCTCTTTTTTGTTTATCACTAGCGCATGATGATGTTTTATTCTTCTAGTAGTCAATCATCGTACAGTCTACATGCATGTCGTACCCAAGTTTATTAGATCTAAGTCACACAGTGTGATCAGCAATGATTTTATAGGATTGCTAAAATCACGCAGTGTGTTTTGGGCTAAACAGGGCTCACTTTTGATTTGACTTGGCATAAACATTGTGCCTAATTATCTTCTGTGAAAGTAAGTCATATTAGTTTGGAAAAACATGGGGTGAGGAAGATGATTTTCATGTTTGGATGAACTATTCATTTACAAATTAACCAAAACAAATTCTATCTATTTTTATTTTCTTGTTTCAAATCTAAATTGAGCTGAATACTGACACTATTTGTCTTCTTTAGAGCTGCTTATAGCTGAATTGGATTTGTTTCATAACTGATGAATATTGCAACATCAACTTATTTTCTAGTTTATTACTGCAAAGCTTTGAAAATGCGTGTTGTATAAAGCACTAAATAAATATGACTTGACTTGAATACACAAAGTCTGAATGCCTTGACATTTGTGAAAATGTCTCGGAGCGATGCCGGCCATCTGTCACTGACAGGTTTGGTACTGGAATGCCAGAGCGGCTGACCTACTGTGCTGTAAAGAGAGACAAACCTTTGAACAGCATATTGTGACACAGTGAGAGGTGCAGCACAGTGAACAAGTGACAAGAACAGTGACTGTTGGAACAGGGCGCCACCTCCTGCTGGAATAAAACACTGCAAGATGGGCCTCAGTGAAAGATTATAAATCATAATAATGCCATTTCTTTTTGCAATGATCAAACAAACACACTAGTGTGAATATGCATTTCAGATTTGACCTATGTAAATATATATTTAAAAGTAATCTATTCTCATGATTTTCATCTCACTTCAGCTGGAGAGGTGAAGGTGTGGACCACTACATGGCTTTTGCTTAAAGGGATAGTTCACCCAAAAATGAAAATTCTGTCATTAATTACTCACCCTCATGTCGTTCCAAACCAATAAGAGCTTCATCATCTTCGGAACACAAATTAAGATATTTTTGATGAAATACAAGAGCTTTCTGACCCTGCATAGACAGCAACACAACTGATATGTTCAAGGCCCAGAAAGGTAGTAAGGACATCATTAAAATAGTCCATGTGACATCAGTGGTTCAACTGTAATGTTATGAAGCTATGAGAATATTTTTTGTGTGCAAAGAAAACAAAATAATGACTTAATTAACTAATTTCTTCTCTTCTGTGTCAGTCTTCACCATGTGTTCAGAAAAAATAGTTTCAGAGGAAAAAACTTGGCATCATACACTAAACGACTGAGGATCATGCACTACACTACACAGACATAAAAGTCATGCTTTAAAAAACTGTTTTTTAAACAAATGTTTTAAAAATCAGCTCAAAATATCAAACATGTTTGAATTCATAATCTAAATCTAAACAATTGGACTGGCTCTGACTTTTGGCAGCTTGCGTCAACTTGTTCAGACTGTAAATCAGGGCAAAGATCTAGGCAAAGGTTGTATAGCATATTCCAGCCTTTAGATCTATAGTATGAGTGAGTCGACGCTAGTTGACGAAAGTCAAAGCCAGTCTACAGATTTTGGGGCAGTCAAGAGTTGACAAAACAACATAACTGCTTGTGTTTGATGGACACAACTGTAATTTTTTAGCTTCTGACTATGACTCTGTCCATGTAAGTTTTATGTTTTGAGATACTACATTTCAATTTGAACTTACTTCGCGACCTAAAAAAAGCATGTTCTTACATTAAAAAGTATGTTATAATAGTATGCATGTGGGTAGTACGAACGAAATTCAGACGTACATCATCTGCCATAATGCTACCGTCATGTGTCGTACCAGCATCAGTTGCATCACCATTCATAAATCTTCTCCCGTGGCCTCATGGGATAGTAAAGTGACCATCGACTATGCACTTCCGAATCATGCCTGGAAGTATTAGGTCATCCGGGTACTTTTCGCCTACTTTTTCAAAATACTATAACTTCAAACATACTACTCTTTTTGGCATATTTCATAAGTATTTGATTTTGAATGCAGAAAATTGTTTTCTGTTGTCATGCATCTCCTAGAGGCATGTCACATGCTTCTGTGTGAGTTTGTTGTGTTTGGAAAGACTTGAAAGTCTGATAGAATGTGATCCTTAGTCATTTAGTATATGATGCCCAGTTTTTCCTCTGTAACCATTTACAGTAAGTAGCACGAGTTGATAACAGTATGATGCCTAGTTATATAGTGTATTCCAACCTTAACTGGAGTTCAGTACCACGGAGAGCAACAACTTGACCAGACTGCATTAAAAACAATGCTGACCAATCCTCCTTAGCAACTGTTGTCACCTGACACATTTTCAGGCATTAGCTTTCTATGGACGTCCTGTGTAAATGAGCACTCACTCACTGTTGGTATTGTTTCAATATTTGTATATAATAATATTCATTATACTGCAGTTAGTTCCAGTTCTTGATGCCATTAGCTGATTAGTCTTCCAACAGTGCTGATATTTAGTCCAACAGCACTGGGATATTTCACTCAGTTTGTCTGTGTTCATGGCGTTCCAGATCAAAGTATGTGACTGGAGCAAGATTAGAAACATCCTACAAGGACAACAGAGTAACAGACAGCACTAAAGAGCATGTCATTTATTGAAGGCAAGGCAGAGGCAGCACTAGCCATAGAAACTGAGCTACTTAAGCACATTTTAGCTGAATGTGAAATTATGGGTTTGTGTAAGTCATCTTCTTACACATTGGGTTGTTAAGAATGAGAAAACTTGGAACAGAATTTCTGTGTCAGATCATATTTTCACAGACACTAAGTATTTCTATCAGGGCTTTTGCTTTCTTCATGATAGGAGAAGCAGGCTGTGTTTTCTTGTCAAATGTAATCATTTCTGACATCTTTGAAGAAATATCAGCCTTTTTGCAGTTCACCAATGAGAACAAATACATTCTGGCAGGAGCAGCTGTCCAAAGCACCCTATGTTGTTTTTAAGAAATCTTGAAACATAATAGAAAATTTCCTTCATCGTACCTGAAGTATATACAGAGGAAACACATGAACACATGTGCAAATATGCAGCTGTACAGCATTAATATACTGTATCTATTAGCAGTATTTCAAAACCACCGACAATTTATGGGTGAATTTCATGAAATCTGGATCATTTTTCAGCCCCAAAATAAATAATACATTATATTAAAAAAAAAAAAAATACCTTTTTTTGGCAATGATTATAAAAACACATTTTAACCCTCAATTCTTATTCTTATTTAGAAAAAAAAAATATTCTCAGCAGGATAATGTGGAAAGAAAAACAACAGTCTATTTATAAAAAAGTACTGTAATATAGTTATTTGACTAATTAAAGGATTAATTTACTTTATGAAAAAGTCTTTTTTTTCCCTTTTGATTTAGTGATGAAATATTTTGTGAGACCGATTAAAACATTAATAAGCTGTCACTGGTATGAAGCAGAAGCTTTGTTATAATAAAACTCACTCACTGTCTATTTTCAAAAGCACATGTCAGAGTTAAACAAGTCTCTGTGAATTATATTTTTTTTAGTGTTGTTCACTGTCTTATTCTACATCTATATCTATTTTGATATTCTTTGTTCTAACTAGGCACAACATAAGATTAAGATGTCAAGTAATATTTCTGTCCTCAGAAAGCTCCAAAATCACAGCCAGTTAGAACAAAATTGATGGTTCAAATGCAGCTGTAAGTTGCAGGATTTGCACCAATGAGATTTCACTGTGGGCGGGGCCAACAAAATGTTTTGTCATATAATGCCGCTGATGGTTGCAGCTGCCTACGACAAAAACTTGTTCAGGTTCACACATACAGCGATTTCATCACTGGAGGTCATCGAGTGGCAGTATTTGTGGTTTCCTACTCAATGCCCCAATGTTACTGTTGGGAAGCACAAGTGGTTTTTGAAAATGTGATCATGAATGAAATGTGATGGCAATGGAAACTGCCAGTTAAATATAAGATGTCAGTATAAATGCATAATTTATCATTTTTAGAGGGGTATATAATGTATATTATATACAAATTACATAACATAAATTGTAGTTTGTAATGTAATCTATTGGATTACACGTGTTAGATAATGTATTCTGACTACTTTTTGATTACTTTTTCCTAACTCGTAAGAAAATCTATTCCATTCTTTGTTATCAACATCATGAAGTGTATTAAACATTACAGTATGCCAGGGTTTCCCAATTTGGGGTTTGTGAATGAACTTCAGGAGGTTTGTGAGATGATGAAAATCAAATAATTAATTAAATTAACTGAATATAATGTCAAATTAAACTAATAAAATGATTTAAAAATCAAAATTAAACACTTGAACTCTAAAAATAGAAAATTAGTTTACCTGCATGTCATGTGACGATTAACAAACATCAGAGAACCGTGAACATGTGCATGTGTGGTTAAATGATTCAAATATTACTTGAAGTCTGATGTCTTCACTCCTAACAGTGGAGTTTTTTTGCATAAAACTAAACCTTTCTTCACACACATCACATGGCGTTGCCTGTTAATTGCTTGCTTCTGGAAATTGCCAATTTACATTTAAGAAATACTGATTTCTGGTCACTTCGTTAGTGTAAATCACTGTACGTCCCTTAACATGGAAGAGATTGCTTAACACTGTTTCATTGTATTAGATGTCTAAAAATATCTCCTACTTGGCTACTCAGATCTATTTTTTTGTATTTCAATACAGAAAAGAAACTGAGAAGTGAAAGTAGAAGATAATAAGTGTAAAACTACATACAGCTCATTAAAACTTCACACTCCGATGGCACAAACAGCTCTCTCTGTCTCTCTCCAGATGATCAGTGTCTGTCCTCAGAACTCATGTCTGTGATACATGTCTGGATCGTAGTATTTCGTGACCACCACGCGGTTAGCAAACTTGCGTCCTGTTAGTGCCTGCATGGCCTTCTGGCATTCTGCAGCAGACACGTACTCTACGAATATCTGCAACAGAAAAAAAAATACTGCCATTATTAACCAAGCCTTAGAGCTCTGTTTAAAACAAGCCATTATCTAGACTGAATAATTAGACAGTGTTATTTTAATATAACTGAGAAACTACTATATATTTAATTAATAATTAGAATATTTACAAATTTAATTTAAAGTTAAAGTTTTGGTAATTTTGTTGTTTTATTTATTCATTTAATTATTTAAAATATGTATAGGTTTTGTTTTTCTCAGTTCCAGTTTTAGTTATTTTAATACATCAAGTTAAACTAAATGAAAATGAGAAATGTTGCCTTGGCAACTAGATGAAATAAAATAAGTGTATTTTTGTTTCTATTTTATTTTATTTCAGTTATCATTTATTTTAAGTAAGTTACAATAGCCGGGTTTCCATCCAAAGTTGCGAATTTAAGTTGTTCGCAAAATTGGAATATCGCATAAAACATTTACGAGTAAGCACGGTTTCCATTAAATGAGTCAAAGAGAACAAAATTGTCACTTCCCGACAACCTGGCAATAAATATCACTAAGAAAAGTGGAAGCCGCCACTGAATATAATAATTTTCATATATAATAAATTACTCGCGTCATGTAAGTTCTGGGAGGCAATTATACAGGAATACTTTGATGACAGACTTTGTTCAGCAATTTCAGAATGACCATAACAACAATTCGAATGTGGTGCAATGAGATCAGTCGGTTGGTTAGTCAGGTTGGCCTGTCCCATAACGCAAAGTCACGTGACTTTTCTGATGCTCATTGAGGAATTTATTCGCAAAATGCATTTCCATCTCCCATGGTTCACGTCAACCCTTTTTCGCCCAAGTCAAAAACCACCTCAAGCAAGCGTTAAAAACTTTTTTGCAGATTAATGGATTTTTTTTCAGAAATGTGCCGTTTCCAACACTCATTTCTGATGCAACATTTCAAAATGTGCATAAAAACATGGTCATGGAAACATAGCTAGTGATTCAAGCTGAGGCTATATAATTGCAAATTAAAGTAAAGAAATAAACATCCTAATCCGTTCAAAAATGTAAATTTGTCACCATTTACTCATGTTCATGCTGCTCCAAAATTATATGTCATTTGTAAAATACAAAAAGTGAAGAATATCTGGACTGCTCTTCTCCATATAATGAAAGTTGGCTCCCAAATGGCAAAAAAAAAAAAAAAAAAAAAAAAAACTGTCACTGCTGTCACTTTTGGAGCTTGACAAATGTGGTCACAAAAACTATCAATGGAAAAGAGCTTGCTAAAGATTCTACAAAACATCCCATTCTCTAATATTTCATCCCTGAAGGCATTTGTTTTCAGTCTATTTCCTACTCTAGAAGTCTAATGTGACGCTCCTCTCTCCAGCTGTAGTGACTGACCTTCCCGCAGCCTGGCACCTCGACACCATCCACAGGCCTGGGGATCTCGATAGAGCGCACAGTGCCGTACTTGCAGCACTCCTCACGGATGTCCTCCAGGATCTCCTCGTAGTCTTCGTCGTCCAGCAGCTCCTCCGGCATGACCATGTTCAGCAGACACAGCACCTCCGTCGGCAGGCCTGAGTTCTGCACCCTCTGCAGTCCTGGGACCTGGAGCGTGACGGGCGTCTCTACAACAGCGGTCTGCATGGAAAGTAAGCAAGATTTAAGACTGGACCTCTGCCACAATTAATAGGACAATGCTGACTTTATAATATAGTAATCAGCAATGCATTCTTCATGAATGTCTTGATTTTTGCCATAACTGCTTGGCTGTCAGTGACAAGAACTGTTGTGCTGAAGTGCTGAGGACTGGCACTTACAGGATTGACATTCTTGGCTCCCACACTTGCTCGCTGGACGATGAGCTTTTTATCGCCGAGCTGCATGCCATGTAATCCAGCTACCGCCTGAGCAAAACAGTACAACTATCCGGGTCAATCTAACAAAAATATTTACAAACCACATTTCCCCCATTGTGGTAATATTATTTTCATGAAAGTTATGCACATTTCCTTTCAAAACTATTGGTACTGTGATGCATATGGATATTTTACTTGTAGTTTTACTTGTACGAGTTTTTGTAACTTATATTATTCTTAATGTTTTTCTTTTTACGATATTTAATGTATTAAAAAAGTGCTATAATTATTTTATTCAAATCAGCATAAATTAAAAGCTGAAAATACTGTGATGCATATGAATGTTTTACTTGTAGTTTTTGTAACATTATTTTTAATGTTTCCCTTTTTACACTATTTAATGTATTACAGTAAAAAAAAAACATTAATTATTTTATTCAAATCAGCATAAAGGCAGTAAATACTGTGATGCATATGGATGTTTTACTTGTAGGAGTTTTTTTAAAATTATATTATTCTTAATGTTTTTCTTTTTACACTATTTAATGTATTACAGTAGAAAAAAATTACTATAATTATTTTATTCAAATCAACCTAAATTAAAGGCAGTATAAATACTATGACGCATATGGATATTTTACTTATAGGAGTTTTTTGTAACTTATATAATTCTTAATGTGTTTTTTCTTTTTACACTATTTAATGTATTACAGTAAAAATACTATAATTATTTTACTCAAATCAGCATAAATTAAAGGAAGGTAATACTGTGATGCATATGGATGTTTTGTAGTTTTACATGTAGTTTTTGTAACGTATTATTCTTAATATTTTTCTTTTTACACTATTTAATGTATTACAGTAAAATACTATAATTATTTTATTCAAATCAGCATAAAGGCAGTAAAAGAAATACTACCATAAAAAATAAAAACTGAAATTTAAATCTGAATTTAAATAAAATACTATTTTTTGCTTTAAATAATGAGAAATAGTAAAGTAAATGTGTTTAATTGTCATGAGAATAATACTGCAAAATAAATAAATAAATTAAAAAATAACATTCCTAAACAGTCTTAAACTGCAAATAAATAAATAAATAAAAGAGATTTTACTTCACTTTTCAATATAAGTGCATCAACTAATAATGATAAATGTACGCTAAGATGATGATGTGTTCCTTTAATACTTGAACCTGAACTGATTTACCTGGTCAGTGACGCTGATATCCACATATTCACAGAAAGCATAGCCTTTGGACAGTGATGTGGCACTGTCTTTCACGAGGTTGAAGGCTTTGAGAGGACCAAATGACATCAGGAGCTCTTTAACCTGCACAACAGTCGAGGATGCACAGGTATGTTAACACAGCAGCAGCTGCAGCTCAAACCCTATATGTCCTTTAAACCCAGGACGGGGCTGTACTAGATGACAGGGCCAATAGAGCACAACGGCTGCTTCACATTCACTGTCTCCAGAGGGAAATAATAATTTTTTTTTTTTAAACAATAATGTATAACTGTATAATTACACTGAATTGTGGCTTTCAACTTCAAAAACGAAGTCACAGTGTAGAGCTACACTACTCATAAGATCAACAATCAGACACGTCTCTGTAACTGTGGAAACTAAAATCATAGCAAAAGAGCTCAGCAGTGACTGCCTGCTCTCATGAGGCATAAAGATTGAGGGAATCAGTCTCCCTACATTGCCAAAGTAATTAAATATTTGTAAATATATCAATATTTTGCAAAAAACTTAAAAGGGATAGCTCACCCAAAAATGAAAATTCACTCATTTACTCACCCTCAAGTTGTCATGAACCTATATGAGTTTCTTTCTTCTGCTGAACACAACAGAAGACATTTTGAAGAATGTTTGTAATCAGATAGATGACGGAAGCCACTGACTTCCATAGCATTTTTTCCCATACTATATGGAAGTTAACAACATTCAACATTCTTCAAAATATCTTCTGTTGTGTTTAGCAGAAAAAAGAAACTCATAAAGGTTCGTAACAATTTGAGGGTGAGTAAATTATGGCAGAATTTTAATTTTTGGGTGAACTATTCCTTTAAAATCCATTATATTTTATACTTATAATAAATGACTTGGATAGTTTAATCAATCGAGATGCTTCAAGGGACAAGCAGCAGACAAGCATCCTGCATAGACCGCAAGGGTACCACCACAGTCAAGGCCCAGAAACGTAGCAAGGACATCATTAAAATGGTCCATGTAACATGAGTGGTTCAACCGTAATTTTACGAAGCTACAAGAATATACAGTATTTGTGTGCAAAGAAAAGTAAAATAATGACTTTATTCAATGATTTCTTCTCTTCTGGTACAGTCTGCCACTATTATCGTGAGTACCACTACTTCCTACGTTTCTGTGCCTTGACAGTGGTAGGACCCTTGCTGTCTATGCAGGGTCAGAAAGCTCTCGGATTTCATCAAAAATATCTTAATTTGTGTTCTGAAGATGAACAAAGGTCTTACAGGTTTGGAACAACATGAGGGTGAGTAATTAATGACAGAATTTTTATTTTTGGGTGAACTATCCCTTTAAAAATATAATGGCCAATCAGAGGCATTAAAATTAGTCACAGCTGAATATGCCAAAGCGTTGTTCAGTGCCAGCAATCACTGACTGAATTCTGCACACTCATGAAATCTCTCATCATAACCAACAAAGTGCAGATACAATGTAAGTAAGAAAATCATTTTGCAGTGTACACAGCTTCAGTGATTATAATGAGAGTTTTTGTGTGTGTGAGTGCTGAACTCGCACTAGACTGAAGTCATGAAACACTTCAATGATGGGGAACATTCTTTCCTCACTTTCTGTACATAATTTATTCCCAGTTTGAATAAGTGTTTTGTTTTTCATACTACTAAAATAAGCAATGTGAAGTCTTAAGTTTTTTAAATCATTAAAAGTAATAAATGCGTAAACGGTTCTTTGTTAGTTGATAGTAGTTGTTTTGTCTGTGTAGCTAGAATATGACATGCCGTTTCCAAACAAAAAGAAGTTTTATGTACTGTATTCTATTAATCAACATTAATAATTATTATAACAATATCAAGAGCAATAATCGACAATAATGTTTTTTGTCAAAACAATACAGCCCTACCCTGCAATGAGTACTTGGTATTAATTTTTTATTTTTTTAATATAATTTATATACTTTAATTACACAAGAATATTTTAAATTCCTCTGGAGAAATGAATAGAAAACGTAGCCAAGCCGCTGAAAAAGTCAGCTGTTGTGCTCTACATCTGCAGTACATAGATACACCAGCATACATGTTCATAACATAAGAAAACATTCTTTTGATGTTCCCTTCTTTTTCTGAATGCAGAAGGGTACGATTCTAATGGTCTTCACTCCAGTCCTTCTCAACATTACAATAATCACTAAGTAAAGAAGAAAATGACTTATGCTATCTGTTTATTCGGTAAAGTTGTATTTCTAAAAGGGCGTCACACTACACTTTTCATTCATCTGACTTCCATTCATACGAATGTGAATGTAAATACGAATGTGACACCAGAATCTCAAGTTCATGGGGAGTTTTTCATTTTGCTGCGTTCCAGAGTTTTTACAAAATAGCAAATTTGTATCACGTTAAGGGCCAGTTTTACTAAACAGGGCAAATTAGCGTGAAAGCGCAATTCCGAAACAGCGCCAATAGGTGTGGAAATTTCTGCAGGTGATTTACTAAAAATGCGCAAATTAAAGAACACAGACGCAACATCTCATTTGCATATCAACCAACGCAATATACCAAGCGCAGCGCAAATTAGCAAAGTCCCAAATAAAGAATAAAGAAATAAAGAAGCCACAGTACATTGAAAAGAACCGGAGGCCAAAAAATTAAGGTTTCCTAGAAGTTTTGATAGCCCTGGTATTGCGTGACTCCTAGTTGAGGGTTCCAAGTAGTTTCTTATTTCCTGAAGCAAATTAAAAATAACATGGCTTGGCAAATGATATGTTCAGATAATGTATTCTTCTGGCATTCAAAATAAAATAATACATGTGGAAAAAAACCACGCGCTCTCTGTTCTCTGTGGTGCCTCCTCCTAACAACAATAATTGCAGCCATTTCAAGTGCAAAATAGTTTAAGACATGCTTTTTTTGGGCGTTAAATAATGGCGCAAATGCCAGTAATTTGACAAGCACAAACGTTAGTAAAACACATTGCGTGATTCATTTGAATACTCTCCTCCCATAACTTTTGCTTCTGAAAATGAAACTTCTACAAATGCATATTCAATAAGGTCAGGCGCAAAAATAACTGTCCATGCCTTTTCAGTGCTAATTCATCACTGCGCGTCTTTAGTAAAAACCCGACAGTACTATTTTAACGCCAAAAGACGATTTGCGCTGGTGCAAGCTGTTAGTAAAACTGGCCCTAAGATGTGTGACCAAAAGAATATGTCACAGCGAAAGCTCTTAGTTGAAATAAAAAAAACACAAACTTTAAAGACGGAGGTTTTCAGTAGCCAGGTTTCCATTACAGATTTGCACAAAACTTTTATGATATTTTATAAATGTAGATTAAAAACCTATTGCGAACTGACAGCGTTTCCATTAACCAATGTTATGTGATTAAAAAGTTTTTTTTTTTTTTTTTTAGATATATGGGTGTTTTCGTGAAATTGACGTGTTTCCATTAGGTGTATTTTCAATTTGCAATTTCAATTTGCGCATTTTAAAGGGTAATGGAAACATGACTAGCGTTACAGTAGTGGAGTAGATTGTATATTTTTACATTTTGCCTTTATTATTTAATTATGAAGTTGAATTTATGTTTCTCAAAAAGGCGCCACAAAGTGTGATGTCTTATCTCGTCCATTGCAGTGAAAAATTTTGCATGCTCAAAATCTAGTGTAAGCACGCCTTAAAACAACTACATACTACATAATGTAAGAAAGGTACATAAAGAAAGGTCCTTTCTTTGCATGCAATGGTAAAGACATAGTTTTTTTCAAAATCATTTATAAATAAAGTTTCAGGAAGTAATTTTTTTCAAATTTCAAATCATTCAGACCAGTCAATATGAGCCCTACAGTAGACATGAGGTGGTCCAACATCACTGTGATGGGACTTCTAAGTCACTTCCCCGTTTGTTATATTCATACTGTAGAACTGAATTTGCGTCAACCTTTCCAAACATTTCACATTCACACTCCTCCAAAAGCCCATCCCGGTTACCCAGAGCCCCTTTAGTGATGCTCGCGCTCCGAAAGAGTGAAGGAAGGGAGAGGACAGCGAGGGGAGGGTCCCTGCTGACAGGAGGTGCATCCGTGTGAGGAACGCAATGTCTTACTTGCCTTGTGTTACATGTTGGCATGGCAGCAGTAGATCAGAAATACTGAACAAATTATGAGCGCAGACTTAACGATCTTACGGGCCCCTAGCTGGGGGACAAAGTGGGGGAACAAAAAATGAAAGAGCTGTGAGTTTCAAAGCAGTAACAGTGACTGCAAGAAAGAAAATATATGAGAATATGAAAGAAATGAATACCAGGGTAAATTCAGCTCCAATAGATTAAGTTAGTTAGTTTGGCTACATTCCAATTAGATCAATGAGGTGCACCATTACCCAAACCCCCTCGATAGTGTCTGCAATAGAAACAAGAAACTTTTGCAGCAGACTCCTGAAATATGGTGTTTGACTTCTATCTTTACTTACATCTACTGTATCTGTAACTTGTTTTTTTTTTTTTTCCCCTCCATCTTTAACTGTTGCTGTAATTATGGATCCTATCAAGAGTCTAATCAGCTTTGTTCACACTGCAGCTGAATGTGGCCCAAATCACTCTCATCTGACACATCTGTTTTTTTTGGATGACACTGTGAAAAGCAGAAAAAAAAAATTGACATATTCAGTTTTCAAATTTCCATCAGTGTAAACAGTCAAGTCGGAATTCATGCAGTTATTTCAATCTAACTCAAAATTTAAAACTAGTACAACATTCCATAATTTGACCTTTTTAGGAGTCAAATATTAATTTATAGTATCATACCTGTTTATTAAATTCATATCTTCACATTTTTATTGTGCACTGACAGACATTAGAATGCATGATAAAACGTTTGGCACAATGTTTTCTTAGAGCCACCAATCATTTCAAGTTTAATGGGTTAGAAGTTTGGGTCAAATAATCAAACACATCAATGAATTTGACACACAGGAAGTGAGGCCACTTTTTGCAACATACTGACATGAAACCTCCATATCAGTTTAATAAAGTACAGCGTATCAGTGCCAATCACAATGACACCAAATGGCTAATGCAGTGTTAATTATTTTAGTATTATTTATATACTACTATAGCATTTATTAATATTTTGAATTAGCTTCTCTTTTTTATTTTCAGGTTTCATTTTAATTTTAGTTTAAGTTTTTCGTAATTTTATAAAGTGCTTTTGCCATTTTTGTCTTGTTTTTTCATATAGATTTTTATATGAATGTTTATCTCAGTTTTAGTAATTTTAGTACTTTATCATTTCACTTAGTTTACAAGGCAAAATTTCTAACTTTTATTTAGGTGTTTAAGTTTTCCATGTAATATTTATATTTTATTTTGTATTATTTCAGCTTAATTTCAAATAAATAGTTTTATTTTTATTGTTATTTAACAATAAAACACTGGGCCAAAGTGAAGGAAGGACAGGCAAAAATTATTATAATTGTAGAATAACCTGGCCTATGGGTATACTTTTGTTATTCTCAACAATTTGGAATGGATATTAGCATAAAATTTAAATTAGGCACATTTGCTTGCAGTGTGAACGTAGCTAAAACGTTATCACATATCTATTTCACTATTTCAATGTGGTCTCATAAGGTAAAAATTAAAAAATGAACTAACTATTAGGTTAAAATGTATCATGGCTGTGTCATGGCTGATGATGAGTTACACTAGAGGGATTTCAGCTACAGGCTGTCTGTATGTCAATAATATAATATGCACTAATTCCACACAAAATTTTGGTCGTGTCCTGACAAACATAATTTGCCAGTTAATTTGGCTACTCTTTGTTATAGTGTAGACAACCACAGAATATAGGTCACTGTAAAGACATTTACAGTAATGTAAAAAGTAATAAATGATGCATGTTTTGATGATACAATGTTTAGGAAAAAACTGTGATTTAAAAAAAAATATTTGTTACTTCCAATCTGTTTATGTTTCTTACTTTAGGATATTATTGGTGAAATTTGTGACTAAAGATGTAAGACACATGGGAAGATATTGATACATGTAAAATGCCCTTAAACACAAATAGTTGGCTGTAAATGTGTGTCAACAATTAATTCATTCTTTGATTAGCAAGTTCAATTGTACCTGATCATCATTGAGATAATTTGGCAGACCTCCAATGAAGAGTTTATGAGGGGAGTCCGGCACAACTGTGGACACAACACCTGAAAACAAAAGACATCAGGATTTTAATGCACTGAAAAATCAAACCAATCAATCAATAAAATACAGTGTTTCCTATACATTGATTTATTTGTGGCAGCCCGCCACAATATCAAAACTGACCGCCACAAATAGATTTTCCAAAACTTTTGAATAAATATGAGCACTGCACATTTCAAAATCAAAACACAGTGTCTGTGTTTTTATATCACTGTATCTCTGAAGGAAACCGACTGCCTTCAGAAAATTTTCAATGTCACTTTCATTTCATCTTGCATTTAATGCCTGACACTGTGTCTACACCCGATGCAACAGTGTAAAGTCTGTCTACACTGGACGCGACAAAGCGACCGTTGAAAATTATTTGTAATTTGTGTTAATATGTCACAAATAGAACGTGGCAGCAGTTTACTGTCGGGGATACTGTCACTGATTATAATGAGTATTTTGCAGCGCCGCTCACGTCCGGAGTAGACACGGTGTAATAAAGCAGCATTCATGAGCGCAGCACTGCTTTGTGTACAGCCTTTACCGAAGAAACCTCTATTTTTGCCGCTACAAAAGCGCCTCCTGCTGGCAAAGAATGAATCTGCCTGACTCAACCAATGGCGTCAGTTTGGGGCGAGTCAGAGAGATAGCTGATCCCACCCCAAACTGACACATCCTTGTTTTGTTCAATCCAGGAAAACAATGCATTGAAATTCTGTTTGATGTTGCTAGTGGTGCATAAACTGCAGACTTTAAAAAAGTCAGAGCGCTGTTGAAAGTTCTATAGAGTTTAATACTCAAGTGATCTAAAACAGACATATAAAAAAATAAATAAAAAAACAGAATGTGACAAGAGCCTTGACCTGGAACATGAAAAGCAGGCTGCTCAGAGATGCCAGGCAGAGGGCGGTAGTCATGTGGACGTCTGATCTTCAGCGACTGTCCTTGAAAGATAATGCCGTCAAATGCCATGGCCTGAGTGGTTTCATCCACTGATCGAAACTGGGGAAGACAGACAGACAGACAGTCAGCTTCACTCAAGAGTAGCCCTAAGTATCCCAGTCTCATTAAATGGAAATATTTTCCTGTGCATCACCAACACATCTCTCAGTGGCTGCTTTTAATCTCATTTCAGAGGATTTGGTAAAGCTTTAGTTGTCTTCTGCTTCCGATGTTATTGTGTTTTCAAAATGCACAATATGGAAATATATTTTTATGCCAGTAGGACTAAAGATTAGTTGTTTGCTAAGCAAAAGGGGTTGCAAACAAGACTTTTAATTAAAACTATGGATTCCTATGGACCAATTTATACTGGAAATGCATGCAACTTTAATATTCTTATTTTATAGTAATAAATTCCTATATTCTCTATCATTTGGTGAGTCGCAGGCTGTTATGCATTGAAACAGGTCAGATGAGTTTGAGGTTGCAGTAAGTGAGTGAAATCTGTGTCTCACCTCTAAGAAAGCGAAGTTCTTGTCCTGGTTGATCTGCACTGCGAGCACAGGATTGCTGGGAGCTTGAGACAGTCCTGCAAGTCTCATCTGAGTATTGAAGAATTCAGCCATAGACTCCTAAAACACAAAGACAAAGGCAGTGCATTCCAAGAGAAATGTCTTTCATTATCATAGCTGTATATGGAGAAACACTTGACACAACTCTTTGCATAAAGACACACATTAATTCTGTAGTACAGGAAGGCAAACAGAGAATGTTAGCTATTACAAATCATCTGGAAAAGAAAAACAAATTGGTGTTTTCATGGCTAACTTTCAGATGAAAAAGCTGATTTATCATGCACAAGAGGATGATAACTGAGCTGTACAAACAACATGTTTTGAGATGCACTATTCTGGGACGCTTACCTCAGTGACACCGAAGGGGATGTTGCCAACATACAGACGCCGCGCTTGCCTGGTCATCTGACTGCCAACGATGGGCACTTGTGTGGGAGCGACTGCCAAACCAGCATTAGTGGATGTAGCCAGTAGAGCAATGCTGGGGATCTGCCCAGCAGCTACAGCACAAACACAACTAATGAAGCAATAGTTCACCAAAAATGACAATTATTTTATTGTTTGCACTCATTAAATATTTAGGCATAAATTTAAGATGTATATCGATTGCATTAAAATTTCCATCCACTTTGATTACCAGCTTTAATATAAAACAATAAACTTAATGTGATGCATATTTGTCAGTTATATGTAAATGAAACCAGAAAGATTTCTGTGATAGTAAAAATAAACTGAATGTGTTTTAAGCACACAATAACCAGGTTTATTCATCAATGTATTATCAATAAATCAATTTTTTTTTTATCTCATACATATTAACTAACTGAATATTGCTTCTTCCACAGCTAGCCATATTTAGCCATATTCATACTTTTAAAGGAATAAATGTAATTGTTTTTACAATGAACAGATTTATGCTGATTCTAAGCAAGTCAAATAAATGCATTCTGAAAATATGATTATTTAAATAAAATCAAGTAGATGGCAATAGTTAGTAATAACACAGTATGCCATAGTTTTTTGAGTGCTTTTTAAATCTTACCTGTTTCTTATGTTTCATTTATGTATGACTGACAAATATGCATCACATAGTTTTGTCAAACACAAGTCAAAAAATTTTATTTTAATTTTTTTTTTTTTTTTTTGAGTGTTACTTACTCTTATGACACACAAACACTATGCTGTTAATTTCAATAAAACACAAAAGGAGTATTTCTGAAGATTTTTTTTTTTTCAATTCAAATGTTGCATGGTAAAGAAGTTTTGTATTTTATAGAAAATAATCGCTTCATATGGGTTTGTAAAAACTACGACAAGTTAAAGAACACAAAATCATCAGCTAATTTACAACAGCTTTAATGTGGCATATCTGAAAATATGTAATCGGAACTGTTTTATAATCATTTTAACTACAAAACATATGTAGCATTCACTGTGAAACATGTCAGTATAAGATGTTCTATCAGTCAGCCAAAAAAAAAAACAAACAAAAAAGAACTGTATACATCTTTGATATAGAAACCATTGCTTCAGTTTCTAGCAAAAACAACTATATTATGATTAATGTTTTGGCCACCTAAGCAAAACCATCCCTTATATCTTACCTGTACAGTGTGTACACAAAAAGTGGTTATGTCACGTAGTTGTAACTTTATTTCTATTTGATTTAACCCTTCAAAATACTTTTGTTTGTGATATAAAGTAGTATAAAAATAAGTATTAAAAAACAGAAGTTACTAAATTAAGCTCGTTTTCACGTTAGCTAAGAAAAAGTTCTGTTCTTTATTAGGCTTATAATAATAAAATGTATTTTTAGTGCTGTCAAACGATTAATCGCATTCAAAATAAACGTTTTTGTTTATGTAACGTGTGTATACTGTGTATATTTATTATTTATATATAAATGCACATACAGTATATATTTTGAAAATATTTACACATATATATTTATATAATTGATATTATATATAAATATATTTAATATAGAAATATAACATATTTTTCTTAAATATATACATGCATGTGTGTGTATTTATATATAGATAATAAATATACACAATACACACACATATATTATGTAAACAAAAACTTTTATTTTGGATGCGATTAATCGTTTGATAGCACTAAAATAAACAAAAAAATATTATCGAACAAAAATATATTACATTGATTTTCCTGTTAATTGTTATGTAATGTAATACGAAAACAAACTGAAACAGGTAGACTGCGATCTATTAAATATTTTCAAGAAATGTGAACAAGTGAATTCTTTTATAGCCATTTAAACAATCCTTGAAACATGTACACGCGCAAAGAAACTCTACTTTGAGTTGTTTCAAGTTTAAGACAACTGTTAATGTATCAGTTTCTTTCCCCAAACATTTTGCACCTGCCCTCTGTGCTGTGTTTTATTTTTTCTGCATGTGTGTGAGAGATCAGAAGTGCACAGCTACACATGTGCAACAAAAAGAAGGACCAGTGATCAAGACATGAACTGTTACTGTGATACTGAATTACTCGTACTGCACCTTGCATGGCTTTGTACTGCATTGGAGTGATGTGCTCAAAGCCTGGAGGGGGAACATCCCAATACTTGCATGCCTTTTTCTTTCTTGTTCGGCGTGGAGAATAGCTGAGAACCCCCCCAAAAAATCAGAGAAGTTACTGCAAACTTCAACAGCAAACAACACCGCTTTTATGAGTTTACAGGCAACAAACAACAAAAAACGGCAAGGGTGTAAGAATAAGCAAGTGTTGTGGCGGTTGTGATGGACGATGGCAGGCTGGTGTATTGTGTTGTCTACAGTCACCTGTATTTCTTATGATCTCTAGAGCTGCTCCTGTGGTCTCGGCTCTTACGCTCTCGACTGCGGCTGCGCTTTCCTCTGCTGCGACTGCTTCTGTCTTTACTCCAGCTGGGCCGCTTCTTACTGCGACCAGCAGAGCTACTGTGACTCCTTCGCTTGTGCCTCTCCCGCTCTCGCTCTGCATGAATAATGTTACATGATATACATAATGTTACAAAAAATAACTAGATAGTTCCCTGTGCAAGTCACCAGCACAATCATAGAGGGATGATGGTGGTTACCAGGATGCTGGCATGCAGTTGCTAGGGTGTTCAGAGCTGTAGTTAGTGATGGATGGGTGGGCGCTTTTAAAACAATGTTTTGTCAAGCTTCGAAACGTTTGTGAATCATTTGTTTTAAACCAGCGGCTCGGAGCGCGTATCAGACTGACAAAGTCAAATGATTTAAGTAAACGAGGCTTTGTTATGTCACATCTCTGTGAATCCATGAATCATGCAAATTTACTGAGATCGCCCCTAGTGGTGAATCACTGAACCAGTGTCTGTGGCAGATATTTGCGTAATTAAAAGAGAGAGTAGGTCCTTTTTGGCCTGATTAACTAAGCTCTACGTAAAACAAAACAACACATATTATACAGACATTTATATTTATTGGTATCAGATGATTTGTTTATTGCATTTGATGTAACAAAGCATTTACAATGGGTTTGTAAAAGCTGTTTTTATGCATGTTTTGGTGCATTTGCACAGTTTTGACCAGCTGGAGTCACTAGCTTGTGGTGTTTCGAGTGCTTCAAAATAGAGAATCATTTTGCAAAGCAATTGGTTCGACTGATTCGAAGCTTCAAAAAGGTTGGTTTCTCCCATCACTAGTTGTAGTTAATATGTTGCTATGCTTTTCTGGGTGGCTGCTTACTAAATCAAGCCAAAAAAGTCCCTAAGTATGATATTCTGTTCTCTAGATATGACTTGAGTTCTTACTTTAATCTAAGTCTATGAGATTTTTCACTTGTTTTATGCTTTACCCATTTAAACAAAGTGATTGTTTATAACATTATTATTAGATTACAAATATACTATAATAATAATTATGCATTTAATACAACTGATTTGCATATGTCAAACCACACTTTTTTTTTTAATTAAAAACTATTTATGAAAGAACTGCACATTGTATCTGTTTTGTCTATACATTTATAAGGCCTACATTCATTATATTTGACTGCATATGCAAAGAGCTCAATATCATGTGCATGGTGTTTCAGATGTCATTGTGAACATAACATAAACTGTAACATTTGGACAGTTATGAGCACATATCATAAAGGGAGGTCATTCCACAAAACGGTGCCTTTTATCGAAATCTGAATTTGTTTTAGTAAATATCTTAATAAATTGTATTTCCAAGTCAAGCTAAATTAATACAAATGACAACAGTGTGATTGTGATGATGTTGATAGTAAATGTGATTATGTACAACTGTGATTGAGAAAAAAATATTGTATATCATTTGACACAGGTGACACTTGATTTGATATTGTGTTACCTATACAATTAAATTCTTATATTTTATATGACTTTTTGGGCCACTGTAAAGGCTTTAAATGTGTGAAAATATTAGTGCTGCGCATAATAATATAGGCAAAGAAATGCATTCTTTAATCTTAAATATGTGTGTTCTTATGATTAAATGCATGTGAGTGACAGATGACAACACTGCAAACAATTTAAATGTTATATATTAAGAATAAAAATAAAGTGACTGCAAAATGGCTGTATTAACACAGCAGCCTGGTGAGAGTTTGCATTATATATTCATCAGAGTCGTTGTTGTTTATGTGCATGAGGGGCATGAAAGGCAGCTGTTTGATAGACTGAGAGCCAAACCTGCACACAGTCCTGAGCTGCGGATGTCTTTACCTTGTCGATTCTCGCTCAGCTGCTTCTCGAACTCCTCGAAATCAGACATGATCAGATCTGACGGAGCAGCCGCTCATATGAGCAATAATAACTAATAAACACAGCCGCTGCACTGATGATCAACTCTACAGAGCTTCCGCTTTCTCATCTGATAACGCTGAAGCGATGGCACCATGTGAAGAAGACGTGTTTGTTTAGGAAATCAACCCCGTTAGATAGCAGACAAGAACGCTTGTCTCTGCAGGTCGGGCGTGTGGGCGGGTCTAATCGCTGTGGGCGTGTAATGCGGTTATTCTGATTGGCCGAGACTGCTGTCAGTTACAGTTACAAGCGGGTACGAGTCTTGCGATTGGTCTATAATCTTGTTACTTCCAAGCAGGAAGAAACATATAATTATATCTGTTTAACTACACAAACAAAAATATCAGTCTGGACATGCTGTTAATGTTTCCATAGCAATAATCATATAAAATGTTTTCTACAGATTTAGACATAAATAAATGTGAGCTTATTATTATTAAGGGTTAGCACCTTTTATTTGTAATAGGCAAGCTAAATCTCATGTTAAATATTTGGGCATAATTATAGCCAAAGATAAACGTGTAACTTCAACCCCAAACAGAAAGTCTTTAAAAAGATTTAAGCTGTGCAAGAAGTCTTGACCTTGAGAGATGGAGCCCATTGAAATGTGCAGGAAAATAGTGGGGTCTTCAGTTATTATCTTTGACTAATCACAGTCAAAGATCGTCTGGATTCATTCTGGAAGAAATTGTAACTTTTTATCTAAATTATGTGATTTTCTTTTTGATGTTAAATGATACTGGACATTCCATAAACAAGCAAAATATTTTGTATACAAAAATAAAAGAAACATTTTGTTATATTTTGTTAAATTTGTTATATTAAACACTGGTTAGCGGGGAAAAAAAATCATTTATTTACAATATTGCAGTATTCTTTATTTCTGGCTAAATTTAATTTTCCAATTACTTGTACAAATACAAGAGGCTGAAAAATTACCAAACTCCTCAGTTGCTTCTATAAACCAACTGGGTTATTTGTTTATATATATATATATATATTATATATATATATATATATATATATATATATATATATATATATATATATAAACAAATACTCACATGATCAAAGTTGACTACTAAACTTTTTCTTCTAGTGAATTGAGAGAAAAAAAAAGAAAAAAAGAAAACTGATGTAGGATTTACTTCCAATTTTTATTTTCAGCAGGAAATTGCTACTAAATTTCACAATTAATTACAAAGAAACAGCAAGTAACACACTGAGTTAAAACGTAAAAATCTTAAGTAGAAAGACTGAAATAGTATTTTGTTGTAAAACAAACTCCAGTAATCTTTAATTACAACTAATATTTTACAGTATAATTCATAAAGAGTGGTATGCATCCCTTAAATAGAGGAATGTTTTTTTGGTATGATAAATGAAAAGTCTAGAGATGTGATCTGTAAAAATGTAGATAAATCAGATTTGAGATTTTCTTCCACTTCTCCAAGTTAATATTACATCAACTTTAAGCTTTTGTTCATTGCTTGCTCAGTTTATATGAAAGACTCAAGCCATTTAAAGCTTTACTTCCAGAAACTCAACAACAGTTTCCCAGGCTGCTATGTATACAGCATAGGACGGCTTCAGCTGTGTGCTAATAAAAGCACTCAAACCCTGCAGTATTGCCATTTGTGTGTGCATGTGTTCAGAGCTGAGCAGAGACACTAGTGGAGACGATCACAACCACTGATGCCCAATGCTAAAAAACACGTTTACATCAGAGGTGCTTACAGACTCATGTTAGAGGTGAGTGATGAACAATAAATAACAAAGCACTGTCTAGTTGTGTGGACTGTGTCTCGTTGTGTAGATTTGTTGTCCTGTGCTCAAAACATGTTATTTTAGAGTTGATAATATTAACTGAATATTATTTGTAATGATTTGTTTGTTTTTTCTTAGTCCTGCAATAATCCATATTTAGGCCGGGAATCCTTGGCTAATTCTAGGCTGGAGTATATTTAGAGATTTTCTCAAATGGTGTGAACACAGAAGCCAACCTGATAGACTTCAGAGCGTTTCACTTTGTGACTTTACAAACTGGTATTGTTTAATATAATGTATAGGTTGTCAAAAATATCTCTAGGTAACCTAGAAATGTGCTTTTCTAAATGAACTAGTTTTATTGTAATTCAAAAATATATATCTTTTAATTTGAGAGAATCATTACTACATTACTGATTAAAATGCATTAAGAGTCCAGTTATAACTTCAGTCTCATATAATCTGTCCAGTTTTAACAGCTAAGCTCAGAATCAGTGAAAACAGAGTTTGAAAGTTGTTGTTGAAAGCTGAATGCTTTATAAATGGGTTTAATTCATATTCATGTATCTTCTTTTTCCATTGATTAAGGTCTAACATCACTGAAACACCATGGGTATAACTGACATTATGGTAAGAAACTGTATACTATTTTAAAGCAATTTGAAGTAAATTGTTCAAAATTATATGACCCATTTGAAAATTCTGTCATTGTTTACTCTATGTTGACTTCCTTTCTGTGGAACACCAAATACATAATTCAAGTCAAATGAACTACCTTGATGGTGTTTCTTGACCTTTTTGGAGCTTTGGAGTCCCTGGTTGTAATACAAATCAATTTTGTGGAAAAGAGTATGACATTCGTTAAAAACAAAAAAAGTACTATAGAATTTGAGTTTCACAGAAGAAAGTCATACAGGTTTGGAATGACATTCGGGCGAGAAGATGATAAAATCAAGTTAATTTTTCTGTAAACATTCCATTAAGTAGCTTTATTGCATTTGCATTGTTTTTTTCTGTTTTAATGTGTTATTCAGAGGCTGGATGTGACCTCAGTCTGGCTTGTGCTCTCAGTGGTGGTGGTCGCAGCTGGTGTCTTTTATCTCTACAGTCTGATTCTCAGGCATTTAGCCAAGACAACTGTGAGGAACAAAGTGGTGCTGATTACGGATTCACTGTCAACACTTGGAAATGGTGCTGCTCTTTCAGAACAACTGGATCATTGCTGTCATGCAGAACCTTTGTAACCTAAAAATGAATATGACTGCTATATATTATAATTTAAGGAATTATAAAAGGGTAAATTAGACCTTTTAGAAATATGATCTTAATTTTTATTATTACAACTCGGCAGGAAAAAAATATAGCACAAAGTCACTAATGTGAGGTATTGAGTTATGAGTGTCATTTTTTCTGTTTTTTAATCATCTTTTGAAATATTTTCACAACTATTCCTGTAATTTTATCAAATATTTGATATCAAATATATTTTCAGTACTTACTAGTGTTTGAGCTGTTGTTTCTTCCTGGAGGTCACTTCCTGAAGGATGATGTCATAAATTTAATGGGAATTTGCAAAAGACTAACAGAATGGAATCTGATGTTGAAAATAATATATAGGATGCATTTCATTATATCACATTGAGACATACAATGTAGTGCAGGATAGGAATGACAGACTGGTCTCCTCTAAAATAAATGCCCTTGTGAGACTATGATGAACCATGTTGATATGTTTGCAGATTGGTTGCATATTTGTTGTTTAAACTAAGTTGTTTAAATTGTGATCACTTTAGAATGTGCAAAACTCTTCCATACTGGAGGAGCCAGACTGATCCTTTGTGGAAGTAACTGGGAAAAGTTGGAGACTCAAGCTGAGAGGCTGATGAATGAATCAGATCCAACACTTGTGAGTGCAGTAACAATATGACTGGACATAGTTTGAAACATTTAGAAATATATTCTGAAACATTTAGAAATGTATTTAAGATTTTGGTTATAATATGTGGGGAGATTTGTTTCATTTTTGTGTATCTTTACCACTTAGACATTTCCGCCCAAACTAGTGGAGCTGGACTTCAGTGATATGGAGAGCGTTCCTGAGGTGATCTCTGAGATCCTGGAGTGTTACGGCTGTCTGGATGTTCTCATCTTCAATAGCAGTATGAAGGTGAAGGCTCCTGTACAGTGTCTGTCCCTCGAGATGGACAGGATCGTCATGGATGTGAACTACTTTGGGCCGATCACACTGGTTAAGGGTAAAACACCAGTATTTCTATCATGACAACTCTTTGAATAGTTTTAGCATGTTCATGGATATGACAATGTTAACGTATTTTTGTTTTGGTGGACTGGATTTGCTATACTGCTGCTGCAGAGCAAGTATTGCTACTTCCAATAGATAAACATACAGACACTGCTGTGAGCATGTAAGATATGTTCATGAATAGTCCCGTAGCAGTTATAGACAGGTGGAGCTGGGGGAGGTGGAGGGTTTCAGAAGGACCAGCTTACAATGAACATTGAACCAGACTATTTAAATGCTGAGTATTTCAGTGGCTGAAGATACAAAAGGGCCCAATCAGCTTGTGCCATGTAGTAAATTATGTGATTTCTAGCAGATTGCTTGGAAAAGACCTGTCAGCCTGTGTCATCTGGAGTTTCATGACTGAACTATACATTTATCGTTACAGGTGTTCTCCCATCACTGATTTCCAGAAGAACAGGTCACATTCTTCTAGTCAACAGCATTCAGGGGAAATTAACAGTGCCTTTCCGTGCCACCTGTGAGTGTTTGTGACTAGTTTACCTTTATGTTGCTGAATATAAAAACGTTCATAACACTAATCAACAGTAATGAATATATCAAAAAATCTTGAATATTTAGTGGAAGATGTTCTGTATTTCTCAGATGCTGCCTCCAAGCATGCCGTTCAGGCTTTCTTTGACTGTCTGCGGGCTGAGGTTCAGGAATATGGGATAACCATCAGCACCGTCAACCACACCTTTATAAAAACTCCCAGTACAAACTTAGCGGATGAAATCACAGCAAAATCCAAGTGGACAGGTGAGTTAACTACACTGATATGTAGGGCTGGGTATCGTTCAAAAATTTTCGATATCGATACCGATACCTTGACTTCGATACCGGTTCCTGAACGATACTTTTTTCAATACCAATTTTATGAAATCAATTTGAACAAGATTACACTATCTAAAAAAAAAAAAAATCTAAACTTTGTTTTTATTTTTCAGCTTGTTGATGTTTATACAGACTCAAGTCTCATCTCTTGAGCCACTGCACAAAGGAACAAAATGTAACCAACACAATAAATCAGTGCAAATAGTCAAGTCAAGTCAAGTCACCTTTATTTATATAGCGCTTTTAACAATACAGATTGTGTCAAAGCACTTAACAGTATCAAATTGGAGGATAGAGTGTCAGTAATGTATAATAATAAGATTAAACACTCAATTTTCAGTTAAAGGCATTTCATTATTGAATTCAGAGATGTCATTGTCTAGCTCAGTTTAGTTTAAATAGTATCTATGAAATCAAATTGACGATAATCGTTAGAAATTAAGTGTAAAATAGTATTAATAAAGCTCAAATAGTCTTCAGTTTACACATCTGTTAGGCTGCATTTATACTAGTGCGTGTTCGTTTTAAAACGCATAGCTCAGACAGAATCATCATTTCTATTCATTTTCCACGATTTACTGATGACCATTAGCAGCTTCCAGCGCTGTCTGCCTGTGTTCTCTCTTCCATGACTGCTGCTCTGACAATAGCATATTTAATTTCAGTAACATTACATTGTCAAAACACTTAATAGACTGCAATCGGAAGTTATTACAAACACTCTGTGGTGGTTTAAAGTGAGTTTTGAGTAAAAGCGGAATATAAATCTTATTTATTGTCTTATGTAGCATGATGCTACAGTGTGCATGAATGGTCACGTAACACGTGCTTTCGGTCGTGTAATAAACAGACATCTGCATATGATTATGATCGAAACTCCACGCGGCTCCCCCGCTCTCCATTGGAAATGAATGACTTCCGATCTGTCACTTGTCGGAGATAGTGGAAAGTCGGTGTTCTGTCGATTTGTGCTACCCTGTCAGAAAACAGCTCATAAAAAGGACGAGGACGTGAATGGTTTTTACAAGTCTGAATGTAAAATTACGGTAATATCACGTGAACATTCACATGAAATTCTGTCAGCGTGAGGGGGAGATGTAGGGATGCGCGCCGAGGCATGCAAGGAAAATACAACCGCACTAGGCTATATATTTCTGGTTTAATAAATAATAACAAAAATCAAGTATCTTGGGGATGATCGAGGGGCAAAAGGAAAATCTCAGACCCGGCCCTGCGGCAGGGGGTGCTGCAGCACCCTCAGCACCCCTAGTTCCCGCGGCCATGATACTCGATGGTATCGAGGCAATTCGGTCGGTGCCTAAAAAGTATCGAACTCGATACCCAGCCCTACTGATATGATCATAATGCCTTTGTACATAGTTTATACCTCATAACATCTTATTTGTTTGTTCACTAAATTGCTCTGGACTTTCTGTTTGGACACTGGCTGGAAACTGCAGATTTCAACCCCAAGTCCCTTGGTGTGACCCCTAAAGAGATGGCTACTGAGCTCCTGAAGACGCTGAGCAGCAAGAAGAAGGAGATTTTGATGGCCCGCTCCATCCCTAAAGCAGCTCTTTATGTCAGATCTCTCTTCCCCAACCTGTTCTTCGCCATCATGGCAGCAGGAGTCAGAAACACTGCAGCTGTGGAGACGCCTGATGACTGAAGGACAATGGGTTTTTACTAGAGCTTATCTACACTGCATACAATTAAAGAATGTGTCACTGTGCTGTAGTGCTCAAATTATAAGAAAATTATCAAGTCTATGACTGCTCTTGTTTGGAGAAAAAGTAACAAATAAACCTGATATCAATATCTATCTATCTATCTATCTATCTATCTATCTATCTATCTATCTAAGTTTATTTTATTTACTAGTGTATTTAAAATTCATAGGTAATATTTAAAAAGGATGAAAGGCTGTAGTTCTGTGGTGTTGGTCAGATGAGACAGATGAATAAACAGCATTACAGCGTCCTCTGCTGTTATTGTTCCACACTGTGTGGTGACATCACATCCCAGCAAACATGCCCCCATGCGGGCAGAAAATCTTGCCCACACAGGCAGCCCACTGTGGGCCCCAATATCGGCGTGAAATGCGGGGCACATGTGAGCCCTACACTATGGGGCCTGGGTGGAGCCCGAGTGGGACAGCCCAAAGTGTGGGTTAAGTGTGGGCTGGCCCTCACAAAGCAGAGTGGGCCCCCAATGGGGCCAACTGTGGGCCCATAACATGCCCACAGGTATGTCCACACTGTGGGCTGGGTGTGGGCACAGTGGAGAGTGTGTGGGCATATTGTGGGCTGGGTGTGGACACAGTGGGGCAAGTGTGGGTACACTGTGGGCTGGGTGTGGGCTGGCTGTGGACACAATGGGGAAAGAGTGGGAATACTGTGGGCCAAAAGTATGCCCTCTATTTGTCCTTAAGAAATGTAGTTTGGTCCTGCTAAGTAGCGTCCCAGCCGAAAATGTGTACCTAGGGCCCCAGTAGACCTCACAGTATGCCCACACTTAGGAGGGAAATGTGGGCATAAGAAGTAGTTTTATTTAAATAGCACCTTTCCATTGCTCAAGGTCACTTTACATAGTGCTATACAAAACATTTGCACACCCAAATAGACCATGCAAACACATAAGGCCAAATATAGCCACATTATCCAAAATACAAATTAAAAATATATGTTTTTAGCTGAGTCTTGAAGCTAGACAAAGATGATAAATTACGAAGTGTAAGGGGTAGTGAATTCCATAATTTAGGAGCATTAACACTAAATGACCTACCACCTAGAGTGGACAGCCGATAACGAGGAATAGACAAAAGACCAAGCTCAGATGATCTGAGGGACCGGGCAGGAGAGTAGGAGTACATAGGTCACAGATATGGAGGCGCAAGACCATTTAATGCCTTAAATGTTAGAAGTAATATCTTAAAATGAATACGTGATGCAACAGATAGCCAGTGAAGATCATGCAGTAGAGGAGTAATGTGAGCAGAACGCCTGGTGGAGGTGAGAACTCTTGCTGCTGAGTTTTGAACATACTGTAACCCTGCAATATGTTTTTTAGGCAGACCAAGAAATAGAGAATTGCAATAATCCAGACGTGATGTGATTAATGCATGAAGTAAGATTTCAGCATCAGCTAGAGTTAGAGAAGATTGAAGACGTGCAATATTATGAAGATGGAAAAAAGAGGTTTTAACAGAAGAAATGTGAGAGACAAAAGATAGAGATGAGTCAAATAAGACACCAAGATTAAGGGACATATGAAGAAGGCTTAACATGATCCCCATCAATTTCAAAGGACAGGTCCATCCTTTTGACTGCAGAGCCAATCATCAATATTTCAGTTTTGTTATTATTTAGTTTAAGGAAATTCAAGGACATCCAATGCTTGATATCCCTGATACATGCAGTAAGTGAGTCGGGCAGTGATGACCTATCGGAGCTGATGGTTAGGTAAATTTGAATGTCATCAGCATAGCAATGAAATTGAAGTCCATGCATGTGTATGATGTCACCAAGTGGATATATATAAATGATAAACAGAAGTGGACCAAGAACTGAACCTTGAGGAACACCCTGTGAAACTGGAGCAATGACAGATTTATACCCTTGTATGGTGATATAATATTTTCTATCGCTAATGTAGGAAATGAGCCAGGAAAGAGCTGAGCCAGTGATACCGATATCAGAAAGACGAGAGATGAGTATTTCATGGCAGACTGTGTGAAATGCAGAGCTTAGATCGAGAAGAATCAAGATGTTTATTAACCCAGAATCCATGGACAGAAGAATGTCGTTGACCACACGAAGAAGAGCAGTTTCAGTGCTATGTAATGAATGAAATCCTGACTGAAAAGGCTCAAAAAGGCCATTAGTATTTAAGATCTTAATTGTGAAGCCACAACTTTTTCAAGAATTTTACTTAAGAATGGTAAATTTGAGATTGGCCTGTAATTGTTCATGTCTAGATGGTCAAGAACTGTTTTTTTTTTTTTTGTTTTTTTAAGTATGGGGGTCACCGGAGCCATTTTTAATTCTGCTGGAACAATGGCAGATGCTAAACTACAGTTAATCATATGTGTTATGAAAGGTTCAACCTCATGAACACACATCTTAAGCAAAACAGTAGGTGCAGGATCAAACTGGCAGGATGTAGAATTTGACTTCACAATTAGATCTCTTATGGCAGCAGAAGTAGTGAGAGTAAAAGTAGAAAGGGAGTATGTTGAGTGAGCCAAGTCAGCTGACATCAAGTGAACATTTGAGTCAGTTGTATGAGGGGTGTCTTTGGAAATGGATTCAGTGATTGACTTCAATTTGTCAGAAAAGTAATGAGAAAAGTGATTCACAAGCTCCTCAGAGTTAGAAATAACATGTTGTGGAGGGTTAGTAAGTTTGTTGAACATAGCAAACAGAGATTTGGGCCTGCACATGGAAATCTTAATAGTAGAAGAGACATGAGGATCTTGCAGCATTGAGGGCTGTACGGTAATTGAGCAAGAGTAATAAATTAAGAGTCATAAATTTCGAATACTTTCATTTATTCATGGCCATGTAAAAAATGCAGAAAATACACAGTTTGAAAGTTTAGGATCAGTAAGATTTGTAAATGTTTTTGAAAGAAGTCTCTTATGCTCACCAAAACTACATTTATTTGATCAGAAATACAGGTAAAGCAGTAACATTATGAAATATTACAATTTTAAATAACTGTTTTAATATATTTGAAAAAAAAAAATTGTTTTTCTATGATGTTTAATTTGAATTTTCAGCAGCCATTACTCCAGTCTTCTGTGTCATACAATCCAACAGAATTTATTAAAATATGCTGTTTTGGTGCTTAATTAGTGCTGGGCGGTATGACCAAAAATTTATATCACGGTATTTTTCAAAATTACACCGGTTTCACGGTATATGACGTTATTTATTTTTTCATGCATGACCGGGTGTTAACCACATTTTCTACTGATTGAAAGAGGAAAAACTGCAGTAGATTGACTTAGAATGTCCTGTTTTACTGTCATGATGAGCGAATATTGTAGAACAATTCCACACTAAATAGTGACTAAACACGACCCATTAATATGTTAACCAGGAGTCACTCATTTATAATCGCGACATCATCTGATAAAATCAACATGCATCTAACATTACACTAAAGAGCGGCTATGCGGTGGTTTTGGCTATATTACTTTTTTGTCTCATGCAGCGCACTGCCTGCGTCTGAGTAACAAACTAAAAAAAAACAAAAAAAACAACAACAAACAAAAAAGTGCATAATATTAACAGACGAAGTATGCTCATATTTATAATTCCAAACAGTCAGTTAGCGGCAGGTGCTTGGAAACGCCGTTTTGTACTCATTTATGTTACGGTGTTCGTTCGGTTTGACACTATGTCCCAAGAGGACGTCTGAGTCACAGATAAAAATGGCTTATTATTTTAATACAGTAAGTAATGAAGCTTTGAAACAACAAGAGAGTGAGTAAATGATGACAGAACTTTCATTTTTTGGAAATACGGGCACTTTAAGAAATTACTAATGACTTTAACTTGATGCATGAATATGCAGCTTTAAATACATTTAAATGTACTTACATGACAAAAGATGCAGCGACCTGTTCCTGGTGGCTCTTTATTTGCAGCTGACACAAACCAAATGGAGAAAAAGAGGAAAAATCAATCAGTGAAACACTGCATATATCAATACAAATTAAAATGTATTTTTGGTCTGACACCTTTGAGAAGAGATGCAGGATGACTGCTAGGTTGATCACTTACAACAGTGGTGACGTGGAGGACCAGTATCCTGCAGAGTTTATCTCCAGCCTGTCCACACGCCTGCCTGGCAGTTTGTGGTAATCCTGAAGACCTTGATCAGCTGCTTCAGCAGTACAGGATTGGGGCTGGAGCTAAACTCTCAATCAGGACTAGATGGCAATCAATACTCAAAAGAAGAGAGAAGACAAACATTATGTTGATGGTTTCAAACTTAAGTTGAAAAAATGATTTAATATATGGTATAATATCTGAGAATGGAAAAGGGAGAAAAAAGAAAAAAATGCATCAGTCAAATATTTCATAGGTTTGTATGAATGAATATGCGGATTAACTATACAGTCAAGAGAAATCATAATTACATTAAGTTACCTTAATATTATTTCCTGGGCTATATTTTTACTTTCAATATATAGTTTCATAATTATTATTAATTGTTTAATTATTGATGGCTGATTACATCCGACAGTGACCATCTTTATGGGTACATACAGTAGGCTAGCGCCAGCTTGTGTGTGAGACGCGCAACTCTTCCTATAAAGATATTTAACGTTATAATCTATTATTTTTAAGTAACATTAACATGACTGTATCTTTGTAATAATCTTTAAGCGAATGTATATTGTTTGCGAAGTTGTCGTGTACGTTCCCTGTCAGAGTAGAGTTAACCGATGTCTATCAGTTATGAACAGCCATACATTAATGATAAATGTAACAAGTTTTTATAAGCGTGTGTAGCCGAGGTATGTATTATGCTATTTAAATCCTCGTTTATGGTGCTAAGACATTATACAGACTTAGCTCCATTATATATTGCTCGCTGTTATTAAGTAACTTAATCACAAACAACAGCAAAACAGCAAAGGAAAAACAACAATAAATCAAATTAACACCAAAATGGACGTAAAATAATTTAATTTAATGAATTCATGTGCAATTGTAAAGGATATATTACCTCAGAAAACGATCTGAATAGGCTAGTCGGCCGTTATAACCGTTGGTCATTTAAAAACGCGATAAGCAACATTCAAACAAAATAACCACTAAAATATGTGTAATTTAATTCCTATTAATTAACTGACAACCATTTTGACGAATTTTACCATTTTTAATAGAATATTCAGAAATTAACTAAGAAATTTAAAAATCTTACCTGGTTGAGCAGAGCTGGGGCAAATCAGTTGAATGACAGCTCATTAACGATGCAGAGTTCCAGCTCTCATTGGCTAGAATTAATCACGTGCTGAAGAGTGACGCGCTAATATAATTTATTATATTAATAAATATTACTTTTTCCTTTTAGAAATATTTAATAAATTATTACATCACTAATCAATACCAGCAATGACAATGAATAAACTAACAAATCAGTCAATGATCTGTTTATTCACATGGCTGTATTTTGTCAAAAAAAATTTTTTTTTATATATAAATACATTGTAGTACAACAGAAACAATGTATATTATTATCATTTATGTATATTACATAATTTAAATGCATTGACACATAACACAAATTCATTATATACATGTATATATCTATAGTATACATTATCGTAATTTTGACTTTGGTGTTTGTTGATTGCTGGCTCCTGTCTGCCTTTCTGCTGAGAGGTTTGCGATTGTAGCTCTTACTATCACTCTCTGCTGTTTAAAGTGATAAAGTATAACTTAATTCCCTCCATATTTCTGATATTATCTATCAAACTAATTTGAGTAATTTGATCGTTCGCTTTTAATCTAAAACCGTGAGTGCAACGCGTGTGCCATTCGTTAGCCGGTGTTGTGCCAAATTCTGACCCCCGCCAGATTACTACCCCCCTAGTGTTGGTAGGTTAAGGGTTAGGTGTGGGGGAGGGGTTAGGATTAGGGGTGGGGTTAGGATTAGGCAATCAGGTAGCGATTTGAACAAGAGGGGGTAATAATTTGGCAGGGGTCGAAAATGGGCACAACACCGGTTATAGCTTGTCATTCGCGTTTCCACTCTCGTTTCTATTCGCGCCTATTATTTTCTTTTTTCTCGTTCCGTTTTATCTCGCTCTCGCTCCGTTTGAACTCACGAGTTCATCAAACAACAGTGGTAAGTGAATCATTCATCTATCACGGTTAGTAATGGCTTCTCCTCTTGTTGTTTGCTCTTCATGTCACATGTACAGTTTATCTCTCTGTCGGCGATGAGGGATTCACTTGTGATAAATGCAGGGAAATAGTTAGGCTGACAGAGATGATTTAGAACTAGAGACACGCATCCAAACTTTAACTGAGGACAGTAAGAATGTGAGGGCTGTAGATACGGCTTTGGATGTGACTAGCTCAGCGAGTCCTGTACATTGTTCGGTTCCGGTAGAGCCCGTGCAGCAGGGCAACTGGGTGACTATGAGGCGGCCTAGTCGCGGGTCAAAACACCGCTCTTCCGTTCCGATCAGAACATCAAACAGGTTCTCCCCACTCAGTGACGCACCCACTGAGAAACCTGATGAAAGTGCTCTAGTAATTGGCGATTTTATTGTACGGAATGTGAAAATAGAGACACCAGCCACCATAGTCCATTGTTTACCGGGAGCCAGAGTACCTGACATCCTGGCAAATTTAAAAGTGCTAGCTAATGCTAAACGTAAATTCAGTAAGATTGTTATTCACGTCGGCGCTAATGATTTTCGACTTCGCCAGTCGGAGATCACTAAAAATAATGTTAAAGAGGTGTGTGAACTTGCAAGTACGATGTCAGACACTCTAATATGCTCTGGTCCGCTCCCTGCTTACCGGGGTGACAAGATGCTGTCAGTCAATGGCTGGATGTCTAAGTGGTGCCCGAATAACATAGGTTTCATAGACAATTGGACAAGTTTTTGGGGCAGACCTGACCTGGTAAAAAGGGGTGGGGTGGTGCCGCTCTTCTCTCTAGAAATATGGCACATAGTCTTAGAGTTCGTACTTGACTAACTGGGGCCCAGGTCAGGAAGCAGACAGACTGGCTAAACCGACCGTCTGCTAGCCGCCTCACGTCACAGAAGTCAGTTAATTCTCAGCACATAGAGACTCCTTCACCTAGATATCACACTACAGAGACTATGTCTGTTCCCCGAACTAGAAAATACAGAAAACGTCCAAAACAAATTAAGAGTAACAATTTAATTGATGTTCAACAAATAAAAAATGTTTACAATACAGAGAAACAATTGATAAACTTGGCTTACTGAATATAAGGTCCCTTTCTACAAAAACACTTTTTGTAAACAATTTGATCAATGATCATAACCTAGATTTGCTCTGTTTGACAGAAACATGGCTAAAACCAGCTGAATACATTACTTTAAATGAGTCTACCGCCCAAGATCACTGCTATAAAAATGAGCCACGTCCAAAAGGTAAAGGGGGAAGTGTTGCTACAATTTATAGCAATATTCTCAGTATTTCTCAGAGGGCAGGCTTTAAGTATAACTCGTTTGAAGTTATGGTGTTGTGTATAGCATTATCTAGAGAAACACGTGTTAGTGATAAATCCCCTGTAATGTTTGTACTGGCTACTGTATCCAGGCCACCAGGGCACCATACAGACTTTAATAAAGAATTTGCTGATTTTCTATCTGAGTTAGTACTGGCTGCAGATAAAGTCTTAACTGTTGGCGATTTTAATATCCATGCCGATAATGAAAAAGATGCATTAGGATCAGCATTCATAGACATTCTGAACTCTATTGGGGTTAGACAACACGTTCCAGGACCTACTCATTGTTGAAATCATACTCTAGATTTAATACTGTCACATGGAATTGATGTTAGTGGTGTTGAAATTCTGCAGCAAAGCGATGATATCTCAGATCATTATCTAGTCTTGTGTAAACTCCATATAGCTAAAACTGCAAATTCTACTCCTTGTTACAAGTATGGTAGAACCATCACTTCTACCACAAAAGACTGCTTTGTAAGTAATCTTCCTGATTTATCTCAATTCCTCAACATTTCCAACAGCGCAGAAAAACTTGATGTAACAAACTATGGACTCTCTCTTTTCTAGCACTTTAGATACAGTTGCTCCTTTATGCTTAAGGAAGATCAAAGAAACTGACTCCGTGGTATAATGAGCACACTCGCACCCTAAAGATAGCAGCCCAGAAAATGGAGCGCAGCTGGAGGAAAACAAAACTAGAGGTATTTCGTATAGCTTGGCGGGAAAGTAACCTATCCTACAGAAAAGCATTAAAAATCGCTAGATCTGATTATTTTTCGTCTCTTGTAGAAGAAAACAAACATAACCCCCGGTATTTATTCAATACAGTGGCTAAATTAACGAAAAATAAAGCATCAACAGGTGTTGGCATTTCCCAAGAGCACAGCAGTAATGACTTTGAACTACTTTACTTCCAAGATTGATACTATCAGAGATAAAATTGTAACCATGCAGCCGTCAGCTACAGTATCGCATCAGATAGTGCAATATAGATCCCCTGAGGAACAATTCCACTCATTCTCTACTATAGGAGAAGAATTGTATAAACTTGTTAAATCATCTAAACCAACAACATGTATGTTAGAACCTATTCCATCTAAACTACTAAAAGCGCTGCTTCCAGAAGTCATAGATCCTCTATTATTAATTCATCATTGTCATTAGGATATGTTCCCAAAACCTTCAAATTGGCTGTTATTAAGCTTCTCATTGAAAAACCACAACTTGACCCCAAAGATCTAGTTAATTACAGACCGATCTCAAATCTCCCTTTTCTGTCAAAAGATACTAGAAAAGGTAGTATCCTCACAATTATATTCCTTCTTAGAGAAAATTGGTATCTGTGAGGAATTCCAGTCAGGATTTAGACCGTATCACAGTACTGAGACTGCTCTCATTAGAGTTACAAATGACCTGCTTCTATCATCTGATCGTGGTTGTATCTCATTTATTAGTTCTACTGGATCTTAGCGCTGCGTTTGACATTATCGACCACAACATTCTTTTGAATAGACTAGAACACTTCGTACTTATCTGACCGCCATCAGTTCGTAGCAGTGCATGAAGAGGTATCATATCGATCACAAGTGCAGTATGGAGTACCTCATGCTCAGTACTAGGCCGTTACTTTTCACGCTTTACATGTTACCCTTGGGAGATATTATCAGGAGACATGGTGTTGGCTTTCACTGTTATGCTGATGATACTCAGCTCTATATTTCTTTGTGGAAACACACCAAATTGAGAAACTAACAGAATGCATAGTCGACATAAAAACTGGATGACGAGTAACTTCTTACTGCTAAATTCTGAAAAAACAGAGGTGTTAATTATCGGACCTAAAAACCCCACATGTAATAACCTAGAACACTATCTAACACTTTACGGCTGCTCTGTCAATTCTTCTTTTATCAGTTAGGAACCTAGGTGTGCTGTTTGATAGCAATCTTTCATTTGAAAGCCATGTTTCTAGCATCTGTAAAACTGCGTTTTTCCATCTCAAAAACATATCTAAATTGAGACCTATCCTCTCAACGTCAAATACAGGAATGCTAATTCATGCATTTATGACCTCAAGGTTAGACTATGGTAATGCTTTATTGGGTGGTTGTTCTGCATGCTTGATCAACAAACTACAATTGGTCCAAAATGCAGCAGCTAGAGTCCTTACTAGAACCAGGAAGTATGACCATATTAGCCCGGTTCTGTTAACACTGCACTGGCTCCCTATCAAACATCGTATAGATTTTAAAATCTTGTTAATTACTTATAAAGCCCTGAATGGCTTAGCTCCTCAGTACTTGATCGAGCTCTTATCACATTATAGTCCTCCACGTCCGCTGCGTTCTCAAAACTCTGGCTGTTTGATAATACCTAGAATATCAAAATCGACTGTGGGTGGCAGATCTTTTTCCTATTTAGCACCCAAATTCTGGAACAATCTACCTAACACTGTTCGGGAGGCAGACACACTCTGTCAGTTTAAATCTAAATTAAAGACACATTTCTTTAACCTGGCTTACACATAACACACTAATACGCTTCTATTATTCAAATCCGTTAAAGGATTTTTAGGCTGCATTAATTAGATCAACCGGAACCGGGAACACTCCCCATAACACACAATGTACTCGTTACATCGTAAGAAGAATGGCATCTACGCTAATATTTGTCTGTTTCTTTCTTATTCTGTTTCTCAGTCCATGTCCGGATCAGATGGTGGATCGGCGCCAGGAGATGATGTCGTTCCTGATCGTAGGCGGAGGCCGGGACACCTGGATGAGCCCCGGGGACATATCCCCAGTGAAGACCTCGACTAAAAATACAATAAAACTAAAATAAAACAAAATAACTAAAAATATAATAAAATACCTAACTACATAATATTATTATTGTTAGAAATTACCACAATCTGACATGGCTGGGGTTGGAATTGAACTGCGGGTTTCGTCTGGCCAGAGGAGAAATGGCCCCCCAACTGAGCCTGGTTTCTTCCAAAGTTTTTTTTTTCTCCATTCTGTCACAGAGGGAGTTTTGGTTCCTTGCCGCTGTCGCCTCTGGCTTGCTCAGTTGGGGACACTTAATTTCTAGCGATTATTGTCAATTTAATTTCACAGATACTATTTAAACTAAACTGAGCTAAACAATGACATCTCTGAAATGCCATTAACTGAAAATTGAGTGTTTAATCTTATCATTATACATTACTGACACTCTGTCCTCCAATTTGATACTGTTAAGTGCTTTGACACAATCTGTATTGTTAAAAGCGCTATATAAATAAAGGTGACTATAGTGCCTTGCGAAAATATTCAAACCCTTCATTTTTTCCCCCGCTTTTTATGTTATGTTGTAATGTGGCCTTATGTTAAACTGCTTTAAATTACTTTTTTTCCCCCACATCAATCTACACTCCATACACCATAATGACAAAGCAAATAAGTTAACATATTTGCAAATTTATTAAAGATAAAAAACTTAAATGATTCAGTTGCATAAGTATTCATACCCTTATCTGGGATAGTTGAAATTTAACTCAGGAGCATTCATTTTGCTTGTAAATGTTACCACACTGAGTGAAGTTAACCTGTGGCAAATTCAATTGAATGGGTATGATTTGGAAAGGCACACGTCTTAATAAAAGGTCTAACAGTTGAAAATGCATATTAGAGCAAAGACCAAGCCCTGAAGTGAAAAAAACTGCCTGTAGAGCTCAGAGACAGGACTGCATCAAACCACATATCTGGGGAAGAGTTGTGGGGCTGTTTTTCCAATGGCAGGGACTGAGGGGACACAGAGTAAAAGAGAAGCTCAATGCACCAAAATTGTAACGGAGTGACTGAGATGAGAGACATGGGGATTCATACGCATAGCTTTATTCAGAGACATGGTCAAAACACAGGCAGGGTCGAACACCAGCAAACAGGTATGGAATAGACGAGACACAAGAGTAAACCTAAAACAGGCGTGGGTAGATAGACGGCGAACTTAATCCTGAGGGCGAGGTGAACGGGTAATCCACAAACAGAAGATAGTCCAGTCGAGTTGCAAACACAGTCCGAAACAGCAAGACAATTCAAGACAGGCTATAAGCTACAGGACAGGCTAGAATCAAGACACGAGTGAAACAGGTAAAAAACAGGACAGACTAGATCAGCGGTTCTCAATTCCAGTCCTCGCGTCCCCCCGCTCTGCACATTTTGTGTGCATCTCTTATCGCTTCAGACGTTTGTTCTATTCAAATGTAAGTGTCCTGCAAAATGGGCATCACAGAATATTCCGCCATGATTCCAGATCGAAGTGAGCATATATGTTCCATTTAAAAGTCATTAAAGTGTATGAGACATGAATTTAAATTGCATTTATTTACATATGCATTTGTCACACTCTAGTAAGTTTTGTCTATGTGTGAAGACGCTGCAGGCTACGGCGCAGCGCAAATCCGTGAATGAATGTTCGGAAGAAGTAAACTTCAACGGATTTCCTCTGCTCAGGGAGTAGGAAGCAATGAACACTGTGTAGGGATGTCAATCGGAACACAGTTCATGCGTTCATGCACGGAGCTCACTTCTAACGAGCTGGTTATCTGAATCAGGTGCGTTAACTAAGAGAGACATGCAAAATATGTAGAGCGGGGGGCCGCGAGGATTGGAATTGAAAACCGCTGGACTAGACAAAACTCAGAAAACACGGAATGGCTCCGTAATGTTGCGATCGCTAGAAGAGTGATAAACGCAGACAGTCCTCTGCGATCCAAAAGAGGAAGTCCAAGGCTTATAAAGCGTGTCTGATTGGATGCAGCTGTGTGTGTGTAATCAGTGCAATGGATGATGGGAACTGTAGTCCGGAGTGACATGTAGTGTGAGAGTCAATGTAACGGAAGAGCGAGCTCAGGTGGCAAGCGGATGGAAGGCCATGGACAGGATTCATGACAAAAATATTGAGATAGCTTTAATGAAAACCCACTCTAGAGCATTCAGAATAGGGATGCATCGATCCGATACTCCGTATCGGTATCGGCTCCAATATGGTCATTTTCTGCGGATCGGGTATCGGTCAGACGAGACCGATCCAAATCCGATATTGTGCGTATACTATTCTGTGTTATTGTTAAACCCCATGAAAGCACCAAAACATTATAAAGCACCATAAAGTCAAAGTCCATGTGTTCTGAAGCCGTTCCATAGTTTAATGTGAGGTACAGATTAAGTCATTAAATTCAAGTTCACATGAATACTTCTCCCCGCTGCAGCTGTCTGTCATATCCTCCAGTCAGCATTCAAACTGTGTGTCATGTACAGTTACGAAAGTCAAAACGATGAAACTCTCTTCAAGAGTGCTCGATAACTGAGATTTAAAACCGTTAGAAGAAAAGGCTCAAACTATCGCACAGATTTATTAAACTACGCATAAATATCTCTTTCCTTTGTGCGGAGCTGCGCGCTGTGACTCCGTGCTGCACGGGATGCGCATAAGCGCTTTGTGCTGCTCTGTATTGGAGGTTTTCGTATTATAATACTTTTGCACAATGAAAGATTATTTATAGCGTTTCTTGTTGTGTCCTGAAAGGCTATTAATAATCTAATGTATAGCACAGTAATGGAGGCAGCAACATATGATAGATAGGACTTTATAGTAATTTTATAGTTTATAATTTATATATACACAATACATTTACTTGTTTTCATTAATGTATTTTACAACAACACAAAAAGCAATGTGTAACATTTTACCAGATTTAGTCCTACACTTGTTCACTTATGTTCCCCACTAAATAATGTTATAACAGCATTTTTGTCATAGATTATGATTATATATTTTTTCATTTATTTTTCATTAAAATGAAGTTGCCTATATTTAGTAGATTGTGTTTCACACACAAAATAATGACGATCAAGTCACCACACAGAGGTACAGAAATTCTACATTGATTTAAAAAAAAAAAAAAAAAAAAAAACTGTGCTGGTGGATCGGAATCGGCCGATACTCAGAATTTTCTGGATCGGATCGAATACTTGAGGCTGTAAAGGTGCTTCAGCTAAGTACTGAGTTAAGGATTTGAAATACTTATACAATGTACTTATTTCAGTTTTTTATTTTTTATAAATTTACAAAGTTGTGACAGTTGTTTTTGTTTTGCCATTATGGTGTATGGAGTGCAGATTGATGTGGAAAAAAGTCATTTAAAACAGTTTAACATAAGGCTGCAACATAAAACGTGAAAAAAATGAAGGGGTTTGAATACTTTCGCAAGGCACTGTATAATGAATTTGTGTTATTTGTCAATTATGTAAGGGATAATCAACCGCTAGCCGTGCATTAAAGGATTTTAGCCATGCAATTTTTATCACCTCATTGCTGCGGAATATAATGTAGCGATATAGTATCTATCTTTTATTTTAGTAATAAAAAAAAAAATGGCTGGAAAGCGTTGAAAGTTGTGTGTGCAGCACAATCTGCGATCTTTGACCTCTCTCTCCGTATGTGTGTGTGCATCAATTAAAGCAGCGCATTAATATGGCATATATATATATATATATATAATATATATATATAAGGGGTGTAACGATATCACAAACCGAACCGAAAGATCGCGATAAGTGGCACATGTAAGAAGCCTCAAAAACAGGAAACTTTTCCCACTGCCTTTAGAATGAAGCTACAAGCTAACTCCGACCGTGCTCAAACAATTACAAAGGCAATAGGTGTTTTCATGGCACTAGATATGCGGACGTTTTCCGTTGTTGAGAACGACGGATTCACACATTTGCTAAGTGTGTTGGAGCCAAGATACCAATTACCGAGCTGACCGCATTTCAGTCAGAATGTGCTGCCTCACCTTTACAGCGAAGTAAGAGCCAAACTAGTGGACGACCTGAGCAATGCTAAATTCATTGCTTTAACTACGGACAGGTGGACCTCCCGTGCAGCTCAGTCTTTCATGACGATCACGGCGCACTACATTACGGACAACTGGGTGATTAAAAAATCCCGTTCTGCAGACACCCGCTGTCTACGAAAGCCACACAAGTGATCATCTGTCGGAAATACTACAGGGAGCTGTAGCAGAGTGGAAAATCGACAGAGAAAATGCCACTATTCCTGTGACAACGGATAATGCTAAAAACATTGTTAATGCAGTTGAAGCAGCCGGTTTTTCACCAAATATACGATGTTTTGCGCACACAGTTAATCTGGCATCACAGAAGGGAATGGGCGTTAACCAGATGTCGCGGCTTTTAGGCAGAGTGCGAAAGGTGGTCACTTTTTTCCATCGTAGCACTACTGCTGCAGCAGTGCTTAAGGACAAACAAGAGATGCTCCAACTGCCTCCACACAAGCTAATTCAGGATGTTCCCACCAGGTGGAACTCCAGCTTTGACATGCTTGAGCGCTACCTTGAACAGCAGGCTGCTGTTTTTTCCGCACTTACAGACAGGAGTATTAAGAGGAACATTAAGGACATTGTTACTCTGTCTGATGAAGATGTAAAATTAGCTGAGGACATCATTCAGGTTCTTAAACCCCTGAAAATGGTCACAACTCTGCTGAGCACAGAACAACTGCCAACCGTTTCAATGATAATGCCACTGAAACACACCATCCTGGAATCTATGAAAGTGAGTGACACAGATACGACAGTTGTTAAAGATGTCAAATCTGCCATTGTGTCCGATTTTATCAACAGATACCCAGAATCTGACTCAATACTTCTGCAGTTTCTTCATATGAGCACTGCACTTGACCCACGTTTTAAATCTCTACCCTTTCTGGATGAGACCATGCGCAGAAACCTCTTTAATAGCCTGATGGAGAAGATTCTGGAATACCATCCCCAGCAGGTATTTTTTATTATTATTATTGTTTTAATTCAAAATGAATTTAATAAATTAGATTTTACCTACACTATTTAGTTCACACAAAACTGCAATGCATTTTACTAGTCAATATGTCCTGTGAAAATCACTTTACAAACACAGTAGGACTGCATGATAACTATCGTGCGATATTTAATGCGCATCTTGTCAGTAAAGCCGGTTCTGTAATCAGCGGTAAATTCAATCACGTGCATGATTTCACATTGAGCAGCATTTACTACACAGAGCCGTTGTTCACTGACAAGCTGCGCAAAAACACGCTAATAATGAACATGGATTTGCGCAGCTTGTCAGTGAACAACGGCTGTGTAGTAAATGCTGCTCAACGTGAAATCACGCACGTGATAGAATTTACCGCTGATTACAGAACTGGCTTTACTGACAAGATGCGCATTAAATATCACACGATAGTTATCGTGCAGCCCTAAAACACAGTATATGTGTATATTTTTTTCATTCAATTTAAACAGAAATCTATCTTCATTCTATCTAAATGAAAACTTAGATAATCAGATATGAGAATCACCATGTTTGTTTTTGGTATTTCTATGGGTCTGATATGAATTGCAATTAGCAATATTAACTTGAAACTATTTTGTGGTTTTGTCTTTGTTAGGCCTTGGTCTCAGAGGAGCAGTTAGATGTGGCATGCAGCAGTGATGATCCTCCAGCCAAAAAGGCACCAATCTCTGAACTGTTTGGAAAGTTATTTCCAGTGGAGCCGGGCACTCCTGCACCCAAGTCTCCAAATCAAATGGTGAAAGAAAAGGTCGAGCGTTATAGGCAAGTGCCAACTCTTCCAGTGGAGTCAAATCCACTTGCATGGTGGAAGGACAACGAGAGCCAGTTTCCTCATGTAGCCAAGTTGGCTAAATGCTACCTTGGAGTCCCAGCAACATCTGTTCCCAGTGAGAGGGTGTTCTCGACAGCAGGGGACATTGTTACAGCACAGAGAGCAAGCCTCTCACCTGAGAATGTGGACATGATGGTGTTTTTGAAAAAGAACTTAAAACTTAATTGAACATCTAAATGTTTCTTAGAGTGGACAAGCCAGTGTTTATTTTTGACTACTGTACATTGGAGTTTATTTATTTAATTTTAGTTTAGCTGACTTCACTAAAGAGACAAATGTTTATTTCTGACTACCTACATTGGAGTTATCTCATTTTAGTTTACTCTGTTAAGCTGGCTGCACTAAAGAGAGAAATGTTTTATTCTGACTAGTCTACACTGGAGGTATTTATTTCATTTTTGTTTACTCAGGTATGCTGACTGCACTAAAAAAGCCAAAGTTAATAAAGAAAAAGTTAAGTCAAGTTATTGTTGTTGTTATTATTGAGTTAAGTGAATCTATTGTTCCTTAACATTGCTGGTAAGATGACATGAACCCTACCCCCACAGCAAACCGAACCGGACCGAACCGTGGCTCCAAAACCGTGAACCGAACCGAGCCGAGCCACTGGTGTATCGTTACACCCCTAATAATATGTATGTATGCATGTATGTATTTATTTATTTATTTATAAATAGTAATATAATAATAATAATATATAACAGCGCATTTATATTATATATATTTAAATTTCTATTAAATTTCTATAAGGCCAATGCGACAAGATTCCAGCAACAAGCAATTTGGGTGTCCACACCAGACGCGACGTGACACCGCAACGCGACAGAATCGATCAAATATCACAGCCAATCAGAAGCGTGTGTGGGCAGGCTCTCTCTGAAAACACTCGCAACGAAATGGATACGTTTATAATCTAATTCATAAATATTAAAGCTTTTTAACATCATTAAATGTACATACTGAGTGACTGATAACATCTTTTACATGGAATACACTTGGTTCGCAGTGAGTTCACAGTTTTAACGGTCATCTTTGCTTTAATTTATTTTCAAGATCTGACGTAAACTATCTGTTGTTGCTTTCAGTATGGCTATAGGGTCACGCAATATGATATTTAAACTCATATTAGGCACGTAACTTTGAATAAAGCTTATAATCACCTGAGATTATCTATAGTTTATAGTTTGTATGTTGTTGTTCCAGCCGCGACGTTGCAGAAATAGAAACCGTTTCTAAATTAGAAATTTCGCATGTCGCCGTCGTGGCTAGTTAGGACAAAAACTCAAATTAACATGGAAAAGATACCTTTTATCGCGTGTAGTTAGGAGACGGTGTAACACTAGCTTGCTCTATTCTTTTTCTATTCTACTGGTTTTCTTTTAATTATATAATTTAAAAAAAAGACTTGCTATGTGTACTGGGTTAAGCTAACTGAGACTTGTTATAGCACTTGAATATCATTGCTCTTTTGTTGATTTTGATTGCTTCCATTGTCCTCATTTGTAAGTCGCTTTGGATAAAAGCCTCTGCTAAATAACTAAATGTAAATATAAATATATATAGGTTGTTCTGTTGATGTCTAATTGGGTTTTTGAACTACTGCAATATGATAAAATATATCATCTGTCTGACTTTGTCTCGAAACAGAACCGGACACTAAGTTAACTGTCTTGTCTTTCAAAATGTGCGTCTCTGTCATTGGATTGCAATCAGATGAGGGGCGTTTGCCTATCTAGTCTCAGTATGGCAGCCGGAGTGGACAGATAGGCTACCAAAACGCAAACTAGCGATCTGAAACAATGGCCTCAGCACCTGAAGGGTTAGGGATAGGGTGACCAGACATCCCGTTTTTCCTGGGAGTCACAATTCGTTGTCGATTAACTTAAAGGTGGGGTATGTAATTTTTCAAAAAACGCTTTCGAAAACTGAGTCGAGGCTGAGTACCAAAACAAACTTGTAGCCAATCAGCAGTAAGGGGCGTGTCTACTCTGAGCCGAGCAACAGAAAGATAGAGATGGTGGATAAAAAACAAAAGACGAAAATGTCTGCGGAACGATAAGGCAAGAAGTAGGACCCGTGTAAATATCGGATCAGCTTTCCAGCGCTGGAGAGAACTCATGGAGCGGAAGGCCTGCGATCGGCCGCCGAGGTTGCTTTGGTTCTTCTCAATAGGTGAGCAACACCGTGTCTGCAACAGACGCGGCGTGCCGCAACAGCTAAAGTCTGTCTACACTGGACGCGATAAAGCAACCGTTGAAAATCATTTGAAATGTGTCAGTACGTCATAAATAGAACACGGCAGCAGTTTTCTGTCGGAGATTTGTCGCACCGCACAGCATCCAGTGTAGACAGCATCACTGATTATAATGACTTCTATAGTATTTTGTCATGCCGCTCGCGTCCGGTGTAGACACGGTGTAACATTGGTTTTGCTTTGCTTCACAGAACTAATTGTTGCCTGGGATGTGTAGACTATGTATGTGTGGGGCGGAGCTATCAAAATAGGGGCGAGACCCTTTTTGGGTAGGGGCGTGTTTGTTTTGGTGATTTCAAATATCAACATTGGCTACCAGAAATCGCTTACCCCACCTTTAAAGTTAGTGAAGGCGCGATAGGCAGAATTGCGCTGATAGAAGTGCTCTCTCTCGCGCACGCTCCACTTCTTCAGTTCTCATACAGCACGCGATCAGTTCTCAGTGCTCAAATACACACATAGCAGTCCAAATGTCTATCGTGTGTAGAGTATCTCACGTAAATACATTCGGTTATAGCTTAAGTGAACGTAAACAGGTGGGTGAAAACTGAATGCGTGTCAGTATTACATGCATCCGTCTTAAATGGAAAGCATTCCTAATTAAATACCTATGTCATTAATGTTAACCAACAAAAGATGTTAAATGAATGTATACTTAAGTAAACCCACCATATCTGAAAAATGAGTTTAATATGTATCTCTACCAAAAAATAAAAATGTATTCCAGTTTTTCCCATATTCAATTCTTGATTCAAATTTCTCATAAGCTTAATTGATTTGGTATAAAGCGAGAAGAACTGATGACTATTTTTGTTTGAAGACTACCAAAATAAATGTTGTTATCTGCAGTTTGACTAAAAGTAATGACTAAAAGTTAACAAAAATGCAATGACTTTGTCGACTAAAACTCTGAAAGACTCAAATGACTAAAATGTGACTAAGACTATGAAGCATTTTCGTCTCAAGATAAAGACTAAGACTAAATCAATAATGCCTGCCAAAATTAACACTAAATAAAATATAGATGAATCCTTAAAGCTAAAAAGTTATTGGTTCACCCTTTTTTATTTTTATTTTTTATTTTGTCCTTTGATTAACAGACATCACAGAAGTTGGGTTAAGTTATTTGGCTGCTATTACTTTAAGACCTGTCGCTGCTGAACGTGACACGGATCTGACACGCATGCTCGTAGTTTCTTTCGAGCTTTAATATACAATTATACAGGCTACAACACATGCCGCCGTATTTGCGGTTTTCATCTGTGTATGTGTTAAAATTTCATCTTCATTTCACCCAACACTGTTTATCTAAACAAGAAATACATAAGACACTTTAAAAACTATCTTAAGGCCTTAGCAAAACTCACATTTTCATGACACATTTTTTCCCTTATATTATAGATTCTTTGTGTGAGTGTTAACCAATGGCAAGCATACAAGACATTTATGCATAATTATTTACAAATTTTATTTCTTGTTTAGAAAGGTGTACAGAACAGAATTCTGGATTTAAAACATTATCCTCCAAAGGAGCATGGAGTCTATTACCAGCCTGTTTGGTATCCTCTAAGGGTCTTTGGCCCCTTACTTCTGACACATTCAGCATGTAGGGTGTGGCCATTAATGGAGAGCGTTTGGAAAGTGGTGAGAGTTTGCTCTGCACCAGTGTCATCAGCGTACAGCAGGAAGGCTCTTTGCTTTGTCCCCTGCCAGCTGATTCTCAGAGGAACAGCTTCATGTTCTCTGAGCAAGCTCTTCAACTCACTCACACGTAACCCAGCTGGAATGTTACTCAGGCATATAGTGACAGAACTTTTAAGAAATTTGCGCTCAAATCCAGCACATGCTTTATCTTCAGAAGCTAAATATTCACATTGCAGCCCAGATTTAGGTTGACAATTAGGCTGCCATTTCAGCTCTTTGGATTTCTTAGTTTCATCTTTAGCAGGCGTCGTCTTTAAAGCAGCACATTTCCCAGCTTCCTGCTCCAGTGTTCTTAGTTTCTTCAGAATGGGTATTTTCTTCAGTATTTCTGTGTGTAACTGAAAGGATTAGTAAATTATTATAAGTTAATCTGAAAATATCATCTGAATAAAGCTTTATTTTTCTTGTTTAGTTGGGCTGGACAATATGACCTAAAATCAAAATCTTGATTAACTGAAACATTTTACCTCGATTTCGATTACTGAACAATTACTTTATATTATTAGGGCACGAGCACCAATGGTGCGAGGACCCTCTTGGAATTGCTTTGTTTACTATGGCACAAGCCATCAGAGGCGCAAGTTCCTATTGTTTTTCTTTTCCCAACTATTTAGGGCTTCATGGGGCCCTTAACATACTAAAAAAACTCTTGAAAATTGGCACACATGTTGGATTCTGCGGTCATTATGATGTCACAGAGGATGCACGTATACATGTGAAACTCTGGACACATATAGAACTCATCAAGCCTGACAGTTTTCAGGAAGTTGGCTATTCAAAGTTTTGTGAAAAGTGCATGCTCAGGTTAGTGTTTCTGCCATCTAGGTCTCTGACAGAGGGCAGGTGTGCCCCCCATCGTTCAAGTTCCCCTAGCCATCCTTAGTCACAACATATGACCCGGGCATAACTAGTATGCGCCCCAAAAGGCTACAGTAATTATGCCCCACACCAGCCACGGATGCTTTATCGTTCCCCCTCACCTGTTCCTAGGCTTAGAGAATGGCCAGATTATGTCACAAAGCCTCATTACCAAATCAAAGACTTCGTCCCTGATGGCTGTATCCCTCCTATTCAGAGGTCCTACACCCTCCATTCCTGACTTTACATCAGGAACCATGCCAGTTCGCTCACCTGAAGATATCTCTTGAGAATTTGCTGCCACACGATGCCACAGAACAGTTCAAATATCAGATTCTGATATTTGAGGCCCTTCTAATCACAGACTCCTATAGTAACACTCATTATACCTATATTTACACCATGCAATCTCTGACTGAGCACTATGGACAGCCCCACCATCTGGCATTACAGATAATTGCAGAACTAATGGATAGCCCTAACATTCAGAGTGGCATTCAGGAGGTTTGCTCTCGACCATCTGGATAACAAAGGAACCACTTCAGGCTCACATGTAGCTAGACTCATGTCCAAACTGCCTCATGATGTTCGGGCCAATTTCAAAGGTATGTTTATCCTCTTGTGGTGCTTCGCAGAAAGAGGTCCCGAAGTCATGCAGATACCCTCCACAGGCAGCTGCTATTTTGTATGGTGCAGAGCAGTCCACAAGCATAACAGATGCAAAAAACCCAGAGAAAGAAACGCCTGGCAGGTCTGTGTACTGGTGTGACAATAATCAGCACTTTCTTAACCAGTGTAGTAATTTTCCACAGTTAACTAGTGAGTTGAAAACTAACTGGATTAAGATGGACAAGAAATGCTGGAGGTGTGGAAGGAAATATCAGATAGCCCAGTGCAGAATGAAAGCCACATGTAAAGTTTGCATGGGAAAGCACCTAATAGCCCTGCATGTTATAAATAGCAGGTCTGCAACAGAAGCATTCTGAACAACAGGAGAGTCAAATGCTATACCTGGATAGTCCAGTAGGTGGCAGAAAAGTTCTCCTGAAACTCAGCAAGATGCTGTTACACTATGGCAAATGTACTTTGAAGACCTATGCCATTCTGGACGATGGTTCAGAGAATACCGTCTTACTTCACAATGCAGCACAGTAACTCAAACTCAGTGGACAGCTAGAGAATCTCTCCTTGAGAACAGTCAGACATATGACACTCAATTCATCTCGGGTGCAAAGGTGTCCTTCACTCTTTCCCCTGCCTTCCATCCCAATAAGAGATTCAAGATAAAGGGTACATTCACTGCAGACCATTTAGGTTTAGCCATTCGTATCTAGTGCCAGCCCTACATGAGAAATTCAAACCTATTCATGGCTTCTCTCAGGTGCAACCACTGTTAAGGCCTAGACACACCAAGCCAACTTCAAAGAACTAGCGGCGACAAAAGCCAGCGGTGTTGTCACCTTGCATCGGCAGCGTCTGGACCAAAACTAACAACAGACTACAAACTAACACGTGTGTTCTGTAACATAAGAACAGCCTTCTGTCTGTGCCACTTTCATTTACTTACTAGTTTTCATCACTTTTGCTTTAATTCTCGGGCAATGACTTGTTCACTAAACTGAGCATCCAACATTTTCTTTAGCATTTCAAACATAATCTGTAGGAGCATTGATTTGTTGTTGTTTCTTATTGGTCATTCACTGTCACAAGGGTGCACTGGTGATCACTTCCACTTTATTTCATGTGGCGGATTGTTTGTTTGTAGGAATGGGCGAGCAGCTTCAGTATGATTTGTATCATGTCTCCATATGTTTAATTAAAAAAATCAAAAGCAAATTAGAATTTTGTACAAGTTCTCTTTGATGATGACCGACAGCGAACGAGCCACGGAGGATTCCACTGTCTTGCCTTTGTGTGGCGATTGGACACCACTTCATAATCAATTAGTATTGCATTATTATAGGAAAAGGCATTTTGACAGTGGTGATTCCTAAACAATTAACACACATACACACAGAAAAATTAAAGCTAAAAGCCTTAAAAAGTTAAACAGTCACAACGTTTTAAGACAATGTAGATACACATACCTTTGACCAAATGATCCCTTGTGGTTTTGGGTGTGTGCATTCAGTTTTAATGATTCTTGTTGGAGTTAGAATGAAGTCAACTGTGAGGTCATGACTTTCAATGAGTTCCTTTGGAATGTCCACAACCTAAACACAGAAATCAGCTTAAATGTGAAAAAAAAAAAAAAATTCATATTTGCACGTGAGCTTTAGCTCAGGACATTCTTGAAGACAGGACATTCTGTTCAGGATTTTCTTAGAGAGCAGAATTCACGTTTCCCTTAACATTGTCCTCATTTGTAAGTTGCTTTGGATAAAAGCATCTGCTAAATGACTAAATGTAAATGTAACTATTGCAAGTTACCAGGCCCTTATTGAAAGGTGATTGGAAATCTTATACTTGATGTTATTTTTGTTGTTACTACTGTATGTGGTTTGCTCAATGATTGATCTATGTGCTAACAGTGTTGGGGAGCAACTAGTTACATGTAACGGAGTTACATCATTTAATTACAAAATCAATTCAATTCAATTAATCAATTACAGTTACTAAGAAAAAGTGTAATTAAATTACAGTTACTTCTGAAAATGTTAACGATTACAAAGGGGGTTACATTTGAATATTTACACACATACATTTTGCACGGCCTCAGTCTAGGGATTTAAACTTTTTTATTTGATGATGATGATGATGATGATGATGGTCATACAAAAAATATTGTTGTCCGTGGTTTCAGATTTTGTTGTGGGTTTATGGGATGACCTGGATGAGTGAGAGATTTCCCGGCCTCAAATTTTGTCCCAGTCCGCCCCTGCTTACCTGGCAATCATGAACAATGGTGACAACCACAGTGGATTCACACACAGCTCCCATGCATGCCATCATAGCATATTCCATGTCTGCAAAGCCTTCACCTTTTCCAATTCTGTAGCCTATTGAGATAGCATCATTGCATTACGATAAGATACAATTCTCAAGTTGTGGTAAGATGTAGAGTTACCTTTTTCAGATACAGCCACTGATCCAACTACAACAAGATCCACCTGAAGTTTGTCTTCTAAACCGACCGGAACACTCAACTCTTTGATACCCTTAAGCACAAAGAGTTTCTCAGTTAAAACAGATGTAAGGGACTGCAGACACACAACACATTATATAACATCTGAGTATACATGACTTCACCTGAGACGTAGAACAAACACGCAGTTCTTTGTTGGTTGCACCTTTTGGTGGAATGATCCTGTTAAATAACCCAGTTTTTAGCCGAGGTGTTGGAACAAGCAATGTTTTTCTTGCCTGCGTTCAAACATATGAAATATGCCATAGTAAATTCTTTTTGTTAAATTATACATAAAATGCAGAATACCACACAGGTTGATGTGAAATGCAGTTGATAGCAAGCAATATAAACAATATACCTGCAGAGAAGCTAGTCGAACTCCCTCTAGTGGTTTATCAGGAGCTACCTTGACCACAGCAGCATTGGTGAAGATCTCTAAGAGTGGCACCTTGGCACATGCCTCCAGTGCACCCTGAATTTGAGGACAGTACTGGATTAGATATCTCTTCACTGGAACTGGCCTGTTCCTGAGGTCGGTCCGTATTCACTTTAATCACTCTGCTGAATCTAAACTTGTGCAGATCTGTGAGGCATGAGCCGCTTCCTAAACCAATCCTTATATTACAAATTTCTGTTCAAATATACAAGTTGATTTATTATGTATATTACTGTTTAGTGTTGCTCATTAATAATTTTGTGTTTCATAACCTTTATTTATCTTTTGTTGAAAAGCCATTAAATAGGCAACTGTATTTGAAATAGAAATATGGTTTAGATGTATGTTTTTTATGTTTATGCTTTTCTTAACTTTAGAAACCATTTTGTATTTCAAATAAAGGTACTCTCCTAAAATCAATGTTAATAAATAGTGTGTCCCCATTATGACAATGTACCCCATACTTTGACACCCCTATTTGAGGTTTTAATTATCCAACAATTCATGTTTAAATTCATCTTAATAATGTAAAATACCCAAAATATAATGTTGTAGTAGATGCATTTTGTAGAAACCATGCCTATTAATTTTACCTATACATTAGTTAGCTAGCTTGCTAAAATTACACATTACTTACTGACTAACTTATTAAAAAAACAAAAAAATCACTTTTAGTATGCTCTACACGTGGCACATAAGTGTAGTATAAAGGCCTACATGTATATGAAAAAGTCTTGAAGGCTCTACAAAAAAAAAAAAAAAAAAAAATTCCACTGTTGTAAAACTGTTTTATTTTGTAAAAATAAGTAAAAACACAATGCAATGCAATCTAAGCGTAAAAACTTCTGTAAGATACGCATTCGGTCATCTGAATAAAGTCACAAGTTACTATCATTATTGCTCTTGTAATGTAAAGGGCCGTTACAATGAGTGTTATAAAAATAATTCATATAAATTTTATGTTGTATGAAAATGCATGTTTTGTGCTCAGCTCTCTGTTGAACGCATGCACGAGCGTTCTGAAGTTATACCATAAGTTTAGATGATACAAGGTTATGTCAAACTGTTGCGAAATGAAAATGTCAGCATAAACTGCATGGAGACAGCTCAAATTAAACTCTATGAATGTAAGTCCCTTTGAAATTCAACACAAATTGCTCTTTAAGTTTGTGTTGTCTTTTTCCTTGGCGACAGATTTATTAGCTGTGTAGAGTGGCAACCCTGCTCATATATAGTCGAGCTTTCAATGGTAATAACAGTAATAATTATTTTTGAGTAGTCAGGTTTGTTTCTAAACCATCTACAAATAGCACATGTTACCCTGTCGCTGAGAAATATTACTAGTGTGTAAATAAGAATTGTGTAGTTAGCCCCGGTCTGCTCTTTAGGGGGTCTTTGTTGATCTTAAGGATACCTTGAAATTGGGAATCCTGTGGTGCACAGGTCGAGGGAAACTGGCCAGGTTTCTCACTTCGATGTAGTTCCATACTTTATGGCGTATGTCCCATTTAGTATCCCCTAAATGTTAAAACAACAAATCACCAGTTAAAGACAAATCAAGTAAATTACACAGCTGAATAAATAAAAACAAGAAACGAAAAACCTTGATTCGTTTTTATGACTGACTCCATTATGCGGAAAAGTTCACAGTTCTTTCCACATTAATAAAATAAGGAAGAGAGCTTTATAAGGTTCTTCTTCCTTCAACACAGGCTCGATGCATCAGTGCCGCTTTGCTGCCCTCCTCAGATCATCTGATGAACTCTGCCTAATGGATTGTGGCTATCCGTGTTGATCATTAACGAGAAATGAAAGAAGGCTCGTTTATTCGTTTAGTAGTTTAACAAACGGAAAATGAGATTTTGGCTCGATTTCTCGTTTGTGGTTTGTGTGTGTGTGTGTCATATACAGGTGCATCTCAATAAATTAGAATGTCGTAGAAAAGTTCATTTATTTCAGTAATTCAACTCAAATTGTGAAACTCATGTATTAAATTCAGTGCACACAGACTGAAGTAGTTTAAGTCCTTGGTTCTTTTAATTGTGATGATTTTGGCTCACATTTAACAAAAACCCACCAATCGTACTTCATAAGACCAATAAAAAAACATTTTTAGTGAATTGTGAAGTATGTTCATTTACTATATATGTACTCAATACTTGGTAGGAGCTCCTTTTGCTTTAATTACTGCCTCAATTTGGCGTGGCATGGAGGTGATCAGTTTGTGGCACTGCTGAGGTGGTATGGAAGCCCAGGTTTCTTTGACAGTGGCCTTCAGCTCATCTGCATGTTTTGGTCTCTTGTTTCTCATTTTCCTCTTGACAATACCCCATAGATTCTCTATGGGGTTCAGGTCTGGTGAGTTTGCTGGCCAGTCAAGCACACCAACACCATGGTCCTTCAACCAACTTTTGGTGCTTTTGGCAGTGTGGGCAGGTGCCAAATCCTGCTGGAAAATGAAATCAGCATCTTTAAAAAGCTGGTCAGCAGAAGGAAGCATGAAGTGCTCCAAAATTTCTTGGTAAACGGGTGCAGTGACTTTGGTTTTCAAAAAACACAATGGACCAACACCAGCAGATGACATTGCACCCCAAAATCATCACAGACTGTGGAAACTTAACACTGGACTTCAAGCAACTTGGGCTATGAGCTTCTCCACCCTTCCTCCAGACTCTAGGACCTTGGTTTCCAAATGAAATACAAAACTTTAATTGATATTTTATTCAATGGAATTCAATTAATGTTAACATATTTTCAAAATTTGCTCTGTTGCAGTTTTACCAGTTCATTTCTGTGTATATATGTAGGCTATATGTGTGCGTGTGTGCACATGTATGGGTGTCTATTTTGCACTCCTGATATTCTAGACAGTCACCCCTTGATTGCTGCACACTTTTTTTCTTACCAGTGGCTGATTTGTAGTTTGTACCACCAAAAGATTCAAAGATTCACTGAGTTTTCACATTTTTTCATATTTCCCATTCATTTCCTATGTCGGTCATTTTTGACCGCGAAGAAGGCAAGTGTGACTTTTTTTTTTTTTGGACTCTTTAACATATCCGAATAATGTCCATGATTTTTTTTTGTGTGTTCATATTGCTAATGTGACAAAAGTCACCAAGTGTCATCTCATTCCGATGAAGCTAAGATTTTTTAAATTTCAAAACATAAAATTTTTTGGTCAAAAATGACCGAAGAGGGCCAGAGGGTTAAATAACCATCTCAGTGCCTAGTAATCAGTCTATTGCTTAGCAAAACCCTAGCAACCACAGAAAATCATGTCGTTACTTGTATGTTTTTCCTTTTAATTTAAAAGGCCTACTGAATGTAATTCATAGGGTGTTATTCAATAATTGCACGTGTACATTTCAGACTTCTTCACTATTTGTTAAAACTTATAGGATAGTTAAGTGAGATCACTCTGCGTGAATTATTATTAATTATTGAACTCACTGTTTTCATCATCTGAAACACGACAAGATTTGTTCCAAATCACAATGTTCTACTTTTTGTAATTTCACAGTTTAAATTCACATTTTATTGCATGAGTACATCACAAACATCAGGAAGGTGTCCCACATTGCTCTAATTCACTCTTGTTAATTTAGCTATCAGTTTTAAAATCGATTTATTTTTATTTTTGATTTTTACATGAATAAATACAGTTTTCTTAATTTTATTTGAATAAATACTGTTTTCTTATTTCATTTTAAGTGGCACAGTCCAATGATCTGTGATTTTTATTTATTATTTATTTATTTGCGCCTGCTGTAGCAAGTATATCTGGGCATGCGCACGTCAATACAGCGCAATTTTTGTCACACTGTACAACAATACTATTTTTTATTATTGTAAGGGGTAGTTTTAGGGTTGGGGTATGTGTAGACGTTAATAAAACACAATCTAACAAGTAGAAAATTCAATTTCATTATTCATTTCCGGTCGGAGCTGTATCCCTTCTAGCCACAACCCAGCCTGCATTCATCACGTGATGGTGGGGTGCTGTATGTTTTTGCGGAAGTCATCTTCCTAGCAAAGAACCGAAAGATAGACGCCATATCAGAAAAGTCGAAATTAACGATGTCTTCACATGTTACGGTAAGTTCGTTAAAACGTTTCATAGGGCTGTAATATCAGTGAGGGCATTTAGCGTCTAAACAGACCGTAAGTTGAACTCAAACACGTTAAAGTTGTTTGTTACTCTCCTGATAGCGAAGAGAAGAGCAGCGCGGTTTAGACCGCTCCCAACTTTAGGCCTGAAGTACTTTCAACACACTTCTGTGTCAGTCTCCCTAATCCTAATCCTAATCCTAATCCTAATCCTAATCACAGGGTTCGTACAAGGTGCTTGAATTTGACTTTTTGAAATGTAAGTCCTGGAAAACCCTTGAAAACAGCCATATTTATGAAAAGGTACGCGAAAAGTACTTGAACGTTTAAAAGGCAGTATATATGAAATTGGTGTTAATTTATGTTTTCGACAAAAACAATCTTTTCTCGCTAAATTAACGACGCAGCGCGTCTAAATAGAGAACTACTTCACGCGGAACTCTCGCGATATTACTCCTTGAGATGAAAAGCAGTCTCGCGATATCAGTATGAGTTTGTGGTAACACTTTTGATGGTTCTTGCATTATATTGTTCGGCCTTTTATTGCATGTGCTGTTTGTTTTGGTTTCATTTGGGAAGGCGTATAAAGTCTGACGAGCTTTGTGTTGAGCTGTTATCATTTACAAGCGTGAAGCGAGTCTGCATCTCAGCAGCTCCGTCCACAAACTCTTCCTCTGCGTATGCTGTGAGTTTGGTTTGCTTAACCTTTTGTGTCAGTAGGAAATATCAGTTTACATTTCCGAACATTATTTTTGCCATTAATTGTAATAATCGAGTGAGATTTTTGTTTGCACAACAGCCAGTGCTCCACACAGAGATCTGATCTGATCATCATCCAGTCTGTCTGGAGAGACATGAAGAAACACAACAAACTGAGACAGACTAAATCCAGAAGAACTGTGACAACGTCTCCAAGATGCTTCAAGAAACCTACCTGCAAAGCTACCTGAAAAACTATGAGCAAATGCACCGAGGGCAAAAGCTGCTTTAAACGCAAAGGATGGTCACACCAAATGTTGATTTAATTTAGTTCATAGAAGTTAATTGATAAATAAAATCTATTTATGACATTATTTTTGACAGCATCCTCTTTTTACAGCATTTTTTCACAAGTGCCTAAAGCTTTTAACAGTACTGCATCTTTGCAGGTAGGTTTCTTGAAGCATCTTGGAGACGTTGCCACAGTTCTTCTGGATTTAGTCTGTCTCAGTTTGTTCAGTTTCTTCACTGTAGAGCTGGAGAGTGCTAGGCACGGTATGATGATACATGCCTGGCGAAGTCATGGGCTACGTTAAATATAAATATGTCCTGCTCACTTTATGACTTTGCACTTTATGAAAATATAAAATATTTGTTGGAGAATGCTGAACACATTTGCAATTTATATTGATAGAACATAATGACTGAAGGAACAAAGACAAACATATGATTAGACAACAGATGACTTAACGGTGTGCTAAAATATTTATAGGTCTATAATAAATAATCCTCATGAAACGAAGCCACAGATAATAAAAGGTATGTGAATGAGTTGGAGTAAAAACATGTTATTAAATATTCTCTTTTGTTGGAAAATGGGTTTGTAAATGCTCCTCATTTAAGTTTGTAAAATATGCTGAGGTTGTGTTTCTGTTAGATGCACGTTAAAGGTGACAACTGAGCTTGCAATGATGGATCATGCAGCATTATGTGAACTGATCAATGCACTCTGATCTCAGTACTGTACTTCACCAATACACGCAGCAAACAATTATTTAATTAGAACTTTTATTATTTAAAAATTGCACTCAGCCAACGCACAAAGTAGGCTCAATTTAGGTTAAATCATACAGCGCTAGTATGCTAGATTAACCTCATACATGAACTATCACACAACAATTGCTCACTTCGTATAACCAAGCGCTTTGTCTTAAACACGTGTGTGAATAGCTTTGCAAAGAAAAAAATTCTATACCCAACCGTCACAAGTGCATAAAACAATATAAATACTTATCATTGTGTAGCCTGATGTAGTGATGAAGACAGAATGCTGAAAGAGTCTGACAACCAAGTTTTTGTCTTTAATGAAAGTTTATGTAAGCATTCAGACAAAAATTGAAGATGGAGGAACAACAAACGTGAGGAAGCAGGATGCTTTCGAGATTTGAATCGTAAGGTATGGCTCTCCATTAGCAAAAATAACTTACAATGCAAACTGGTGATTGAGACGCCAGTAGAGTTGACGCGAAGCTCAAAGAGCATTCAGAATGATAGCTGACATGAACTTAAAAGGCCTGCTAGTGTTTCACATTTTCCGTTGTTAAAATTTTTTAACACTTTTACATCAATAATATGAATGAATGATGTGGCATTAGTCTTTCTAACGGAACTTAAGCTTAAAGCTTCATTTCTTTGTTTCCACATACAGGCCTGAAATCATGTTTCTTATCTAGGAAGAAGAGAAGCAGAAGAACAGCTTGTAAAATGAGTGTGAATGAGGAGAGAGAGCAGGAGGCTCCTGTTGACACTCAGAGAGCAGCATCTTCAGGATTCAGCTCTGTGTCTGTGAAGAGCAGCAACTCCATGATTCAGCCCCTGAATCTCAGTGATGCAAACACTCAAAAAGCAGCATCTTCAGGATTCAGCTGTGTGTCTATGAAGAGTAACAACTCCATGATTCAGCCCCTGAATCTCAGTGATGCAAACACTCAAAAAGCAGCATCCCCAGGATTCAGCTGTGTGTCTATGAAGAGTAACAACTCCATGATTCAGCCCCTGAATCTCAGTGATGCAAACACTCAAAAAGCAGCATCCCCAGGATTCAGCTGTGTGTCTATGAAGAGTAACAACTCCATGATTCAGCCCCTGAATCTCAGTGATGCAAACACTCAAAAAGCAGCATCCCCAGGATTCAGCTCTGTGTCTATGAAGAGTAACAACTCCATGATTCAGCCCCTGAATCTCAGTGATGCAAACACTCAAAAAGCAGCATCTTCAGGATTCAGCTCTGTGTCTATGAAGAGTAACAACTCCATGATTCAGCCCCCTAATCTCAGTGATGGACCTGCTGTGACCTCTGACCCTGTGTGAGTATCATGGCAATGTGAATTTGTGATTTATTTTTAAATAATGCTGCACTCACTGAGGTTTTTCTCTTTGAATATTTTAATAATAATAAAGATTCCTCATTAGAGTCATTTACCTAGTTAAACTCCTTACACACTTGCATGATCACTGAATTGAAAACTAGAGCCCGACCGATATGGATATTTTGGGGCCGATACCGATATTAGGGAGTAAAAAAAAGGCCGATATCGATATATCAGCCGTTATTCTTTATGTGTATATTATAGTGCAGTACCAGTCAAAAGTTTGGGTTTTTGGGCGGGTTTATGCAGGAAGCACAGCTTTTCCAAATGTAAACATCTAAAATGAATAAATAATAATAATGAATAATATTTTTTTCACAATTTCTGTAATCAAATGAACATGAGGATTTGTATTTAAATAGTATTTTTGCAGTTTAATATTCACAGACACTATAGGCCTATTGCGATTTGATTTAAGTTTACTGACCTGTTTTTTATTTATTCATCATAAATATGACAGATTCCGTGAAATTACACGTTATACAGTAAATTAAGTTTTTATGACTGGATTCCGTGCTTCCATCTGCGTTTTCTGCATCGAGGAAATCAGAGGGCCCTACTAATGTAGCAAACGAGTATGATAAGCTCATTGTGAGAGTAAAAGATGGGGACATTGTTTATTTACTTTATAGCATTGCGTCTCACCAACTAGGAGACAACGTAGCATTAAATCACCATTCAACAGACTCAAGCCACCACCGCACTGCCGTCTATTGGACTACAGAAAGATACTAACCTTTCAATCTGCAACGTTACTGTCAAACTATGCTGTGTAAGCATGAGTGATATCACGATGTGATAAGCATGAGTTCTGGGACAGGGCGCGGCTAATATAAACACAAGCACCGACTGCCGCGATCAGCTCCGGTGCGCCGCAGACGCGTGCAGTGATGCGCAGAATAAATCTAACATCTGCTGTTAAAAATTAACCATATCCATTCATAATATCATCATGCAAAACTAAGAATTAGAATAATTGTAATGTGAGGATCAAATATAGGTGCAGGTGGGTGGCAGGCGGATAATTTTAAGCAGCGGACTCGCGTGAAGTTTGAGCTCATCCGCGCATCCCTACACTACAGTGACCTGGGTCGCCATTAGCAAACAATGGAGCGCGCTCTGCTGGACAAACTGAGTAATTACACCATTTAGAAGCATTTCATCTGCGTAATGGCGGTGCTCATCATTTACTCAGGAAAAAGGTCTATATGTTCTGTAAAAAAAAAAAAAAAAAAAAATGTTCATATCGGCGACATATTGGTGGCCGATACGATGTATCTGCGACAGGCTCATATCGGCCGATAAAATCGGCAAAACGAAAAAAATGAAAACTATGCTAAGAAAAAAGTGTAAAAAGTGATAAGTTGACTGAACTTAAAAAAAAAAATTGAGGAAACCCGTTGCCTTAAAATTAAATAAATAATAATTAAAAAAAATAAGTTAAGTGAATTGTCAAGTTCACTTAACTATTTTTTTAAAATTATTATTTACTTAATAATTTTAAGGCAACAGTTTCCTGAATTTTTTTTTAAGTTCAGTCAACTTTTTTTTACTGTGTACTTAAACTTAGTGGTGCAGCAAGTCGGCCCCGGACCCATAAGCAAAAACATTTGTACCCCCCCCCCCCCCCCCCCCCAACACTCCTTATTGTTGTCTTTTCTGCAGGTAAATAAAACAGCTGTTTTATTGACGTTTTAAATGCTTTGAAATAATATTTAAGTTTTTCAAATATTTGTAGCGTGACAGCCACCCAATGATTGCAATAGACTTGTTTTGTTACTTTTAATATAACACAAATCGTAGCCTTTAAATTGTGTAAATTTTAATAATGAAACGCAAACAGTAAATGTGTTTTTCTGCTCTTTAATGTTGCATGAGATCACTGTATTTGCCTCGGCTCAAGCAGAATCAATAATATTTTTTTTTCCTCTCATCCGTTTTTTTTTTTTTTTTTTTTAACAGTCTTTTTTTTTACTAGTTCCACCACGAGAAAAACATGAATGAATATCAGAAGACATGTTGAAACAAATCAGAACAACTTAAAATGAATGTCTCATGTAATCAATCAATCAGTGTTTCAAAAATCGTCAATAAAACAACTGTAATAGTGAATAACAGTCGTAACATAACATTTACCCTAGAAACGCCAACAATATAATTTTGCCAACCTTGTTTTATTTTAATCAGTCAGTTAACCACAGACTTTTTATTTTTTTAGTAGGTGGAATTTTCACATTAATTAACTTTAGTCATGCAATATAACACAACTTTAATCTTGTGACTTTATTCTAAAAAATATTATGGCACTAAAACGCCATCATATTTATTAAATTACTTAATGCAAACACGCAGCCTGAACACACAGTACCCCAAAATGCAAAAAGACAGGAAGAGAAAAAAAAAAAAAAACGCTCACTCATTTTAGTTGTATTTAATTTAAAGGTTACCTATTATCCCCCTTTTTACAAGATGTAAAATAAATCTCTGATATCCCCAGATTGTGTACCCAACAGATAATTTTTTATAGCTTGTTAAAATTTCCGCTTTTAGGGTATGAGCTAAAACGCGACATTTTTATGTTTGTCCCTTTAAATTCAAATGAGCTGGTGCTCAGGGCCCTCTTTTCAAAAGATGGTGGAGCTTCAAGTGCTCATGCTCTGGCATACAAATAAACATTCCACTTAGTACAAGCCTGTTATCTTTACAGAAAACATACTCGGTTTAAAAGTCAGTCATCTTATTGTTCATAATAAATTTGCGTTTATGAATTGCACAGATGGGGACCACGGTGTGATAAAAATAACGACATAGCTGTTCTCATGGTGCCATCGTGTGCTATCACAAACTTTATAACTCCCACTTCTGATTATGAGCTCGACAAATTCAAGCGGTCGACTTCACATTGCTTTCATATGCAATTTTTAATTACCACATTTATGATCATTCTTGTAGCAGATGGAGGGAGTCTATAAAGACTCCTATGTTCATTGGTGCAGCCAAACACAACACTTGTAATTGACCGTTCGCAAAGAGCTTGATTGACAGGCAATCTGACCAATCAGAACGCGGATATTATGTGCCACCCGCTGCCATCCGCCATCTTGCCCGACAGCTACGGCCTGTCTCCATAGAAATACATGTTAAAACGGGGTAAAAAAGATGACTAAATTGAAACTTTTTCAATATGACTAAATATAAAAAATGTGCACAGGGTTAAGCTGTGCTGTTGTTGGCTGGCACAGTAACGGCAATAAGCTGAGGTATTCCTTTAAATAGTTGTTTTGTGTACCAGAAAATCTGTCATCTCTGGTGCTGTATGCATGGCTGGCAGCACTCGTTAAATACTAAAGTGTGTGTTAAATAATAAAATGTTAAAACGTGTGCTCTTGTCATTCTGTGGACAAAATCCCATGAACTTCGCCCCGAATGGAAGCTTTATATGCACGTGTGCTCATTTGTTTTCAATGCAGGTTAACCGCGACGCTTTATCATCTTCCCACTCATTAAACTATGACAGGTCCTTTACTGCAAAAAGACGGTCCGCGACACTCTAAAGTGATGAAACTATGGCACTATGTACTTTTTTAAAACCATTTTTATAGGTTTCACGTTATATTGTTGGCTCGGAAAATATGTAAATGCGCATGCTCAGTAGCCGCAACTGTTTCTCTTCTAGCCTTAACCACAACTCAGACAGGAGAGTAGATTAACTTCAATAGACTTAAACTTGAAAAATGGTGTGTTCCGCAGTTGAAATAAAACACTTTCTGATGTTTATTCATGTTCATTTCGTGCTTTAAGTAAATATGAAAAGACGATCGGTTCACGTGTTTGAAACTGAGGCAATACAGTGATCTGTCACGACACATTGAAAAGCCACAAAACGGTATTTAATGTTTTAATTTCTTTAAAAATGACTCAGTTTAAAAGTCCTGAGACCTTGTCTCATATCAGAAGTAACCTGCTCTGTCTTCTCTGTCGGTGTGTTGTCAGTTTCCTCTTTGCTCTGCGATGTATTTTTCACTGCATGAGAACATGCGTGTAGTGTGAGAGCAGCATTGTTTGTCGGTCATGGCAACAGTAACTAAGGATGGGCGGGTTTTGCGAACGGTCAATTCCTCTTTGGTGCAGACATCGTATCTACGGCAGGAAAAAAATAATGGTGGACTGCTGCTTCTCACTTAGGGCTTTATGCTAATAGGGTGGGTGGAACTTTTTCCCAGTGTCAATGTAGAGAGACTGGATTATAAAACACAAGAAATTACTGATATATACGAATTTACAATTTGATATAAACAAAAAATAAAACAGAAAAAGAACAACTTAAACCACTCCCGATTGTAATGTTATATAAAAAATAATGGCATTTAATAATAATATAATAATATTAATAATAATTTGCAAACATTGCAATAATAATATTTATGGCTATAAATTTCTTTGCTTTCAAACGTTAAACCATAAAGCTTTTATTTTGGCAGAAAAACCCAGGAGAACTTAAAGATTGACTGCATATGAAAAAGCAAAAGAAAATGCAGTTTTAATAGCAGAAGTCAGGTTCAACACGCAGCAAGGAATTCATGTTTCTCTGCTCACACATCACATACAGCAGCAATCAGTGATTTACATCACTACTTCAGGATTCATGATTCTGATCAGGCATAGATTAACTTAAAAAAGTAGGCAAACATGGACATCTTTGTAGCATAATATATGTGTGTAGGAAGCAAAAACAGACAATTCTGACTAGTTTTGTGAAAAGATGCTACATAAAACATGCCTGAACGGGGAAAAAAAAAAAGAAAAAGAAAAAAAGAAACAGCATACTGGCTGAATGAGAACTGTCACTGTCTGACAGCAGGTGGAACTTATGGAACAGCAGCGTTACAGTGTTACCACTGGAAAAAAAAATCAGCACTGTGCTTAAACACTGCTTTAATATTCATTAGGCAGAGACAAGATGAAAAGAAATTACTATAAACTTTTCTGAAGACAGTCAGTTCCCCTCAGAAACATTGTAAACCTCGAAATCAATATTCAGGATTTCAGGATTCCAACATTTCATGCCATCTCAAACACTGAGCTTGCTTTGCCTGCACATTGTGCCTGTCTTCAGTGTCTCTTGCCTCTGTTAATGTCCCCTTTACAGACTTCATAATATTTCCACATAAATGAGATTTTGAAATTTTGGAAAATAATCGCAATGCAGTTTGTGCAAGTCCAGAAATTGGCTGAAATAAAACAAAACGCTGCTGGTTGCCGATTGTGTAAGTTCCAGGGGTTCACCTCCTTCAGCCGTCTTCATCACTCCGTCTCCTCTCCACCAATAAGCTGGTGTGTGGTTGGCGTTCAGGCGCAATATGGCTGGCGTCACATCATCCAGGTGGATGCTGCACACTGGTGATGGATGAAGAGATTCCCCCCTTCCATGTAAAGCACTTTGAGTACCCAGAAAAGCGCTATGTAAATAAAACAAATTATTGTTAATTGTTATTAATATTATCAAAGGTGCGAGGGCAGAACAATCTGTCACTCACATGAGATCACAGCAATAGCAAACCCAACCATCCAATTAATTCCATCCAGTTAAATAAAAGATGTGAAAAGAGTCTTCTAAGCACATGGATATATTAAAGTTGTAATCAGAAATTTAAAATAAAATGCAATAAATAATATTTGTAAACTATAAAAGTTATTATACTACAAAAATAGAAATATATAATCCATGGAAATAATTTGATTTCCTAATAGTATAATTTCCAGTGGTCTTGCTTTGTAACAGTTTGGGAATCATGCCCCTCTCAGCAGTTCATATACTCTGAGAAACTGAAAATGAACTTTATCTTGTCCACAGTGGTGCCTGTTCTGCTCTGCTATATTTGATTATTGTAAGGGGAAAATATGACAAAGGAAATCCCTTCTTTGTTACAACTTTCCCACAAAAAATTATACATTTTGCTTCTCGAGGCCAACAGAGCTCATGCTATAGATTAAGATTAGGCATGGGCTGGTATGAGATTTTCATGGTATAACCTTAAGCAAATATATCAGTTTCACTGTTTCACAGTATTTTGGTTACAGCTCCAAAATGAGTTATTTTTAAATGTCAGGGTAAAAAATAAATAAATAAATAAATAAAGTAAAATAAAAACCAGAAAGAAGAAAAAAAAAAATTCACTTTACACCATATATTTTATTTTTAAGCAACATACAGAATATTTGAAACTGTAGTATTTGTTTCTTTTTTCTTTGATCTGTTTCTCAAATGTTTGCTGAATTTTGGGCTGTCCTGCAGGCATTGATGGAGATGATTGATTTGCTGCTAGATTTACTGCTGCCCTAAAAAGAAGGAAAAAAAAGACTGACATTAATTTAATCTAAATCTGTAATTACAGTTATTTAATATTAGTTCATCATTTAATTACAGTACTCTTGCAGAAAGGTTTGTGAAATGATGCTACATAAATCATGCCTGAACGAAACAAAAAAAGCAGAAGGGCTAAATGAAAACGCAGATTCACTCTCTGACAGCAGACGCTTATGGAACAGCAGCAATATCGCGTTTCCTTGGTTACCACTGTAAAAAAGCAGCACTATGCTTAAACACTTCTTCAATATTCATTATGCAGAGATGAGATGAAAAGAAAATACCATCTAAACTTTTCTGAAGACAGTCAGTTCCCCTCAGAAACACATTCATAAACCCCCAAATCAATATTTAGGATTTTCTCCCAATATTTAGCGCATCACAAACAGTGAGCTTGCTCTGCCTGGTGCAGTATTTTTCACGTTGCGCCCATCTTCAGCATCTCTGGCCTCTTTACGGCCATCTACAGACTTCATAATATTTCCACATGAATGAGATTTTGACATTCTGGAAAATAATTGCAATGCAGTTTGTGCAAGTCCAGAACAGAGATGGGCTGAAATAATACAAACAAACAAACAAACAAACCAACAAAATGGCTGATTGCCGATTGTTTGTCATTGTAACACAACTGTTTTATTGTTGTTGTGCTTTTTAATTAAGAATAACAATAAATCCATCTTTTGTTTTAGTCTTAAAAAGTGAAAGGTGTATAGATGGAAGCTGTAAGATGTAAGCAAAACAGACAATTATCTTTTCTTGTAAAATGTGACAACAAGATCGCAAATTCGAAAGCAAAAGCATCCGAAGCCCGGTTTATAACATAGCAAAAGAGGAACTTCACAAAATTCAAACCACAAATAATAATACTGATGAAAAAGAACGGATTGAATGTTAACCACTTTCGTTACCATATAACTATAAACTATGATGAAAGATTAATACCATGTTACAACAAAGAAAAAAAGAAAAAAATATTGCGACCAAATGATGTGCTCGTGAGACCAACTGAGAAAGTTAGTCGCAAAAGAGCGACCAGAGGGAAGAATGAGTCTAGAGCCCTGTCTTACCTGTGCAAAAACATATTCAGTGTTCCTCAAAATGAATAAAAACAGTGACATGCAAACTCAGGATATGGTGCAAACCTGCAATAATTAAATATTTTAAATATACTTTATGTATTTAACCACTGCTTCACTGCTTACCTTCGATGATCCAATTCAACTATACTAATAAGCAAAAATGACTTTAGATAAACATTTGGTTTTCATTTTTTTATTGCTTAAGAGTGTTGGACTTTTTCTTCTCCTGTTTTCAACTGTCCAGACGTGAATTTACATTTCCTTCAGCCTGAGGCTTATTCATTTTACTTTTGGTGTGAAAGGGTTTTTACATCTGCCAAAAATAGAACTTTATATGTTAAAAACAAACAAGCAAGCCCTGCCCAGATTTAATAAGTAACGCAAAAGTAACATAACTTGTGTATGAACTTGTCTTTAACTTTTTTTGTATTATGTTTTAAATTTTGTCAAATAAAACATACAAACAAACAAAACAAATTACTTTCCATAAAATGTAACTAAGTAATGTAATTAGATACTTTTTTTATGGAGTAATACAATATTGTAATGCATTACTTGTAAAAGTAACTTTCCCCAGCACAGCATCATAGAGCATCTGGAACAGAGAGCACAAAGTAGTTAATCCCAGTCTGAAAGACTAATTTTCATGTTTTTCCTAGTTTTCAACCATAGGTTAACAAGACCTGTTCACACCAGTTTTGATGTAAATTTATTGGAGCAGACGGGAAAATTTGCAGAAAAACAATATTTCTTTCTTTTTATTTCTCTTTATATTTCTCAGTACCATCAGCAAGAAGAGAAAGAGAGCAGCTTCTCCACTGCAGCCCCCTGATCTCAGTGATGGAGCATGGACATTTGATCCTGTGTGAGTATATTCATGTAGCGTGAGACATTAAACACAAGAACACAATGTACACATAATTAACAAGAGAGAAACAGTTGCATTTTTATTTTATTTCTCCAATAAAGTTCTTTAGACAGAAAAAAAAATATGGAAATTATGTTCTCTTTTTTATAAGAATAAATACAATACTAAAAAAATGAAAATCATGATATAAAGAAAGAAAACTGAAAAGAAAAAGTCAATAGGCTTAATGCATATTCTTCGTTAAATAGTGCTATTGTGTTCTTTTCTGTGTATATTCCCTTTTTGTCTTATTATGCAAAAATGAAGGGGCAAAGTGGGGTTTTTGCTTCAGTGTAATATTGACAGTAATAAGAAGAATCTGTTGGCCACAACAGATTCATTATAATTAAAATGAGTTTATCATCGGCGCCAGTAGCCTTGTGGCAGCGCACTGACATACAGTATAGCACCGTTGTGCTTTGAGTCCCGGCTCGTGGACCTTTCCCCATCCCGACCCCCTCTCTCTCTCCACTTTGCTTCCTGTCTGAAATATTGTCCTATCCTAATATGGCAAAAATGGCAAAAATAAATCTTTCAAATGAGACTATCAGTCGAACACTTCTTTCTAAATGTGGTTGTTGTATGATTTTAAATAAGACCATTTGGTATAGAGACATTGAAATATTTTCTTTGTTTTGATAAAGGCCTTTTCTGTTTGTTTTTGTCTGTTCTGCTTAATATCTTTTCAGTGGTTGGAGAGCTGACCAGAACAGATATGTGACCTTTCAGACCTTCACATCTTCTTACCATCAAAACCACATCAGTCATAATGACACAGAAGCAGCTCTGCAGCTTGATTCTCACCAACCAGTGCATGATGATCTACAGAGAGTCAAAGACCAGCACAAAACCAGCATGAAGAACAAGTATGAGAGATTATTTGAGGGAATCAAACTGGAAGAGAATCAAACCCTCCTGAACCAGATTTATACACAACTGTACATCATAGAGGGAGAGAGTGAAGGAGTGAATGAAGAACATGAGGTGCTACAGATGGAGAAAAGTTACAGGACACTCCAAGACACTCCAATCAACTGCAACGACATCTTTAATCCTTTATCTGAACCAGGATGTGAAGAAATGAGAAGAGAGAGTAAAGACAAAATAAAGACGGTTCTTACTAAAGGCATCGCTGGAATTGGAAAAACCGTCTCTGTGCAGAAGTTCATTCTGGACTGGGCCGAGGGAAAATCCAATCAGGATGTAGATTTCATGTTTGTGCTTACATTTCGAGAGCTGAACTTGAATAAAGATCATCAGTACAGTCTTCACAGACTTCTGCTGGACTTTCATCCTGAACTTCAACATCTGGACTCAAAGATTTATGATGAATGTAAAGTTGTGTTCATCTTTGATGGTCTGGATGAAAGCAGAATTTCACTGATGTTTTCAGACATTCAGAAAGTTTCTGATGTGACTGAGATTTCATCAGTGGGTCTGTTGATGTCAAACCTCATGAAAGGAGATCTGCTTCCCTCTGCTCTCATCTGGATCACCACCAGACCAGCAGCAGCCAATCAGATCCCCTCAAACTACATCAACCGTGTGACAGAGATTCAGGGATTCAATGACCCTCAGAAGGAGGAATATTTCAGGAAGAGAATCAATGACGAGCATCAAGCCAGCAGAATCATCTCACACATCAGAAGAGCAAGAAGCCTCCACATCATGTGCCACATCCCCGTCTTCTGCTGGATCTCAGCCACTGTGCTTCAAAACATCCTGAAACAAGATCTCAGTGCAGAAATCCCTCAAACTCTGACTGAAATGTACATCTACTTCTTGCTCATTCAAACAAATATGAGGAACCAGAAGTATGAAGAGAGAGATCCAGAGAAACTCCTGCAGTCCAACAGAGAAGTGATTGTGAAACTTGCTGAACTGGCTTTCAATCAGCTGATGAAGGGCAATGTGATGTTTTATGAGGAGGACCTGAGGGAGAGCGGCATAGACGTCACTGACGCCTCAGTGTATTCTGGGATTTGCACTGAGATCTTTAGGGAGGAATCTGTGATTTATCATAGGAAGGTTTTCAGCTTTGTACATCTGAGCTTTCAGGAGTTTTTTGCAGCACTGTATGTGTTTTACTGCTATTTACACAAGAACAGTGAGCATCTGAAAATGTTTCTGACAGGAAAGTCCAGAAATCAGTGTGAGGATGTTCCTCTGGATGTGTTTCTAAAGGAAGCAATGAATAAAGCATTGGAAAGTGAAAATGGACACCTGGATCTTTTCCTTCGATTTCTTCATGGCATCTCACTGGAGTCCAATCAGAGACTCTTACAGGATGTGCTGATACACACAGAGAACAACCCAGAGAGCATCAAGAAAATAATCCAAAACCTCAAACAAGGTGAAAAAAACAATGTCAGTCCTGAAAGATGGATGAATCTGTCACACTGCCTGATTGAAATGGATAGTTCTGTTGTTAAAGAAATGCAGGCATTTTTAAACTCTAAAACAAAAAGAAAAAATATATCTCTTGCACAATGCTCAACTTTGGCAAACATGATCCTGATGTCAGAGGAGGTGCTGGATGAGCTAGACTTCAATAAGTACAACATCAAATCAAAAGAGGGCAGAAGGAGACTGGTACCTGCTGTGAGGAACTGCAGAAAAGCTGTGTGAGTGTGAACATCATATTGCAATACAAACATAATTTGAAAGAGGTTGTGATAGAGGTTTGATGAGTATTTTCTGGGTTTGTGTTCACAAGCATAAAACATAATCAATTGCAGTTATGGATGTGCTGGTCAGTGTGACAACACTGTGGGGGTACGGCAAAACAAATATGGATATTAGGACACAAATGAAGTACAGTGTTTTGTTTACAAAATAAATAATTGATTTGCAGCCAATTGTTATATCGCGACAATGGAAACATTTGAATTCTTGCTGAATGGGAGAGATTTCTGAGGACATAAAACTGAATTAAGCCATATGCAGCTTTGTGTTCTGGTCTGAGGGCTGGTCACTCAGATCGTTGCAAATTTAACAGTATTCCATGAGTTATTCCATTAAATAAGGAATCTCTTGTTTCTTTTTCCAAATACCCACTGTCTCATTTGCACATCATTTACTGGGAGAAAAAACACTTTAGACCAGGGTAGAATTTGTCTTATTAATTTTAGTTAACCCGTGTACATCAATTTTAAAAAGTTACATAGGTCCTTAAGGACAAAAATGTTTGTGTCCAAAAAAATGTAATGAAAATACTATATTAATATTTTTCTCCACTTTCACCTTTTTTTTTTTAAGCAGCATCATTGTTGAATGAAAAATTCATTAATTTTCAGGTTGTTAACACTTTAAACTGATAGAATACAATAAACTGCTTCAGTTAAAGACTAAACCAAGTGCTGTCGAAGCACATGTAAACAGTATACGTCTGGCTTTTGCGCCACGTTTTAGCTTGTAGCTAAACATATGAAAACCATAGTAGATTGCATATATTTATTTAGAGCAGGTGGTCTTGATTAAAATGAGCCCAATCACAATGTAAGATAGCGTGAGGTAGTCCTCGCAGAGTGACAGGACATGCTGCTTTGCTAAAGCTATTGGTTTTCCAGGATCTCACTCTTTTATGATGATGACGTCTGATGGCTGACAGACATCACGATGTTGAGCTGGCAACGTAGTTCCTCCCTCCACCCCTCCTCCCGCACCCCACCGAATCCGAATACCGTGTTTGGAAAGAAAATGATGTGTACTATTGAACCCCTAAAGGGAAGAAGTATGAGATGGGAGGAAAAAATATATTTCAGTACTTTCTCTTGCAATTATATCATTGGTTAATTATACTGTATATATATTGCGGGCATCAGGGAGCCGCTATTAATATGTGGGGCATTGAAATTGCTTTTGAAAGCACACTCGTTTTTTACTTTCACTTTCGAGATTCATGATCACACGTACTCTGTGTGTGCTACCGAGTGGCAGTGCCGGATAGATATGGGGGGTTGGGGCAATGTGTAGAGACTAGGGCTGTCAATCGATTAAAATATTTAATCGCATGATTGTCACGAGTTAACTCATGATTAATCGCAACTTAATCGCACATTTTTATCTGTTCTAAATGCACCTTAAATTAATACAAGTTTTTAATACTCTAATCAACATGGGCATGGACAAACATGGATGCTTTATGCAATATATGTTTATTATTAGTGAAACCATAGTTAACATAGAGCATGACGAGTAGACATGTTTCATAGGTCATAGATGTTTTTCAAAGAACTTGTTCATGTCTATTAGACACATGAAAATAAATAACATAGAAATACCAGGTTCCTATTACTTCTCTTTCTTTGCATTGAGCAATTTACTGACACAAACCTGTTTACATTTCCGCATGACAGGGCAGCTCACTTCTTCTAAACATGCAAAATGTACATTTATTATTTATTATTACATTTGTTTGCCTCTCTGTGCCCACATACTGTATTTTGATGCAGCTAAATTCTCAGTAAAACTGTTTTCATTGATATATTTGACTCTTTCTGTTGTCAGACAACGGGATGAAAATGAAATAGTGACTGAAACGCGACTCATTAAGACTACATAACCAGCTCTCCGTTCCAAGATGTTAATCTGCACAAAAATCCTGATTTATAATCGAGCCGTCGTCTGATAAAATAAAATAAGCTACACATAAGATAAAGACAATAGCTGTGCTGTGATTTCAGCTATACTTGCTTGTAAAATTAGAGAAGCAACATAATGTTTTAACTGTTTTAACTGAAAGCGCAGCTCTTCTCAGACACTCGCTGAACAGAGGAGAGAGAGATAAAGAGAGCGAGAGAGAGAGAAAGAGAGAGGTCTGTACGCGCTGGGAAAGAGAGACCTCGTGCTCACGCGGCATTACCAGCGAGTCTCAGAGACTCAATAAGGTTTGAGCAAACCCTAAAGATTGGTCGCTAGGTGCTTTTTGAAAAAACAAAACAAAAAAAAGTCGCTAAAGGGGTCTGAAAAGTCGCAACACTGTCAGCATCTCCATCCATTTCTCCAACTACAGGCTAGGCCATGGGTCAAACAGAAAATGCGCGCTGCGTTAATCGCGCGTTAATAAAATTAGTGCCATTAAAATGAATTTGCATTAACGCGTTAATTTTGACAGGACTAGTAAGAGACCAATCAGCCACTGTTTCTCATTTGGAACATGCTTCAGATTAACAGGTCTTGATTCACCATGTGTCATAGAATAGGAGCACACAACTGAAAGCATGTTGGAAGATCATTAACCACTCATCACTCATTGACCAGGATCTTTAATTAATTAAATTAACTTTTCTGACCATTGGGAGAAATTATGAAGATATCAAACAAGAGGTGGGCTCTGTTCAGCTTGTGTCCCACAGCCCTCTTAAAGTGCAGAGTGGGATATATGGTGAAACATTTATTTTTGCAGGGTGTTGGATCATGAATGAAGATACAGGGAGTCTGGTGTGGATATGACGTGTCTTTTATTAATGTCGCTTACTAGTGTCAGATGAGAAGTGGCCCATGAGAAGTGTCCAAGAACATGCTCAAGCATTGGCATACGTCACAGTTCCCGGGTGCACCATGTACTTGTTTTTCAGTTCTAACAGCAACATAGATGATAGTTCAGCCTTGCATATAAAACTATGATTGTATCTTATACAGTATGAGAACAATATAGACTGGAAATATTAAAAGCATATATGTTCCCACAGGAGAAATATAATCAAGTCAGTATAACTGGTTTATGTAATTAGTTCTACTAGGAAAACATTTTATTGAAAATATTTATAATGACACTCGGCTAATAAGACATCTACAATAAAGTTCTGTATAAACAAGAAAAAACAAAATTAGTGAAGCATCATACACATGATGTTCATAAAATATGAGTCATATCTAATTTATTGGCTGGACTTTCCTGAGAGAAGACCAGTCAGGGAATGGTCAAGAATGCATTTATGGTGAAGTTCTTATGATATGGAAGTCTTGCAATCTTATGGAAACACCAGCATACGAGCATGTCTTTTAACCAAAGTTTTCCCCTCTTTTCAGTTTAACAGCCTGTAATCTCGCTGATCAACATTGTGAAATTGTGGCTTCAGCTCTACAATCATCAAACTCCCCTCTGAGAGAGCTGGACTTGAGTAGAAACAACCTGCAGGATTCAGGAGTGAAACTGCTCTCCGCTGGACTGAAGAGTCCAAACTGTCAACTCAACGTACTGAGGTTTGGCTTTCAAATTTATTTGTCCAATATGTTCATTTTCAAGTACTGTTCCCTGTCTAGGGTTTTATATTTTTTATTTATTGATTTTTTTTTTTTTTTTTTTAAATGAGGGAATTACCTATTACACTTATAAGTGTATATACACATTATAAGTGTCCCACTTTACCAGTATCGCCTGAAAGAATTTTAGGAGAGAAGAGAGCTAAAACCTGTTATCTGTCTGTTATTTAAAGACAAATCATTATAAAATAGTTAACTTACACTTTGCAATGTAGCTGCTGTCAGATTAGTTGGATGCTTCATCTTTACAGCATTACATTGTGCCTAGTTTACAACAAACATTCTGCAACAAAGTGCTCCAGACAAACATATAATCCGATATCCAGGACGTCATTTAAAATAAACCATCCATTGTTACAATACATATACAGATGTTACTCAATCAGAATGTGGCGGCAACATTAGAAATGTGTATTTGCAGCCTTTTATCGCTAAGCGGCTCTTGAACCACAGACTTGAGGGTTATGGTAGTGGATAAATTTGCAGTCGGTCTATAATCAAAGATAAACTAGATAAAATAATTGATCTTCACAGAAGCAAATTTAGTACTTATGAACTTGTGTGTGTTTGTTATTCAGAATGAATTCAAGCAGCATAGTAAATGTCCCAAATGACCCTGTGCTTATGTTTTACTCTGCTACACAGTACTACACTGTAATTTAGACTTACAAATTTAACAGTATTATTATTGTGCAGTATTATTTATATTATTGAATTATATGTTACATTACCATAAAATAAAGAAGAGTTTACTTACATTTGCATTTAGCAGACACTTTTATCCAAAGCGACTTACAGTGCATTCAGGCTATACATTATTTTTTTTATCAGTGTGTGTTGCCTGGGAATTGAACCCATGACCTTTTGCGCTGCTAACACAATGCTCTACCACTTAGCCACAGGAACAGTACTCCGATGCTACTTTCGGAGCATCGGAGCATTAAAAGTGGAAGCACATGCGGATATGCTGAAAGTCATTGATGTCACATTATGTAATATATATAATATCACAAATAATTTTTTTTTAAATTTACATTTAATAATTCCTACATCACATTTAATAATTTCTACATGTCATGGACATATTTTGTTATCTGTCCCCATTTAACCTGAAAAAGAACTATAGTACTCCTGCACATGACCTGGGCAAAGACACATGATTTCGAATTAAGAAATCGTTGAACTTTTTTAAAATTCCTTTCTTAATTTTAGTGAAAACATGAGCACAATGTATTATTTCAAATGAAGTAAAAAAAAAAAAAAAAAAACGATGTTAGTCCTGAAAGATAGATGAATCTGTCACACTGTTGATTGAAATGAAGGATAATTCTGTTGTTAAAGAAATGCAAGCATTTTTAAACTCTAAAACAAAAAGAAAAAAAATTGTCTCTTGCACAATGCTCAACTTTGGCAAACTCAACTTTGCTTAACTTTGATCCTGATGTCAGAGGAGGTGCTGGATGAGCTAGACTTTAATAAGTACAACATCAAATCAAAAGATGGCAGAAGGAGACTGGTACCTGCTGTGAGGAACTGCAGAAAAGCTGCGTGAGTGTGAACATCATATTGTAATACAAACATAATTTGAAAGAGGTTGTGATAGAGGTTTGATGAGTAATTGTGAAAATGTGAAATGTGAAAATATGTTCACAAGCATAAAACATAATTGCAATTATGGATGTGCTGGTCAATGTGACAATTGGCGAACTGTGGGGGTACGGCAAAACAAATATGGATATTAGGACACAAGTGAAGAACAGCATTTTGTTTACAAAATAAATAATTGATTTGCAGTCAATTGTTATATCGCGACCATGGAAACATTTGAATTCTTATTGAATGGGAGAGAATAAATATTTCTTATTATTATTATTTTATTCAAATATTGCCTAATTGTGTCTTATTTACCATTAAACTTTTTCAGACTAAACTTGCTTAACCATCTTAAAACATGTTCTATTACTAATAAATATATTTTTTATTACATTAAAATAAAGACAAATTTAATTAGCCTATTCTACTTACGTTTTTTATGTGAAGTCGAAAATCAACACCAACTTTGCTTTACAATGCATCGCAAGATCTCCTATCTGAAGATCACATGATCACAAATGGAAATCACTTCCGTGAAGTGACCATCGCATGTTCCCTTCGCTAATGGACTTCTGGAAGGGCTCTTCGTAAACGGATTCAGTTGTTCACTTTTGTTTGGAACGTCCCTACAAATGGCGTTCCCTTCCCGAAGTGCCCTTCAGGGGCACAAAAAAGTCGTTTGGAATTCGTCCACAGTCTTTTCATCTTGCTAGCTACCAACCTGTTATGTGTTGGTTCTGTTTAGTTCTGCTTTGGTTCAGCCTTCCCGTTTCAGTATGCCTGCTTGTTTTCCCTTGTTAATTTCTATGGTTTTTGATTACTTAGCTCCACACCTGTTCTATTTGTCCCTGATTACGTTCCCATTGTATTTAAGCCCTCAGTTTCCCTCAGTTCTCTGTCCGGTATTATGTTTGTATGGTTGTTGTTTTCCCCCTGTGTTTTCTTCTTGGATTTATTAAAGAACTCTTTGGACTTTAATTCTTTCATCATACGCTTTATATACAGCAACGCGTTACAGAATACAAGACCTAGATTAGAATAGTTTGCGTCATTTTTCTGTCTTTTTTCTCTCTCCTCCCGGATAGATATTTCTGCCTGGAGCAAGGAGATCACTCCCTCGAAGACCACATGAGAGACTTTATCGAACTGGCAGATCTAACCACGTTCCTGGACTGCTCACTTTGTATTTTTTATGAAGTCAGCCTCAGCGAGCGTTCCCGAGCAAGGCTGCCTGTGTCTGGTCCTCGAGGGAGTTTTGCCGCATTTGTGGAGTAGGTGCTGGAGAATAATGAACTGTATTTCTCCATCTGCACTTCTGAGGAGAACAGCTCACTCCCAAACCTGACCACCAAGCCATCATCCTGCTAGAGATAATTTCCTATGTTCCTGCATCTCCTACATCTCCAGAGTCTCCACTGGTTCTGTCCAGCTCTCCTACGTCTCCTGAACTCCCTGTGACTCTAACCCCGCCTCCTTCTCCTGTCTCCTCTCTTAATGCCAGTCTGTTCCTCTGCCCTGTCTCCCCTGGGTCAGTCCGTCAGCTCACCCTCATTCAGCGCCATCTGGGACACTGACTTGCCTCACGCCTTCCAGTCTCTAGCTTCGACTAGGCATGGGGACCCCTGTCTCCGCCTCAGGCCTTCAAGCCCTGGACTCTTCCTTGACCCTTCGACCCGTCGGCTCTGCCTTGGCTCCTAGCTCCCTCGTCTCCACCGTGGCCCGTCATCCCACTGGCTCCACCGGGCTTCCTCATCCTCCCAGCTCTGCCTTAGTCAGTCGTCAACCATCTGCCGCTTTGGGACTGCATTTGAAACATTTGAATTCTTGCTGAATTCTGAGGACATAAAATTGAATTAAGCCATATGCAGCTTTGTGTTCTGGTTTAAGGGTTGGTCACTCAGATTTTTGCAGATTTTTGCAAATTTAACAGTGCTCAAAACATGAGCACATTGTATTATTTTGTTCCTATTATTTAAATAAAACAAGAAACAAATAAATAACTAAACAGTATTTTTTAAAGTGCCCCTATTATGACTTTTGAAAATTACCTTTCATGCAGTGTGTACTGCCCTACAAAGGCAAAGTGCAGTAACTACGCAAACACTGAAACTGAGAAAAATGCCTTTAAAGTTTTTACATTAGCCAGTCAAACATGTTGTGGGTACATTAGTGGCAATGCATTCATTTAAAGCCTTCTTAGGATGAAATTTTTTATAGATAAAAACCATGACCACTGAAGTGACCTTTGACCACCAAAATGCAGATACTGCACTCTGCCTTTGGATAACCTTACACAACTAAAACACTATTGCAAAAGCAAAGTGCAGTATCTACAAACTAAGTGTTCATCCAGCTTTCTTCTTGTGTTTCTTACTACGTTAATTCTTTTTAATAACTTTAATAGTTTTATTGATGTTTGCATGTTATGAATGTTAAAATTGCTCCGTAGTAAGCCTCAAGATCGTCTTATCACAATGCTCCTTTCACCACAAAGAGTGTTTTTCTCATTTTATTTAAAAAGTAATTCATTACAGACTAAGTAGTTAAAACAGCAGTTAAAAATTCACACAATTTAAGCTTTGCCTAACAATATAACTAGGGATGCCATAAATGGAAAATAAGGGATAATTGTTATTCTTTATAGGAAAATAAGGGACAGAATAAGGGATGCTCAAAATATTTGTACTGAACCACATCCTGTACATCATTTCCATGTCCATCTCATTTGTTTGCTTAACGAATGTATAATTATTCTAAAATTAATTGTAATGTCATACAAAAAATGTCACACACATTACACACAAACCACTGGCCTGTGAAATAGTGAAAGAAGTCATCCCACCGGTAGATTGCATGTTTTCTTGCCTAACTGGATGTTGTGCTCATGATAATCACGTTGTTTGCATTCACCCAAACTGATTTGCCGAAATCAAAACGCTGACGGTGAAGGGAATGGCAGTCAGCTCGAGTTCAGCTCGCTGTGAACCGGGAGCGACCTGGGATCAGAGGATTCTGCTTGATCATAAAGCCTTCCTCGAACGGTCATGTTAACAAATGAAACGGTGATTTGTGCAAAACGAATGATTACTTATCAATTAAGAATTTGTTATTTGTATGATCTGGTAGTCATATCATATGGCGTATGCTTGTGAATAGGGGATCTATTCTAATCTACATTGTCAGATTGGTTATGGAGCAGTGCAGGTAGGCTGTTTAATTTGCTAGCAGCTGACTAGTTAATGTTAACTGATTATAAAGCTGTCATTTGCCTTGCTAGGAGTTAATATTTTTCTATCTTCCCTACCCGTCTTTGGATATTTGCGTTTTAACGTGAGTTTAACCATCATTTGGCCGCGGGATACTAAGGCAGACCGCGCAGTATCTGCGGTGTCAAACGGGAAAACAAAGCCAGAACGCAGTAACTTCACTTACTGCGGTTTGCCTTGGTATTAGCTTGGATTTTGTAGTTACTGCAATTTTGACACTCTTGTTTCTCTGAAACGGAACAAAATTGAACCAGGAGACTTTGTCACAAGACAGATCAGATGTCACAAAGCCCATTTTAGGACTTAACTCAATTTTGACCAGATGTGTAGTTACTGAGCTTTGCCTTTAGACGGCAGTGTAACACAGCTCTAAGTAAATGAAAACATCCTGCAAAGTTTTAAATCTGAAAGTGCACCGAGTATAAAGTTATTGTCTCTCAAAAGAAAGAGTCGACTCATTGAAACGAGTCGTTTTTAAAACGAATCTCAAGCCGTTTCATGTTTACGTCAACATGAAACATTAGCATCACAAACGCTGCTTTATCAGGCATTACAGGCATGATGAAGTGAAAATGAAATCGACCAATCGGACCAATCACCGCAGATTAGCATCACGCAAAGGAGAGGTTTGGAAAAATGAATCGCTGAGCGAATCCTTTGGGAGTTGTTGAGCAAATAAGGTCAAAATAAATGCATATTATAAGACAATGAAAGTGTTTTTGACCATGCATGCATGTCAACCTGTTGTTGGGGACTCCCAAAACCAAAATATGAACCTTTCATAACCCATAATAGGGGCACTTGAATTTATAAATCTAATTAAATGAATTCTAAAACATTCAGATGAAAATTGCAAAAAAAATAAATAAATAAAAATAAAACCAAATACTATAATAACTCCGTTTAAGTTTATAACTATCAATTTTTAAAAAAAGTCTCAGGACAGTTTTGTTATGGGTTTGCATATAGACTGTCTGTGTAAATTTATAACTAAACCATCCAGGTGTTAAAACATTCAAAACATGTAAATTTTTATTAAAATCACTGGACTATAAAAGATCAACAAGACGTTTCGGTGTCTATCCAAACACATTCATCAGTTGTAAAAACAGGAAGTAAACTGTTTTTGGAAGTAACAGCGCTGCAAGGAGAGATTGGGGTGCTCTGCCCGGAGAGGAGGAGGGGCACCATCATGAGCAGTAACACCATCTACTCTGGCATAGGTTACACATTTAATCTAGTAGTCATATGACCTCTATAGGTCAGGAGTTATTTCCTGTTTTTACAACTGATGAAGGTGCTTGGATAGACACCGAAATGTCTTGTTGATCTTTTATAGTCCAGTGATTTTAATAAAAAATTACATTTTTTGAATGCATATAGAGTTTGGTGTTTGTATTCCCTGTGCAATTTAATGTAAAATTAACCATGCAGTCCTTTTATTATTGTGATATGTTTTTCCATTTGTATTGCCATAATAACTGCATTGCCACGTACAATTAAAACAGTAACAAGAATCGCGATATGGCTAGATTAAACTTTAAAAGGCTACTTTTGAATAAATATGAGCACTGCATTTTCTAAATTCAAAATGTACTGCGGGTGTTTTTATATTAATGGATCTCTAAAGGGAACCTACTGTCTTCAGAAAAGTTTCGATGCCATTTTCATTTCATTTTACTTATAATGCATGATAAGCATTTATGAGTACAGCGCGGCTATGTGTACAGGTGTTAACAGGGAAACCACTATATTTCTGCCATTTCAAAAGCCCCACCCCAGAGAATGAATTTACATTTTTAATAAGCCTTCAGCTGTTTATGTTCAGATCAATGTGAAAATTAACCCATTGTTTTATGCAGCAAACATATACAGTGGGGCAAAAAAGTATTTAGTCAGCCACCAATTGTGCAAGTTCTCCCACTTAAAAAGATGAGAGAGGCCTGTAATTTTCATCATAGGTATACCTCAACTGTGAGAGACAAAATGAGAAAAAAAAAATCCAGAAAATCACATTGTAGGATTTTTAAAGAATTTATTTGCAAATTATGGTGGAAAATAAGTATTTGGTCAATAACAAAATTTCATCTCAATACTTTGTTATATACCCTTTGTTGGCAATGACAGAGGTCAAAAGTTTTCTGTAAGTCTTCACAAGGTTTTCACACACTGTTGCTGGTATTTTGGCCCATTCCTCCATGCAGATCTCCTCTAGAGCAGTAATGTTTTGGGGCTGTCGCTGGGCAACACGGACTTTCAACTCCCTCCAAAGATTTTCGATTTTCGATTTTTCGAAGCCACTCCTTCGTTGCCCAGGCGGTGTGTTTGGGATCATTGTCATGCTGAAAGACCCAGCCACGTTTCATCTTCAATGCCCTTGCTGATGGAAGGAGGTTTTCACTCAAAATCTCACGATACATGGCCCCATTCATTCTTTCGTTTACACGGATCAGTCGTCCTGGTCCCTTTGCAGAAAAACAGCCCCAAAGCATGATGTTTCCACCCCCATGCTTCACAGTAGGTATGGTGTTCTTTGGATGCAACTCAGCATTCTTTCTCCTCCAAACACGACAAGTTGAGTTTTTACCAAAAAGTTCTATTTTGGTTTCATCATTCTCCCAATCCTCTTCTGGATCATCCAAATGCTCTCTAGCAAACTTCAGTCGGGCCCGGACATGTACTGGCTTAAGCAGGGGGACACGTCTGGCACTGCAGGATTTGAGTCCCTGGCGGCGCAGTGTGTTACTGATGGTAGCCTTTGTTACTTTGGTCCCAGATCTCTGCAGGTCATTCACTAGGTCCCCCCGTGTGGTTCTGGGATTTTTGCTCACAGTTCTTGTGATCATTTTGACCCCACGGGGTGAGATCTTGCGTGGAGCCCCAGATCGAGGGAGATTATCAGTGGTCTTGTATGTCTTCCATTTTCTAATAATTGCTCCCACAGTTGATTTCTTCACACCAAGCTGCTTACCTATTGCAGATTCAGTCTTTCCAGGCTGGTGCAGGTCTACAATTTTGTTTCTGGTGTCCTTTCACAGCTCTTTGGTCTTGGCCATGGTGGAGTTTGGAGTTGGACTGTTTGAGGTTGTTGACAGGTGTCTTTTATACTGATAACGAGTTCAAACAGATGCCATTAATACAGGTAACGAGTGGAGGACAGAGGAGCCTCTTAAAGAAGTTGTTACAGGTCTGTGAGAGCCAGAAATCTTGCTTGTTTGTAGGTGACCAAATACTTATTTTACAGAGGAATTTACCAATTAATTCTTTAAAAATTCATTCATCATTCTTGGTGTACTCCTGGACTGAAGCACAGTACAATGGTGACCTCACAAAACAACAGAAACCCTTCAGATTTCAACAATAACAATAACAGATCTCAGCAGAGGGTGATTAAACACCACAAAAACATCATGACCAGCTTCACTCATTACTAACCAGGGCTATGTCTCCCAAAAGCAACTCTGGTTGCAAGTTTCGTTGTTACCAGTAGAGTTAATGAATTCCAACAATGCACGGTTGTGAGAACACATTGTGGTTTAGGATGATCATCAAATTGTAAAGGCTTCAATTTAATTATATAAATGTATAGTTTGACATGCTGCTTGTTTCAGATTGATCTTGACACTGTTACATGTTTTCAGTGTCCCAGCGAGTAGCTTGGTTCAGAGTAAATGCTGCACCTACATATTCATGCAATTGTATAATCAGCCAGGTGTGTGGCAGCAGTACAGTGCATAAAATCATGCTGATGTGGGTCAGTTAATATTCACATCAAACCATCAGAATAGGAGAAAAAAAATCTTTGATTTTGACAATGCATGATTGTTGGTGTCAGGCAGGCTGGTTTAAGTATTTCTTTAACTACTGATCTACTGAGACTTTCACACACAACAGTCTTTTACTAAGAATTTACTTTTACTAAGAAATGATAGATATCCAGTGAGTGGGAGATCTGTGGATTCATATGCTTTGTTGATGAGAGAGGCCAATGGAGGATACTCAGACTGGTTTGAGCTGACAGAAAGGCTACAGTAACACAGATAACCACTCTGCAATTGTGGAGAGCAGAACAGCATTTCAGAATGCATAGCATCTTGATCATTGAGCTGAATGGGCTACAACATCAGAAGACCAAGAACAATAAACTGAAGCTGCAATGGTCACAGAATCACTAAAACTGGACAGTTAAAGTCTTCAAAAACATAGCTTGATCTGATGAATCTCGTTTTCTGTACACAGATGGTCACAATTTGGTATCCACAGCATGACTCCGTAGACTCATCCTGCCTTTTGTTACCAGTCTAGGTTGTGTAATGGTTTTGGGAATGTTTTGGCACACTTTGGTCCAGTAATTCCAAATCAATCATCACTTGAATGTCACAGCCTGTTTGAGTATCGCTGATTACCTTGTGCGTCCCACATGGCCACAATCTTCAAATGGTTATATCCAGCATGATAATGTACCATGGCACAAAGCCAAAGTTATATGAACATGACAAAGACTTCCCTGTTCTTCACTGGTATTCCCAGTGACCGGATCTGAATTCAGTAGAACGCTTTTGGGATGTCGCAGAAGGAGAGATACACAGCGTGAACATACATCTGACAAATCTGCATGAATTGCATTATGCTGTCATGTCACCATGGATCTGAATCGTAAAGCAATGTTTTTGGATTGTTTGGGGGGGTGGGCATACTGGACTCTTAAATTTTATTAATCAAAAAGCATGTCTAATTAATTAAATTCATGAAACTGATACAATTTCACATCAATTTATTAAAAGTAAAAAAAAAATAAATAAATAAAAATAAACCTACATGCTTAGGGCCCTATTAAATGTTTTATTTTTTCTCACCATATGTTTTATTGTTCCCAAATTCTCTGTTTGAGCATTTCTAATAATTTGAATGCATAAAAACAACTTAATTTATTCAAATTTATTCTTAAAATAGCCTTATGAAATTTTTTTTTTCTTCTTCTTCTTCTTCTTCTTCTTCTCAGAAATTCCGTGTTGTGTATTTTAAATTTTTCTGGTTAACAAATGAAGGCATAATACGTAAATTTTATTTATCTTTTAATTATTGAAAATTAATCAAACTTTATTTTTTGGCAAACAAAACAAAACGCCCCCCTAATATAATGGCAGGGGAAACACTGGTTTCTGTTTGTGGAATTAATGGCATGAGGAATTCATACTGTTTTGAGAGCACTTGGAGGCCCTTCCCAATATTAATAAAGTGGTCCTAGTAAAGTATTTTACAATTAACACACTATATTTAATCAGTGCCTATGTAATGGATTGTTTTTCTTTACCCTGTTTAGATTGGCCAGCTGTAATCTCACTGATCAGCACTGTGAAACTGTGGCTTCAGCTCTACAATCATCAAACTCCCCGCTGAGAGAGCTGGACCTGAGTCACAATGATCTTCAGGATACAGGAATAAAGCTGCTGTGTGCTGGACTGAGGAGTCCAAACTCTCAACTCAACATACTGAGGTATTTAATGGGGTTTTTAACTCACAGTGTAAATTAACAAAAATTAACAAAATTCTAACCTTTCATTGAAGTAAATGGAAAGTGTGGGGAAATCTCATTAACTATCTATTTAACTAAAAATGGGTTATAATAAACTTTACTTTGAAAATAAAAATTATAAAAAGAGATCATTTGATCATTTTAGTGCTGTTGTTTAGAAATGAGGAACACCCCACATAGCAAATGTTTTCTGGCCCAGCTCCGGGCCAGACAATCACTTTTCCCTCGGCTCAAGTACCGCAAAGAATGACGGCCCTGAAGTGGCCCAGAACTGGATTAAAGACAAGGGCCACACGTGGGCCATAACCGGCCCGAATCTCAGCCAGTATTCACCCTTAACTGGCCCTGAACTGGGCCAAAACAGGTTTTATTATTGGTACCAATTCTCAGCCTTAAGTAAACCAGAATCCCCAAATCTGAGCCACACCTGAGCCTTACATAGCCCAGATCCAATACAGAATCTTATATTTGATATTATTGCACTTACTATAATCGCCATTATTCATTTTGTGAAATGTTTTGGTAATGTACACACAAAAAACACACAAAAAAATTTACAGCTGCATGAAGAACCAAACTGAATGTTTACCTGCAGCTTCAATAGTGTTTCACACACTTAAGTAAAATGTGTTTGAATATTTATGCCTAATGCTTGCCTATAAGCATGACAAGATACACTTTCTGGTCTGGATCTATTCGGTGGTCAGTAATTGATGACCACTAAACGCTTTTTATCTCGCTGGTGAGTTTTGCACAGAGAATCTCATGTAACAGCTTCATCATTTCATTAAAGTCATTTAGAGAGCCTTATAACAATGACTGTTCACAGATTTGCCACATTGGTTGCCAGTTGAAGAGCCCTGTTGGTTATTATATTGTATATATTTTTCATTATTTTAACAATTGGACTGTTGTTGTAGATTATCTGGCTGTATGGTGACAGCAGAAGGTTGTGCTGCTCTGTCATCAGCTCTGAGTTCAAACCGCTCACACATGAGAGAGCTGGATCTGAGCTACAATCACCCAGGAGATTCAGGAGTGAAGCTGCTCTCTGAAACACTCAAACATCTGGACAAACTCAAGTAAGTTAAGCAGTAAAAATCATCCCCTCTCTTCTGTGATTGTGAGAGAATCTGTCTTTTTTTTTTACGTCATGCTTCTTTCGTTCTCACGAAAAAGAAAGAAGCCCAACTTCCTTTAAAATATATATATATATATATGTATATATGTATATTAGTGCTGTCAAACAATTAATCGCGATTAATCGCATCCAAAATAAAAGTTTTTGTTTACATAATATGTGTACTGTGTGTATTTATTATGTATATATAAAGACACACACATACAGCATATATTGTGAAAATATTTACGTGTATTTGCATGTATATATTTATATTCATATAAATTATATCATATATAAATATATTTAATATATAAACATAAAATAATTTTCTTAAATATATGTGTGTGTATTTATATATATATATACATAATAAATATACACAGTACACACACATTATGTAAACAAAAACTTTTATTTTGGATGCGATTAATCTTGACAGCACGTGTGTATATATATATATATATATATATATATCAGATGTTGTGTTAGACTTTAACATTGCCCGTCATTTTGACGAACAGGGTCAGAAAATTAGGGTAAAAATTCCGTCATAATCTATTATTACCCGTCATTTCAATTTTCATATTTTAATTATAACACATTTGATTGCTTTTATTTTTGTTCACGTTTTCATTTTTAATAATGAACGTGGAGGATGAGCATATAGGCTTCTGCATTTATTTATTTATGATGAGAACAGATAAACAGAGACTGTGTGTCACTTTTCATGTTCAGCACCACACCTGCAGTGACAGCGGAGGCCACTAAAAACAACAGAATATGCGAGGACTGGGTAAAAAAAGAAAAAAAATACGATTTTTAATATTTTAATAGATTATCATTTTTATGAACCAATATCTATTCTTAAATCCTAATCGATGCTGTTTTTATTTGATGAATGCACAGTAGGCTACATAGCCTATATTGCGCCCACATCAGTGATTGTGTCTCCCATCCAATAGATCGCAAAGGGCGAAGCTTTGTGCGTTGTTACTTTTGATATGAAACTAAGTCTCGGATTTCAAATTCTGTCCATTTTATTAGGAAATTCAAGCAATAAATACCGTTTTGGCACTCTTTAATGTGGCGTGATAGATCGCTGTGTAGAGACCTCAGATCAAGCGAAGCAGCAGCGCACGTGAACATCTCTTTCGCTTTACTAGTGTGTACTCGCTAGTGATGTGTCATTCGTGAACGAGCCAGCTCTAAGAGCCGATTCTTTGTAGCGAACGAGAAGAGCCGACTCCCGTCGGGGAGAGCCGAATCTTCAGCCGGAGCCTTCTATTCTTCAATTTAGCAATTGTGAATGGTTTGTGTGTTGGTAAGCAATTTTTATTCAGTGTTTTCATAAAAGCCTTATTTTTATGCATTTTTTCATTACAAAAAAAAAAATATATATATATATATATATATATACACATGCGGCTAATCACATGGGAGGATAGACTCATACCATTATGTGAACGAAAGAAGGGGACACGCTCTGAAGATACTGAGTGTGGTGGTATAGGCCAGGTACACAGAGCGACAGAGAGAGACGGGGAGCCCGATTTAAACGCAAGTGCGTTGGTTAAGGTAATGGTACAAAGACACTGCATTGTTGCAACATCGGTCCCCTCAGAGAGAGTCTTCTCAAAAACAGTACAAATAATCACAGAGAGGAGAAATCGCATCAGCACATCCAAGCTGAGACATCTGATATTTCTGAGTGCCAACCTGCACTAAAGACTAAAGTGTCTTAATGTTAAGACTTTTGCTTTTATTTATTTATTTATTTATTTGTTTGTTTGTTTGCTGTGGTTCTGTTCAATTGTTCAACTAAAGTTTTATTAAAATGTTAAATAACTGTACTTTTTTATAATGAAAAAATGAATAAAAATAATGCTATTATAAAAACACTGAATAAAAAATTGCTTACCAAGACACAAACCATTCACAATTGCTAAATTGGGCTAAAATAAGGCTCTGATTGATACTAAATGAAGAGCTATTTGGGAGCCGTAAGAGCCGGCTCTTCTAAGGGAGCCGAGCCAAAAGAGCCGAATCTTTGAAAAGAGCCGGACTTCCCATCACTAGCACTCGCCTAAAGACTGGTGACCGTTTTATTTTTGTTCTGGAGCTGATGATCCCATGCTCTGCAGCCACACTGGACAGGGGTGGGAATTACAGTTATAAATTACAATAGATCACCCTCAGTGTAATCCGTCAAATGGCGCTTTTCCACTGCGTGGTACAACTCGGCTCAGTTTGTGTTTCCACTGCAGTTTAGTACCGCTTTAGAGTGGGCGGTATTATTCACGTGTTGTTATAGTTGCGCAGCCTCTACTACCATGACTCTTGAAAAACTTTTTAATTCTGCGTCGCTTCATCAAGCTCTCGCTGGATCCGCTACTCGGCTATCAACGAGAGGACAGTCTGTACTTCCTCAACAGACCACGAAAGGTGCGCTCATTCAAAACAGCTGCGTTCAATCCTTCGCTGGCTGTGCTGATTTAAATCATAGTCTTTGTTTAAATCTAGCGGGTCCGTTGTGTCTCGTGTTGCAAGTTCAAGGACACAGGCAGTTTTCTCCGGCCAATCAGTGATCAGCAGAGTTTACACGTCACATTTTGGTAACGGTACGGTTCGCTTGGAACCTCGGCCGAGGTGGTACTGAAAAAAGTACCAGGTACTGTACCCAGTGGAAAACCCCCCAAAATTGAACCGTACTGAACCGTACCGTGCCGTACCATGCAGTGGAAAAGCACCAAAAGTGACGGATGGCCTTCAGATTTTTCCGTCACTGCTAAAAAAAATTCATTGACGGAAAATTTTCGGTTAATATATACATACTGTATATATTTCAAAGATGGCCGCCGAGTGAAATGACTTTCCTTAAAGGGACTTCGTTAAAGGCTCATTATTATGAACTATATGGTTTATTAATATAAACGTGTAATTGGCCGATTAATCGCTTCAAATTAACAACTATTAGTCGATCAGAAGCATCTTTACTCAAGGGCAGCCCTAATAATTGTATGTAAGTTATGTATGTATGTAATGTATGTATGTATGCATATATAATTATTCTGCACTTATGGATTCTGCTCTTATGTCCATGTTTCAAATGATAAGCCTCATTTGAGGTCACTGAACGAAATGAACGTTTGCATGTCCTGACCGATGTACTGTAATAACTCATGCAGACCAGCTGTTAATAATCTATACGTGACTTCACCACTTTCTGTGATATTCTTTTCCTCTGACTGAGCGACTAATAAAACTGATCAGCTAAGTCTCTTCTCATCGACTAACAGTTAGTCGACTGTTGGGGGCAGCTCTAATAATTATATAATTATAATATATGTAATATATTTTAATCATATTTCACGAGTTAAATATATTATATTGATGATGGATATTGCATCTTTACAATGTCTTTACAATAACTTAAGTCTCCCCAATCCTAACCGCAGCTGCACATAGAGACGTAGAGAGAGAGGAGGACTATTAACTGTTATTCATTTGCATACTGTCATTTGTAAATATTTAATGGAAAACCCTTGGCTAGGTGTGCATTACTTTAACGCATTATTTTAATGCACAGCTTAGAGGCAAAGTACCACTTGATACAAAGTGCATTAAAGCTATATAAGGCACATCTAGCCATGATCCAATTTATACCATAAAAGAGAGAGAAACTCTTTGGGCCTCATTTACGAAATGAACGAACGACAGAAAAGTGGGTGTACGGTCATTTCTACACAAAACTTGGTATTTATCAATATGGATGTGAGCGGTGGCTATGATCAAATCTCACGTCAGGTCAAGTGTTTTACTTGCGTGCAGCATAGTAAATCTGGTGGAGAATTGTAAATGACAGCATATTGTTCATTTAGATTATTTTCCTGACCGACAGCTGAAGCTCATTAGTCAGTTATTAACCTGAAAGATTAGAAGGTCATTTCTTCAGGGCTTTAGCTTTATGTGTGCGACTAGCAACAACAGACCATGAGGATTCACACTTCATCACATCACACACCGGCAGCGCTTCTGTGAACGGAGAACAACAGAAATTAAGTCTATAAAAGGAATAAAATAAATAGAACTACACAAAATATATTTCTCTTAACAAAAGGAAAAAAAACTGTGAGACAAGTATAGGCTACGCTCGTTTTTGTGACACTCAATGCATTTTATTTCTTTTCTTTTTATCTTTATTTTATTAAACTAATCAGATCACGCAGGCACCTCGCGCGCACACACACACGCACACACACACACACACACACGCAGGCACCTCGCGCACACACACACACAACACACACGCAGGCACCACACACACACACACACACACACACACACACACGCAGGCACCTCACACACACACACACACAGACACACACGCAGGCACCTCGCGCACACACACACACACACAACACACACGCAGGCACCACACACACACACACACACACACACACACGCAGGCACCTCGCGCACACACACACACAACACACACGCAGGCACCTCACGCACACACACACACACACACACACACACGCAGGCACCTCACACACACACACACACACACACACACACGCAGGCACCTCGCGCACACACACACACAACACACACGCAGGCACCTCACGCACACACACACACACACACACACACACGCAGGCACCTCGCGCACACACACACACACACACACACACGCAGGCACCTCGCGCACACACACACACAACACACACGCAGGCACCTCACGCACACACACACACACACACACACACACACACACACACGCAGGCACCTCACACACACACACAGACACACACGCAGGCACCTCACACACACACACAACACACACGCAGGCACCACACACACACACACACACACACACACACACAACACACACGCAGGCACCTCACACACACACACACACACACACACACACACACACAGGCACCTCACACACACACACGCAGGCACCTCACACACACACACACACACACACACACACACACACACACACACACACACACACACACACACACACACACACAGGCACCTCACACACACACACGCAGGCACCTCACACACACAACATTAGTTCTAACGTTGCTTGACATTTCTGCCGCGTTTTATTCTGGAATTTAATCCCGCGTCACAAGAAATCTGTTCAGCTGCAGACTTTGAAAAACATAGTTTAATTTTAATTGTTGAAACTGAAGTTTGGGACAGAGCGGGAACACACGCTTCTAGCATGAATTAGCATGTTGCTAACATTATTTAGCATGTCTCTAGCATGATTTAATGTGAATTAACACGTCACTTGCATGATTTTACATGAATTAGCATGTTGCTAGCATGATTTAGCATGTCTCTAGCATGTTGCTAGCATGATTCTAGTATGATTAGCATGTTACTAGCATGTTCATAACATGATTAGCATAATTTGCACAACAAACAGTCATTCATGCAGCTGTTACGTGTGTGTGTGTGTGTGTGTGTGTGTGTCTCTGTGTGTGTGTGTGTGTGTGTGTGTGTGTGTCTCTGTGTGTGTGTGTGTCTGTCTGTCTGTGTGTGTGTGTCTGTGTGTGTGTGTGTGTGTGTGTGTGTGTGTGTGTGTTTCTAGTGTGGATCATGGAGGAGAGTTCAGGATCACAGCAGGACCTCAAAAATGTAAGTCTATAAACACACACACACAGTTTTCTTGTTTGTAGTTCAGTTGTAAATGTGTGTGTTGTAATGTGTGTGTTGTGTTCAGATGCCTGTGATCTCACACTGGATCCAAACACAGCACACACTCGACTCGTTCTGTCTGAGGAGAACAGAAAGCTGATGAGAGTGAAAGAGCGACAGTCATATCCTGATCATCCAGACAGATTTGAACATTATCCTCAGGTTCTGTGTTCAGAGAGTCTGACTGGACGCTGTTTCTGGGAGACTGAGTGGAGCGGAGATGTTCATATATCAGTGTCTTATAAAGAAATCAAGAGGAAAGGATGGAGTGATGACTGTTGGTTTGGATATAATATGAACTCCTGGAGTCTGTTCTGCTCTGATCACAGATTCACTGCTCGTCACAATAATAACTCCACCGTGATATCTGCTGCTCCAGACTCCAGTAAGAGAGTAGGAGTGTTTCTGGACACGTCGAGCGGCTCTCTGTCCTTCTACAGCGTCTCTGACACACACACACTCACACACTTACACACATTCACACACACATTCACTGAACCACTACACGCTGGATTTAGACTTTATCATACAAACTCTTCAGTGACTCTGTGTCACATTAAACATTAAACACACACACACACACACTTACACACACACTTACACACACACACACACACACACACACACACACACACACACACACACACACACAGAGTCTGTAATCATGTGAAAGTGTTGCTGTTCTTGTGTGTTTTGATCTGAATCTCAGGAATCTTCAGGAAGTTGAATATCATCAGTTTCCTGTTTCAGATCATCAGGATGAAGATGTTTCTGTGTTTCTGTCAGTCACACACTAATCACACACTGATACTGAGACAAATACTAGTGTTTGTGTGAAATCATGTCTCATATTTACACTGTGTTCACATCATATTAAAAGAGTGTTTATGAAAATGGGCTTTAGACTGTATTTGAGTTTCTTTTGACTCCTGAAGCACAAACATTCTTTACCCTCTGAGCCTCTTCATATCTGAGTCAATTTTGAGTTATTTTTACCATTAAAATTAATTAAACTGAGAAACTTCATTTTTGGGTCACACTTGGTGCTTGAAATGTAAGTTTTTTTCTTTTTTCCAGGAAAATCATAATATATTTTTGTTCAATAATATTTTCTTATTATTATTTTGAATTTGGAGGAGATTTTATGAAACTATGCAATATTTATACAATTTTTATGAACTATTTTTTACCATTAAAATTAATTAAACTCTGAGAAACGTCATTTATGGGTCACACTTGGTTCTAAGTTTTTGCTTTTTTTCCAGGAAAATCATAATATATTTTTGTTCAATAATATTTTCTCATTATTATTTACTATTTTGACGAGATTTTATGATACAATGCAACATTTATACAATTTTTATTAACTATTTTTTACCGTTAAAATTAATTAAACACTGAGCAACTTCATTTTTGGGTCACACTTGGTTCTTAATGTAACTTTTTGCTTTTTTTCCAGGGAAATCATAATATATTTTTGTTAAATAATATTTTCTTATTATTATTTTGAATTTTGAGGAGATTTTATGAAACTATGCAATATTTATACAATTTTTATGAACTGTTTTTTACCATTAAAATTAATTAAACTCTGAGAAACGTCATTTATGGGTCACACTTGGTTCTAAGTTTTTGCTTTTTTTCCAGGAAAATCATAATATATTTTTGTTCAATAATATTTTCTCATTATTATTTACTATTTTGACGAGATTTTATGATACAATGCAACATTTATACAATTTTTATTAACTATTTTTTACCGTTAAAATTAATTAAACACTGAGCAACTTCATTTTTGGGTCACACTTGGTGCTTGAAATGTAAGTTTTTGCTTTTTTTCAGGAAAATCATAATATATTTTTGTTCAATGATATTTTCTTATTATTTTGAATTTTGAGGAGATTTTATGATACTATGCAATATTTATAAAATTTTTATGAACTATTTTTTACCATTAAAATTAATTAAACTCTGAGAAACTTCATTTTTGGGTCACAGATCATACTTCAAATGTAACTTTTTGCTTTTTTTCCAGGGAAATCATAATATATTTTTGTTAAATAATATTTTCTTATTATTATTTTGAATTTTGAGGAGATTTTATGAAACTATGCAATATTTATACAATTTTTATGAACTATTTTTTACCATTAAAATTAATTAAACTCTGAGAAACTTCATTTTTGGGTCACACTTGGTTCTTGAAATGTAAGTTTTTGCTTTTTTTCCAGGAAAATCATAATATATTTTTGTTCAATAATATTTTCTTATTATTATTTTGAATTTGGAGGAGATTTTATGAAACTATGCAATATTTATACAATTTTTATGAACTGTTTTTTACCATTAAAATTAATTAAACTCTGAGAAACGTCATTTATGGGTCACACTTGGTTCTAAGTTTTTGCTTTTTTTCCAGGAAAATCATAATATATTTTTGTTCAATAATATTTTCTCATTATTATTTACTATTTTGACGAGATTTTATGATACAATGCAACATTTATACAATTTTTATTAACTATTTTTTACCGTTAAAATTAATTAAACACTGAGCAACTTCATTTTTGGGTCACACTTGGTGCTTGAAATGTAAGTTTTTGCTTTTTTTCAGGAAAATCATAATATATTTTTGTTCAATGATATTTTCTTATTATTTTGAATTTTGAGGAGATTTTATGATACTATGCAATATTTATAAAATTTTTATGAACTATTTTTTACCATTAAAATTAATTAAACTCTGAGAAACTTCATTTTTGGGTCACAGATCATACTTCAAATGTAACTTTTTGCTTTTTTTCCAGGGAAATCATAATATATTTTTGTTAAATAATATTTTCTTATTATTATTTTGAATTTTGAGGAGATTTTATGAAACTATGCAATATTTATACAATTTTTATGAACTATTTTTTACCATTAAAATTAATTAAACTCTGAGAAACTTCATTTTTGGGTCACACTTGGTTCTTGAAATGTAAGTTTTTGCTTTTTTTCCAGGAAAATCATAATATATTTTTGTCCAATAATATTTTCTCATTATTATTTACAATTTTGAGGAGATTTTATGATACAAAGCAATATTTATACAATTTTTATGAACTATTTTTACCATTAAAATTAATTAAGAAACTTCATTTTTGAGTCACATTTGGTGCTTGAAATGTAAGTTTTTGCTTTTTTCCAGGAAAATCATAAAATATATTTTTGTTCAATAATATTTTCTCATTATTATTTTGAATGTTGAGGAGATTTTATGATACTATGCAACATTTATACAATTTTTATGAACTATTTTTTCCATTAAAATTAAGAAACTTCATGTTTGGGTCACAGATTATATTTGAAATGTAAGTTTTTGCTTTTTTCCATGAAAATCATAACATATTTTTGTTCAATAATATTTTCTTATTATTATTTTGAATTTTGAGGAGATTTTATGAAACTATGCAATATTTATAAAATTTTTATGAACTATTTTTTTACCGTTAAAATGAATTAAACTCTGAGAAACTTCATTTTTGGGTCACACTTGGTGCTTGAAATGTTACGTTTTTGCTTTTTTTCCAGGAAAATCATAATAATATATTTTTCTTCAATAATATTTTCTTATTATTATTTTGAATTTTCAGGAGATTTTATGAAACTATGCAATATTTATAACATTTTTATGAACTATTTGTAACCGTTAAAATTAATTAAACTCTGAGAAACTTCATTTTTGGGTCATATTTGGTTCTTGAAATGTTACGTTTTTGCTTTTTTTCAGGAAAATCATAATAATATATTTTTGTTCAATAATATTTTTTGATTATTATTTTGAATTTTCAGGAGATTTTATGATACTATGCAATATTTATACAATTTTTTATGAGCTATTTTTACCATTAAAATTAATTCAACTCTGAGAAACTTCATTTTTGGGTCACAGATCGTACTTGAAATGTAAGCTTTTGCTTTTTTTCAGGAAAATTATAATAATAATAATTGTTTAATAATATTTTTTGATTATTATTTTGAATTTTAAGGAGATTTTATGATACTGTGCAATATTTATACAATTTTTATTCATTATTTTTACCATTAAAATCATTTTTGAGTCACATTTGGTGCTTGAAATGTAAGCTTTTGCTTTTTTCCAGGAAAATCATAATAATATATTTTTGTTCAATAATATTTTTTGATTATTATTTTGAATTTTGAGGAGATTTTATGATGCTATGCTATATTTAAACAATTTTTTTGAGCTATTTTTACCATTAAAATTAATTAAACTCTGAGAAACCTAATTTTTGGGTCACACTTGGTGATTGAAATGTAAGTTTTTGCTTTTTTTCCAGGAAAACAATAATAATATACTTTTGTTCGATAATATTTTTTTATTATTAATTACAATTTTGAGGAGATTTTGTGATACTATGCAATACTTATCCAATATGTATGAGCTATTTTCCTTTTAAAATTAAACTCTTTAGCTTCTTTATTTTTTGAGTCACACCTGGTACTTAAAATACATGATTTTTTTTTTTTTTTTTAAACAGGAAAATCAATGTAATATATTTTTGTTCAATAATATTTTTTTGTTTAATATTTAGAGTTTTGAGGTTATTTTATGATAATTTGCAATATTTATACAATATTTATTAGCTATTGTCCCTTTAAAATTAAACTCTTGAGCCCCTTCATTTTTGGGTTAAACTTATTTGAATTTTTTTTCTTTTTTTTTTTCTAGGAAAATCAACATAATATATTTTTGTTCAATAATATTTTTCTGTTAATTATTTAGAATTATAAAAATTATTTTATGATACTATGCAATATTTGTACAAATCTTATGAGCTATTTTTACCATTAAAATTAATTCAACTCTGAGAAACTTCATTTTTGGGTCACACTTGGTGCTTGAAATGTTACTTTTTGCTTTTTTTCCAGGAAAAGCATAATAATACATTTTTGTTCAATAATATTTTCTTATTATTAATTTGAATTTCGAGGAGATTTTATGATACTATGCAATATTTATACAATTTTTATGAGCTATTTTTTACCATTAAAATGAATTAAACTGAGAAACTTCATTTTTGGGTCACACTTGGTGCTTGAAATGTAAGTTTTTGCTTTTTTCAGGAAAAATCATAATATATTTTTGATAATTATTTACAATATTGAGGAGATTTTATGATACTATGCAATATTTATACAATTTTTATGAGCTATTTTTACCATTAAAATTAATTAAACTGAGAAACTTCATTTTTGGGTCACACTTGATGCTTGAAATGTAAGCTTTTGCTTTTTTTCAGGAAAATTATAATAATATATTTTTGTTCAATAATACTTTTTGATTATTATTTTGAATTTTGAGGAGATTTTATGATACTGTGCAATATTTATACAATTTTTATTCATTATTTTTACCATTAAAATCATTTTTGAGTCACACTTGGTGCTTGAAATGTAAGCTTTTGCTTTTTTCCAGGAAAATCATAATAATATATTTTTGTTCAATAATACTTTTTGATTATTATTTTGAATTTTGAGGAGATTTTATAATACTATGCAATATTTATACAATTTTTATGAACTATTTTTACCATTTAAAATTAAGAAACTTCATTTTTGGGTCACAGATCGTACTTGAAATGTAAGTTTTTGCTTTTTTCCATGAAAATCATAAAATGTTTTTGTTCAACAATATATTCTTATTAGTATTTACAATATTGAGGAGATTTTATGAAACTATGCAACATTTATACAATTTTTATGAACTATTTTTATCATTAAAATTAATTAAACTCTGAGAAATTTCATTTTTGGGTCACACTTGGTTCTTGAAATGTTATGTTTTTGCTTTTTTTCCAGGAAAACAATAATAATATACGTTTGTTCAATATTTTTTTCTTATTATTTTGAATTTTGAGGAGATTTTATGATGCTATGCTATATTTAAACAATTTTTATGAGCTATTTTTACCATTAAAATTAATTAAACTCTGAGAAACTTCATTTTTGGGTCACACTTGGTGATTGAAATGTAAGTTTTTGCTTTTTTCCAGGAAAATCATAATAAAATATTTTTGTTCAATAATATTTTTTTATTATTAATTACAATTTTGAGGAGATTTTGTGATACTATGCAATACTTATTCAATATGTATGAGCTATTTTCCTTTTAAAATTAAACTCTTTAGCTTCTTTATTTTTTGAGTCACACCTGGTACTTAAAATACATGATTTTTTTTTTTTTTTTTTTTTTTAAACAGGAAAGTCAATGTAATATATTTTTGTTCAATAATATTTTTTTGTTTAATATTTAGAGTTTTGAGGTTATTTTATGATATTTTGCAATATTTATACAATATTTATTAGCTATTGTCTCTTTAAAATTAAACTCTTGAGCCCCTTCATTTCTGGGTTAAACTTGTTATTTGAAATATATTTTTTCCCTTTTTTTTTCTAGGAAAATCAACATAATATATTTTTGTTCAATAATATTTTTTGATTATTATTTTGAATTTTCAGGAGATTTTATGATACTATGCAATATTAATACAATTTTTTATGAGCTATTTTTTACCATTAAAATTAATTAAACTCTGAGAAACTTCATTTTTGGGTCACACTTGGTGCTTGAAATGTTACGTTTTTGCTTTTTTTCCAGGAAAAGCATAATAATACATTTTTGTTCAATAATATTTTCTTATTATTAATTTGAATTTCGAGGAGATTTTATGATACTATGCAATATTTATACAATTTTTATGAGCTATTTTTTTACCATTAAAATGAATTAAACTGAGAAACTTCATTTTTGGGTCACACTTGGTGCTTGAAATGTAAGTTTTTGCTTTTTTCAGGAAAAATCATAATATATTTTTGATAATTATTTACAATATTGAGGAGATTTTATGATACTATGCAATATTTATACAATTTTTATGAGCTATTTTTACCATTAAAATTAATTAAACTGAGAAACTTCATTTTTGAGTCACACTTGGTGCTTGAAATGTAAGCTTTTGCTTTTTTTCAGGAAAATTATAATAATAATAACAGTTTAATAATATTTTTTGATTATTATTTTGAATTTTAAGGAGATTTTATGATACTGTGCAATATTTATACAATTTTTATTCATTATTTTTACCATTAAAATCATTTTTGAGTCACATTTGGTGCTTGAAATGTAAGCTTTTGCTTTTTTCCAGGAAAATCATAATAATATATTTTTGTTCAATAATATTTTTTGATTATTATTTTGAATTTTGAGGAGATTTTATAATACTATGGAATATTTATACAATTTTTATGAACTATTTTTACCATTAAAATTAAGAAACTTCATTTTTGGGTCACAGATCGTACTTGAAATGTAAGTTTTTGCTTTTTTCCATGAAAATCATAAAATATTTTTGTTCAATAATATATTCTTATTAGTATTTACAATATTGAGGAGATTTTATGAAACTATGCAACATTTATACAATTTTTATGAACTATTTTTATCATTAAAATTAATTAAACTCTGAGAAATTTCATTTTTGGGTCACACTTGGTTCTTGAAATGTTATGTTTTTGCTTTTTTTCCAGGAAAACAATAATAATATACTTTTGTTCGATAATATTTTTTTATTATTAATTACAATTTTGAGGAGATTTTGTGATACTATGCAATACTTATTCAATATGTATGAGCTATTTTCCTTTTAAAATTAAACTCTTTAGCTTCTTTATTTTTTGAGTCACACCTGGTACTTAAAATACATGATTTTTTTTTTTTTTTTTTTTTTTTTTAAACAGGAAAGTCAATGTAATATATTTTTGTTCAATAATATTTTTTTGTTTAATATTTAGAGTTTTGAGGTTATTTTATGATATTTTGCAATATTTATACAATATTTATTAGCTATTGTCCCTTTAAAATTAAACTCTTGAGCCCCTTCATTTCTGGGTTAAACTTGTTATTTGAAATATATTTTTTCCCTTTTTTTTTCTAGGAAAATCAACATAATATATTTTTGTTCAATAATATTTTTCTGTTAATTATTTAGAATTATGAAAATTATTTTATGATACTATGCAATATTTGTACAAATCTTATGAGCTATTTTTCAGTTTAAAATTATTTATCCCCTTCATTTTTGGGTCACACTTGAAACTTGAAATCACTTTCTTTTTTCGTTTTCTAGGAAAATCAATATAATGTTTTTGTTTAATATTTTTTATTAATATTTAGAAATTTTGAGGGGACAGTTACTTTTTTTTAATTTTTCAACCCTTTAAAGGAGATGTGTTATGCTGAATGTATCTGTGAAGTTTCAGCTCAAAATAGCCCACAGATCTTTTATTATATAATTTTGAAAATGCCTGTTTTGAGTGGAAGCAAAAACACACTGTTTTCGTGCATGTCTCTTTAAATGCAAATGAGCTGCTGCTCTCCGCCCCCTTTTCCAGAATAGAGCTGCAGCTCGTGCCTCAGATAATCTGCCAGAAAACATCTGTTTGGTTTTGATTATCATGTCTATCGTGCTGAAATCATGTGTTTTAAACCATATTAGTTTTCTTTCACATCTTATTGCTCTTAAACTGTCACACATAATGTCAAAAACACATAATTTGCATAAACATTTGGTTATGTCTGTGAAGGTAAAGAGATTTTTTTTCTTTTTACCGAGATGGTGCTGTGAACGGCTGCCTCGGTTTGGAGCTCTTCAGTACTTTTACTGTTTTTCCTTGTTTGTCTTGTTTTAAGTAACTTTTTCCCGATTAGTTGTATTAGAGACAAACTCCTAGACATCAGACACAACCTTTGGCTGATTTTGACCATTCAGACTTTTTACTAGATTTTCTAGTTTGAGGAGCTGCGATCCTGTCTGGAGAAGTCAATGCTAGCTGCTGAAAGTCAGTGTCAGTCTGTAGATTCAGTCTCTCCACACAACCATTAACAGTCCCGTACCCCCGTCCCGGGACGCTAAAGACCTGAGAGATGCCTTTAAGGGATAATAAACATTCAAAAATGTTTCACTGTGACTGTATATAATTACAAATATTTTAAACTATTTCACGCTTAATCCTGCTGTCACGGAGCAGTCCAGCGACATGACGAAGAAAGCTGATTCTGATTGGTCCTCTTGTGAGCATTCAAAGTGCTGATTTACGGTGGCCCAGTAGTGCACAACACAACAAAATTAAAAAGCAAACATAAGCTCACAACAGAAATGCTCCCGACCACTAGGGGGCAGTTGGTCTGCAGAAACGGGCAATTGTGCGCATGTCACGAATATTCGCAGGCGCTGCCGGGCGGTCCAGTGTTGCCAGGGTCGTGGTTTGCATTCGCGGGTAAAATTACAGAGCCGCGGGTTGTGATTTTTTGGGCTACTTTTATAATGTACCGCGGCCGCCTAAAGTGAAGATAGATCCTTCCAAGTATAAATACTAATGTGTATAATACCTGAATATATACCTGGCAACTTAAGAACGAGAAACGGATGTCACAATCTATTACATGACATGAGTTTCACCCACAGCATAAGATGTTAAGGCTTTTACACCGCAGAAATACACACAACAACAGCCAGTCAAAGCATGCAAGTCTCTTATAAGGCTGCATGTTCCAAGTGTCTCTGTTTATGAATAACACAATTTTTTTCTTCTACTACACAAACTCAAACACACGTGAAGCTCAGGGTAATTTCAGTGTCACACTTTATCAACTGTATTATCTCCAGAGCCAAAACATATCAAAACATTCAGTAAAAACACATTGTTCATTTAAAAATCAATTACACAAGATCAATCTTGTGGTGTCTCGAGAAAGTATTGGTTTTCACTGCCAGCACTGCTCCCTAGTGGTCGGGAGCATTTCCGTTGTGTTGTGAGCTTATGTTTGCTTTTATAATTTTGTTTTGTTGAGCACTACTGGGCCACCGTACTGATTGGCTCAGAGATAGAACCTTATAACCAAGAGTTTGACTTTCTAGAACCTTTTTGTTTTCTAAATAAAAAGTCCTAAAATGTACACAACTTAAAAAACATCAATACGTTGTCACAGAATAAGATTATGTGAATAACTCAATTTTGACAAATGGTTTCTTTCCCGATTCTGAAGAGTGATTGTGATCTTCCAGCAGAGGCAGACAAACATCTTTCAGTGAATGAATACATGAACACAACTATCCTGCATCACTGAGGACTGATTGACTGAATTCATCTGGTTCATCATTGTACTCTGCTAAAACACTTTTTCTGAGGTTTGTACTGATGTGGATTATAGGTGTGACTTCTGTGGAGCAGAGAGGGAGGATGCTGTCCACTTATTCTATTATTGCATTTATAGTCAAATGTTTTGGATAGATTTGGAAGAACTCCTTTGTAGATATTTAGGCATGAAAGTTTATTTTTCTGAGAAAGATGTATTTTTCTATTTTAATAGAGAAAGATTACCACCAAATGTGACCTTTATTGTTAATCTTTGTTTGATTATGGGGAAGTGCCATATACATAAACAGAAATGGGCTAAAGGAAAACACAATTTTTTATTTCAAATAGATATGAAACATTGTATTGGGTTGAAAAATAGTAAAGCAAAACACACTAGGTCTATATGTGAATCTTTTATGCTATTTGTATGATTGTCTCATACCTTTTTCTTTTTCATTATTATTATTTTATTTTTTTGTATCAAACTTTTGCTGTATGTTCTCATATTTTGCATATTGTAGTCTATGTTCAATATCTTTCTGCACGGTATGTTGGAGTGACTAATTATGTTCAATGGCTGTAATATGACTGAAATTTAATAATAATGTAATTGAAAACACATTATAATGTCTCAGTGAGTTGGTTTAATTCAAGAAATGTATTTATTGTTAAACCACTTTTGTTTTGATAGTGTATTTCTGTAAATGAAACAGCAGTCATTATTTTACAATAATCATATCAAACAGTGGTTTGTTAGACTGCTGTCACATGTACATATATACATGTGTATATATATATATATATATACAATTTCGCTGAATAAATAAAGCTCTATAAATGGCGTAGAGTTTTGAGGTGAGCAGCATTTTCATTCAGACTCACCCTTGAGCTCCATGTTCTTCTGCAGCTCCTCATTTACACTGAAGTGTGTGCTGCTTTATTTAGATTTCATTTGTAAACCTCTGCAGACTCACAGAGCAGCAGAGAGATAAACCAGATAAAGACCCTCTGAAATCCAGACTGCAGTTCTGTGGCTTTAGTCCATGTCTGTTAGTTTTGAGACCACTTATACTCTCACTAAACATTGACAATTTTTTTTTTTTTTCAGGTGTATTTTAAATTTCTAACACCTGCAAACTATTAAAATGATTGCTTTGCACCATCCAACTTCCTGTTCAATAGGAAATACATTACTGGAAAACTGTGCATGTAATACTGCATGATCATCTTGTCCATAAGGATTATGGGATATTCTGATATAGTTTATATGCAAAGAAAAAGTTAATAAAATGAATGGATATAAATTTAAATTAAATAAACTGAAAGTCAAATTTTTAAAAAGAAAATAAACAGCAACAAAAACAGTTTTTCTCTTTTCTTTAAAAAGAAATAAAATAATATTTATTACACTTGTACATTAACAGTTATCAATATAAATATTATAACCAATTGTTTTTAATGCCATCATGAACACTGATGACAATATAACACTGTTTCTCTGGCACTGAGGAAGAACATCATTTATGATTGACATCAGGAACCTCAAGTAATATTAATATGAAATGTCATCAATATAAAATAGCACATAGTTTCATAACATCAGCAACACAAACCACATTAATAGTCATACTTTGGCTAAATATTAAAAACTGACTATAACTAATGTAGTTCTGACAGATGTTTACAGCAGTATTTGGATGTTATGAACAGAATGGATTTGTGAGACTCTCTTTCTCTTCCAGTTTGAGTTTTAGGGAAACTGAAATAACTCTGTCTGGACCACAACTATTTCTCAGGAAACCAGAAAATGACAGACGGACAGATACTAAACCAAAATAAAACATCTGGTAAACTATGTTACATAAAAGAAAGAAGGAAAAGTGTGAAATAAATGCTAAAAAAATATATCAACAAATATTGTCCTGGCCATTAGAGACATCCAACAGGCAGAGACAAAGAGACAGAAAACAACACAAACAGCAACATTAATGAATTCATCTGAATTGCCTTTCCTTTGGTTTCAGCATAAATCTGAGTTTCACTGCCTGAGATTTGACTGAATGGATCAATGAGGAAAGATCAGTCCAATGATGCACTCAATCGTCCAGACGAGTCTGTTTTGTTTCTCAGCATCTGGTGATGAAGCTGCTGCTGCTCCTGGATTCAGTTTTGGCCACCAGTAATCTCAGCGAATCGCTGGACGTCCGGATGAGTTCTCGTCCACTGACAGGAAAAAACAGAGTATTTGATCAGTTTCAGTGTCAAGAACATTGATCTCATCTGTGAAACCTCAGACATCTCTATTCAATCTTATAAAGTAAATCTCTCCAAACCTCTTCAGAACATTTACAATACATTTGACTCCAAAATCAAAAGAAAGAAATAAGAAAATTATTTGTTTTAAGAAAACAACAAATAAATGAATGCTAATAATGACCAATGCAGTACTATTTAAATTGTGAAGCATTAAACAAAAAGACAGTGTGGCAAAATTAAAAAAAGAAATAAATAAAAAAATACACCTCCTGCTATTATTTGTGACAATTTAAATTTTGAATAATGTGAATGAGAAAAAAAAAATCAAAAAAATATTTCAGAATCATTAATTTTGTTGTTTTATTGTCAATTTCAAATGTGAAACAGTTTTCTTTTGATTTTAGGACTAAATTACTTTCATATCCATTTCAATGTGTAAACACTGCTGTGTAGAAAACATGCTAGTCAAATGAAAACTGTAATGCAATTTGAGCAAACTTCTGAACCGCTTCAAAACTAGGCCACTCAACAGCTTTTATGACTAAAAATAATCAGAGCTGCACTAGCTCTGTACACTTAAGTACAGAGCTAGTGTAGCTCTAGTGTAGTGTTTTGATATCTTACAATTATTTTCCGTATATACAAATACAGAAAATAATTGTAAGATATCAAAATAAATTTTTAATATAACCTTGACAGCATCATTATCAAAAACATCCACTAATGTGGACAATTTTTTATAAGTGAGAGTTATAAGCTAAAGATAAAGTGCATCATTTTTGCTCCATTAGTGGAACCAGACAGAACTGCAAATAAATCTCAAAATATTTGTCTTTTTGACTTTATTCAATATATTTGTTCTGAAACAGCTTATAGGTGCTTTTCTCAATTAGAGCTTTAATCCTTTTTAACCAAATCTGTGAAAATGTTTTCACATAAGAAATGGAAGCGAGAAACGTATTTAAACATAAAAAGACATGTTCAGCAGGAAGGCAGCATGTTGAATGTTTGGAGAAGTGTCTGGTGTTCACCTGTGGTAGTCCATTCCCACCAGACTGACTCCATTGACAGCGAGGATGCGGTCGCCCACTCTTAGTCTCTGACTGAGGGCTGCTGGGGAATCAGGCACCACTGACTTCACGTAGATCCCACTCACTCGCAGAGGAGTTTTCTATCAACACACAAGATTAGCCATGACTACATGATGATCCAACAGCAACGGGAAATGAATGAGTTTGATTCTCCTCTGTATCAGTCTAGTTCTAACGCATTTATTTGAGAGCGTCCTGACTCACACGGAGAATGTTTTATTGTCTCTGAAAACTCAACCACACAGTCATCAGGTTCTTACTTCATCTTATTATTAACATCAGCTCTATCTTTTCAATGACAGTGCAGTTCTGGGAACTTCTCACATTCAGTCAAGCTCTGGACTCATTATTGGCTTCAAAAGACAATCATTGTGTCCAACGCAAACCCATTCATCCCCTACTGAGCCGCTTCTCGTAAAAACAAACCCCCCACACATGTACCTCATAGCTAACACCTAAGTCAGCAATACCAAGTCATTTACAGAGCCAAACTCTCCAAAGAAGCGAACAAAGCAACCCTAAGAGACTATGGCTCTGTTCCAAAAGCTAATGAGCTTCCTACGTAGGCAGCATTTTAGGGCATCACTTCTGAAGCGAAGGCTTTAAAAATTACAAGATTATGCCGTCGCCCACGTCATCTTTGTTCAAAACCATATCTAAGGTAGCAACACATATAGGGGCAGTTTTACTAAACAGGGCAAATTAGCACGAGAGCGCAATTCCAAAATAGCGCCGATGGGTGTGGAAATTTATGTGGATGATTTACTAACAACGCAAAATTATAAGAACACAGACACAAATATCCCATTTGCATATCGATCAATGCAATATACCAAGCGCAACACAATTTAGAGTAGTCGCAAATAAAGAATAAAGAAAGTACGTAGAACCGGAGACCAGAAAATGAAGGGTCGCTAGAAGTTTTGATAGACCTGGTATTGCGTGACTCCTCGTTGAGGGGGTTCCGAGTCGTCTTTTACTTCCTGAAGCAAATTAAAAATAACATGGCTTGGCAAACGATATGTTCGGATAATGTGTTCTTCTGGCATTTCAAATAAATTAATACGTATGGAAAAGATCCTCTGCCTTCTACCACGCACTCTCTGTTCTCTGCGGTGCCTCCTATCAAGCAACAATAATTGCAGCCATTTCAAGCGCAAAATAGACATGCTTTTTTGGGCGTTAAATAATGGCGAGTAACTTGACGAGTACAAACATTAGTAAATCTTGTTGCGTAATTTATTTGAATTACTCTCCTCCCATAAATTTTGCGTCTGAAAGGGAAACTTCTACAAATGCATATTCAATAAGACCAGGCGCAAAAATAACTGTCCATGCCTCTTCAGTGCTAATTCGTCACTGCGCGTCTTTGGTAAATCCTGACAGTACTATTTTAATGCCAAAGACTGTTTGCGCTGGCAAAAGCTGTTAGAAAATCTGGCCCTTAGCAAAAATCTAAGGTAGCATTTTGTGTCCTGTGCATAGAAGACAATCCCACAACAACCTGCGACAAATTCAGTGAAGAAACCTAGTCCGAAGATACTGTTTATTATACATATAATTAAATAAAATAGTCCTACTTTATCAAATATGAATGTGTAACCATATAAAGCAATAGTGTCTTGGGTTAAACTGCTTGATTCATATGGATTACTTTTGAAATGTCATTATGAACTTTTTGAAGCGTCAACATTTTAGACGAATGGATTTTCAATGGAGTAACAGAATTCTCTCGGTTGAATGAAAGTCTTATGGGTTTGTATTGACATGAGTGTGAGTAAATGATGACAGAATTTTATTTTTGGGTGAAGTATCCCTTTAAAGGTTAAGATGCTGTCTATGTAGGCTGTATAGAGCAAGGTAGGTTTTGGAACAAAGCCTGCATGTACTTAAGTGTACAGAGCTAGTGTAGCCCTGATTATTTTTAGTCATAACAGCTGTTGAGTGGCCTGGTTTTGAAGCGGTTGAGAAGTTGTGCAGCAAGTGCTCAAATTGCATTACAGTTTTCATTTGACTAGCATGTTTTCTACACAGCAGTGTGTTTACACAAAGAAATGGATATGAAGTACCATCCTTCTGCATACAAACAGGGTAATTTCAAGAGCATAATCACAATAAAGGAACAACCATAAAAGACAATATGTAATCTGCTTATTAGAGGAACCTTTTGCTTAAAATGTCACACCTTCTCCAGTAAATGGAGAGCATGTGTGTGTCAAACAAAAACGTATCCAGGTCATTTTCCTGTTAAATTCTCATTACCATTAATCTGCATCAACCGTCATGTAGGTATTCCATAAAAACATAAAAATTTACATACTGTGCAGTCTACATACTATATATCATAGAAAGAGTAAGAGCAGTAGGGAAGTATGCCATTATACACATAGTCTAGGAGACCCACGCACACTAGCACAAGCACACGAGACAAGTACACAAGTACAGAATGATAAATAGAAAAGAAAAATACAACAAAGATTAGTCTCACCATTCCATCCACCAGCGCCAGCCCAAGACCATGAGGTCCTCTCATCAGCTCTATGGTGAACACTTCATCTCTATCATCCTCATCCTCTGTTCTGTGGTTTCCTGTGATGCCGTTCTCTAATGAGAAAACAAAATCAAACACAATACATTATCAGCTCAGAGTCTTCAATAGTTCAGAAGCACAAACAAATTAAATGTCACTGAATGTCCAGGTCATACATCACCTCATATTCAGAAGAAAGAAATAAGAAAGTATATTTTGCATTAAGAACATGAAAGTTGTTTTTAGGATTAAAGATTATTGTAATTGTGATTATTTCATGACAGTCAAAATGAAAACCAAAGAAGTCAACTGACAAATGTCGATTTCACAGCAGGTTTGGTTTGTCATAAACATCAGTTAGTTCGTCATACTGTATATGATACATAAGTATGAACCCTGCTTTTATGCTGTCTTTTCATGTTCCCATAAAGATCTTCTGCTCTGGGTTGGTGGAAACACAGGGTTTTCCTCCAGCGCTCAGCCACCCGGCCAGCGTCCTGAACAATGCCTGTCCCGATTAAGATTCCAACCAGCAAGCCAACTGTAAATTCCCATGATGCTTTATCCACTGCTCTTTTTTCTCCTGACATCACCACCTCTCTGTAATACCTGAACAAGATTATAGAATTTGTGCCACAACCAAAAAAGCGGGATGAATTAGCGACCAAAACCGGTGTGGTCTAAGAGTCCCTTTGATAAGGAAAATCCACACTAGTCTTTAGAATGAGGAGGCGGGAAACCAATGGGAACAGGATACCACATGTAGGGCCCTACTACTCTTTATCTACAGTCAAACCAAAAATTATTCTGACAGATTATTATTATTATTATTTTTTTACTAGTGGGTGCAGGACACTATAGTTCACTTATGTAAGTGAGGATAGCAAAATAAAGTAAACTGTGACATATTATACCCAAAAATTCTTCGTACAGTGACCTGACCATGTTTTGTTACATACCTTTCTATCAAAGTTATCTGACATTATCAAGATGAATTTGTTCCAACACAGTTTAACTCTTGAGTTCTTGTCATATTTCATTACCTTTTTCTGAACTATGCCAAATAAACTATAGTAATAATGTGAAAAATTTTGAAGTTGTCTAAATAAATTTTGGTTTGACTGTATATGTACAGTGCCGTGAAAATGTTTTTGCCCCCTTCCTGTTTTTTAATTTTTTTGCATATTTATCACACTTAAAAGATTCAGATCATCAAACAAATTTAAATATTACACAAAGATAATGCAAGTAAATACAAAATGCAGTTTTTAAATGATGATTTCATTTAAGGGAAAAAAGCTGTCCAAACCTACCAGGCCCTACGTGAAAAATTAATTGCCCCCTCCTGTTAAATCATGAAAGAACTGTGATTAACCGCATTATTTTAGAAAGCTGAGTTAAATTTCACTAGCCACACCCAGACCTGATTACTGCCAGACCTGTTGAATCAAGAAATCACTTAAATAGAACCTGTCTGACAAAGTGAAGCATGCTTAAAGAGCAACACATCATTCCGCGATCTAAAGAAATTCAAGAACAGATGAGAAACAACACAGTTGACATGTATCAGTCTGGAAAGGGTTATACAGCCATTTCTAAGGCTTTGGGACTCCAGCGAACCATGGTCCAAGCCATTATCCACAAATGGAGAAAACTTGGAACAGTGGTGAGCCTTCCCAGGAGTTGCCGGCCTACCAAAATTACTCCAAGAGCACAATGACGACTCATCCAGGAGGTCATAAAAGAACCCAGAACAACATCTAAAGAACTGCAGGCCTTACTTGCCTCAATTAAGGTCAGGGTTCATGATTCAACAATAAGAAAGAGACTGGGCAAAAACGGCATCCATGCGAGAGTTCCAAGGCAAAAGCCACTACTGACCAAAAAGAACACAAAGGTTCATCTCACATTTGCCAAAAAATATCTTGATTATCCCCAAGATTTTGGGAAAATATTCTGTGGACTGATGAAGCAAAAGTTGAACTTTTTGGAAGGTGTGTGTCCCGTTACATCTGGCATAAAACCAACACAGCATTTCATAAAAAGAACATCCTATAAACAGTCAAACATGGTGGTGGTAGTGTGATGGTCTGAGGCTGCTTTGCAGCTTCAGGACCTGGACAACTTGCCATAATTGATGGAACCATGAATTCTGCACTCTATCAGAAAATCCTGAAGGAGAATGTCCGGCCGTCAGTTTGTGACCTCAAGCTCAAGCGCACTTGGGTTATGCAGCAGGACAATGATCCCAAACACACCAGCAAGTCCACCTCTGAATGGCTCGAGAAAATCAAAATTAAGGTTTTGGAGTGGCCAAGTCAAAGTCCGGACTTAAATCCGATTGAGATGCTGTTGCATGACCTTAAACAGTTCTTTCATGCTTGAAAACCCTCCAATGTGGCTGAATTAAAACAATTCTGCAAAGAAGAGTGGGCCAAACTTCATCCACAGCGATGTGAAAGACTCATTGCCAGTTTTCGCAAACACTTGATTGCAGTTGCTGCTGCAAAGGGTGGCACAACCAGTTATTAGATTTAGGGGGCAATTACTTTTTCATGTAGGGCCAGGGTGTTTGGAAAGCTTTTTTCCATTAATAAATGAAATCATTATTTCAAAACTGTATTTTGTATTTACTCGGGTTATCTTTGTGTAATATTAAAATTTGTTTGATGATCTGAATCATTCAAGTGTGACAAATATGCAAAAAAAAACAAAAAAACAAAAAAAAAAAAACCAGGAAGGGGCAAAAACTTTTTCATACCACTGTAAATGTACAAATTTCCATTTTACTGTACATTTGAGTGTAGAAATCATTTTACTTCATACTGTACTTTATTTTATAACAGTTTCAGCTCTACATTCTGAATGAACTGCGTTTGAAGCCGTTGTTTGAATCTGCCAATTTGCTTGGTGGCATAACAGTCAAAACATCCATTCTTAGGTCAAAACGACACATGTGTCTTCGTTTCTTGTGAATGTGCATCAGATAACTATGCAAAGTCAAGATAATTTAGGAAAGAAGTTTTTATGTTGCTTCATAAAATTGGGATTCAACCACTGGAGTCAGGTGGATTGCTTTTTAAGATGCCTTTATGACCTTTTTGGAGCTTGACTGCTTTGGTGGAATGAAATCACTCAGGTGTCATTAAAACTACCTTAAAATTGTGTTTCGAAAATGAACAAAAGTCTTTATGGGTTTGGAACGACACGGTGAATAAATGATGAATTTTCTTTTGGGTGAACTATGCCTTTACGCTTATGTAACTTGGAAATTTCTTTAGTTATAAAATTGTAATTATACTGAATATTGGCATCTTTTATCTTACTGTCGTTGCTGCTGTTTTACAAATGAAAAAAAAAAAGTCACTCAAGGGTGTGTGCCACAGTTAAAATAAATTCACTATTTTACCATGGTTAAAAACATGCCAATATTTTATTTATTTTATTTTATTTGTTTATTTATTTATTTAAATTTTTAAAGTTTATCAAGTTTTAAAAAAATTTAACAAGAGCTTCAACAACTTTTTATTTGGTCACCACCAACAGTATAATTTCCTTGTACTTTTGTACTTTGTACAAGTACAACTATATATATAGTTGAAGTCTAACCCTTTTCCCATTATGTCCTAATACAAATTCTTCCATCCAAAAAATAAATAAATAAATAAATAATAAAAAATAAAGCCCATTAGCATGGAATTATCATCACTGGACCATAGTACTATTTAGATACTTTGATTTAGTTTATGAAAGCTTTCTGTTTATTGCTTTCCAATGCTGTAAAAATTTATGATCTTTTTATGATTTCATCATGGAAATCATTTCTCGTCATTGATAAAACAGCAAGAATTATTATTGTTTTCCTACAACTGTCTCTACAATAGGTTTTAAAGTGCTTCAGAAGCTCTATGATTTACCTGATCTTGGCAGTCATATTTAGCACGAGGGATAATTTTGATTGCTTAATTTCCAATGACAATTCATTTGGTACTTCTAAGGAAGAAATAAAGTGCTCAGGAATGCCATTTCATAAAATTAACCTGATCCCAACACCAGTTACAAACACTCACTCTTGAAGTTGTTCAGTGACCTCACCTGACCATTGCTCATCCCAGGTGGAAAAGACGTAGTATTAAATGAATTAAAAATATACTTGAAATTCAAGTAGTATGTTTATAATACATTTGTATTCCCAACATGCTTATTTGAAGTGCATTAAAAATATACTGAATTGCATTTTAATTTATTTCTAAAAAGTATACTTGAAGTACTTTTGTATTAAATATATGCTTAGTTATACTTCTAAGAAATATGCTAAACACAAGCATACTTATAATGTACTTCTAAAAAGTATACTAGAAATACTTTGGTAATAAATATATGCTTAGTTTCACTTTTAAGGAATATACTAAACTTAAGCATACTTTTAGTGATGTTTTAGTGTATTTACAGAAAACACACTTATGTTACTCTTACTTAAAGTATATTTTATGTCTACTTTGTGTAAGAACATAACAAAATGATTACACTTTTACTGGGTTTTTAATGCACTTTATAACCATGTGTAGGCCTACTGCAATATATTTTAAACATTTATGTATTTATAATTTTAATATTTGGAAAAGTACAATATTTGAAAAAAAAAAACATTTTTTAACATTTACAATGTACAAACGTTTGTCAACTATTATTAAGCATTGCAATACTTAAAATATGTTGTTTTAATATGTTGTTCAGTTTTACTTAAAACTTTATACTTTGGTTGATTAGGCTGTTATCCATTACATGATACATTAATTATAATAAGCTACTACTGAAATTCCCACAAGGATTTCAACATCATATCTGAAATGCTTTAAAAAGAAAAAAAAAAAAAAAAAATCTTGCGTTTACTTGTGTTTAAATTCAAACAACACACTGATTAAACCTGATTGGTTCCAGAGCCATTGAACGGCTCTGATTGGTTCGTATGATAATGAGCTCCTAAATCAAATATGATGTGCGTGCAAATGTCCCTTGAATGTGAATATGTCTAAATTTAAACGAGACACTCCTCGCTGCAGACTGTAGCGCGGTGACGTCAGCTACCTATGTCAAGTATGTGTTTACCGCACATGCGCAAAGTGACGTATGGTATGTCTATAACACGCATGCGCATTAACGTGGTGACAGCGCATGCGTGTGTAATTTGCATTGCGTGGTGACGTTAGGTGTTTTCGCTTCGTGCGTGACGTCATTAAAACGCATGCGCATACTTAACAGAATACTCTAATAACATGTAAAAGTATTAAAGAACGCTAAGGTGAAAAAACAAAACAAAACCGTAAAATGTAATACAGCACATATCCATGATTTTAACCATGTCTCATCTGAGGTAAAATTATACGGAATTATAGAGTTTATTCTGTAATATCTGTGTAGTATTTTATTTACAATTTTATTCTGTTGCACTTTACTTCACTGTGTATATTGTAATATTACACTTTAATAGCACCTTATATATTTCTTATTAGAATAGTCAACATTACAAAAGATTCACATCACTCATCAGCTTTAGTGGAGCAGCTGGTAAAATGTGTGTTGTTAACATTTCAACGCGATCGACCCGGGTTCGACTCTGCCTTTTGGCAAAGGTTTTTTTCTCTCTTTTCCAATTTCAAATCACATCAGAAAAGCATTTATTTTCAATAAAAATGAAGGAAATAATCAAAAAGTTGTGAGGGAGGGCTTTATTGTCCCAATAAGGTGGCATCCATTTAATAATTTGAATTAAAATGATAATTTACACTCTAAGTTATTATTGCATAATGTTTTATAATGTACTACAATACTGAAGTGCAGATAATTGCCACTGTTTGCAATAAGTAGCATAATTAGCAGAAAATCCTGCTATTTTAACATAGTGTAAATAGAATAGCTATTTGCACTTAGTGTAAATAGCCGCTGCCTTTCTTATTTTAATCTTTCCTCCGTCATGGTTCTTGTTTATTTATTTAGTTTGTATAATTTTGGACATTTTTCTTTTGCTTTGGCAATTCTGCATGTGAAATATTTAAGCCAATAGTAGTAGTTTTAAGTTCAATTGACTACATACAGTATATTTTCAGTGTCTGCATCCCAGTTTATGCATGGCTCCTCCAAAAAACCAAACTGATAACAGTGATTTTTTTTTTTTATTTCTAAGAACAAAACAGAAAACATAATTTCATATACAAATACAGATTAAGACTATAGACTATAAACATGACACATGAGAAAGAAAAAAAAATACTGCATCTACTCATTCTGAAATTCACCTCCATCACTGATAAAACAATCAACCAAGCAGTAGCCCTCAAATTCTTTGAATGAATAAAACCCATGCAGGACTCCCCTCCTGTCATTCCTAACATACACAGGTGGGCAGTCTTTAAATATCTCACTGCACCGCAACCAATGGGTCAGTGAACATGGCACCCGGAACTCCTGTCTGTATTGTGCAGAAAATGCACAGCAGTTCACGACACCTAATTTACATAAAAGAACAAACAATATTAAAGCAATATTAAATCATTTTGAAGAAAGGTAAAAGAGCCATACAAGGAAAGATTTTAAATGTATTTTAAAATATATCATAGGATAGTGTTAAAAAAAGAGTGTTATTTGCTTTGTCTGTAAAGTACCTAAGAGATTTAATTTATAATCAGCATTAACATCAACTAAATTAAAAAAAAGTTTGTCAAGTCAAAATTTAGGTTGGCTTGGCTTGAGAAAGCATAGCCTGAAAGTTTGAAGTTTTTTCAATTTGAAAGTTTTACAGTTGAGGGCAATATAGTCTATCAGGGAAAAACAACAACAACAACAACAACAACAACAACAAAAACAGATAGTTGAGAGGAGACAGACACTCAAATACTTTTTACAGTACTCACTACAAGTTAAGGAGTTAAAGAACTATCTGTCTAGCCACATGAAGTGGGCCTCTTTTCTGAATTTTGTCTCACTGACAATGTCCCTAAAAAGTCACATGAAGGTAAATTTAAGAGGTAACACTTTACAATAAGGTGTCATTGGTTAACACTAGTTAATGTATTAATTAACATGAACTAACAATGAACAATACATTTGTTACAGTATCTATTAATCTTTGATAATGTTAGTTAATGAAAAAGATGACAAATATGAGAATTTTTTTTTTATTTTTATTTTTTTTTTTGCAATGCATGCAACCGTCAATGACATTACTTTTTTAATATAAGTCTTTCTGATCAAATTTTTAAGACATCTTTAAAGGCTCATTTTAGGCAAAAAAAGACTTTGAAAGACCCTTTAAAGACCAGCAGAATCCCTGTCACTTCGAACACATCATAAAACATGCCATAAATATTTGAAATCGCACACATTTGCAATGACTCTCTATGATTATGACCAAAGCATCCTTACAATTAAAAGCCACTAACACCATCGCACATTTTTAAGAAAACAAAAGTAAATGTTCTTTGACTTACTGCCACCGAATCTCAAATCCACCATACCTTTCGAACATCCAGAAGTGAATGAACCATTATTGAACCTGCGTATTTATGGTAAATGTAACCTAGGTACGTGACGTCGCCGCGCTACTGCGCATGCGTTTTATAGACATACCATACGTCACTTTGCGCATGCGCGGTAAACACATACGTGACGTATGTACCTGACGTCATCGCGCTACAGTCTGCAGCGAGGAGTACTTGATTTAAACAGTTATATTATATAGAGCGATCGTGTATCTTTAGAGCACTTGGAGGAAACCACACAATTCATATGGATTACTTTGACGATGTTATTTTTTTCACCGACAAGCTGCACAAATCCATGTTCATTATCAGCGTGAATTTGCGCAGCTTGTTAGTTAACAACGGCTCTGTGTAGTAAATGCTGCTCAATGTGAAACCATGCACGTGTTGGAATTTACCGCTGATTAGAGAACCGGCTTTACTGACAAGATGCGCATTAATTATCGACCGATATTTATCGTGCACCCCCAATTTGTAATGTACACAACAATATATTATACATTAAAGTTTTCTAGATAGCAAAGTGTGTACGTGTGTATATACTGAAAAAAGCAGCTTTATAATATACTAGTAGTGTAATGCTAATGCATTTCTAATGAGCTGAAATACAATTGAAATGTACTTGAAGTACATTAAAACGATGCTTCAAATATACTCTAATAACTGTAGTTCATGAAGTATTAAAAGTACATTTTAAATGTATTTTAAGAAATACACTTAAATTGCACTAAATATACTTAAAGTGGTTCCATTTTAACACAGTTTTAATATATTAAATATATTGCAAATAGGTTAAAATCGAACTTAAACATATCTTGAAATACACGTAATATACTTAAAGTTGTTTCAAAATAATACATTTAATATGCACTTAATATAGTATAGTTTAAATATGTTAAGTATGTCTGAAAAAGCACAATTTAAATATATTTCTTTTTCACCTGGGATTGTATAAATGTATTACATGTGGGAGAGCATTCTGGAGAGAAGGGGGGCTGGTTTCCTTGAGCAGCCAGAGCACACAAACCCAACTCCACATCAACACCAATACCTCCCATACGCCTCCAAAGACAATACACCCTGCCTTTGAAATCAGGGAACGCGCTATGGGATGAAAACATCTGAGATATTTCTCAGAGTACAGCTGACAAACAAACAGAAGATGAGTAGTACTAGTGCAAAAGTAGGTTTAAATCTTTGTAAAACTATTTGCAATTGGAAGAAACGTATTTTCCCTTTTTTATTTTATTTTATTTTTTTTTATAATCCTTGTAACTGGAAAGGTTTTTGGTGGAGAGAAGCAGTTCAGAATTGTGTTTTAGCATCTGCTCGGTCATGGTGAAGTGATGTTACCTTTCCTGTGCTGGCGTGCCGTCTGCTGCGCTGCCCCCTCCAGCAGACTGGCTTCAAGCTCGGCTTGTTCGAGACTCTGAGGGGTGTTGGGAGGCGTCAGCAGGCAGGAGGGGTCGAGGGCCAGACTCTTGTGGTAGCCCAGGTCTGTTTTCCCTGACAGGCTGTTTTGGAGCTCCAGGCACTTGAGTTTCTGGGTCAGGACAGTCTCGCACGAGCTCAGGTTACTGTGAGACCCCCGAAATTGAGGAGGTGTCAAGCTGACATGGTGCTGATTCTTCTCCTTTGAGTCTTGGCAGGTGATTGGTTCAGATGCTGTCTCTTCAGTCAAGTTACTGCAGGAGCCCTGAATGCATCCGAAATGTCAAAAATAAGTGACACACTATATTTGAAGTTAATTAATTTATTTGCGTAGCACTTTTCAAGATATACAATGTTTCAAAGCAGCTTTATAGAAAGTCATGTTGTTAATAATGCTAATGCATTAGTGCTTTAACATAGAGCAAGTTTTAGGGCTGGGCGATATGACATTACATAACAATTATATGAGGGATCCTCCAGATTTAGATTTGGCTATATTGTATTATTGGTATGTAATATTGGTCAGTTCTGTTTTATTAAGAGATTTAAATGATGGTCAATTAGGTTCTATAAGATATTAAGATTTAAATATTGTTTGGTTTTGTTCAAAGCAAGAGTAAGAGATTCTCAAATTATTAATGAAAATTATGATTGGATATCGTACGTTAAAAAGTCTGATTCTCAGGGAAAGTAATTAAGAAATTTAGGTTTTTTTGTAAGCGAAAGGTAGGTTTGTAACTATAGCAGAATAACTATTCTGACTTTAGTTGAAAATTTCTAAACTACAGGCCAACATTCCGAAATTTACTGTCAAACCAGTTTTAAACTATTGCATTTTCTGTGGCATCTGTAGGTAGTTAACAGCATGGAGGAGGTTTACCTGTGAGGGCTGATGATCAGACTGTGTCTGGCTGTCTGGGAGAGACTGGATAAACTCCTGCAGATGCCGGAGAGGAGTGAACAGCCCTGGCTCTGTGATGGGGTTTCCCAGCTCCAGATTAAAAATGCTGCTGGGCAGGATTAGAGGAGGATGGTTGTCGAAACTTTCCAGGATATTATCTTGCTGCCCGCACAACTGGTAAGTTAACCTAAGTTCCTTGTTTTATTTGTTTAAATGTGTTTAATGTGTTTAATAGCAGTTAATTATGCATTTGCAAATGATTTGAGCCATTTTATCCCGCCTCACTAAAGGTCAAAAATCGATTGAATTGATGAAGCAACTGTATTTAGATTTTTTTGTTTTTATATCAAAATCTGTCTTTTTGCATTGAGTGTGCACACATTAAAAAAGTTTTTGGTTAACAAATTGTAATGACCTCAAATTGGCGGTTTTGATTCGTATATTTAATTGGCTCGCATTGCTGGACATAAAGTAAAATGATTTTCACAGGGGTTTCATAATAATTTGATTCACTTTGTTCCACGAGTTGTACATTTTTGTAAGGACAGGTATTTATAAATGTATTCAAGTTGTTGGCTCAAGCCATACCAGTAAAGCCTGTGTTATTTACCTAAAGCATTTGTGTTCTTGCTTAAAATCTAACATTTTATAAAAAAGTAATGTTTGTATTATGAGAATAAATTAAGCACCATGTTTCACATAATGCCTAGTAAGTTAAATAACTGATTTGTTTCATGTGCTTTAAATAGAATTTTCCTAACGTTTTGGCACATATTACAACCTGACTAACTTCTCAGTCTGTTTCTTTTCAGGATAAAAGTGATGCAGCTGGAAGTTTAGTTTGGTATATTGATGTCCAATTATTAATTTTAATATGCATTCATTGTATAGAGATACTGGAACCTACCGATTGGTGAGATCCTGGATTGCTGGCCTGCTTTAAAATGGAGTCACAGATAAAAATATTTTTCTTAGCACACTTGAAAATGTTTTATATTTAAAGGGATAGTTCACCCAAAAATGAACATTCTGTCATTAATTACAATCCCTCATGTCGTTCCAAACCCATAAGACCTTCGTTCATCTTCAGAACACAAATTGAGATATATTTGATGAAATGCGAGAGCTTTCTAACCCTGCATAGACAGCAATGTAACTGAAATGTTCCCAGGCACAGAAATGTAGTAAGGACATTGGTAAAATACTCCATGTTGACGTAGAACACACATACTCTGAGCCTTGTTTACAAGCAGAGGAATGCACACGCATGCGTCGTGGTACTCTCTATAATGGCGGAGGATGTTGACTTGGAGAAGAACTGTAGAATAAAGTTGTTATTTTTGTTTTCTTTGCACACAAAAAGTATTCTCGTAGCTTAGTAAAAGTATTCTCGTCGCATGGACTATTTTACTGATGTCCTTACTATGTTTCTGGGCCTGGGAACATTTCAGTTACGTTGCTGTCTATGCAGGGTCAGAAAGCTCTCTGATTTAATCAAAAATATATTAATTTGTGTTCCGAAGATGAACGAAGGTCTTACAGGTTTGGAACGACATGAGGGTGAGTAATTAATGACAGAATTTCCATTTTTGGGTGCTTTTTTGAAAATGCTGCCTATTTTTGAAAATGCTTCCTATTCCCCATTTACGCTTTTGCAGAAGACCAAAGAATTACTACAATTATAAAGGATATATTCAGCCTGAATGACATCTGAATGGCAGGAGAGATTGTTGGTAACCAAACCGTTTTTGTTCTAACTGGCTTCCATATTATAGAAAAAAAAAATACTATGAAAATCAATGCATCCTGAAACTGTTCAGTAATCAACAATCTCACCTTCCATTCAGATGTCATTCAAGTTGCAGGTTTTGAATACAGGCTATCAATTATAATTGTAGTTAATTGTATGGAATATAATGGTTTGGAGTAGATGCAAATATTTATTAAATTTATTAAATATTTATTTACTCTGTTTATTAGCAGTCAGCCTTTGGAAGTTTAGAGTAACATTACTCTGTTTTTGTCTTCAGGTAGAACAATCTGATGTACCAGACGCTGATGATTTATCACTTCGTCTCATCTCCATTAGTGACAATTCAATAGTTGCCATGTTCTTCTGCTCAGAGAAGACTGAAGTTGCACTTTGGGTAACATAGTTAACGATTTCCCCACATTTGCTCATGCATTTGTCGTGCTTTTTGGACTAACTTACACCTTGGATCTAAGTTCCCCAAAATAGTTGGACAATACATTTGACTTTACCCAGAAACTCTTGATGGGACTGGAGGATGGGAAGCTGAGACCCAGAGTGTTGAGTCTTAAAAATGAACTTTTGTCAGCAGAGTTTCCTCAGTGTTTGAACAAAGCTAACAAAGGTACTCCTTTATTTGACATTTCATTTAAACTTTCACTTCTATCACTTTTAGTGCGTTTTTTTTTTTTTTTTTTTTACAATGTTTGTCTAGTATTTAATTTGCAGAACATTTTCTCAGTTAGTTTTCTGGTGTGTTCATCCATGAGTGGATGAACACATGGTAGTTTTAAAAAAAAAATACATTGCTCTATTTTGAATCTTTCTCATATATTCTATTCTAGTATAACTTTTATATTTCTAAACTTACAGTTAGATGTGAATTTCGGAAGTGTTCCTATTTTAGGGAAGTGTGTACAGCTGGGTGATATCCAGATATCATATTCTAAAAGTGATTATCTCAGAAAGTTATCATCTCAGCTCATTTTTCAAGGGCCTTGCACTGTTTTGGAGAATGTATTTCCATTTGACAAACAATTTAATGTTGATGTTTTGTTAATGATTTGTGGTTGTTTAATAAAAGAGTAACTTGCATTTTAAATTGTCTGTTAACTCGTTTTTGTTTTTTATTTTATTTCAGAATGAGTATAGTTGGTGTATAGTTATTTATTGAAACTATAATGTTTTTACGAAGGTAAACTTAATTGTAATGTAACAAAAAATTAAGTCATCTTTAATTTTAATTGGTTCTGTGAACCCAAAAACTCCTTGTAAAATTAACTTGATCAATAATGTTATAGTAACTTGTAAGATTTAAGTTATCAGTTAAAATGACGTGGTAACATTTACTTAAAAAATTATGTTTCTTTTGAGTTAATATAACTTAAAAATTTCGATGTAATCAGTTTCAACTATTTTTTTGAGTTATATTAACTTATCCGTTTTTACAGTGCACTCAGGCAGAGGAACAGAGAATCTCAGTTTGCTAAAGAAAAGCATTCAAGACATCACTTGTGCCTAATATTATAAAATAAATTAAACAATCATTTACTTTCTCTATATGTTTAAAAACAAAAATGGTGCTTTACACCAACAAGGCTGTTGGTATAAGAGATTTTGGAAATGACAATGGTTAAATATTGGACATTGTATCATCCAGTTACAAAACGAAGTGTATGTGTGTTCAAATTTGGGCTCACCGGTATTGAGGGCAGCTGCTGAATCCTCTGGAGATGGGGTCCAGCACGGAGGGCACATCCGAGCTGTGTTGTACTCTCTCAGCATGTGATGCAGCTGTGCACGGTTCAGATGAACAAACTCAGCTCTCAGAGTGCACCATGATGCCTGTAAACACACATACAGACACATAGAAGAATGAATCTGCAAGGGACCTTGTTGTGAATGGATCAAAAATTCACACATAAAATGATAAGCGGTTTTCAGGACAAACTCTACTGAGCTCTGTGAATAATGTGGATTTCAAACCGCTCCATGCACTGATTTCACAGAAGTCAACTGTTTTCAAGACTTAAGTAACATAAGTGTTGGTGAAAAACTGCTATCAGTTAGTGTAAACATTCACAGATCAGTTTAGATGAAAGCTGTGTATTAGTCTGCATAAATGTCATGTTTTCTAATAATATCACCTAAAGGGAGTATGTACAAGGAGAAAACCAAAGGACCTAAGACTGAGCCTTGTTGAATACCCTTCTTTAAACAGTCAAATTTACACAAACTAACTGAATCTAGAATCTAAAATAGGCTAGTGCGCGTTTAGAAATGTTAACACAATATGGAATATTGTTGTGTTCTATATTGTCAAAAGCAGCACTAGGTTCAAGTAAAACAAGCAGAGAAATGCAACTCAGGTCAAATATTATGTACTCTCAGTTCATTTCTATGCAATAATGAGAATAATAGGGTGGACACACCATTTTCTTGTATTTTTTATTTAAAAAAAAATTAAAATAGGTATACAATTATTCATTTCGCAAGGGTATATCATTTCTAATGACATATGCCTTGATTTGACAAGCAAACTCTCTTCTCGAACAAACAAAACATATTTAAAATACCACAAAGGAAGTACAGCCAAAACACTTAAACAAAGGACAGCTCACCAAACAACACTCCACATTTGTTTTCATTCTCCTTTAGTTGTGTCTTAAGAATAGTCGATCTTAATAACGGTAGTGTTTTCCTCTGTGTCATATTGAATCCAGAATAAAACAACATCCAGTACTTGTATGTAAATAACCTGTGAGGTGTATGATATTTCATCATGTAAGCAAAGTCAACAGTGATTACAAGGTGATTGGTTTCATTTCTTTGACATAGCACTTTGACTTTGGCTTCTTTGACTTTGGCGCGCATGTGATCAGAGGATTAATTGCAAAATTTAATAGATGATAGGGTGAAAGTTTATAATTTGTACATTTACTAACTCAAGCAATTTTAGCACAAGAAGAGGCGAAAGAGCAAACAACAGAACCAACACAGCTTTGACAAAGATTAATCTATGTTAATTTATAGAGTGAACAAAAGAAACACAAACTGAGAAGGAGTTTCATCATCCGGAAAAGCGGTTGGTCCAGGCAGCAATGGTAAAAAAAAAAAGCAACATTTCCTCACTAAAGCTCTTATCTTTGATAAAGTCAATCATTTTTTTTTTAACTGTTGCATTGAATTTATGACTGAACAGTCGCTTGTTACATACAGAGAGAGCATGAGCTAATTGAATAGGTTATCTTTGTCATTGTACAAGTACAATAAGATTTAGTTTGAAATTTCCAAACTGATACTAAAGCTTAAAAATACAAATGATTTAAAATGGCAATATAAAACGATCAATTATAAAACGTTTGCAGCAGTATTAAAATAGTGCAAATAGCGCAGATGTGTAATGCAGCATTAAAAACTAAACAGTACAGTCAGAAAACATAATGTAGTAGAAACGGTAGGCGTGAATTTATTATTCCATGTACATTTGAGGTTAATGTGTGTACTGGGCTACTTTTTAGTTACAGCAGCTATCACTGTGTTGTTATGAAATCAGTTGTTCCAGACAGTTTTGAAGGCAGAGACAGATTGTGGGGGGCACAACTAGAGAAAAACTTAAACTGCTGGAATAAAGAGTTATAAAAAGGGTTAGTGATGGAAAACTTGCAGGTCAATGGGCATATAATACTATACTGACGCATAATACTACCCACTTGCCATTGGCATGTGTTATTCAGGTGTCAAAGTTGTGCAGAATTGAAGGAAGAAACCTCAAAGACAGTGCCAGAAGGATGCTGGACAGGTAAAGCCTACAAAACGTGCCACATTAATCAAACATTCTGGTGTCAATACTCAATAAGTTACAACGCAAATCAGAAATTTAAGACAATAATTCCTTTACTGGTCATTTTGAAATGTCAAACTTTGTCTGCAATTGTTAACCACCTCAATCTGTATTATATTTTAGAGTTTTAAAAAATTCCCTCATGCCAAAATTCAACATGAAGGGG